>CM024757.1:153473939-154072194 GCA_014218235.1 Colocasia esculenta
CTGGAGTCAGAGTCCACAGTCGGAGTTAGTATGGTACATAGTATACGCTGTGGACTTAGAGAAATTTTATGATAGTGTTGATATACAGTATTATACAAGTCACGTTTCTTATGGTATATTTCAATAGATTTGTTTTTAGAGAGAGTCTTAAAAGGTTTTGACATAGAAAAAACACAATATGTTAAAGAGATAGTTGTTCAACAATTTTTCTAAAGGATAGTTACTCAACATCACGGATGTAAGGTCCAACGGCTGCTTCACAACCACACTGTAAAACCAAAGAACTGTAGAGACCAACCAACACCACACCTGCAGACCACACTATTGCAGGCCTATGCCTAACACCTTTAGAGACTCTGACCTGAACTCCCTAAAGTGAGGCACTGGAAACACAGGACTAGTTGGGGACTAGTACGTCTACTGGTGTCCAAACCCCCAACCACAAGCACACTACCAGTGACTGAACACAACCACAACACACAAGTCGCTTCCCCATTGTCATCTTTCCCTTAGCCGGACATACAACTCAAACATAGGAGTGAGGGTGTCTAGGAAGACAACACAGACCTCTACAGTACACACAGTACCGGGACAAACCCACAGCACCTACGTGCCTAGCTCACACAGAACCTGAGGTACTCGACTAGAGAGGCATTCCGGAATAGGCGCCGGACCACCAAGCTCGGCAAACACACAAACCACGTCGATCATTTAACTTACTCATTAAACTATAATCTTAAAGCACAATAAAGCACATTATAACATTGCTTGTCATTGGTCATCACACGACCTCCATAGCACCCATATACCATACAACTATCACACATAAACCACCTAACCTTAACATAACTCACTAACTAGACAAAAGCTAAACCAATAACCCTATATCATGCTTAACTAACATTGCTCAATTTAAACAACATAAAACAACATCACAACTCAAGGCTAGGTCCATATAGGACCATCATTGCCCAACCTTCACAAAGTACACCTCGGAATCTGAAACGCGACAAATACAAACGTCGCCTCTACAAATCACGACGGCCAGACATGTCACCTTCAAGCCAATCGGTATTCAAGTCATCAATTGAAGCTCAAATCATGATGCTTCGCTACATCGCCACATCGCCACCAAGCCAATCGATTATTGAACCACGTAAACGTGACGAGACAACCTGACGCCTTCCCACCAATCGATACGGGAACTCATGAACGTGACGACCCATAGCATTACCTTCAAACTAATCGATATTAACAACCAATCGGAAGAGAAACACGATGGACAAGCTCGTCGTGTTCATTAAGAACGCGACGGGTCAAACCGTTTCCCTCTCAGGCAAAACTATCGGACCTCTTCTTCCTTCCAGGAAACCATTCCACACATTATCTAACCCAATATTAAAGCTTCTATAATGAAGAATAAACCACCACACAGAATCATAGCATGATTTGCAAATTTCCAAGCATTCAAATCAAATTAAAACACAAAGGAAGTCTCCCTACCAACTTGAAGAGCACAAACATCACGAAGAACGCCACATCACTGGCATATCCACGCTTTGGACACCCTCCTCATGTGGAAACTGCGCCGAACCAGCCACCTAGAAGCCGAAATTCCAAGAATCGCCACAAAACCTCCTCCCCTCGGCCAGAAAGAGCCACCTCTACTTTGTCTGGTCCGACACCACTATATTAAATGTGAGTCTAAATCGCGAGGTAGATAGTCGTCGCATTTAAAACATCTTAAACGCGATAGACTTGACCGTCACCAATCGAAGCCCGCGACAGAAAGGTGGTTTGAAGAACGCGACGACCCACTCCGTCACCTTCTTCACCAAAAAACCTGTGGGATATATGGGTCGGATTTCCAGCCCACAACACCCATACAAGGCACGAAGGCCAAAACCAAGGCTCTATGACCCCACATTGGCCAAGAGCACCTCACCAGAACCATTAAACTTGAATCTGAACGACCACGATGTTACATAAGTCACATGCCACAACCCACACTATGCACTTCTACAATCACATGTTATTTCTGTGCAGAAACTCAATCTTATGTGAATTAGGAAGGATCTTCTCCCTTTCCGAACTAACGTTGCTAGACCCAAACCATTTAGGTACCAAAGACATCTACCTGAGATTTGTGGTTGCAGGTGTCTTGAAACATTGGACCTGGAGCATCAATATGAAAATCAGGGCACCAACATTGATTTGTGAGTATCATGTACTTTTGTTGTTGAGCTATCAAGGTAAGATATGAATACTCTTGTATATTTTATTTTCTACTATTTAGATTTTGATTATAGGATGTGTTTTTGTATTCTTTCTATCAGAAAAATAAAAAAAAGTTGAAAAATCAAAAACACAAAAAGGGTCTTAGAGTTTAGTATTTTTTGCATGTTTATCCATTGTGTGCTTGCTTGTAAAGTATATGTAAAAACACCCTCCTTAACTCTTTCTATGGCCTAATACTCTCTTGTTATTTCTATTGCATTGGCTTGAGACTTAGTAGACTTAGTGTGCATTAATTCAGCCACTAAGAAGGAGAATTCTGCTTTTGGTGTGTGCATAAATTAAGGGGGAGCCAAATAGTTATGTATTTAACTTGCTTCTCAAAATACACCTAAAATTGAAGCCAACACACTAATGTACATCACTATGATTAACATATATCACTTTAATGATATGTGAAATTTTTTCTTAACACTATTATGATGCTCAAAATCCACCTAACCTATACTAACTTGTGAGGAAAAAAGTACATGTCCCACGTTGAAAGTAAAAAAGAGGAACTGAGCTTAGTAATCAGATCTTTCCACTGAACAAGTGAGGAGCCTCGCGTCAAATGACAATACTTTCCTCAAAAGTGAAAGAAAAGAAAAAAAAAAAAAGACATCATTGGTTTCAGAATAAAAATAAAAGGGGCAGAGTGATAGCTACCAAAAATCGAGGGTCTATCATGCATGGGTAAGATTGAGAGTATCCATTAGTGTTAATTGGAATTTCTGTTTATCATCATGCGTAATGTCTTTTAATCATATCTCATACATCACTTTTAATGATATTTAATTTTGAATGTGTATTGAGAACTTGATTAAACACATGGGCTATATCACAGCTAATTCTTAGTGCATGCATTCCCTTACCCTCCCCATAGTGAATTCTTAATATTTAAACCTTGTCATTGAGCCAATTGTATTTTTTATCCCTATTACCACCCACTTTTTGATGCTGTCAAAAAAGGAAAGAGAATATGTAAATTTTGTAATTTTGTATTCTTGGTTTGAGGGAGAGATTGTGTTCAAAAGGGGAGTTAGAACTACTTTTGAGAGGGAGAGTAATATTGCATGACTGTGAATGCTTGCATGCATGTGTGATATGTAAAAACAAAAAAAATAGAACACCAAATTTGCATCACAAATTGGTATCAGAAATCAAATGTTGTGTTTGTGTGAAAATCTACAAGTATTTTGTCATTATGAAAAAAAAGGGAGATTGTTGTACTTTATAGATTTTGATGATCATAAAAACACTAATTCTCATTTATGTTGAAAAGATCACAAAGCACTCATTGGTATTCATCTTAATGACCCAAGTATTTGGTTTATTTATATTTAATTTGATAGTCTAATTTGTGTGTTGTGTGCAACAAAAAAGTCCAAAAGTTATGTTGAAATGGATGTTGCAAGGCCAAATACAAGTCAAAATAGAAGCCGAAGAGTGTGTCGACACGCAGGCAAAATCGGACGACCAACTTCAGAAAATTGGTCGACCGATCTGCCTAGTCGAAGTTTTATAAGGCCTAGTCAAAGCTGTTGGGTTGAGTGTGTTTTAAATTTTCCTAAAGTTGTATTTTAATGATGACCAATGAACATCACTCATACCTTGATTTTGATGATGACATATTGAACATGTTATACATTTTATTCATATCACAACAATGCTTAAACAACATGTTTTTTATATTTAATATTTCACATTTTAATGATAATATCTTGTATTAATGGTTTACACTTTATATTTTCAGATTTACACAAATTTATCACAGTGGTGTCGACACAATCCACCTGTGTGTCGACACTAGTTCACTGTCTCAGAAGCCTGTTCTGAAGCAGTAGCTAGTGGTGTCGACACAGTCTGCCTATGTGTCGACATAGTCTGCCTGTGGTGTCGACACAGTGCACCTGTGTGTCGACACTAGTTCACTGTCCCAGAAGCCTGTTCTGAAGCTGAAGCCAGTGGTGTCGACACAGTCTGCCTGTGTGTTGACACACTTCGACTAAAGCTCAAAAACAGGAATTTTTCTGGACATGTGGCTGCTTAGGAATCAAGGGATTTGTCCTAGATTTCTGTGCCCATGCACCCCAAAGCACCACATGGACACATGGGGCTATAAATACCCATGTTTCCTGTACTCCAAAGGGGGGAGAGAGACGAAACATCTCCAAAAAAGGGTGTGGCGGCTGCAGAAAGGGAAAAAGGGGAGTCAGCGTCCAGAAAGGGGGAAGAGCAGTGCTGTTTGGAAGGAGAACGTGAAGAAGAAGAGAAGAGGAGAGAGGATAAAGTATATGCATCCAAAAGGGAGCAGAGCAGCGCCATCAGATTGAGGAGCAGAAAAGCAACAAAGGAAGAAGAAGAATTGGCAATCCGGGTGCCACTGAAGCAGAGCATCGTGGATTGAAGAAGATCTCCAACGAATTCCTTCAAGTGTCTTCAATCCAAGCTTTTGCAAGTCTTCTTCATCAAGGAACATCCAAGTCACATCTATTTCATTTATTTTCTTGGAGTGTTCATCCAGTTTTTCATTGTGTGATCTGTGTATGTGTTCTACACAGATCACTTAATTATGTTTGTTCTATTTTTATCATTGTATTGAGATAGATCGGGCTAGAGGATCTATTCTCTAACTGAGCTTGTTCTAGCAGAACTTGGATCCTTCGTGGTCCAAAGGTTTGGAGTTGTAGTGCTCTGGTTTGGAGCCTTAGTGCTCTGGAGCCGTTGTGCTCATGTGCTTGTGAGTCATCGTACTCACAAGTGGTTTATGGAGTAGGTCGTTGTGCCTATCTCCTGAGTTTTCTTTGAGTCGTCGCACTCAAAGGGTTTGGAGTCGTCGTACTTTGGTTGTGTCTTGAGTCGTCGTGCTCAAGGGTGTTTTGGAGTCGTCGTGCTCCAGTATGTGTTGTACTCAAGGTTTTGAGTAGTGTGGCCTCACTGTGTGAGGGGTGGACATAGGAGTCACTGGAGGTGATTTCCGAACCACCTAAAAATCCTCTGTGCAATGGTTTGAATTGTGGTTTGACTTTGTATTGCACTAGATGCATGCATAGGGATTTCGCTCACACTACTAATTGATTTGCTCACACACACTAATCACACATATTGCATCTGTTCAATGGGGTTTTATTCGAATAGATATTGTAATTCGAAGTAATTTTTAAATTACTTTAGTTTCCGCTGCAAATCTATTCAACCCCCCCCCCTTCTAGCTTTGCCATTATCCACCTATCTGATCCAGCAATTGGTATCAAAGCGGGTTAACCACTCTAACTGTTAGATCTAATTCCTTGTTGCATTGTTTCACTGTGAATAGATCTAATAGTCTTTTGAGTTTTGGTATAATGGCAAATTGCTTTAATCTGCATGAATTTCCTGTTATAATTTCAGAAAAATCCCCAATCTCACTTTCATCAATTTTTCGAAGGATTCACAAAGAAAAGGAGCAAAAGAAATTCACAAGTACTCAATGGCAAAGAAGAGCTTCAATGAATCCAGAAAATCAACAATTCAAAAGACTTTGGCTCTAACAGCACATTCTAATAGCTCAGAGCATTCTTCATCCTCTTCAAAACACAAGAAATCAAATGGGTCTACAAGGTCAGGTAAGTCCACTCCAGACTCATCTATGTATTCTAACTCTGATTCTGATGTAGATGAAGGAATGTCTCATGTTAAATTGATTGAATTCTGTGAGAAGATATAAAATCTTAATGTACAGCTGAACACTAAAAATAAAGACTTGAAAAAGACCTTAAAACATTGCCATGAAGCAAATGAGAATTTGAAAATTGAAGTTAAAAAATTAAATTCTGAGAAAGAGAATTTGGAAGATGAAGTCCAAATCTATGAAAATAAACTGAATGGATTAAAGGATAACTATGAGCTATTGAAATCAAAAGTCATTAATCTGGAAAATGAAAAAGAAGAATTGATTGATCTCAATGAAAACTTCAAATCTGACAATGATCAATTAAACAAACAGATTTCTAACATGGCTCATGATCATCAAATAACTGAAAGATACAAACAACTTGTTGAAGAAAATTGTCACTTAAAGAGAAAGATTGAATGCTTATTACATGACAAACCATTAGATAATGATTATAGCAATTTCAATAATAAAATTACTGATATGGAAAAACAAATTGTTCAATTTGAAAATGAAAAGAACAAGATGAAAAATGGTTTGATGTCATGCTAAACAAGCTTCAAATTTTAGAAAAAGAAGTTGTTGCATTAAAAGCTGAAAAATAGAAGCTTCAACATGAATTGAATAATACTAAATACATAAGTCTTGCTTTTGTGAGAGATAAGAAAAATAAAAATAAAACAAAGTTAACATTTGTTAAAACTGCTGCGAACAAGAACTCTGCTAATTCTAATGAAAAACTAGTGAAAGTTCTTGTTCAGAAACAGATAGAGAAAAAGAAAAATGCTACTGTCAAGAAGATTCATCTACTTCCTCCATCAGTCCAAAAAGCTCCAAGGCAAGTTCCAAATTCAAGATATTGACTATGCAAGGCAAGAAATGATTGGAGAACACAGGTAAAATCTTTGAAAAAGAAATGAAGACTGTTCAGGTAAAATTTCTTTATCATTTCAAATGTAAATTGTCTGAATTGAAATGAATGTTTAATTTTTATCTGAACAATGAGAAATGTGTTTCAATGCTTCCAACTAGAAATTTATGTCATAATAATTGGAATCATGTTTGTATTATCATGCTTGCTTACTGTGCCCATGATTCTGTGTGCATATCAACTGCTTTGACTTTTTTGTATATTAAATGATGACATGTGAAAAAATAAGTTATGCTTGTTTGGAAGCTATCATTATGCGTGAGTAAAATACTCCGCCAAGTACCAAAAGTCATGTTATGCTTAAAGCTAATTGTGTGCATAATCATGTGTGAATTGATTACAATTTTTTTTTCATTCCATGCACATGTTAAGGGTGAGTAAATTTTGGGAAGTACAAAATACTCTTAAAAATGTTGCAAATAATTGTTAAAACTTGTTGGAACTTGAAAAGTTCAGAAACTTGAATTTGATCATGCTCTGGTCGACACACATCTTCTCTTGTGTCGACACCAATTATTTTTTATCATGATCAGGTCGACACATAGTGCACATGTGTCGACACTAGTTGTTCACTGCTGCTCTATTCTTGAAAAGTTATTCTGACAACATTGAGTCTGCTACTTCTGTAACTATCGACACATGAGATCTAGTTGTCGATAGATTCTTTGAAAATCTTTGGATATTGCTTCATTTCAGAATGAAGGCTTCTCACACTGCATTGGCATTCTTGGTATATTAAATAGTGACTTGAAGAAAGGCAAGTCAAGCTTGTCTGGACACTTTCACTATGCGTTAGTATAAGTCTCCGCCAAGTATCAAGAGCCTTCTTTTTATGTAATTCTTGAGAGGGAGCCTTATTTTTCTAAATCATTCTTGATGATTCCATTTTCACTTCATTCCATTCCTATTTATTCAATAATCTTCATGTTCACCTTGTGAGAGGGAGATACATGAAAGGGGGAGTCATTGTCACATTCTTTGACCTTACTTGTCTATATTGAACCCCAAACTCATCAGAATTTTTGAGTCCTTGTGCTATTTTCTTATGAAAGAATTACTACATTGAAACTAAACTCATTGTGCATTTAGTTTAATTTCAAAGATTCATTATCATTTCAAGGTTAAGCAATCCTAATACTGAATGCCTTTAAAATGACTTGCAAAACACTTGTAGGCACATAAGTGACTTTACTATTTAATATGTGCATGTTTAAGCTTCATTTTTACCACATGTTAAGAATAATTTTTCTAAATTTGTAGTCATGACTTGTCTGGTCAAAGCAAACTTTTTCCTGCAAAACATCAAAAGAAAATGATCAACAATCTGGAAAGATACAAACAGAGCAATGTAAATTCTTGAACCACTGAGTAACCGGGCCATTTCACCTAAAAAGTGATTTGTTTCGCGTCAAAAAGTGGAAATCAAAATTTTCAACTCTGTATAAGATAATGAAAGTTAAACCACTGAGTAATCAAGAGTTCTTGCGTCTGATCAATGTGATCTCTTACACTGAAAAGTGAGATTTAACTAATTTATTCTTGTATTCTTTCCCAGTTCAAAATGAAAGAAAATCAAAATGACAGGATGGAAAAGCTTAAGACCTTAATAAAGTTCATGTATACTGAGTTTAGACCTATTATTCTACATTGTGTTAAAATTAAAGCTCCTAACATCCTTGTTAAATACTTCTGCTCACTCATATAGGTCACTTTACTTCACATTTGCATCATTATTTTAACTACATTCAGATCATTCTATCTTGCAATACCTTGTGTTGACTGTGTCTTTATGATTAAACTTCATTGCACAATACCAAAAATACAATAATTTCTCTCATTTGACAATATCATTTTGCCTCACTTATTTTGATTATTTCTGACAATTCATGTAACGACCCTGTTTATACCGGTACGATTATACCAACCCACATCGATATAGAAAGCGTCGCCACAGTGGGACATTTACCCAACACATTCATAGGCTGAGACGTACACAAATATGAACACATAACAGCGGAATAAAAGAACTGAATGTAAATTTATTATTCCATCATCCACATTTATCCACAGTCTATATAGTACAAGAAAGAACTAAAGTTCCCATAACTGAAATTTGAATCAAATACATTGTCCACAACTTAAATACATGTCGTCCTTTATTACATACTTATGAAAATAAACTACAATGCCGATATTTCCACAAGATCTCCTACTCTCGCTCCGAGTCACTCCTGACTGTCTCCTCGGAAGAAGTAGAGATACCTGCACCTGTACGCCAAAGCAAGAGTGAGTCTACAAGACTCAGTAAGTAATTTCCTTTCACATTAAACATACATACACCACATAGACACTTTACATTTAAAACAAAACGCTAGTATATGTAACATGGATTAAGCAATCTTTAAAGAAAAACCTTAACATATTACTTCTACCAATTTCATGACACATGGTACATGGTTTATGTTTATTTCACAATAATAAACCTATCACATGCTGCCTACACATTCTTTCACATGCCATTTCAATTCACATTTCATTACATTCATGTTGTAACACAATAGAAATTAAACATGAAGATTACACATAAAGGAAGAAATGTTCCTAGCATGGATTCTATGTATATTTCAACATGCATAACACAATTATACACACATATAGCTTGTTGTTTTGATAAAATTTTAGCACATTTAAAAACATATTCACAATTTCACATGTCAACACATTAATTCAAATATTCACATGCTCATTTTGCACATTCACATTACACATATACACAATTTATATTATTCTCATTACATGCCGTGACACATAGACCAAACCACCTCTAGAAGGACACACACTTATCTCATCACACACATATCTATCAGCTAGGCAACATAGTGATAGACCTTAGTTACTGCGCAGAACCGGGAGAAGCACTCTCCACCCTAACCAGTGGTACTTGTCCACCTCCAGGATTTTATCCCAATGCCTATGGGATCTCATACTCATATGAACCTTCCCGTAGGGACTTTACTACAGTACAGTTGCGACGACCCTCCTTATACCGGTACGATTATACCAATCCACGTCGGTATAGTGAGTCTCGTCACAGTGGGACATTTACGCAAGCACTAACACACATGATTGAGATGTTCATAAATACGAATTCAGAGTAGCGGAAGTAAAAGAACTACTTGTCATTTCATTTCATCATCCACATTTAACATACATGATTCATATAACAATTTAAAGATCTAAATTCCACATAATGAAATACAAATTCCAAAATACATAGCTTGTCCACAATCTCATAATGTTCCAATTACAATGCCTCAATTACATACTATGAAAGCACAAAATGCTACAACGGTGACCCCACCAAGCTACTCTCCTCGCTCGGAGTCGCTTTCCACGGTCTCCTCCAAAGATGTAGGGTCACCTACTTAACCTGTACGCCGAAGCAAGAGTGAGTCTAAAAGACTCAGCAAGTAAATCCATACACGTCATACATGCATATATCACAAGTAAGTTCTACTTTCGATTTCATTAAATCAACATATAACATGGTTGAGACAATGAAAATAAAGATCATATCATGGTATTTCTACAACTTCACAACACATGATACATGGTTCATGTCATCTCAAAACGAAATACCTATCACATGCTTTCTACTCATTCCTTCACATGAGAGTTAACATTTTACATTTAAGCTAACAAGGTAGCATTCTAAGCGTGGAATCTCACACACATATAAAAGTACTCCTAGCATGGATTCTACATATTCTTGTACATGTAAGGCATCATTATAAACATATGAAGGTTGTTGTTTTGACATGAACTTAATAATTTCATAACATGAATTACAAATTTACACTATAACACATTTATATCACATGGTACTCACTTACACATTCACATGGTTCACTTTTTCACCTTTCACATATGCACATGTTCACATTACACAATTTATACATATACACATTCACATTTTCACATTTAGATGCCGTGACACATAGTCCAAACCACCATTAGAAGGACACATTCACATCACATACACATAACACATAGACGCCACATAGGCAACACAGTGACGGCTCTTGGTACTGCGCAGACCGGGAGAAGTGCTCTCCACCCTAACTAGTGGTACTTGTCCACCTCCCGGATTTCATCCTAATGCCCATAGGATTTAACATATTTTGAACTTTCCCGTGGGGACTTTTCCACGGTACAGTTCCACAGCCCTCTATGGAAGCAGTGTCACACACGGCACATTTTACACACTCTGATTTAAACACACATGTTTCACACGATTTACACATGACTTACATTTTCTCATTCATGCCCATGGCTCTGTTTTCCTAAATCATGGTACTACTATTTGACAGAGTTTGACCACTCAGTAATTTACTCTAATCAGATTGAAAACACATAATCAAACCCTAATCATGATAGCATGCATTAATAACTCATTTTCACATAGAAATTTCACGATATACTCTACTGTTATCCAAATCACATGAAACTTTAACCACACACTGCTTATAGATTCTTGAGCACACATGCAAAATTTCATATTTTTCTGAACTACACAGAATTTACAGAAAATTAAATACTCATTCACATGCCATTAATAATTCGGTTATCATGGAAGCACAACATAAATGTCGGATTTGACAGTTTAAAGACCTGTACCTAACAGGCACATCATCACATAAATTTTTCCCAAATTTATCTCACATCATACAATTTACTGTGATTTTTACAAGGATCTACACATGCTTTCTATTTTCAGTACAGAAATTGTAATAAATCACATGATCATGGAAAAATTCCCAAATTTGCAGAGCATGGACTGACAAACATACACATGGTCTAGAAACTTTATGGCATTCAAATTCCTCACGAATCATGTGAACAGTGAACCAACATAACCAAGGTCTTATCTAACATGCATTTTTTTCATAATGTAACCATTCATACTATTTACAGAAATTCACAAAATCCCACGCGCATTCCACCATTCATATTACATAGCATATAATGTTTACAATATATCCTAATGCGAAAGAAAACTTCGAAAATTAATCCTATATAAGGAAGAACAGCTCACTGTTCTGTCCTGAAGAACTAACGGCAAAGGCTGGCCGTTTAAAGGGGTTAACGCAGCATCGTCTGCCGCCAACTGAAGAGCTTAACGGCAAGGGATCTTGTCGTTAAGTTCCTGTCTGTGCAAAAACACAGACCGAGCTCCAAAGATAAGGGGAATGTGAGGTTCCAGGACACGATTTAAATCTGAGAAAATGCCTATGACCTACTGGACATACACATGGACAAGGTGGATGGGTTACTTGTCTTTCTAAAAACCTACAAAGGGACGAAAATAGGTGATGAAGCTCTCCTTGGGAAGTGCCAAGAAGTCTCCACAAAAGCTTTCCCTCGGGTTCTAGGTCGAAGTAGCCACCAGTCTGAAGTTGGAAAGCCTTCCCCTACGTCCACATTATCCTCCAGTTGCAATAGCTTGCAGGGAGTAGCTTCAAACCACCGGATCAAAGCTTTCAAAGGTCAGTCTTTCTCATGTTCTCAGCTAGGGTTTCTTTCTCTCCTTGCAAAGAGCCAAGAGAGCTCTTGCAGGTTGCAAAGGGGGTTGTTTTTATAAGGAGAGACCTTCTGTCTCACGCAAGGTCTGATGTGAGGGTTGAGAGCCGTTAGGGACTCCTCCCCAATGGGTGAGCTAGCTTGCCCTGGAATTTCGGGGTCTGCTGCGCACAGAAGTTCAGAGAAATAGACATCCACATAGATGGCCGTCTACTTTAGTGTTGGCATCCATCGACATGGACGTTGACTCATCATGGACGTCCATCCATGTTGACGCCAATTTGCTCTTCGGCCAGAGCTTAAAACATGCAGAAAACCCTATGTACACTATGGCTATGCATGCAATACATATAGTATAATATACACACTACTACACCATGCGATCATCCACTATTTACAATTAATTTACACATGCATACGTAAGTATACCAAGATAACATCGTACATAAGTATCTACATACGCATACATGATATATATATACACAACATGACTCAACACACAATAAATAAAATGACAAACAATTCGAGGGCCTTACACCCTCTCCCCCTTAAGGAAACTTCGTCCTCGAAGTTTAAATAATACTACTCGTACAAATGAGGATACTTCTTCTTCATCGCATCCTCAAGCTCCCAAGTAGCCTCCTCTGGCGAGAAGTTCTGCCATAAAACTTTTACCGACGTAATCCTCTTGTTCCGGAGATGCTGAACCTTTCGGTCAAGAATAGCTACCGGTTGCTCCACATACGACAGATCTGGCTGGATCTCCACTGGCTCGTGACTAATCACATGAGATGGATCTCGAACATACTTCCTGAGCATAGACACGTGGAAAATGGGATGAACACTAGCTAAAGTTGGGGGTAAAGCTAGCTCATATGCCACGTTGCCCAATCGTCTGAGAATCTCATACGGGCCAATGAATCTAGGGCTTAATTTACTATGCCTGTCAAACCTGAAGACACCTTGAGTAGGTGAAATCTTCAAAAAGACATGCTCACCCACTTCGAACTCCAAATCCTTCCTCCTGTTGTCGGCGTAGCTCTTCTGCCTATCCTGCGCCGCAACAAGCCTCTTCCTGATAAGCTGGATCTTATCTGAAGTCTCCTGAACTAACTCCGGATCGATCAACTGTCTATCGCCTACCTCCTCCCAACATAACGGAGATCTGCAAGGCCTCCCATACAATGCCTCAAATGGAGCCATACCAATACTCGCATGGAAGCTGTTGTTGTATGCGAACTCCACTAGAGGTAAATGACGCTCCCAATCATCCTTCCAATCCAGCACACACGCTCTCAACATATCCTCGAGCGTCTGGATAGTCCTCTCGGACTGTCCATCTGTTTGGGGATGAAACGCCGAACTGAGCTTCAGCTCCGAACCTAAAGCATCCTGAAGACCCTTCCACAACCTCTAAGTAAATCTCGGATCTCGATCCGAAATGATCGACTTCAGCACACCATGCAATCTAATGATGCTACTGACATACAATCTAGACAAGCTCTCTACTGACTGCTTCTTCTTCATAGGCAAGAAATGCGCAATCTTCAAGAATCTATCTACGACTACCCAAATCGAGTCATTACCCCGTCTAGACCGAGGCAAACCCGAAACAAAATCCATAATGACAGCTTCCCACTTCCATACTGGGATCTCCATCTTCTGCATAAGACCAGATGGTCGCTGCCGCTCGGCTTTCACTTGCTGGCATACTAAACACTGGGATACATAATCTGCTACATCCCTCTTCATGCCAGACCACCAAAAGGACCTCTTCAAATGCTGGTACATCTTGGTGTTACCCGGATGAATATAGACTCTCGACCTATGAGCTTCTGCTAAAACATGCTCACGGACATCTACAATAGCAGGAACACAAACTCGGTGGTGGAATCTAATCACACCATCCTCATCACGAGCAATGCCTGCCTTGCCCACTAACTCTTGGAGTCTAGGGTCGGCTTTCTGTTGCTCGATCACCTCATCCAATACCGAAGCACTAAGAGACAACTGAGCCACAAAAGCCTGACATAAGGCTCTAACTCAGCCATCGCACACGCCGCATCCTCCAACATCTTCCAATCCTGCTGGAGCGAAGACCTCCTCCTGCTAAGAGCATCCCCTACGACATTCGCCTTTCCTGGATGATATCAAGATCGAAGTCGTAGTCCTTGAGGAACTCAATCCATCCCTCTATCGTAGGTTTAGATCCTTCTGGGAGAAGAGATACTTCAAGCTCTTATGGTCAGTAAACACCTCAAATCTGACACCATAAAGATAGTGCCTCCATATCTTTAGTGCATGAACCACTGCCGCAAGCTCTAAATCATGAGTCGGATAGTTACGCTCATGCTCCTTCAATGGCGAGAAGCATACGCCACTACCCTTCCTTGCTGCATTAGCACACAGCCTAAGCCAATCCGAGATGCATCCGTATAAATGGCAAAACCTTCTGGACCACTAGTAGTACCAATACCGGAGCGGAAGTAAGCTTAGCCTTCAATAACTAGAAGCTACACTCACATGTCTCAGACCACACAAACTTCATGTAAGGCCCTCGAATTTCCGTCGCATTTTTTTTTGTGTCGTGTGTGTGAATATTGTGCTTGTGTATGTATGTATGTATCTACGTATGTATTAATTAGTATACTTATGTGTGTATGTGTATAATTTAGGTATAAATAATGTATGTATTGCTTGATGGTAGTGTGTGCACAATACCATATAGATATTACATGTATATAACATGATGTGCAGGGTTTCTGCATGATTTTGACTTCTGGCCGAAGGGCCAGTTGGCGTCCACCTATTGGACGCTAAGGGTTGTCAACGTCAATCTCGTGTGACGTCAGATTACTTAGGCGTCCACCGATGTTGACGTCAAGATCACTGACCTGCATGCGTAGCAGAGCCGGAAATCCCGGAGCAAGCTACCCTAACCATTGGGGAGCTGTCCCCAACGGTCTGAAAGGGGTATCACATCATCTCCTGCGTGGGTGAGAGGTCTTTGGCTATATACAAAGCCATTTTTGCAACTCACACCCTTCTCTTTGCCCCTTTGCAAGAGAGGAAGAAGAGAAAAAAAGAGAAAACACTAAAATTTGTGTGAAGAGCTCACCTTTGCAACCCTAAATCCGGCTACCTGAAGCTTGCACCGGCCATCTACTGCAGCAAGGAGCTAGCTGGAGTGGAGGAGGAGGCTTCCCCGACCTTATCTTGGAGCCATCTTCATCCTAGAACCCGGAGTGAAGCTTTTCTAGGAGCTTCTTGGGACAGCCCAAGAGAGCTTCACCGAGCCCTAGATCCGTTTGGTGTATTTTCTAGAGGCAAGTACCCTACCCATAACGTCATGTATGTGTCTAGGTTGGTTTTATTATTTTTTGCATTTTCCCTCGTGTCCTAGATCCCCCAATTCACCCTATCTTTGGAGCTCGGGTTTGTGTTTTACACAGACCTGAACTTAACGACAACATCTGTTGTCGTTAAGATCATGCTTAGCGTCCAGCGATTGTGCCGTTAACATTAATTAGCGGCCATAGCTTGCCGTTAAGTTCATCTGAGCAGAACAACAAGCTATTCTGCCCTTCTATATGATAATTTCGATATGTTTCACGATGAGGATATAATGTAATCTCTATATGCTATGTATACTAGCTAATGTGATGGATGGAAATGTGAATGTACACTTATTTTGTGGATGGTAGAGCTTATTTACATATTTGAAAGCATGTGGAAGAATGTTCATGTGTATGTTCTCACCATTATCCTGATAATCCGTGGTAAAATCATGTTGCCCTAATTTTGTTAGACCATGTATGTACAACCCTGTCTGTGCTCTGAATTTTTGGAATTTTCCATGCTTGTATGATTTATTGAATTTTCTGTTTTGGGAAATAGGAATCATGCGTAGGTCACGATAAATCTTCCATAAATTGTGTATTGCCCAATAAATTTGGGAATAAATCATGTGGCTCTATGCATGCTAGGGTTCAGACAGTGAGTTGTTAATTTATGAATGGTGTTCAACTCCATGCTAACTTGAATTGTGGATAGCATGTAATTCGATGTTAGATTTTCTGTAATTACGTTTTAGGTTAGAAAAATCTGAAAATTTGCATGTGGGATCCTAAACCGAAATCAGCTAGTGGTTAAAATTTCAGGTCATTTGGACAAGTATATGATGCAATATGAATTTTCTATGTAGAAATGAATTTATGCATGTCGTTGCAAAAAAATGATTAATTTTGTTTATTTCAACCTGAAGGGTGAAATTTCCTTAGTGTAAAATTTCTGAATTGTAGTGTCATGTCAGGAAAACAGAGCCCCATGTGTGTGAATGAGTGAATGAGTGAGATGTGAGTGTCATGTGCTAAACTAAGTGCTTAAATGGAAAACGTGTAATGTGTAATTGTGCCAAGTGTGACACTGCTTCCACAGAGGGCAGTGGAACCGTATCATGGAAAAGTCCCCCTGAGAAGGTTCAATGTGTTGTGACCCTAAGGGCATTAGGGGGAAATCTTGGAGGTGGATAAGTACCACTGGTTAGGGTGGAGACTTGTTCTCCCGGTCTGCGCAGTCCAAGAGTCGCCATTGTATTGCCTAGATGGCGTCTATGTGATGTGATGTGTTGTGTCCTTCTTTGGTGGTTTGGACTATGTGTCACGACACTAAATGTGAATGTGTAAATGCGTATGTGTTCATGTGAAAAATGTGAATGTGAACAATGTGTAAAAGTTCATGTGTAAAGTGTGAAATATGCGAATTTAAAATTGTGTAAAAATGTGAAACCAAAATGTGAGGATGTGAGTTTGTAATCCATGTTATGACAATCTGAAATCATGTTTAAACAGTAGCTTTACTATGTTATGATCATGTTTATGTATGCAAAATGCCTAGAATCCATGCTAGGGATAATTGTTAAGCATATATAACAACTTCCATACTTGGTTGTTCACATGTTGTGATTTAATCGTTGTTGTAGCTCTCATGTGTTAGATTATGGTTGCTAAAGCATGTAAAACCAGCAATCTTAAAGCATGTAAAATGGTTACGTATATGCTTAGGAATGTGTAGATTCCATGTTAGGTATGTTTCCTTTCATGCATGCTCGAAAATTCATGTTAATGGCTTTCATGTCTTAGTTGGTTGAAGGTAGATTTTTATGTGAGAATGAATAGAAAGCATGTGATAGGTGATTCTATTTTAGGAAATCTGAAAGCATAGTCCATGTGTTTAAATTGTAGATTCACCATGATAGGTTGTAAAATTTAATGTCAAGCATGCTACATGTTGTGTCTTGTGAACGTGTATGTAGAACCTACTATGATATGTGCATGTACGGTATGTGTAGAATTACTTGCGGAGTCTTTTAGACTCACTACTTGCTTCGGCGTACAGGTGTAGTTGGTGACGAGACACTTGTGGAGGAGACGTTGGAGACCGACTCCAAGCGTGGAGATTAGAGTGTTGGAGTACTTGTGACATTTTGTGATTTTCATAGTATGTAAATTGAACATTGTACTAGCATTATCATGGAAGAATGTATAAGTATGGACATCTATGTATTTGATTTTCTGCAATTTAATTATGTAGACTTTTAGCTCTTTAAATGTTATCGAAACATGTATGTTAAATGTGGATGATGAATGAAATGAAGACAGTGGTTCTTTTACTTCCGCTACTCTATTCTTATATTCACGTGTATCTCAGCTGAATGCTATTGTTGGGTAAATGTCCCACTGTGATGACGCTCGCTATACCAACGTGGGTTGGTATAACCGTACCGGTCTAATGAGGGTCGTCGCACTTCACCCCTTTTCTGGTAAGCTGAGTCAATGGGGCGGCGATGGATGAAAATCCCTCAATAAATCGCCGATAGTAACCAGCCAAACCCAGAAAACTACGAATCTCCGAAGGGGTCTTGGGGTCTCCCAATCCATAACTGTCTGGACCTTTGCTAGATCAACTGCTACACCAGCACCGTAGATAACTTGCCCAGAAAATGAACCTCGCGCAACCAGAAATCGCACGTGCTGAATTTAGCATACAACTTATGCTCACGAAGAACCTCTAACACTACCCTCAAATGCTGACGGTGTGTGGCCTCATCCGGAGAGTAGACCAACACATCATCAATAAATACCACAACAAAGTTATCTAAATATGGCCTAAACACCATGTTCATGAGATCCATGAACGCTGCAGGGGCGTTGGTCAATCCAAAAGGAAGAACCAAAACTCATAATGTCCATAACGGGATCTAAATGCCGTCTTGGACACATCCTCACTCCAATCCTCAACTGATGATAACCAGATCGTAAATCAATCTTAGAAAAGACTGATGCATCTTGCAACTGGTCAAACAATTATCAATCCGAGGTAAGGGATACATGTTCTTCACTGTCACTTGGTTTAGCTTTCTATAATCGATGCATAACCTAAGTGACCCGTCCTTTTTCCTTACAAATAATACAGGTGCGCCCCAAGGTGAAACGCTAGGGTGAATAAATCCCTTATCTAGCAATTCTTGCAACTGCCTCCTTAACTCGGCTAACTCCGCAGGTGCCATCCGATATGGAGCTTTCGAGATAAGAGAGGTGCCCGGAAGCAACTCTATGGTGAACTCTATCTCTCTATCCGGTGGCAATCCAGACAAATCATCGGGAAAGACGTCTGGAAAATCCTGCACTACCTCGATCTCTGCAAGAGTAAGTGACTCACCAGCCTCGGGTACTGACACTACGCTGGCAAGAAAAGCATCACAACTCTTATTTACCATGCGCATCGCCTTCATGGCAGAGATGACTAACTTTCCCACCAAGTTTCTTGGCAAGGGATGAGAGAACTCGTCCTCACTAGGAATGCGGAAAACAATCCTCTTCCGACGACAATCTACTAATGCATAGTGCTCCTCTAGCCAATCCAGACCAAGAATAGCATCATAGTCCTTCATCTTTAGCAAGAAGAAACACCCTTCTAGGACTCTATCCTCGATACACACAGGCAACGACGGAATACACTTCCCAGTCGATACCGTGCCCGCGGGTGTGTGTACAGACAACGGGACTTCTAAATCCTCAGACTCTACGCCTGACTCTAGAGCTAACTGCCTAGTGAACCGCTCGGAAATGAACGAGTGAGTGGCACCCGTATCAAACAAAACCCGAGCGTGCACACCTAGAAGTAAAATCGTACCTTCGGTGACATGCTCCGCCTGCTCGGCGTCCTCTCGTGCTAGGGCAAACACTCGAGCTGGGGCTCGAGGCCTTCCTGGTCTTCCTGTAGCTGGCGCTGCTGCTGCTACCGCTGCTGGGGTTGGCGCTCCACGCTGGACTCCCTGCTGAAGTCTCGGACAATCCTTGATCTTGTGGTCGCTGCTCCCGCACTTCAAGCATTTTCCCGCTACCATCCAACACTCTGTACTACCATGTGTCTTCCTGCAATGGGGACACTCCTTCTTCATACCAGGGGAATGTTGAGAAGGTACCTGAGTACTGCTGGCTGCCACAGGACGCTGTGGTGTCTGTACACTGCCTTCTTCTTATCCTGTCGCTGGAAAGTAGCTGCAGGCCTCTTCTGCGAAGCCTTCTTCTCCTCAAGATACTGCTGCATCTCGCCCTCCTGCCTACAAGCAGCACTAAGGGCCTCGTCCAAGGTACGATGGTCAAACACCACTAGCCTCGTCCGCAGTGATGGCTTAAGGCCCGTCACGAACTTCTTTGCCTTCCTGCGCTCATCTGTCACTATGTGAACCTGTGAGGTGCATACTTAGATAATTCAGCAAACCTGGCCTCATACTCGAGCACGGTCATGAAGCCCTGGGTCAAAGAAAGGAACTCCTGCTCCATCCGGTCCTGAATATGCTCGGGGACGAACTTGGCCCGAAAGAGCCTCACGAACTCGTCCCAAGCAATCTCGATAGTGCATCCTCGAACTAGTGCGCAGTAATGAAGCCCACCACACATCAGCTCTCTCCTGCAACATAACCTCCATAAGCACCAACTAAACAACTTCAACTTAACAGGAATATAAACAATTAAAACTAGCACATACCTGTAGCATATAGGTGGCTAAAGTAACTTTATCATCGTCCGCACACCTAATAGCCCGAAGATCTTCTAGATATCCTCATCCAGCTCTCAGCTAGTAACGGGTCGCTCTCCCCCTTAAAAGAGGGTGGCAACATCCTCTTGAATCTTTCCATGATGGAGGGTCCACCATGGTCCTGAGCCTGGGGAACTGGAACCTGGGCCTGCTACAACAAACAACAAGCAATGCATATTCAACACAACATCATGCAATTAAATAAAACAGACTACTCTTTATCTTATTATTCCAACCTGAGCTTCCATCTGAGCCTGGAGTGCAGCCTGGGTGTGGGCCTGCGTCTGCATGGCCTGCACTAACCTTGCATGAACACTCCATAATCCACAGGTGGTGGAGGGGGAGCACAAGGCCCTAGGGTGCCGGGGCCTGTTGCTCGGTCTGCTCCTCACGTCTCGGCTCGCCCCCACGAGCAGGAGCACCACCACGCCTACCTCGCGAAGCCATGGCTGCAATAAGTTTCAGCCACTATTAGAACTACGTTATTTAATTTCCTAACACTTCCTTATCTATTTTCCATTCATTAATAATCATTCTACACATGTGGACAATTATATAAAGATTTAGCATGTAATGAGGATGATGACTTAGATATTTATGCACAGTCTCAACCAGTCGTCTCTATACCAATCTCTGCGACGACCCTCCTTATACCGGTACGATTATACCAATCCACGTCGATATAGTGAGTCTCGTCACAGTGGGACATTTACGCAAGCACTAACACACATGATTGAGATGTTCATAAATACGAATTCAGAGTAGCGGAAGTAAAAGAACTACTTGTCATTTCATTTCATCATCCACATTTAACATACATGATTCATATAACAATTTAAAGATCTAAATCCACATAATGAAATACAAATTCCAAAATACATAGCTTGTCCACAATCTCATAATGTTCCAATTACAATGCCTCAATTACATACTATGAAAGCACAAAATGCTACAACGGTGACCCCACAAGCTACTCTCCTCGCTCGGAGTCGCTTTCCACGGTCTCCTCCAAAGATGTAGGGTCACCTACTTAACCTGTACGCCGAAGCAAGAGTCAGTCTAAAAGACTCAGCAAGTAAATCCATACACGTCATACATGCATATATCACAAGTAAGTTCTACTTTCGATTTCATTAAATCAACATATAACATGGTTGAGACAATGAAAATAAGATCATATCATGGTATTTCTACAACATCACAACCCATGATACATGGTTCATGTCATCTCAAAACGAAATACCTATCACATGCTTTCTACTCATTCCTTCACATGAGAGTTAACATTTTACATTTAAGCTAACAAGGTAGCATTCTAAGCGTGGAATCTCACACACATATAAAAGAAGTACTCCTAACATGGATTCTACATATTCTTGTACATGTAAGGCATCATTATAAACATATGAAGGTTGATGTTTTGACATGAACTTAATAATTTCATAACATGAATTACAAATTTACACTCTAACACATTTATATCACATGGTTACTCACTTACACATTCACATGGTTCACTTTTTCACCTTTCACATATGCACATGTTCACATTACACAATTTACACATATACACATTCACATTTCCACATTTAGATGCCATGACACATAGTCCAAACCACCATTAGATGGACACATTCACATCACATACACATAACACATAGATGCCACCTACGCAACACAGTGACGGCTCTTGGTACTGCGTAGACCGGGAGAAGTGCTCTCCACCCTAACCAGTGGTACTTGTCCACCTCCAGGATTTCATCCTAATGCCCATAGGATTTAACACATTTTGAACTTTCCCGTGGAGACTTTTCCACGGTATGGTTCCACAGCCCTCTATGGAAGCAGTGTCACACACGACACATTTTACACATTCCGATTTAAACACACATGTTTCACACAATTTACACATGACTTACATTTTCTCATTCATGCCCATGGCCCTGTTTTCCTAAATCATGGTACTACTGTTGACAGAGTTTGACCACTCAGTAATTTACTCTAATCAGATTGAAAACACATAATCAAACCCTAATCATGATAGCATGCATTAATAACTCATTTTCACATGGAAATTTCACAATATACTCAAATGTTATCCAAATCACATGAAAATTTAACCACACACTGCTTACAGATTCTTGACCACACATGCAAAATTTCATATTTTTCTAAACTACACAAAATTTACAGAAAATGAAATACTCATTCACATGCCATTAATAATTCGGTTATCATGGAAGCACAACATAATTGTTGGATTTGACAGTTTACAGACCTGTACCTAACATGCACATCATCAAATAAATTTTCCCCGAATTTATCTCACATCATACAATTTACTGTGATTTTTACAAGGATCTACACATGCTTTCTATTTTCAGTACAGAAATTGTAATAAATTACATGATCATGGAAAAATTCCCAAATTTGCAGAGCATGGACTGACATACATACACATGGTCTAGAAAATTTATGGCATTCAAATTCCTCACAAATCATGCGAACAGTGAACCAACATAACCAAGGTCTTATCTAACATGTATTTTTTTCATAATGTAACCATTCATACTATTTACAGAAATTTACAAAATCCCACGTGCATTCCATCATTCATATTACATAGCATATAACGTTTACAATATATCCTCATGCGAAAGAAAGCTTCGGAAATTAATCCTATATAAGGAAGAACAGCTCACTGTTCAGTCCTGAAGAACTAACGGCAAAGGCTAGCCGTTTAAAGGGGTTAATGGCAGCATCGTCTGCCGCCAACTGAAGAGCTTAACGGCAAGGGATCTTGCCGTTAAGTTCCTGTCTGTGCAAAAACACAGACCAAGCTCCAAAGATAAGGGGAATGTGAGGTTCCAAGACACGATTTAAATTTGAGAAAATGCCTATGACCTACTGGACATACACATGGACAAGGTGGATGGGTTACTTGCCTTTCTAAAAACTTCCTAAGGGACGAAAATAGGTGATGAAGCTCTCCTTGGGCAGTGCCAAGAAGTCTCCACAAAAGCTTTCCCTCAGGTTCTAGGTCGAAGTAGCCACCAATCTGAAGTTGGGGAAGCCTTCCCCTACGTCCACACTATCCTCAAGTTGCAATAGCTTGTAGGGAGAAGCTTCAAACCGCCGGATCAAAGCTTGCAAAGGTCAGTCTTTCTCCTATTCTCAGCTAGGGTTTCTTTCTCTCTTTGCAAAGAGCCAAGAGAGCTCTTGCAGGTTGCAAAGGGGGTTGTTTTTATAAGGAGAGACCTTCTGTCTCACGCAGGGTCTAATGTGAGGGCTGAGAGCCGTTGGGGACTCCTCCCCAATGGGTGAGCTAGCTTGCCCCAGAATTTCGGGGTCTGCTGCGCACAGAAGTTCAGAGAAGTAGACGTCCACATAGATGGTCGTCTACTTTAGTGTTGGCGTCCATCGACATGGATGTTGACTCATCATGGATGTCCATCCATGTTGACGCCAATTTGCTCTTCGGCCAGAGCTTAAAACATGCAGAAAACCCTATGTACACTATGGCTATGCATGCAATACATATAGTATAATATACACACTACTACACCATGCGATCATCCACTATTTACAATTAATTTACACATGCATACGTAAGTATACCAAGATAACATCGTACATAAGTATCTACATACGCATACATGATATATATACACAACATGACTCAACACACAATAAATAAAATGACAAACAATTCGAGGGCCTTACAACAGTTCCTCAGCCCTCTAAGGTAGCAGTGTCACCCATGGCACATTTACACATTTTCCCTTTTTTTTTTAAAACACACACTATTTGCATATCGTTTAACACATTACAATTCAATCATAAATCATGTTGTAACCATCTAATTAGTTTCTAATTACTTTAAGCATGCTTTAACTAGTCGCTCCATCATGAAATACTCAATTTAGCACATACTATCACTCAATTCACATGAAATTTTAACCACAGATCGTTTACAGATCAAGCATCATGCATACCAATTTTCATATTTTTCAGAGTCATACAGAATTTATGATAAATAAAACAAGCATTCTGCCTAATCTATCAAGTAATCAATTAAATATGGTACACAGTGCCATATACATATTTATCTATTCTAAAATCTGTGTCCAATAGTTATGATATTACATACAATTTTTGGGAATTAATTTCACATCATACAATTTATTGGAGAGTTAAAACAGATAAAACATGCTCTTTATTTTACAGTTCAAAAATTATATTTATTTACATGGACAACATAAAATCCCCAAATTTTCATGGCATAAACTGACACCTATAAACATCATACAAAAATTCCATGAGACCCAAATTCCACATGGGTCACACAAATAGTAATTTACAAGGTTGGAAAACCTATCTGACATACATTTTAGGAATTTTAATAAATAGAATATTCATTGAAAATTTCACAAAATTTCACAACATCATCCACTCGAAGTATTACGTAACATATAAAATTTATAGTATATCCTCATATGCAGAAATTTGAAAAATAAATTATAAAGGGGCAAGCAGCACACTGTTCTTGCCTGAAGAACTCAGCGGCTAGGGTGTGGCCACTTACCTGGTTGACGGCAACATAGGTGGCCGCTAACCTCGGATCTTAACGGCATCAGATGTTGCCGTTAAGCTCCTGTCTGTGCAGAACATAGACTGGATTCAAAAATCGATTAAAGGAGGGTTCCAAGACACGATTAAAATTCCAGAAAATTACCTAAGACCTACTAAACATATGTATGGATAGTGTGGAGGGTTTACTTGCCTTCAGAAAAATCCACAAAATGACAAATCAAGCCGGTGAAGCCCTCCTTGGCCTGAGCCAAAGAGTCCTTAAATCTCCTCTAATCCGGGTTCTGTGTTGATGCAGACAGCCACCCGATGTCGAAGGAGCCTTCCCTTATGCTTAGACTCCCCTCTAGTCGCAGAAGATCGCTGAAAGAAGTCTCCAATCGCCGGATCTCAGAGCTCAAAAGTCGGGTTTCGCACAAGAGAACTAGGGTTTTTAGATTTTTGACCCAAGAGCCAAAAAGACTCTATTCGACCGAAAGGAGGAGTTTTTATGGTCCCCGGGGTTGGGTACGCGTTTAGGTAAGGCTAGGTGGCCGTTGAGAACAGTTTCCTAAACAAGAGGCGAGATTTTCGCAGACGTTTCCGGATCTGAAGACACAACAGATCTGGGAGACTAACGTCAACATCACTCGCCGCCAATATGGAGTTGGCGTCCATCGATGTGGCCGCTGACTCCCTATTAACGTCAGCCTATGTTGACGCCAACATGTCGCTTGGCCAGAACTTAAAATACTCCTATATGCATTACTTAGGCACAGTTACATGTAACACAAGCACAATATACATATAATATACAATGTATACATTAGGAAATAAATATCATTCATGTAATGTAAATGAATAATATATATATATATATATAATAGATATACATATATTTTTACATCACTACATCAAATAGTTTATTTATATGCACATACATATATCTACACATACAAACATCCATTTATCACACAGTCAGACTCCTATATAAGAGAGTAAAATTCTAGGGCCTTACAATTCATTTCTTACATTTCATTTCTTGATCTCCTACAATCTTTGTTTCTCTCTCTTATCTATCTTTTTGATGCTGTAAAAAAGGGGGAGAAAGTTTCTTATGGGAGAAAGTTCAAAGAGTGAATATGGTCAAGGGGAGTTATTGCAGTCAAGGGAGTCAGGCTATTGTCAGATTGTGCATATATTTGTCATCATCATGAGTGTGTTTTGAAATTTTCTAAAGTTGTATTTTAATGATGACCAATGAAAATCACTCATACCTTGATTTTGATGATGACATATTGAACATGTTATACATTTTATTCATATCACAACAATGCTTAAACAACATGTTTTTGATGTTTAATATCTCACATTTTAATGATAATATCTTGTATTAATGGTTTACACTTTATATTTTTAGGTTTACACAAATTTGTCACAGTGGTGTCGACACAGTCCACCTGTGTGTCGACACTAGTTCACTATCCCAGAAGCCTGTTCTGAAGTAGTAGCCAGTGGTGTCGACAGAGTCTGCCTGTGTGTAGACACAGTCTGCCTGTGGTGTCGACACAGTGCACCTGTGTGTCGACACTAGTTCACTATCCCAGAAGCCTGTTCTGAAGCTGAAGCCAGTGGTGTTGACACAGTCTACCTGTGTGTCGACACACTTCGACTAAAGTTTAAAAACGAGAATTTTTCTAGACACGTGGCTGCTTAGGAATCAAGGGATTTGACCTAGATTCCTGTGCCCACGCACCCCAAGGCACCACATGAACACATGGGGCTATAAATACCCATGTTTCCTGTACTCCAAAGGGGGGAGAGAGACGAGACATCTCCAGAAAAGGGTGTGGCGGCTGCAGAAAGGGAAAAAGGGGAGTCAGCGTCCAGAAAGGGGGAAGAGCAGTGTTGTTTGGAAGGAGAACGTGAAGAAGAAGAGAAGAGAAGAGGAGAGAGGATAAAATATCTTCATCCAGAAAGGAGCAGAGCAGCGCCATCAGATTGAGGAGCAGAAAAGCAACAAAGGAAGAAGAAGAACTGGCAATCCGGGTGCCACTGAAGCAGAGCATCGTGGATTGAAGAAGATCTCCAACGAATTCCTTCAAGTGTCTTCAATCCAAGCTTCTACAAGTCTTCTTCATCAAGGAACATCCAATTCACATCTATTTCATTTATTTTCTTGGAGTGTTCATCCAATTTTTCATTGTGTGATCTGTGTATGTGTTCTACACAAATCACTTAATTATGTTTGTTCTATTTTTATCATTGTATTGAGATAGATCGGGCTAGAGTATCTATTCTCTAACTGAGCTTGTTCTAGCAGAACTTGGATCCTTCGTGGTCCAAAGGTTTGGAGCCGTAGTGCTCTGGTTTGGAGCCTTAGTGCTCTGCAGCCGTTGTGCTCATGTGCTTGTGAGTCGTCGTACTTACAAGTGGTTTATGGAGTAGGTCGTTGTGCCTATCTCCTGAGTTTTCTTTGAGTCGTCGTACTCAAAGGGTTTGGAGTCGTCATACTCCGGTTGTGTCTTGAGTCGTCGTGCTCAAGGGTGTTTTGGAGTCGTCGTGCTCCAGTGTGTGTTGTACTTAAGGTTTTGAGTAGTGTGGCCTCACTGTGTGAGGGGTGGACGTAGGAGTCACTGGAGGTGATTTCCGAACCACCTAAAAATCCTCTGTGCAGTGGTTTGAATTGTGGTTTGACTTTGTATTGCGCTTAGGGGTGTTCACGGTTCGGTTCGGTTCAATTTTCTCCATTTTTGAAGAAAACCGAACCGAACCGAAGTCATTGTTTGAACCGAACCCCGGTTCGGTTCGGTTCGGTTCAAACCAAATTCTGGCATTTTTGGGTATTTTTTCTGGTTTTTCTGGCATTTCTGCCAATGATCAGCAAAAACCATGTAAAAAGGGGCATTTTGTGATGGTCGCGAGTATCGAACTCGCGACCACCACACGCGCGGAGGGCGCGCGACGCCGCCCTCTGTTGCGCTACCCTTTTTTTGTATATTTCTATTATTTATATAATTATATATAGCTATTCGGTTCATTTTGGTTTCCCAGCCTGAAACCGAGCTGAACCGCCCAGCCCATGAAACCGAACCGAACCGGTCGGTTCGGTTCGGTTTGGACCATATTCTGTACAGCCCTAATTGCGCTAGATGCATGCATAGGGATTTCGCTCACACTACTAATTGATTTGCTCACACACACTAATCACACATATTGCATCTGTTCAGTGGGATTTTATTTGAATAGATATCTTAATTCGAAGTAATTTTTAAATTGCTTTAGTTTCCGCTACAAATCTATTCAACCCCCCCCCCTCTAGCTTTGCCATTATCCACCTATCCGATCCAACAGAAGCGACAATTGAAGCAAAATCGAACGATTGATCCCGGGGAGTCAATCGACTAGTTTTCCCAGTAGCTTTAGATCCGAGATAGTCAAGAAATCAGACAATCGAATTCCAGGAATTGGTCCACCGAAAAATGTCAGGGGCAATCGATTGATGAAATAAAGGCCAATCGATTGATGAAGTAAAGACTAATCGATTGATGAAGAAGCCGAAAAATCGGACGACTGAGTTGGAGAAATCAGATGATCGAATTTCCATGGAACTTTAGGACAGTCCAAGAATTGGATGACCGATTTGGTGCTGTAAGGCCCTCGAATTTCTGTCGCATTATTTGTATTTGTGTGTGTATATTTGTGCTTGTGTATGTATATACGTATTTACGTACGTATTAATTAGTACAATTACGTGTGCATGTGTTTATACTATATGTAAATAATGCATGTATTGAATGGTGATAGTATGGATACACTACCATATGCATATTGCATGTATATATGCATGGCATGCATAGTTTTCTGCATATTTTAGAGTTCTGGCCGAAGGCCATATTGGCGTCAATCCCTAGCCGTTGAGGTGGTGTCAGCGTCCGGACATGGACGCCAACACTAATCCTGGCGTCTAACGATATGGACGCCTATTTCTCTGGCCTGCATGCGCAACAGAGCCAGAAATTCCGGAAACAAGAAAGCTCAGCCATTGGGGAGCTGTCCCCAACGGCTCTGAGAGCTATCTTGTCACCCTGTGAGTGGGAGAGAGGCCTCCCCATATGTCTGAACCCGGATCTGCCTTCTCCCACCCCTCTCTTCACCTTTGCAAGAGAGAAACAAGAGGAGAAAAACCCTAGAGGGAGCTGTGAGAAAACCCCCACTTTGCACCCAAAGATCTGACCCCCTGAAGCTGTATCCGGCCATCTTCCTCGACAAGAAGCTAGCTGGACTGAAGGAAAAGACCTCCCCGACATTCCCTTGCTGTGGAGATCATCCAGGAGCCCAGAGGAAGGAGATCTAGGAGGACGTTCTGCACCTTCTTGGGACTGCCCAAGGAGGGCTTCACCAGCACCCTAGATCCATTGGAGCAATTTCTAAAAGGCAAGTGACCTAACCATAATGTCCCCGTATGTGTCTAGGTCGATTCTAAAATTTTTGTATATTTTTCCCTCGAGTCCTAGACCCTCACATTCACCCAATCTTGAGAGCTCGGGTCTGTGTTTCTGCACAGACCTGCATTGACGGCAAGGTCAATGGACGCTGAGATTATGCTTGGCGTCCATCGACCATGCCGCTGACACTGAGTCAGCGGCCAGAGACCGCCGCCAAGTTCCTCTGGACAGAACAGTGACCTGTTCTGCCCTTCCTATACAACTATTTTCGGTATGGTTTCCGTGATGAGGATATATGGTAACCCTATACATTATGTATACTGTTAAATGTGGTGTGTGGATGAGTGTGATGTGTGGTGGTGAATGTTAGAAAATTGTATCCCATGAACTTGTAAGCATGATTTGTTGATAATCTTGCCAATCTATGCTTTATGATTAGGACTAGTCTGAATGCCTCAATTTTGTTAGATCATGAAGATTAGTGGATCAGTACACGTATACTCAATTTTTGATAAATTGTCCATGCTTGCATAAGTTGCTAATAAATTCAGTTCGGTAAATAAAAGGCATGTAAGAATGGTTTGTGGTGATCGAGCTGTGGTTGTATGATTTAGGATAATTCTATATTCTCAGGTCATGCATATAACAGTAGTCTCTGTTCAAACAGTAAGTGGCAAAATTGCATGATGTGTTAACTCCATGTCAACTTAAATTGTGAATGGCATACGAAATAAGTATTTGATTTTATGTAAATTCTATTTAGCTCAGAAAAATCTAAAAAATTGAATGTATGACCTTGAACCCGAAAATAGCATGTGGTTAAAATTTCAGGTCATTTGGACCAGTATATAAGGAGTTATGTATTTTCCATGTGAAATGTAATAATCTACGTATGTTATCGTAATGTGGTTAGATATTGTTTAAACCCAACCTGATTAGTGCATTTACTGTGTGTTAAACTCCTGAAATCTGTAGTGCCATGTCAGGAAAAACAGAGATATGCATGTGAGTGAGAAAGTGAATGAGATGAAAAGTGATATGTGTAAAACCATGTGTAAAATCGGTAAAATGTGTAAATGTGTAACTGTGCCAATGTGACACTGCTTTCGTAGAGGGCAATGGAACTGTATTAGGGAAAAGTCCCCCTGAGAAAGTTCAATGTGTAAGTGACCCTAAGGGCATTAGGGGGAAATCCTGGAGGTGGACAAGTACCACTGGTTAGGGTGGAGACTTGTTCTCCCGGTCTGCGCAGTCCAAGAGTCGCCATTGGAATGCCTAGATGGCGTCTATGTGTAATGTGATGTGTATATGTCCTTCTTTGGTGGTTTGGACTATGTGTCACGGCACCTAAAATGTGAATGTGTAATGTGATGTGTATATGTCCTTCTTTGGTGATTTGGACTATGTGTCACGGCACCTAAAATGTGAATGTGTAATGTGTAATGTGTATGTGTTCATGTGAATGTGTAAGTGAACAATGTGAAACGTGTATGTGCAAAGTGCAACCATGTGAAAGGGGAAAACTTGTGTAAAGAAAATGTGAAATTAAAATGTGATGATATGATATTGAAATCCATGTGAGACAAATCTGAAACCATGTGAAATCAGAAATTTCATGTTGTTATCATCATGTTTATATGTGCAAAAATGTCTAGAATTCATGTTAGGGATAATTGATGAGCACTTATACAAAATAGCATGATTGGTTGTTCACATGGCATGTTTTAAGCAACATTGTAGCTCTCATGTGTAGGTTTACAGCCATTAAACCATGTGAAACCAGCAACATAAAGCATGTGAAAATGTCTATGTATGTACTTAGGAACATGTAAAACCCATGCTAGTTGTGTTTTCCTTTCATATATGCACAGTGTTCATGTTGGTAGCTCTCATGTCTTGATTCTTTAAAGGCAAAATTTCCTGAGTAAATTGAATAGAGAGCATGTGATAGGTAAAGTTTTATTCTTAGAAATCTGAAAGCATGATCCATGTATTAATTAGTAAAACTTTCATGATAGGTTGAAACTTTCAAATGACTAGCATGTCATGTGTTGAAAATTGTGAATGTGCATGTAGAAACCGCTATGACCTATACGTGTATGTTATGAGTAGTGTTGCTTGCTGGGTCTTTAGACTCACTCCTTGCTTCGGCGTACATGTGTAGTTGGTGACGTGGCACCGTTGGAGGAGACAGTGGAGACGGACTCCGAGCGCGGAGATTAGTCTTTGGAGTTTCTTTGTGACTTGTGCATTTCATAGTATGTAATTTGAACGTTGTACTAGAGTTATCATGAAAAGAATGTATAAGTGTGGGCATTATGTATTTAAATTTCAGCAATTTAAATTATGTGAACTTTTAGCTCTTAATGTTAATTACGAATTTCATGTATGTTTAATGTGGATGATGAATAAATGAAGACAGTTGTCTTTTACTTCCGCTACTCTGTTGTATATTCGCGTGTATCTCAGCTGTTTGTATCGTTTGGGTAAATGTCCCACTGTGAGGACTCTCGCTATACCGACGTGGGTTGGTATAACCGTACCGGTATAATGAGGGCCGTCACAGGTGCAGTGTGTCGATGCAGAAGAAGAAGTAGGTTGGCACCAAGGCTAAGACAAAAATCGGATGACCGATTCAGGTAAATCGGCTGACCAACTACGGAAATGCAGTTTCCATATTTGGATAGGTCTTTTCCTTAGTTTGGATTTCAATAATGTTTCCTTAAGATCTATGGCCAAGATCAAGTCTTTGGCAAGTGGGTATATAAAGGGAGGTCTCTCCAAGTGAATGGATTAACACACACCCTTTGAAGAACGAGTTCTTGCACCCGGCTAGGTCAAACGGATAACCAGTGAACTAGAGCAGTTTCCAGGCGATTCTTTGAGGTTTCCTGCAAGGTTTCAAGGCTTTGGACGTCCAAGAGACCATGCACACATAGTGCTATGTCCAATAAGGCTTATGCAAGAGTCTACGTTCTTCTTTGACGTTTCTCAACCATGCCAAACAAGAGATTTCTGAACTATGAATTCATCCTTTTTTTCTTGTTCATGGTTTGAGAATTGTACTTCAAATTGAACATCTTCATACTGTGTGAGGTTTGTGCTCAGGCTGTGAGCACATTGTTTGTGTGTAGTGCATGTAGCTCATACACATCGGATTGTCTCGTCCTCGGAAACGAGATGGAGTTTGTGTTGTCCCTGTAAACAACTGTACGTGAGGGGTTTGTAACTTGTACCTAAAAGCAAATTAGTAAAGAAATCCTCACGGAGGTGTGAGATAATGGATATAGACGCAAATATGGTGTGTTAGTCGAATCACTTTAAATTTTGTGTGCATATGTGGTTTGATCTATATCTTCTACCTCCATTCTACGCATGTTAGACTAGTTGATTTCGTTGTTCAAAATTTACTTACCGTTGTGCATCTCACATAATATGTTTACTTAATTGAGTTTATTCTTTTATGTAAAAGAATTTTCTAAATAGATGATAACTAATTCACTATTCCTCCTTTGATTGATCATCGCAAATATTATACTTCAATAGCGTCATAGCACATAGCCCTACATGGGTTATCGTCGACCGGACTCCCCCGCGGGGGCCGCCTCATGATTTCCCGCGACTGTGGTGAAGCTCAGAGGAGCCCCCAACGCCGTCGTTCGTGTGCTACCCCCCGCCCAGTGAGGCTAGCGTGTAGTGGATCGTGGCCACGGCTGAAGGCGGCTTTAGGCCTGGCAGCATCGCCAACTTCTCCGGCGTGTCATCTGACTATGACGAGGTTGGGTCCACCAAACTAGACAACCACACATTCTTGGTGGCAGTGGTCGACGACTGTCTGTTGAGGTGCCGAAGAGAGAAGGGGGCACTAGCACTACCGAGGGGGTGGCCCTTGCTGGGGGGCTCGGGCCTCCACCACCGCCGCCATGGATCCCTGGCCAGCTCCCACAGTGCGGCCTGCCTGGGAGGAAAACGTAAGAATAAAGAAAGTCTTAATTGGGATCTTGAGAGGAAAAGTGACATAATAGTATTTTGTAAATGTTCACTTTCCATGTCTTCAGAGTTTGCACCAATTATTCTATTTCGTTTATAAAATAATCATCCATTTTTGGGTTCACTTGTTAATATAGGTTTTAGTGCACGTCCATGATGCGCATCAAATATTTCTCTTTCTCCAAAGCTAAATGTCTCGACTGACGTCGTTCCTTCCAAAACCCCTAAACCCCACCCCAGTCTGCAGACAATTCTTTCGAGTTTCGATCGGCCCCACAAAACCCCCTGCCGAAATACCTCTATCTTTCTCTCTCTCGCTTGCTGGGCAATGGCCCCGCCGCTGGGCGCCATCAGGCGCGGGCCGGCGCTGAGAGCTGCTGCTACTGCAGCAGCAGCGGCAGCAGCAGTGTATGCTTCCTCTTCGTCGTCGTCTTTCCTCACCGAACTTCGTGCCTACGCCGATGGCTTCGACCCGGAGGCTCTGGAGAGAGGCGCCAAGGCCCTCCGGGAGATCAACAGCTCTTCGCACTCCAAGCAGGTCCTTCTCTAACCCTGCCCCACTGTACACTATATCCTTCTTGTATTATCTACGTTCTCTTCTTTTCGGTTGGTCTCCGTCCCGTGCTCATCCGATGGCTGAATCGTACCAGGTATTTGAAGTGATGAGGAAGCAGGAGGAGACACGGCTGGCGGATATAGCAGCCGAGAAAGCCCTTTTCAAAGCCATGGAAATGCAAGCTGATATTGTAGGCTACCAATTCTTTCCCGCTTTCTCCATCAGAATCTGTACGCTTTTGTTTAGTAATCTATGAAAACGAAGATGTTTTTTGTAGGAAATTATCTGAATAAATGTGTATGATGCTCATTCCTAGTGCACTATTTTCCGATAGAAACAATTAGTAAGTTTTCATGTGCTTATTTAGTAAGAGCCAAACTGATGTCCATAATGAATCCTTTGAAGCATTTTTCCTGCTATGAAACAGAATCGGTGACGTGATTTCATTGATCCACGACACATGGACAAGGAAATCAGGGTAGTCCCATCTGAGTTGCATGGAGAGAGTCTGATGCTTATGAGACAGCATTCCTCTCTCGCATCTTTTAGACGGAAAAGCTGTAAAGCCCAAAGGTCAAATTGGACAAACCTCACAGAAGCAATAAACATACTCGACTCACCTAATGTGGCCACCAACTTTCTTGTCATCAGTTACCTTGGAAAAAAACTTTCTTGCCATCAGTTTATGCAGATATCTTATCTAGGTGTTTTCTACATGGTAAGGGCTTAGGGAAAGATTGCTCAGCTACGTGCCCCAAGCGCCAAAGGAGGGTTGAGGTGACTGCCTTGGTGTCCAAGCGATGCCCACAATTGCCTAGGTGTCTTGGGTACTGATGTGGCTTGTGACTGCGTCACCTTCCCACCTAGGCAAGTCGCCTTCTTTGCTTGTAATAACATAGTAAAAAAATTGATTGATTGGTCAAATAAGCTGATCTAAGAAAAAATCATCAACCTAACATTGATCCTAGAAAATTTTAAAATGATAAAAAAATTGCTTTGCGTAGCACTCAACTTAATGGATTTTATACTTATGTAAAGGAATAATTACAAATATTGATATACTTTTTTTGTAATATTAGACAATTTTGAGCCTTGCTTAGCCCTTGCTCGCAACTTAATCTTGGGAAAAGGAAAAAGGGACTGGAGGAAGAGGTGGAGCAGTTGGCTAACTGGTGAATGATGTGAGCGATCCCTATGCATACATCTATCGAAGAGATAATTAAACAAACCACAATGCACATAGATTTTTAAGGTGGTTTAGAGATTACAATAAGTGATTCCTACATCCACCCCTTACCACTGTGAAGATTAAATCACATATTATCTCGTAAAAGAGATACAACACACACACACTTAAGAGCACGGAGGCTCAATCCACACACTTGAGCAAACCACTGAAGGCACACACACACACGATTAGACACACTCTCTGATAGAGATTAATCTGCACAGAACGCTTGTGCAAACCAATCAACTCTTAGAAACACACACACATATGAAGAACCTTTGCCTGTGCTCTTCTCTGTTAGAGAACAACTGGACTTCAATGAAGTTCGAAGATCTGGACACTTCTCCTCTGAGATTGGATCTCTAGATCAGGAAGAAGAACAAAGGATTCACGAGCTTCTTCTCTTCTTCTCCTCCTCCTCCTTTTTGGTAGGGCTGCTCTGCTCCTCTTTCTGAGCTCTACGTTTTCCCGCTCCTTTCCACACACCTCTGTTTTTGCCGCCGTTTCTGGACTCACATGTCACAAAGGACGAGGGCCTATTTATAGCCAGATGCCCAAACCTCATACCTAGGGTTTCGTGTACCTCAATAAGACACGTGCCAGTCACATGACATCTTGCACATGTGGCATCTTTAGTTATTCAGGAGAAAGAGGTAATCGATGTTAAGTTTATTAATAAAGCAATCTATGTTTAGACAGTCGATGTTTAAACATGAAGTAATCGATGTCTAGCATGAACTAACATGAAGTAATCGATGTGTAGACAGTCGATGTTTAAACATGAAGTAATCGATGTCTAACATGAAGTAATCAATGTTTGATCGACTGTCAAATTATAACATGAATATACAAAGTCTCAGCACTTCGACTGACCAGTGTAAATTGTGACATCCGAAGTCAAGGTGCTTCGGATGGCAGAAATACAACGTAAATATACGAAGTGCCAAGCTTCGACTGATCAAGTGTAAAAGTGAACATCCGAAGTCACACAGTCAAAATGGTCTTCATTGGTCGAAGTGATTTCGTCATATACGAAGTTGGAGAACAATTGAGTACATCCGAAGTTAGTGTTGAATTTAGTCTTAATCAGTTGAAGTGACTTCGTCATATCTGAAGCTTAGCTTCGTATCCACTACGTCATATTCGAAGTCCAGCTTCATATATGACGAAGTTCTGCTTCGACTGACAAAGAAGAAATACTAACATCCGAAGACACAATGATAAAATAGTCATGATCGGTCGAAGTGACTTCGTCATCCGAAGCCTAGCTTCGTATATGATGAAGTTCTACTTCGACTGACTGCGACCAAAATTGTACATCCGAAGTCTGTGCTTCGGCTGACTACGACAAAAAATGAACATCAGATGTTTATTTAAGCATGATTTCAATATGACCAGTCTGTCTATGAGTCACAGACATTATTCATCATCAAATCAAATCAATCATCATTGAAACAATAATTATTCATCATCAAAATAATAATTATGGTTATTCACATAACCATAACTCAACAGAGGGGTGGGGTGGGATTCGCCGTGCAGTAGGGAGGGGGAATAAGGAGGGTGGGGGGTGGGGTTCGCCGCACAGCAGGGAAGGGGCAGAAGAGAGGGGGGAGCAAGGTTAGCAACGGGAGGGGGAAGCCGGGGGTGGGGGTTGTGAGGATCGGTACGGTACGCATCGTACCATACTGTGCCACCGAGGACTCGGCTACGGTACGACCAACCCTGTGATAAGGCAACACAAGGTGAAAGAAAAATGCATTGCATCACCTCATGTTTGCCTCTCACCTAGCCTATGTATTAGATGAAATGCTTACACTTTTTTACTTTTGTGGTATGCTTTTTTGTTATTATTATTTATAATGAAATGGCTAAAGCTTTTTCAGTGATGTCTATTACTCCGTTTCTTTTGCATACTACCATATTTTTCTTATTATTGGCGATTCCTAGGAACATGTACTACTTATGAGTCCTTTATACAAACGATTCTATGCTGAACATTGTCCGCATTTCTACATATCATCATTTTGGATGTTTTCTTTGTCTTCTGCGATTTTCTTCCTAAAATGAAGAAAAGAATCAAGGTTATGGTGTGTAAGCCAAGGTTCAAAACCCGGGGATCGGGATCGGATCGGTCGGCCCAAAACCGATCCGACCCGGCGATCCCGACCCCGGCTCGGCCGAGCCGGGCCGAGCCCGGCTGAGCCAGGGGTGGGTGGATCGGCCCATTATACAGGTGTATATCTTATACAGGCTGAGTTCTGGCCGAGTCCACTGCGATTTCATGTCTTATTTACCTGAATATCATTTCATTTACTTAAGATATTACATGTAAATAAGGAAGTACCCCCCATTTGAATCCAATAAAAATATAAAAAAAATCATATCTCTTACCAATAAAAAGTCAACTCTCCCACCGAAGAAGAAAATCGTGATTTCGTTGATTTTAGCGAAATGCTAACTTTTTAATCTCTCATAATTTAGCATATTTAAAATTTGATAATTCAAATAAACCATATGGAACACTAAAAATCTAAAGTCCGGTAAAAAAAGTCAAACGTGCATATGACTTCTCCAAGGAGCCACTCTCCTACTGACAACACTTAGTCTGCTTGAGACCTCTCAGGATTTGGTCAAACTTAAACTATCATCACTCAAAGTCATGAGAATTGTCACTTTCTAATTTCTTTTCAATTAAAAAGTGAAAAATCTCATGAGTTTAGATAATGATAGCTTAGGTTTGACCAAATCCTGAGAGGTCTCAAGCAGATTAAGTGCTGTCAGTAGGAGAGTGGCTCCCTTGGAGAAGTCATATGCACGTTTGATTTTTTTTACCGGACTTTAGATTTTTAGTGTTCCATATGGTTTATTTGAATTATCAAATTTTTAGATAAGCTAAATTATGAGAGATTAGAAAGTTAGTATTTCGCTAAAATCAACGAAATCGCGATTTTCTTCTTCGGTGGGAGAGTTGACTTTTTATTGGTAAGAGATATAATTTTTTTGATATTTTTATTGGATTCAAATGGGGGGTATTTCCTTATTTACATGTAATATCTTAAGTAAATGTAACATTTACTTAAATGATATTAAGGTAAATAAGGCCTGAAATCGCAGTGGACTCAGCCTGAACTCAACCTGGGATTGGCCTGGACTCAGCCCATGACAAGGTTGAACAGGATCGGCCCGGCTCGGGCCGATCCGAGGCGGATCTGGCCGGGCTCGGCGAGCCGGCCGAGCCTAGACGAGCCGGTCCGATCCGTGTGCAAGGACCGGCTAGGTTACCCCGGCTCGGATCGGGAGGCCCAAAACCGAGCCGACTCGGCCGATCCGATCCCGATCCGGCCGAGTTTTTGAACATGGTGTAAGCCCTAGTCGGCTTGCTTACCTCTTGGATTTAACTACATAACTTATTGGTGTAGTTAGTGGTGGGATGTGGGGTTGAAGATCCTACTTAAAATACTTCAGAAGGGTAGGCCAGAGCTGCCTAAAAATAAGGGAAAACAGGCTTGTCCAGGCCTTTTCCCATTCTTTTTGCCAATGTTTGCCATATTGAATCTCAGCTCTCTTTGGGCATTTCAAGCTATGCATGTACAATCTCCGGATGACTCACTGGCAGGACGAGACGTGTCACAGTCACACAGGAGAGGATGGGAGCTTCAGGGCGAGAGGTGGGATGAGACTCGGGTGGGAGGGACTTCTTGGGGATGGTATTGGTGATTCTGTTTCTTAGGGATACTCTGAGAATGAGAATCTCGCGAGATCTCACAAGATTCTTGCGAGGTGTCATTCCATGATTTTGTCACTGGGTCTCCATATTTTAGGACAAATCATGTCCTAAATCATGTCCAGCTTTTGTCTTGAAAGCTTTCGCAAGGGATCGGCTTTTACCCACAATTTGTGTTGATCTGATTCAAGGTGGCTGATCCAGGTTGGGATTGGTTGATTTAGAAAACGACACCCATCAGAGTAATTCAAATAATGACTGCAATCATCCATCAGATTCAACCTTTGTGGATAGCAGCTGCATGGAAATCGTTTGAAAAAATCATTGCAATGAAGCAAATTCCAAAAGCATTTGCCTATACACACCTTATTGAATGTGCACTGTCTTTTAGGTTGGAATTGGATGCATATCCTTTAAATTGGGAAACTGTGTGTGCTATCCTTGAAAGGGAGTTGTTTATGAACATGGTCTCTCAGGTTAGAGCCCAGTATCCTTCTGTGCAGTAGATTTGCAAGCTTTGGTGGTGGAAGTTAGTTGAGAAATAATATCATGGATAATTGTGCATGGTTTTTCTGTGCAGGACAAACAGAGAAAAATGGCTGAAGAACAGAGAAACTTAGTTCAGCAGCAGGCACAAGCAAAGGCACAAATGCTGCGTTATGAAGATGAATTGGCTAGGAAAAGGATGCAGGTCAGTGGAGTCTTTAAAAGTTGTCTAATCACATTATTGGCAATTGCTTAATCACTGATATTGTTTGCAGACAGATCATGAAGCTCAAAGGCGACAGAATGCTGAGCTTGTAAACATGCAAGAAGAATCATCAATACGCAAGGAACAAGCTAGACGTGCCACTGAAGAACAAATTCAAGCACAACTACGTCAAACTGAGAAAGAGAAAGCTGAGATCGAACATGAAACTATAAGAGTAAAGGCTATGGCTGAGGCTGAAGCCCGTTCTCATGAGGCAAGACTGATGGAGGAACATAATAGGAGAATGCTCTTAGAACGGATGAAAGGTGAAAGGGAAAAGTGGATTGCTGCTATCAATACCACTTTTGGCCATATTGAAGGTATTATTTCAGTGATTAACATGAATTATGTCTTCATTCATTTTCTTCAGTCAATGGACTGTTCAATTTGCTGATCAAAGGCAAACTTTTGTTCCTTAACTTGGGATAATGCACAAAGCTGCCTGGTAATTTTGTTTAAACCGCACTATTGATAAACATATATATAGGAGTTGAATGCATTTGCCTCACAGATAAAAGGCATTTGAAACGAGGGTTGCTGGAAGGTGCTCGTGCTTGACATGACACGATGGCAATAGGATTTAGGCATAATGCCAACTGCCAGCAGGCCCAATTGATAAATGTCAGTAGAAGTTCTAAAAGTTTTTCTTTTGTAATCTGTTTTCAGTTTTTAACTAATAGATATGGTGAGCTTGTACAGCTTGTATATGCTCGTGCACCTTTGTAAACTAGTTGGCTGTAATTTTTCATCCTCACCATCCTAACTCAACCCACAATTGGTTAGAATTTTCTAGAAGACATTTTTAACCCTCTTCTCTCTCAGTCTCAGGAGTCAGGACATCAGCAGAGGGAACTCTAATTGCAATTTCTTGCCATTGTCTATGCGGTTAACCATCTTGCTGCCTTGGCTGACTGCCTAATTGGGGAGGCAGGTGCCTCATTCATGAAGCAGCTATTTTAGTAATCTTTTAACAGTCTGGACAATGTTCACCGTATTGTTTGCTCTGATTGAATATATTTTTCTTGTAATTTTAAAATTTGGTTGTTTATTTTTCATAGTACGATGGTGCTACTACTAGTGTGAGAACTATTGCTGGAGAGATTTGTGAATTTCCGTTCACTATAGGTTTACATCAAGGTTCTGCCCTAAGTCTATATCTCTTTGCTCTGGTTATAGATGAGGTAACAAAGTATTTGCATGATGATATCCCTTGGTGTATGTTATTTGCGGATGATATTGTCTTAATTGATGAGAGTATTGATGGTTTAAATGTTAAGCTAGAACGTTGGAGACATGCTTTGGAGTCTAAAGGTTTTAAAATTAGTAGGAGTAAGTTTGAGTTTATGCATTGTAATTATAGTAATCAAAGGGTGCTACAGGGAGATATGGTTCAAATTGATGGACAAGATATTTCTAAGAGTAGTAGCTTTCGATACTTGGGATCTATCATCCAAGAGAATGGGGAGAAATATGATGATGTGGCACATAGGATTAAGGCAAACTGGCTAAAATGGAGAAGTGTATCAGGAGTCCTTTGCGATTGTCATATACCAGTGAAACTTAAAGGAAAGTTTTATAGAACGGCAGTGAGGCCTGCTTTATTATATGGCACCGAGTGTTGGGCAGTGCGAAATGAACACGTTAACAAAATATGTGTAGCAGAGATGAGGATGCTGAGATGGATGTGTGGTAAGACTAAAAAAGATAAGATTAGGAATGAGCGCTTCCGTGAGGATTTGGGGATAGCTCCAATTGATAGGAAAATGAGAGAAAATCGACTTAGGTGGTTTGGACACGTGTACCGTCGTCCTAACTCGGCACCGGTTAAAAGATGCGACCAAATTTTAGTGGATGCCAGTAAAAGAGTTAGGGTAGGCCTAAAATGAGATGGTGCGATGTTATTAGGGAGGACTTGGACTTCTTGAGTTTAAACACGACTATAGCACTTGATAGAAATCTTTGGCGGAAAATGATTTATGTAGCTGACCCCAAATAATGGGATAAGGCTCTGATGATAATGATGGTTGTTTATTTGTCATAAGAAATAAAAACTAAGTCGTAAAAAAGTATAAAATACTGGATAACTATATAGAGGTTAAGAACCCTGTTTTACATGGCATGAAGTCATTACCAAGTATTGCTGCCTATCAGCAATTTATGCAGAAAATTAGGCATAAAAAATCTTAGATGAGTACGTAGTTAATTTATAACAGCGAGAAATCTGTCTAGAGCATGTAATACTTATTTTTGAAAAGTGAGTGATACCATTGTTACATTAAGCAAAAAGAGTTATACAAGTATAAGAGTGCAAGTTCCCAAGAAACAACCACGTACAAAAGGCAGAAACACACCGATTCAAGGTTTATCCTAACTTGTAACCACTCAACCAAGACAAATAGAGAGCTGATATTCCCCAATTGCAAGAAAAGTTAGTCCATTGTCGAACTCTATCACAGATAAAAGACAATACTGTTTGGAATCCTAGCCTCTTGCTTGAAGATTCTTCTGTTCCTTTGGGTCCAAAAAGCCTAAGAGTGGCATGGAGGACCATTCACCGCACTATGTGAACGGCAGACTTGACACCCATGTGCAGTTGGGCAAGTCGGCCTGCCAATCTGATCAGCATGAAGGACCAGCCTCCTTACCGTGACGGTTTGCAATCTCTTGCTCCCAAGAGTATTTACTCTCTGGCTTTCCGAGGTCTGAAATCCACAAAACTCATAGCCTAAGGTATATAAACTGCTATGAAACTCACATGAATCTGGTGGGGTTGGATTGGCTAGTTTGCATTTGTCTTGTCCTAGCTCTCGTCTTTGAAATTCCATTCTTTCCTGCCACCCCCCCTTGTCATAGTATTATGAACACTCGGAGCTCATTGGTCATGGTTGAGCCACATATGACTGTGGACATGCTACTATTGACTTGGCACAACCCTCAATCTACGATCCAAAGAGGATGAATAGGAAAAGAAGAAGATGATGGTGGAAAAGAAAAGAGGAAGGAAGGAGGCTCCTACCCATGGTTAACCTACCCATTGATCATTTATAAGCTAGAGTGTAGGATCGAAGAACCTGCTACCATTTCTAATCTCCCAAGATTATCTTAAGATCTCTCTAGGATCTCATATCTTCAAACTTTCTTAGAGGAAACTGAGGCCTGAGACAACATCCTTACTTGGCAACTATGTCTTAGTGGGCAAATTGCCTGGCCAAGTGCTTCAGCCACCCAATGCCTCACTAGCAACTTCTCTTTTCTTCCTTTCTTTCCCCATATATGTATGTACAGTTGTCCTATCGTCCACCAGGCCTCTCTACGCAGCATGGTCACACAGTGGTGAGAACATGCAATTCTGACCCAGATCGATTTCAGCATGGCCATGGCCAATCCAAAGGGTAGTCAGCCAGTCAGGCGGATCTCAAAGCTGTCTGATTAAAGAATTTGGAAATTAAAGAAAACCATAAAAAATAAGCAAAATAGGAAAAATCTAGATATCTATAAAACTTTTAGATGTAAGTAGTACCGTTAAGATGCACCTATATAGGTTGCATTGACAAACATATTATGAGATAAGGTAAAGATAAACATATATTTGAAAATCAAAATTCTATTTCAAATAAAAGACCTGATTACCGACTTATATACCTAAATAAGATTTTGATAAGAACTCTTTCCATAGTTTACCCTTTATAACATATTGAATTTCATGTAGATGTTGTGGCAGTGGCATGTGTAAGAAATAAGTTAAATTACTTTAAATAAAAAAGGTCAATTGATTGTGATGATTTTGAAGTTTGTTGCCCTATAATTAGGGCTGCAACCAGGTCGGGTTCGGAACCGGAAACATAGATTCCGATTCCGATAACCGAAATATAATTCCGATTCCGATAAAATCGGAATGGTTAATTCCGATTCCGATAACATTACCGGACCTGAAATTCCGATAAGTTAAGGTGCTTACCATGGTTTTGCCTTTTGAGTTTATGGATAATTTATCGAAATAACCGATACTGATTCCGATTATATTTCAATTCCGATAACTTATCGGAATATCCGATATTGATTCTGATAAGCTATTGGTATCATTTTTCAATTCTGAAACCGATAATTTTTATCGGAATCGGGTCGGAATATCGGGTTCCGTTTGCAGCCCTACCTATAATCGAAAGTAACATGAAAAATAGATTTATTTAAAAATGAAATTATGAGAGAATATTAAAAAGAACCAGAAAGTTAGACATATCAGCCTGAATCGAGTCTGAATTGTCTGACCTAGCAGCAATTCCAAGCCGCATCTAGGTTAATTCGGGCGATTTCCCTTGAATTTTTTAATTTGTCTATTAACCCTCAGACTTAAATTGCCACCCAGTGTTTCTGAGTTGAATCAGATGATTCTGATCTGGATTGGCCGATCTATGTTCACTGTGTGGGAACCATCTGATCAAGATTGGATGGCTCTGATCGAAATTGAAATAAACCAGAAAAATGCAACCCTGCTAGGTGAGGGTTAGGTGGGAGTGGTGCAGGAGGTGTGCATCAGGGCATGCCTATCTAATTACTATCAGATGTCTCCTGGGCAACATTAGCCTATCTCAACATACTATCTCTCTCTCTCTCTTATTTTCATTTATTGAGCTGAGCTATCGATCAATCAAATAACTCCTCATACTGTGCAATCAGTCCACCCAAATGACCGGCATGGAATGCGGAATCGGCCGATTTGGATTGGGATCGATCGATTCCGTATAGCAATCTGCCTCCAGGGGGGGTAACCCCGTTGATCGTAGAAATTCCGGCCGATTGCGAACAAATTTTTGAATATATGCAATACAATATATATACATATATACATTAACTATATATATACATATTATTATTATATTTACATTATATATGTGCAACCATTTATATTCATTGTCATATATATATATGTATGTTAACTATATATATGTACACGCTATTATTATATTTACATTAATGTATGATTGTATGTACATTAACACACACATATATATGTATATATATATGCATGTGTAAAGTGTTCATTAATATGATATATATACTATAAAGGTATAATATTAATTATGGTTGTACAGTTAAGAGATATGTATGTGATTACATACATATTATATACATATATGAATGTGTAAATTTATTTATATGATTACATATGTCATAACCACATGTATAAACAAATGAGGTCAGTCCCTTTCCTTTGTAATAAAATTTTCTTTATGGGGGCTTCGTCCACTGGAACCCCCCCCCCCCCCCCCCCCCACACCCAAAGGGTGTCACCGCTCAAGTTGATTTGCGTGACCTGACCGCGCTAGTCGATCTACATGTGTGTACCTGCATATTGGAGAATTTAAGGCCTCAAGTTGCATACTCCAACACTATTCACAATTTAATGATTGTCATATATGTATAATGTATACATTTATAGTGAAATACATATGTTTGTACGTTAATGTTGTACTTCGATAGATTTTGATGATAACAAAATATTGAATTAATATATTGTTTTGAAGTGAAAAGACTTAATGTTATGGACCTTATAAATTTGTTTTTTTTACATATATTTTGAAGGTCTAACTTGTGTGTTTAAGTGTAACGGCCCGTTTCTACCTGATACGGTTATACCAACTCACGTCGGACGAGAACAAGTCGCTACAAGGGAGAAAACAACGATAGACATATAGGTTGAGATATACACAAATAGCAAGGATGGCAGAGTCGGGTCGGGTGGCTGAGTCGGCCCCAGCCGATCCCGACCCTGAGTCGGGTCGGAGTCGGGCTGAGTCGCGCCGAGTCGGGCTAAGTCGGGACAGTGGAACTTGGAAACTAGTCTCATGGGGGGGGTCGTTGGTTCCCCCCCAGAGTCGGGTCGCCAGGGGCCGACCCGACTCAGAGTCGGCCGACTCGGAGCGGAGTCGGCCGACTCTGCCATCCATGACAAATAGAGAAGTAATTTGCAGAGGAAGATAAACAACTCTTATTCCCTCAACTTTATAATTCACATACCACTGTCTATATAGTCCAAGTAAAAGAGACAATATAACATAACATGTCAACTATAATATAGACCAAGGTTTGCCGGATCGGAATCGGGAGGCGAATTAGATTTTTCTTGATCCGATTCGATTCCCCCCGAATCGACCCGAATCGATCCGAATCGGATCGATTCTCATGGGTATAATATATATTATATATATAATATATCATATATATGATATTTATAATGTATAATATATATTACTAATATGATATAATAATATTATATATATGAGGCGAATCGGACCGAATCGATGGAATCGAGAATCGAGTTTTCCATGATTCGCCCCGATTCGGGGGAATCAGGCCGATCCGATTCGGTCCGCCAAACCATGACATAGACAGTCTCCAAGTACATAATGCCAAAGTTCAAATTACAAATAATTCCACATACCAAGGAATCAAAACTCGGCCAACTCGGGATCGGATCGCCCGAGTTGGCTCGGTTTTGGCCCCTCCGATCCGAGCCGGGGTAACCTGTCCGGTCCCCTGCGCTCGGATCGTCCGGGCTCGGCTGGGCTCGGCGGGCTCGCCGAGCCCGGATCGGGCCGGACCGGGGCGATCCGAGCCCCCAACGGCTAGTTCAAAACTAGCCGTTTTCTAGCCGTTGGGGACTGTTCCCCAACGGCCAGAAACGGCTCTTTGGAGCCTTTGGAGGCCTTGGGTATATAAACCCCCCAAAGGCCCCCAATATGTTCTAAACTCAAGTTTTGAGTTCTCCTCCCCTCCTCTCAATATTTTGGGCATTCTCTCTCTCTCTCGGGCGCTATTTTGCACTATTTGGGAGGCGATCTCATCTTTCACATTCTTGGGATTCGTCTTCGACTATTCGGGCTCTCTCACACACACTCTTCGCCCGAACTCTTGGCTGCGATTCATCTCCCTCTCTCTCATCCGCAAAAAAAAATTATTTATTTTCTGTTTTTTTATTATTTAACTTCTTTTTTTGTGTTGTAAGTGATGACCGCCGAAGGTGGTGCTACTCCGGCTCCCCATTCTTCAAGCAACCCTCCTAGCACCGATCCCGCTTGGGCTCATGGTATCGTTGTGGACATGGCTCGAAGGAAGATCCAATGCAAATATTGTAACCGGGTCTTATCGGGCGGCATATTTCGTTTGAAACAACATCTAGCGGGAATTAAAGGTGAGGTGGCACCATGCTCGAGAGTTTCTGCTGAAGTTCGAATGCAATTTTGCCAATATATGAAGGAGAAAAAGACATCCAAAGCAAACACTAGTAGAAGACGGCAAGAAATCCGGGAAGAATTGTCTGCCCCTCCTCGAAGGTCCGTAGATTTACCAAGAGGGAGACAATTCTTTGATCTTGATGAAGATGAAGAAGGTTAGTAATTAGTTAACTTACTTTTGGAACATTTATTTTAGTTTAAGGCTTTAAGCACCCTCCGACCCTCATTCTATTTCTATCTCATATTATAGAACAATTTCGTCGGGCATCGGAAGCAAGTCGAAGGTCTAATGCGGAAGAGGACTATCTCCGACGTACCGGTCATCACGTAGGTCAAGGTAGTGGCCATGGGGGTAGCGGACAAGGGAGTTCAAGTGCTGGAATGAGTTCAAATATACCTGAGGTTCAGTGGATATCCCTAGAGACGGAGATCCTAGAGTGGGACCAATAGACCCATTTCTCACCAGGCGAAGGGAGAAGCAACCATCCATTTCTGCAGCATTCAAGAATTTAAAAATATGCAAGGAGAAGATAGGGAGAGCGATGTCAAGATGGTTCTTCTTCAACAGCATACCGGCTAATGCAGCAAAAGGACCATATTATGAGTCCATGATCGAGACTATTGGTGAAGTGGGCAAAGGGGTGGAAGGCCCTACTTCATATGAAATCTACAACAAATACTTGGATATGGAGGTTGAAGATATGAAGGCATATGTTTCCACATTTGAACGAATATGGGATGAATATGGTTGCACGTAATGTGCGATGGATGGACAGGTATGTACAAGTGTTTGGCCAGTTAATTGTTATTCACTTATTCATTAATAAGACATAGGTTTTAATTTTTCTTATGGAATTGTGCAGGCATTACACGAAGAAGTATGATAAACTTCTTAATCTACTGCAAAGCAGGGACTGTTTTTTGGAAGTCGGTAGACGCTTCTGGCAAGGTGAAGAATGCGGACTACCTATTTCAGTTGATGGATGAGATGGTGGAGGAGATTGGAGAGAAAAGAATAGTCCAAGTGGTAACCGACAATGCAGCGGCTTTCAAGTTGGCGGGCCAAAAACTAATGGAGAAAAGGAACACTTGTATTGGGTTCCTTGCTCCGCGCACTGCATTGACTTAATGCTAGAAGACATTTGTGAAGATCCAATGGTGGAAAATGTGGTCAACAGTGCAAGGTTCGTAACCACTTTCATCTACAACCACAACAACATATTGGACATCATGAGGACGCATACACATGGACGGGAGTTGCTTCGGCCAGCACCTACAAGGTTTGCATCCCAATATATTGCATTGGATAGCATAAATGGGCAACGTGGCAACCTTATTAGGATGGTAGCATCGGAAGAGTGGGAGAACTATATGTCCCGACATGCTCCTACACGGGTGAGGGAGAAGGGAAAGAAGGTGACCGACATTATCCAATCAAAGCCATTTTGGAAGGGGGTCCAAAATGTGTTGAATGTAGTAGAACCGCTTGTTCGAGTGTTAAGGGCGGTAGATGGGGAGAGGAGATCCGAGATGGGTTACTTGTACGAGGCTATGGATCGAGCAAATGAGCTTATCCAAATGAACAACAAAACAACGTATGCCAAGTGGTGGGAAATCGTAGATCGACGATGGGAGCACACATTGCATCATGATCTTCATGCTGCAGGTAAGCATAACACTTCAACTCTTGTGAATTGTGATTACATATTATTTACAACTCATGTTTTAACATTTATCTTCTACATGTAGGGCATTTCTTCAACCCCCAATACATGTATAGGACTGATGGGAGGAGGGAGAACTATGACAATTCCTCCGAAGTGTTGATTGGGGCAAAAAATGTAATCAAACGGATGCTAGACAATGAGGATAGGGCAATCATAGCATGCAAACAAATGCATGATTATAGACTTCAACTCTACCACTTTGGTACTAGCACGGCACAACGAGCTGCTCAGATTTTGAGTCCAGGTTAGAAGTTACTCATCATATTTATTTGCCTGTAGAATGAGTTGGTTCTATTAATTCTATTTTCTAAAACACTTTACATGCTTCATTTACAGCGGATTGGTGGTTGGATCATGGAAGAACTTATGGATATGAAGACTTGGCCTATGTAGCTATTCGGGTTTTAAGCCAAACAACGTCTGCCACAGGGTGTGAGAGAAACTGGAGCACATTTGGCTTGATCCACACAAAACAAAGAAACCGCTTGAAGTCTGCACGTCTTGAGAAGTTGGTATTTTGCCACTGCAACATGAGATTGAAGCTTAAAAACCTCCAATTAATCAAGCAAGTTCAAGATAGAGAGAAATATAGATCCTCGGGGCAACAACAAGCTGAAGCAACTCCATCGGAGACAATAGATATAGAAGAAGTTTTTGAGGAGGAACATCTACTACATGTATGGGTAAATGCAAGCACTTCGGTTCAACCAGAGTTCGACCTGCATGATCGTGCATGGGTTGAAGGTAAATGACCTTTACAATGTACATGCATCATTTATAAATTATTTATTTCTCATATTAACATGTTTATGTCTCATTTAGGTGAGCTTGATGATGTGCCTTTGCTTCCGGAGTTCGAAACTCCCCCAGCCCCTAAACGCCAAAAGAAGACAGTGGGTGCAAGAGGAAGGAGCACGAAACATGGCATTAGCATTGCAGACTTGGACACGATCGAGAAAGATATAGATGATGAAACACCAGCCAAGCGATAATGTTCAATACCAAACTTCTAATGACTCGACATCGAAGACAAGTACTCCTAGTGAGGGATCCGATCATGGAGGAGATGTCCTAGTTGTCAGCAGTGTACCGCCACCGGCACCGCCACCCGACCCTATTGTATTCACCGGAGAGAAGACTTCACTCATGCTACTTAAGATCAACATCATGGGAGTAGGGAAGGGAGGGAAGCACAAACCTCAAGTCAACAATATGCACGAAAGGGGAAGAAAGTGACATCTCAATTGCAAGGGCAAGGGCAAGGCCAAGGAGCATCCGAAGATTCGGGATACAATCCCAACTTCATTCCGCATAGACGGAATTGGTTAATGAAGAAGAAGAAGATGCAAGAGGAGTGGGAGCGTCAAGAAAAGCTACGGATGGAGTTTGAGACCATGGAGCAAGCGTCAGATACATCATCTTATGCTTCCACTGAAGGATATTACCAAGGGCAGGGAGGCTACTTGGGATATCCTCAATACCCGGATGCATCATATTACACCAGAGGTGGAGCATATGCACAATCCACTGAGTCCGATTCACATTCACATGACTCATATGGCTCATATCAAGTGCCTGAAATACCGGGTTACACACCAATCACTATCATATATGCGAACACGATGCCTATAGTCAATATTTGACTCAATATGAGGCATATTACCAACATTATATGTCTTGGACAGATTATGTAAACCTTATGTCCACACAATATAATGTACGATTCCAATAAATACAATTTTTTCATGTATTTCAGTTCATAAATACAATGTTCATATATTTCCTATTTTTTCATATTTTTTCTAATTTTTTTTCAATTTTTTTAAGGGGGGCGATCCACCCCCCTTTAGCTTGGCCAGACCCGGTCGGGCTCGGCCCGGCTCGGCCGAGCCGGGCTCGGGATCGCCGGGTCGGATCGGCTTTGGGCCGACCGATCCGATCCCGATCCCCGAGATTTTGAACCTTGCCACATACTAAGTACTAAGAAAGAAGTCTTCAACAACTCTAATCTTCACTTTTCGCGTCGGATCTCGTTAACTCCTCGGCTTCTAAATCTCTTGAAATGTTAGCAAGAGTGAGTCTACTGTCTACATAATAGACTCAGCAAGCAATGTAGAATCGTAAACCACGCACTTAACACACATGCTTTCTAACAAGTTAAACACTTTACTAACTATTACATTAACATGAACTTATTAACAATTAACAAATTAACTAACACATGCTCATGCTATAACATTAAATATGGATAACTTAAACATGAAATCTACTTAAGTAAAGCTACACTAACTCATGTATAACAAGATCACTAACATGATTAACTTTTAAGCATGATTTCACTAACATGAGAGCATTCGCATGATACTTATTCTTTCTTTTACACATTCACATACTTATAATTCTTACTTTCACATTATAATAACACATGGCTTTCATTAACACTTATAATATCACATAGTCATACTTAACATAATGAACTAAACATGGATAACATGGAAGATGCTTAGCATAAACTAAACATCATGGTTTGTCGTGGCGAATCGGATCGGGCCGATTCGGGCGAATCGGAGCGGATCAGGGGAAACCCGATTCGCGATTCGCCTGATTCGGTCCGATTCGCCTGATACCTCTTCAGGCAGGGTTGTCAGGATCCCCTTATTTACCAAATCTTAAGAGGTCTCAAGCAGACTAAGTACTGTCAGTAGGAGAGCGGCTCCCTTGGAGAAGTCACATGCACGTTTGACTTTTTTTACCGGACTTTTGGATTTTTAGTGTTCCATATAGTTTATTTGAATTATCAAATTTTTAGATAGACCAAATTATGAGAGATTAAAAAGTTAGCATTTCGCTAAAATCATCGAAATTGCGATTTTCTTCTTCGATAGGAGAGTTGACTTTTTATTGGTAAGAGATATGATTTTTTTGATATTTTTATTGGATTCAAATGGAGGGTACTTCCTTATTTACATGTAATATCTTAAGTAAATGAAACAACAAATTATAACATTTACTTAAATGATATTCAGGTAAATAAAAGGATCCTGACAACCCTGCCTGAAGAGGATCCTGAGTCCTGACAACCCTGCCTGAAGAGGTATCAGGCGAATCAGATCGATTCGGTCCGATTCCATGTGAATCGAACCGAATCAGGGAGAACCCAATTCGGTCCGAATCGCCGATCCGTCAAACCTTGCTAGTAAACATGATAACATAGAACACATGTGATGGGAAATGAAGGATGGTTAAATCAAAGTATTTATTATGGCCTATTAAAAGACCCAATGGATGTAATCTTGTTTGGCTTTACAAATTCCTAGGGTCATTAAAATAAGTTTAAGTCTTTTGAGTTTCCTAAGTCTTAAGTAAGGTCTTTATTAAGTGTCTTATGAAGAGTCTCTTTGTTTTAAAGTCTATATATAGAGTCCTGTAACCAAAGATGAGGAATAGAGAAGAAGAAAAAAAAATTTGAGTTCTTAAAATGGAGTTTGTGTTTGGGTGTGAAGCCCCTGGGTTAGAAGCCCCAAGGTGGTCCCTGTGAAAGGGAGGGTGTGAAGCCTACACTCCCACCTCCTATGCCTCTTTCCCGTGATCTTCCCCTTTTCCCCTCTTCCTTAACCTCTTTTCTCCCTTTGTCCCGCATCAACATGGTACTAAACATGATATCATGATTATCATTTAACATGGATCACATGCACTTACTTTTCATGACACATTAATAGTCACACTTACCTTTACATGCACTCCAATCACATAAACATGTTTTAATAACTTTTAGAACTCAAATTACAATCAAACATTAATGAAACGAAACTTAATCATGATGTTAATTATGTTTTAAAGCAAATTTGAGACTTATTATCAAAACATGATACTAAAGGATTCAGAAATTCATAACTAGTTATATAGTAATCAGACCATGCTCAAATTTTAACCACGGGATGACTATGCAATATAAAACACATTTGAAAATTTTCAGAATTTTTGGAGTAGTAAAATTATTTTTCATAATTAAAGTCATAAATCAAGTTATTATTCATAAAAGTACTAAATATCTATTAACAGAAACTAAACAAGGTTAACATACCCTAAATCATGCTTACAATAGTCTAATTAATTGAAATACGGAGCTTAACAATTTTGGAACATGTATGTTTCATGGAAATCAAATTATCAAGTGTTCACATGCTTTTCCATATAAACAAAAATTCAAATACTTACCATAATTAACGAAAATAAATTTAGAGTTTTCCAATCATGTCATGATGGTAAACACCTCATGACAGAATCAGAGGACCCTAAAACAGTCACAGAATCCATTAAACCATCACATATGGCGAAACAGTAAATTTTTGGGCAAGATGAACTTGACGTCAACATAGGTTGCCGTTAACTTCAGGTTAACGACGTAAGTTCCTAATTGCACACAGTGCAGTCTCGAGGCATAAAATCATAGAAATCGGGCATCGAAATAATTGTCTAAAAATGTAAAAAATAGAAAACCATAGAAAGCATGTACACAAAGAGAAACTCTAAGTTACTTGCCTCGAAAACCTCCCACAAGTCCACAACACGAGGATTAAGCCGATGAATCCCTCTTGGCACCCAAAGAGGTATCCTCCAAACATGATCAAATCCACCTTCTTGCGCACAATTCGACCACGTTCTTTATGTCCAAGCCTTCCTCTTGGGTCGTAGAAGCTCTTCACAACAACAACTTCGAACAAGCAATAACACGGCCGATCTACCCTCTTTCTCTCTCACGGACTCACCCTTTCTCTCTCCTCTCTCCAAGAGAACAAAAACCTTAAGTTGAGCAAATATTTCCCCCAAACGGAGCAGCCCCATATATATAGAGCTTGTGGTCGAGGTTGGGGTAGGATCCATGCTTACTTAGGACTCTAACTTGCTAAAGAAATCTGCACAAAAGAGTCGGTCTCGGAGTAAAATTTGGAAAGCCAACGCAGACAAGTTGACGTGGACATCAACCACAAACTAGACGGCGATCGATCTTGCTGTCAAACAGAGCAAAACTCGGAAACCCCACGAAGAACAAGTTGACGGCAAGGTCCCTACTGTCAACACTGTTGACGGCAGGATCACCTGCCGTCAATATAGGGCTGCTGGCACAACATGTTGCTGTCAGACCCCTGTTGACGGCACACTGTGCTGCCGTCAACAGGGCCTGACGGCAGTGAATCTTGCCGTCAGGAATCCTTGACGGTAGTGAGCTATGCCGTGAAGGATCCAACAGCTAAAAATTTGAAAAAATTTCAGAAAAACTTCTAATAAATCCCTAAAAATGTCAAAAGTGCAGGGCATCACATTAAGTGTACCAAAGCATCATATATGAAGGCAAATATACATGTATCAAAAGGTCGAGACATGTTAAGACCAAATCCCAAATAGGTCGACCAAAGCCAAGGGATTCATTGACCAAACATTGTTGTGGGTCGACCGATTGTCCTAGTACCCATGGTTTGGGGACCAAGTCTGGATAGATCGACTGAAGGTTTACATTGGTCGACATAAATGACATACTGGTCGATCAAAAACTGTTACATGTCGACCTTTTCTCCCAGTAGGCTCAGTCCAAGGGGCAAGACCAGTTTGGTTAACCGATGAAAGACATTGGTCGACTGAAGGTTTACATTGGTCGACATAAATGACATACTGGTCGATCAAAAACTGTTAATGGTCGACCTTTTCTCCCAGTAGGCTCAGTCCAAAGGCCAAGACCAGTTTGGTTAACTGACAAAAGACATTGGTCGACTGAAGGTATGCATTGGTCGACCAAAATTCATTTCCAAAACTGACTAAGCTATTTTTGGCAAGTACATTGGTCGACCGACTTAGAACATTGGTTGACTGATTCCGGTTCTACGCCAGTTACGAACTTTCCTATCATTGTTCGATTTAAGTTTAGAAATTGGTCAATTGACAAGATAACTTTTGGTAACCTTCCAGTATATAAAGAACCATGTTTCTCAGCCAGGGGAATGCAATCTTAAGGCAAATTGAGGGCATCTTTACCCTGGAGGAAGGTGTTTTGCGTCCTAGCAAGCTGTGAAGTCCTTGTCAATGTGTTCAGCATACCAAGGTGAATGATACGACCTAAAGCTTTGTTGAGGATTAAAGTGTTGCTGTTAGAGAGTTCCAGGCCGTGTGGATCTTCAGGATCGACTTGTAGTTGTGAAGACATCGTAGTGCTGTGACAATATAGAGGAGCTCTGGTTTTTGTGACAAGGGAAGCCTGAACTTAGTTTTCTCTTCATGAGTTTCTCTCTCTGTCTGGGTTTTATTGTTAGAATGTGAACAATAATTGTCTGTGTGTGTGCTTGGGTTTGTCAAGCACGTGGGTGAATGTAGTGGTGTGTTTAGACATCGCCCTGTGGAGATTCTCTCTGTGTGCGTGTGTGTGTGTGTGAGGTGTGCGTGGGCAGTTTGTATGACATCATCAGACTAGTGTGTGGTTAGGCCTCACGGACCATGGGGGGGGGTGGATGTAGGTTGCACATATTGTGTTATGAAACCACCTTCAAAATTCTGTGGGCATTGTGTGGCTTGCTTCTTTTTCTCCTATCTCCCTTCTTATGTGTGCAATAGGTAGATTTTGTTTCCCCTGTGTGGTTTGTGATTATAACGTTAAATCTATAATCTGAAAAGAAAACTAAAAAGTGTGTGGGTCTTAGCTTTAATTTGGCATAATCAATTCACCCCCTTCTTGATTAGCTAGTGTACTCGGGACTTTATTAATATGATGTATATAATTAATTAATTATATATGATTACATATATATTGTGTGTATATACTATATATACGTATGTATGAATCCATTAATTTATATGTATGATTACATGTATCATAAATATATATGTAAATATGGAAGACATATTTTTCTTGATTTTCCTGATTTTTTTATTTTTTTCTTTCTAAAAAACATTTTTAATCTGGCCGATCCATGATCAGCCAGACTTCCGATCTGGATCGGGATCGGCCTAGGTCGATCCTTGGGCCGATCCGATTCTGTTTTCCATGGATGACCCTGGTTGTGTAGTATCACTCCTTTCTGTCTCATTCTTTATATAGAAGTAGATGTATAAGCTATTTTTCTATATTGTTGGAGATTAGGATAAACAAATTTATGTTGTATATTTGTGATAGATTGAGTAAAAATCTGTAATACCTTTAAAGAGAAACTCAATGACATGTTCTTACTTCTTCTTCAAGAAGCATTAATATAAAATTCAGTCACATGCTACGCAGATTATACAATCAGACAAGAAAAATATCACTGGAAAAATATATGGCTCATGAATATTTGGGGCCTCCTTGATCTTCCCATAACCGTCATTAATGGTCTCTACATGCATCTGTGCATATTTTCAGCTTTCAAGTCTCATTTATAAAATTATCCCCAATATTTATAGGATGTTTGGTTACAATTTTCTTTTAAAAACTCTTTCTAACTAAAAAATTATAGTGTGTCAATTTTTGACTTAAATTTTAAAATTGAGAAAAACTGTTACGGTCTGTTTGACAAAATTGATATAATTTTTAAATTTTATGTAGATCTGTTTGGATGTTGTTGTCGTTGTCGGCAGAGAGCACCTGGTGGAGGGGGGGTGGCCTTCCGAAGGGGACAGGGGGGGATGTCTACGGTAGGGAGGGGGGCCTTCCAACGGCAGAGAAAACCACGATCTCTGTTCTTTGTCTTCTTCTTCCTCCACACGCTGCTGTGCTGCATCATCTGGTATCAGCGCGAGTGGACTGGGGGAAGGGGGCTCCGTCGCCGAGCAGCTATGCAGCAGTCCGGGGCTGCCCCACCCGCACATCCGGGGGCTGCCCCGCCCACGCGTGCCTTTGTGCGTGAAGGTCTGGTCGCCAGCGGCCGCTGCGCCCCTGCGCCAGCGGGACGCGCGACCGCGCGGCCCCGAGTGCCCCGCTCCGGCTCCCCCCCGAAGCTCCGCCGTTCGCCGCTTTCTTCTTCATCCCAGCCGCTGCAGATCGGGCTCCAGCCCCGCGAGGAAGGGGCGACGGGGGGGGGGTTGCGATCCAGAGGAGGGACCCGACAAGGGGAGGGGGGCAGACATGGTGCGCGAGAGTTTTAAAAAGAAAATTGGTGAAGAGTTGTTTTTTTCTCGAGAGAGTTTTAGATAGGTGGGATTTCTTTCCTTAAAAAAAAATGTCTTACCAAACGTGTGTTAGTGAACATCTTCTTTTTCTTTTCTTTTTTTAAATTTTAGAGAAAAACGAGGAAAAAAACTGCAACCAAACACCCTATTATGCCACAAGTCTTCGTCAAGTGAATATATCAAGATTTAATTTGTCCAATGCACCTTTTTTCTTAACTTCTTGCTGCACTGTATAGGTGGATTTAGGATGCTACTAACTGATCGTACTACGCTAGTCATGGCGGTTGGTGGAGCTACTGGACTGGCTGCTGGGGTTTACACAACCAGGTTGATTGCATAATTTATCACTTTTCTCGACTACTGTCGATGTTGCTTTGAACAGATTCTTTCTCCTATTTTTCTTTTGGTGTTATTACATGGTGTCTCAGAGTCTCAATTGTTCTTGTTTCAAACCACAGAGAAGGTGCTAGAGTTTTGTGGGGATATGTCAACAGGATTTTGGGCCAACCATCACTCATAAGGGAGTCCTCAATTGCCAAGTTTCCATGGATGGGAACTATCTCACGTGCAAGAAGATGGGTGTCAAATTCCAGTTCAACTCCTGAGGCAGGCTTATCTTCAGACAATCGGTCAAGTTTTAAGCATATTATTCTTCATCCTTCACTGCAGTCAAGAATTGAGCATTTGGCTAGAGCTACAGCCAACACTAAGATCCATGAAGCACCATTTCGTAACATGCTCTTTTATGGACCTCCTGGCACTGGTAAAACTATGGTTGCAAGGGAGATGGCTCAGAAATCGGTAGGATGCTGCTTTTGTTTTCTATCTATTTATGTTAACTAGGTTTTTTTCTTGGGGAGATACATCGGGTCAGTTTGAACTTACAATCTAAATTCATATTAGGGAGTCACTCAATCGCATTGCCAACAATACCATGAATAGTGTTTTAAAAATTGTCTACCTAGGCAGATATGCAGGGCACCTAGATGGTCCATGTCACTTTCCTGCTTAGGCAGTTTCTGCCGCATTGTGTTCCACAGGTTTTTTGTTGACAGGTGGCAATTGTACCCCCTTTAATATATGCCCTTGTAAATTGTGGCTTATATTCACAAGTTTGGTCCTCCTACTTTTTCTTCTCACCTCTATGGCTGTCCTGTTTTCTTTTACCCCCCTTTTCTCTTTTATATGTCAAAGACCCTGTGATCCCTTATTTTTCCGGGTCCATAGACAACTCTAGTTTGGCATCTTCCTTTATAAAAGTTTAATCTTCTATCTTTTTACCTTTTTTATCCCCCTTATTGTCATCCCATTTTTGATGCATATTGGGTTTGTCATCTTAATGGCATGATGAAGATGGTGACAACACAACATGCAGGCACTATTATGAGTAATCTGATAAATGCTTTTATGTACACTTTTCATTCATCCATATGTTTTCCTTCAAAAATAGCTTCAGTAAATTAAGATCTATGCTATTCCTTTTTTGATATCCTGGAACCTAGCACAGCAGTGGGATGCCCAGGCAGGGCACTGACTGATCTATGTTCGAGTCTCACTTGGCCATGAAACTTTTTGGCTACTCAGTGTAAGTTGTCAGTAAAACTGATGGTTCTGCACTGAGGACTGGAGATGCAGACCCAAGATAATTTTTTTACACTCTGAGTGAATCAAACTCCGGTTATTCATTTTGTGATGAAGTACCTGTGCCACCTCTACCATGGCTTGTCCCCAATTAAGATCTATGATTCACTAATCAAATTTCAGATTTTGATGCTTATGTAATTAAATGCGAGATTTAAATAGTTAATAGTGGTATCCTTTATAGAGGAGATACACTGGAAGTTAGAGAAAAGAAGAAGAAGAAGAAGAAGAAAACTGCCTCAGGATTGAGGCAACCAACTTATCATCTAGACAGTAAAGGGGTCAGACATCCATCTTGCTCTGTGTTGGTGACTAAAACATATGAAGAGATGGATAACTTACTATAGGTTCAGCAGATGACTTTAAAACGGTCCAGATGGACTGCCTAGGTAGAGTGAGTTGGTGGCTTCATTAATGGGTGACATCTCAAATTTCTGTTCTAAAGTCACCTGCTGAAAAAAGAGCAGGAATTGGATGAGTAATGGGAATGAGAAGGGAGAGGGAGAGGGAGGACCATCTTCTAGATCACAATCTGATATTTCCCCTGGGAGCAGGAGTAATAATGGGGTGAATGGCCTAGGGGAAAATGAGTGTCGCCTGCTTCTTTTCTAAGAACAAGTCTTGTGACTCTTCTCTAGCTGGCATTCTCTTTGGAGTGAAGTATGCTCTTCCTGTGTACCCTGCCCCCTCCCCAACCCAACAGCAGCAAAGGGGAAAAAAGAAAAGGAAGCTTCCGAACTGCAATGAAAAGGTACAACGTGAAGACAGGTCAGATGTGGGCCATATTGAAAGAATTGTTTGGTAGACCGCTTGTCATTTGTGGAACCATATCCATGTACAGAATTTTTGCAAGCCAAATTCTTCTTTGATGTTATCCTTGCTTGTTGTTTTGGTAATTATGTGCGACATTGCATGCACATTTTTGGTGTCCTGAAATCTGATAGAATTTGGCTTCTCTGTGGGCCATGCCTATGTTCATTTGGAATTTGGATCCTCCCATCCAATTGGAAGTTCGCACTAATGATGTCTCTTATGTTTAGACCCATTGATTTCCACCTTTCCACAATGCCCCATGGATTAAATGAAAGACAATTCATGGATTTAGTCCGATGGGTCTCCAAAGATCAACAGAAATTATTTAAATGCTTGGTTTTGTAACTTTCCATCTGTTCAAAGTGCAGTCTTTGAAATGTAGCTTGCAAATATCTTGGTGGCTTAAAACTATGCTGTTACACACTTTAAGCTTATACATTTTCTCAGGTTTTAAGATTTTGGGATGTGATTTTGATTAAGATTCATGCAGTCATTGTCAATGGATGGGCTGGATATCAGTGTTGAATAATGATGCAAAAGAAAAACCTGGTGAGCCATCATAACGATGTGCTAACTGGAGAATGAGAGCAGAGAACAGGAGTGCCAGAGGTCTTCAAGGTGATTTGAGTTGAGTACACAAGATAGGCTCACCATTGACCACATTCTCATGGGATCTCGAGGAAAAGCTGGCCATGAAACATGGACCAAATAAAAAGTGCTAGAAGGTATCTGTCACAATCCAGGGAAGCTGCTTCTGGGTGCTAGCAGAGAGCCAAAAAGGCCCCATAAGTTGTCGCCACTTGCCACTATAAACCTTTCCCCTCAGTGATGACTCCCAAAGCCAATTTTAACTATTTTTCCGTGAGCTCAGAGGGGTTCTAGCACCTTTTGATTTTTATTTGTAATTGCTAAATGGCTCTTATTTGTAGGCCCTTGAGCATGGGTTACAGTCAGGTTGCATCAATTGCAAGGATGGCAGTTTCAGTTTTGGACCCTGTTTTGGCTGGGTCTGAGACTGAAACGGTTTTGGTTTTGGTTTCTGCTTTGGTTTCAGTCTCAGATCCAGGGTTTGTCGTGGCGGAGCGCATCGGCCCGATCCGCCCGTATCGGAGCGGATCATGGGCGGGCCGATGCGTGATCCGCAAGGATCCGCCGGCCGGCCGCGTATCGGAAGGATCCGCTTCGATCCGCCCTCGATACGCGGATCCGCCATGCTCCGCCCCCTTTAGATACGCCGATGATGACTTGGGATGAGTTCCGTTCATTTGTGTCTCGAACCAAAAGTTATCATCTTATTGGGGAGCTACCCTTAGAGTCGGATGAGTCTGTCCAGCCCCAGTGGGGTACATATGATCCATATCAGCAGGGATATTGGGGATACTAGACTCATTGTACTTTGTATTTGGATTTGAATTTCAGGTTTGTACTTTTTAGTTGATATGAGTCTCATTGTATTTTTCAATTGGAATTGAGTTTCATGTTTCACGTTTCATGTTTATACTTTGAAGTTTGTACTCAATTTCCAATACAATTGAATGAAAATGGATGTTTGTGTAGTATTACATGGCATAAATATCATCAGTTATACATGATGTTCTTCACAAGAGGTTGTAAACATAGAATCAGCCAAAGAAACATCAAAACCATGCTAATCTGGCCAAACTGGGACAGAACCAACACTGCCCAGCAGGTTCCAGGCGAATCGACCCGATTCGCCACGATTCAGGGCGAATCAGATCGCATCAGGGCGAATCCGATTCGCCCCGAATCGGCACACCAGCAAACCATGCTCAGATCTGAGGGGTGAAGAGGGGAGTTTATGTCTGGTTTCGCATGGTTTCAGGCGTTTTGGCCCGAAACGTTCAAAACTGGTATCTGTCTTACCCTAAATCTAATAAATATTAATTTCTTTTAAGTTTCGGATTGCTACAGTGAGCAGTTTGGTTTTGGATCGCAAAACTGCCAACCATGATCAAATGGCACCTTCTGATTGCTAAAAAAAAAAGGTCATTCTCTTGTTGGATCCTTATGTAGAAGTTGCCAACATGTTATGTTTGACATAGTGCACCTTGATTATAGTGCTGTTTTTCTTGGTGGTGCAAATGGGCAGTCCCCAACTGGTTTTTTGTTTACATTTTATTCATTTATTTTACTTCTAGTAATGATCATTATTGTTCATTCTTCATTTCACTTTCATCAATGAATGTGCTGAGGCAAATATCCATGGTTGGAGTGGCAAAGGACTTGTGATATTGTGATGATGGATGGGTGGGTAAAGCCATGTACTAGTCTACAATAAGAAAGATGTGTGGAACATTTATCGGTTGTTGTATGATTGACAATTTGAGTAGTAAGACATTGCAATATTTTTTAGAAATGAGCATAGGCTTTTGATGCATTTTGGTTGTTGGTTAAACTATTCTGGATCTGGTCAATCTCATCTGGCTTGGGATTTCTGGAGAACTCATGCCTACGACTTAGATTATTACCTTTTGTTAAAGTTTATTGGATTGTCCTTCCAATTCAAAACTTTAAGGTGATGAGTGGAGAAGGCTTCACTTTGTAAGCACAGTAGTATTGTTGTCCGTTTCCAATGTGGGACTATTCTTACAGCTTCAATCATTTCTAGCATGTTGTACTGATAATATTTAGTTAACATGAATATAATGGGTGCTGTCTTAACCTGTTGCAGGCTGTTGTAAGCTTGTATAACCTGCTTGTTGCACCCAAAAGTTTGTTAATGGACAAGCAACGGTAATTGTTATTGTGTTAAGAGGAGTTGTTCTAGTCCGAGACCTTCTGTCGTGAAAATGGGCGGAAGTCGGACACGAAGACCCAGTCTAAATGTTCAAAACAAGTGCTTCCAGACCCCAAGGAAAGCCTACAAATCTGTACTGGACAAGAGGAGGAGTGGGGCCAAAATACTTCTTTATAACGGAGAAAGGAGGAGTAGGGGTCTTGGGGGAACTTCCCCCCGGCGAGAAAAAGGTACCCCCCCCTCCCCGCGGTTGGCGGGGAGGTTCCCCGCCCAGCGGTGTGTAAGTTCCCCGCGCCCTGTGCTTGGCTGCAGGGAGCTTCCCCTGCGCATGGCGGCGGGGGGAGCCTTTTTCGCCAGGGGAACTCCTCCCCATCCAAACCTCCGACCCTATAAATTAAGGGGTTGGGGAAGGTGAAGGGTCGTATCTTGCACACCCGGGACTTCCTGGGAGCCATCTTTGTGTTGTCAGAAGAGAAAGGAGAGGGAGTTTGTGTGTGTGCTTGTCTTGTGGCTGAGTACAAGGGTATTTATAACCCCTTTTTTAAGTATTTACACAAGTACCATAAAGTACTGTGATTGTGTGATTGTGTATATGTCCAAAAAAATATAAATAAAGAGGAGAACTCATGTTATTTTGTTCTATTAAGTGTAAATGACAGACATCTGTGTATGTAAAATTCAGATTAAGTCCCTGTGATGCCCATAACGACATAAGTATGTACTTTTGCTTATTAAAAGATCATGAGAAGGGTTAAATCTTTTAAATATCATGCGAGTCAACAAATTACGAACATTCAAAGGGGAGCGTTTTAAGTGTGAAAGTCTTTTAATGGTTGGCACCAAATCAAGGGTGGTCGGACTTGTTCTGACGTAAATACGTCTATCATAGCGAAGAAGGGTCCAGCGCACAAATTAACAACGCTTGATCAAAACAAGACAAGTGTACGAGGAAATCAAATAAACAAGTGGCTAATGATCCCCCTATTGTTTATTTCCTCTACCATATGATTCCCCTCGATAATTCACCCTGAAACCTTCCGAAGAGAGACGAACAAGCGGGGAATCCCGAACCCCGGATCAAACAAACAGACATGAAAAAAACCCGGGAGAACAAAATTGGCACGCCTGGTGGGACCCTTCCAGCCCTTCATTTTGGTGCCAGCCCTTTTAGTGACTTTTCCTAGAGCACTGACATCCCTTCGTCATGTCCTTTCTAGGAAGAAAGAGGGCATTAAGGAGGCAGGTTCCCCAGCGCGAGGACAACACAATTGCAGTTCCAGCTTTCACTACATTTCGGAGCAATGTCAGCTGTTGTGTACGGCCCGTTGGTCGTCGCGAATAGACCATCTAGCTCTGTATAGAAGTCAACACTCCACATTTCTAGCCCTTGAATGCGGGACAAGTGCCCCTCCCAAGCAGCCTGTATATGGCAATGTCACAGTTCCGCCCAAGCGGCGTCCACGGCTGCCATCCAACTGTCTCTAGGAAGCCCCAGTGAATGGCAAATGGGGGTTTTCTGCTGAAACTCCTCCCTAGCCTCCTCGAGCGAGGGAAGAGATGGCAGGTGGACGAAGGCCATGATAGAGCTGGTAAGTGTATCCAGCAGGGTCTCCGCCAAGAGGGTAGGGGTGTGAGGTACCCCCGTTGGCCACTCACTGCCATGGGCTGGGAACTCCTCTGCTACAAGCCACTATGTTTCCCCCTCCCGATGCAGGAAGGACAGGAATTTCTGGCGAAAGGAAAATAGAGAAGCAATCTCAGGCAGTAAATAAAAAACAACCCCATAAGTGAGAAAAGGTAAGCAGTACAAGCCCGGGCTGGAGATACCTGAAGCTCCCACCGCAATGGTGGGGGCTATGCGAGTTCGGGAAGTAGATTCCTCCTTGACCCTTGCAAGTGCAGTCGCGACACCTAAGGGACAAAGACAAGCAAAAAAGAGAGAGAGAGAGAGTCAGAAGCTGAAAAGAAGGACAACCAGGGTGTAGAGTAATCCTGACGGCAAATGCAAAGCTGGGGCCTCACTCGAATGAGGATCAGAGGTGGCAACAGGAGTCTCGTCCACCAAAGGTCCGGGAGGCCCCAAGTCAGCTTCATTCACGGCTATTTCTTAAAAGAAAATGGAGTGATCAGTAAAGCAAAAGCCAATCCTCATAAAATAAATGCAAGAGGGGAAGAAATCAGGATTACCATCCCCACCTATGTTCTCAGGCGGTAGGGGTTATGTGGAAGGAATAGAAGAGGTCTGGGCACGCTCACGGGAGGCAGTCACTCGTAAGTCGAGGGCTCCGGCCTCCTCCTTCAGTAGAGAAATCTCGCCTTCAAGCTCCTGAATCTTAAGGCGATTGGCCGCCTCCTGGTGCAACTGTAACGTCGCGCGTTTTTCGGATCTTCGTGGATCCTTGTTTAGTGGGTTTGGTGGCCAATGTGTGGCCTATTAGCTTGTGTTTCAGGTATCCGCGCGAGTTGTGAGGCTTGGTGGGCCGGCCGTTGGGCCCAAAGTGCTCACAGGTCTTGTGCCTGTGAACGCGACAATAGGTTGCGTCGCGTTCTGAACGTGTCACTCGTAAGTCGAGGGCTCCGGCCTCCTCCTTCAGTAGAGAAATCTCGCCTTCAAGCTCCTGAATCTTAAGGCGATTGGCCGCCTCCTGGTGCAACTATAACGTCGCGCGTTTTTCGGATCTTCGTGGATCCTTGTTTAGTGGGTTTGGTGGCCAATGTGTGGCCTATTAGCTTGTGTTTCAGGTATCCGCGCGAGTTGTGAGGCTTGGTGGGCCGGCCGTTGGGCCCAAAGTGCTCACAGGTCTTGTGCATGTGAACGCGACAATAGGTTGCGTCGCGTTCTGAACGCGACGGCCTTGTGGGTCGCGTTCACGTTGCCGCTACTAGGCGGTCTTCGTCTGCATGCGCGCCATGTGTCGCGCGTTGAGCGGACGGGTTTGTGAAGGCGACGACCATCCACGCCGCGATCAGGTCGCGATGGATGAGTGTGTCGCGTTCACAACCGTTGTGATGTTTTTAAGGACCCTGGACGAACAGAGCTTCCGCAAGCTCTGCTCGACCAGGGGGAGCTGCTGCGGGATTCCTCCGGACGGTTCGAGGTTCCGGTGGGTTTTTCGGCGTGCCCTCGCCGCGAGGGAGTCGCGTGGAGCGGGAGAGACGTCGTGCCATGCGCGGTCTTCGCGTTCTTCACGAAGGTAGGGTGTTTCTACCTCGTTCGATTGTGTGGATTGCTCGTGGTGTGGATTTGATTTGTTTAAAGCTTAAAGAACAATAGATACCATACTAGGGTATCCATTAAAGCATGAAAAACGTGAATTAAACGTGGGTTGAATGGTCGGGAAGGGTGATCCGTGGAGTCCCTCCCGGATTAGGGTTTTCGCCTGCAAAGGCGACGGCCCAGGGTGTCGCAACCTTGTCGCAACAGCCCGATCCGTCGCATTAGGGTTTCTTTTGCGACGTATAGGTGGGTCGCGATCTGATGGCGGCCCAGGTTCCTGTCGCGACCTGGTTACGATAAGTGAACCCGTCACGTTAGAGTTTCCTATCGCGGTATGTCGGGGTGTCGCGACCTGGTTGCGACAGTACCCCATGTCGCGACCTCAGCTGAGAGGTATGTTTATGCATGCTTTCAGTGTTTTAATTATTCGGTTATTGTTATTTGTTGTGCATGGCAATGACAGGTGGAGCCAGTGCACTTGTTACGCTCATGGAGCATATTGCTCACGAGGTGGGCATGTTTTACAGGGTTAAGGTGTTAAGTACGTATTCGGTTTGGTGTTTGTGTATTGCGTTGGCACCCGTTACGTTCTTGGAGCGTGCTGTCCATGTGTTGGACATGTTGTTTACGTGAATGACGTGTGGTGCACTCGGTTGGTGTATTATACACGTGCTGTCTACGTGGTTTGGATGCCGTACATGTGGTTTGTGTATGCATGGCACATCGTACGTCATCGTGTTTATTGTATATTAATTATTGTGGATAGTCCGTGGTATTGTGGCGATGAGGTTCACGTTTGAACCTAGCCTTGATCTTTTGGAATCTTTTATAGATTATACTAGATGGATAATTAGTAAAATATAAGTATGATTATTATATGATTATCAGGTATTATGTTTAGTGTGGCAGTGGAGGTCACCTTGTGACCGATGACAGGCCATGATGTTATTATTAATATGGTTTATGTGTGTGATTGCGTAGGTTAGCTTGTAAATCACAGGGTGACTGGAACAAGTTATTCCTAACATATGTACCGTGATTGGTAATAGAAAGTTATATATCATGGTTTGAGCTTGCCGAGTTTGGTGGTCCGGCGCCTGTTCCGGAATACCTCTGCAGTCGGGTACCCCAGGTTCTGTGTGAGCCAGGCACGTGTGCTTGTTGTGCTCGGGTTTGTCCTGGTACTCGTGTTGTACTGTCGAGGTCTGTGTCGTCTGTCCTGGACACCCTCACTCCTGTGTTTGAGTTGTACGTCCGGCTGAGGGAAAGACGACAGTAGGGCAGCGGCTTGTGTTTGTGGATGTGCAGTCACTTGTAGCGCGCTCGTAGTTGGGGGTACAGACACCAGTATTCGACACTGGTCCCCAGCTAGTCCTGTTTTCCAGTGCCTCACTTTAGGGAGCTTAGGCCAAAGTCCCTAAAAGTGTCAGGCATAGGCCTGCAGCTGTGTGGTCTGCATGTGTGGTGTTGGTTGGTCTCCACCGTTCTTTGGCTTGTGCTTGTGGAGCGGCAGTTGGACCTTTTGTCCGTGATTACGAGACTGAGAGGTAGTTCTTGTGTTGTGTTGTCCGGGTTGGATACTGGCCTGATCAGCCAATAGTTCGTTCCCGTGTGGTGGCGTCGTTCTTTCCGACTCGTGCTTTACCACAGGTCGTGGTTTGTGAGCGGTAGCTCACTAGTGTGGTTTGTGAGCAATGGCTCACTAGTGTTGAGGTTTCACCTGTAATGTTGTGCCTAAGTGATGGCACAGTAAAGTTGTGGTTCTGTGTGGTGTTTATCACCTACTTGTACCCTTCGTTCGGGTGTTTGTGTTGTAGTACCTCAGGGTAGTAGGTACCTGTACCCTTTGTGGGTTGCTTTGCCGATGAGGATTGTGGCCTAGGCGTACTGTTGTTTGGTGGAGCTGTGCTCCGTGGAGGCCGTGTGATGGGACCTTCCACTTGTGGTGTTTCATCTTTCGTTAGGTAAGCTTTCGATTATGGTTTTAGTATGTGATGGATTGGCCCGCTGCAGCCGATCATGTTACCTGGTGTGTGTAGCTGATATATCGTGGTTTGGGGTTTAATGGACTAGCTCTTGGTTGGCTGTCCTATTACCCACGAGGTTGAGGTTCGCCTGGGAAGCTTGCAGCCTAGGCAGTGATTTGCCTGTGTGGCTTAAAGCGTAGGCGACCAGTTGTTGTTATGGTTTGCCTGTGAGGCTTAAGGCTTAGGCGTTTCAGTTGTTGTGTGGACTTGTGGTGCGAAACTAGTCCCGTTGTTTCTTCTTATCTTCCGAGGTTATGTTTGATTAAGATGTTTATATTTAATTGCAGTTTAAATTCAATTGTTATGAGCATGAAATGGTTTGGCTATTGGTGTTACCAATGAGACCCTCTGAGGCTGAGGTGTCCGTAGTTTTGTTGTTGTTTCGGGTACCCTTACTGAGCCTGTGACTTGTTGAGGCTCACTTCCCTACAACTTCTTTCAGGACTTGCCGTGTGTTCGGCTTGCAGCAGCGTTGTAGCAGACTCGTACCACCAGCAGTAGTGTAGTAGTTAGTGATGTGTGAGCTAGTGCTCTCTCAGGGTATGCCCCAGGTAGTTGTACTTTTAATTTGGACATGTAATAATGTATTGGGACAGTTGTAAATTGTAATATGCAGATATGAGCACATGTACTTTCTTGTGTCTTATACTGTGTGGTTGTCTTTTATATTCTTACTGGACACGTGTGTGAGATATCTCTTGCGCGACTTCGGTCCGATCGCGGGAGGCGGACTCAGATCAAGTTCGTTAATGGTTTAACGGGCTTGAACGAGGCGTTCCGTCACAGCAACTGCCTCATCTCGCCCCAAAGAGAGTCCACTTCGGCCATCCAGGGGTCCCTCGGACAGCCCATCAAATGATAGGCAAGAGTGCTCCTCTGAAGGACGTCCCGTACGGCCTCAACGGAAGGAGGGCTACTTGCCTCCATAACGGCTTGCGCGGATCTCATCAAGGACTCGAGCATCCCGTCGGCCCCGGGCACCTGGGTACCCTGGGGAGCGTCCGGCCAGGAAACGTCGTGACCCGGAAACGTGCTAGGCTCTCCGGACAAGACCTCACTGGACGAAGGCTGGAGCGGGTCACCGTCTGCAGCTGCCAGAAAGAAAGGAAAAGTTAGCATAAGATAAAGATATGTTTACAAAACATATCATAACAATGCTAAGGGAGAAAGTAAGGCCGTAAAGGTTCGACAAGATGGCCACGCGCGCCTGATGGCGTAGGGGCACTCCTGCCACCCCCCTCGGGGCATGTCGTCTCTCCAGCCTCCCCGGTAGTCGCCTTTAGACTCGGAGCCTTCGGGAGGCACGAACACTCCCCAGCCAAAGCATCCGCGGGCCCACCTGTCGGGATAAATCAAGCAGATTAAGCGCGTAAAAGCAGAAATGGTCAAGAGGTACGAGAGACATAAATGGAGTATCTCAGCCATTCAAATTACCCGACAAAGGCTCACCGGCTCCCGAAGAGGAAGATGCTACTGCAGCGTCGCAAGAGGTGGTCTCCGTGCCGGCCGCGACTGTGGTAGAGCCGTAGAGGGAGGGCTAGCAATCGCCGGGCTCTCAGCCATCAGCTCCGCTATAAAGCGGACGGTATCTAAAAAGAGGAAGAAATCAAACACTAGTTACAGTGAGCCGAGTATTCCTCGCCCTGACAGGTCAAAAGAAAAGTCTGACAGGACAAATGCAAAAGCTTGCTCCTAGTGGCGGAAATTCTTACAGCTGCTCTCCCCACTTGTTCTCCTGAGGATCTCACCCTCCTCAGGCAGGGACGCGCTGGGAAGCTCAGCCGTGGAGGAAATCGTCACTGAAACAAAGAGGCGAGATCATTTACCGCATAAAGAAAGGAGAAAGGCGGTACAATGACAAGGCGAAAAGGCCAAAAGGCACTTACTAGCACTATGAAGGACCTGCGGCCAAGTCCTCCCATCAGACTCAACGAAATTGAAGTCTGAATAGTCAGGTAACTCCGTTGCTGGCCCAGAGGTCAGCAGGTCATGGATCACCTGCAACGAGGTTGACCCATCGATGGCGGAGGTGTCCACGACTGGGCACCCTGCCCCCTCGTCAATGACAACGCTCGCTGACGCATGCCCTAAGATAAAGAAAGAAGAGCCAAGGGCAGGAAAAGGTCAAGCTCAAAATCGTAAGAATAAGGCTGGCAAGTGAGGAAGAAGAGGTGAATATTCACCCTACTCTGCTCAGTCGGTGACGCCTAAGGATGGTCCGCTCCATCAGGAGATGGCGTCCTATCAAAAGTAGGGTTATAATCGTCGTCGGCCAGGGGATTCGCATCATCATGTGGCGTAGCCCCGACGGGATCCTCACCCCTAGGGGAGCGCAAAGATGCAATGCAAAAATAAAGAAGCATAAGTCGCCACCTTAGATTTGGGGTGCCCCCATTAACAAAAAGAAATTTTGAAATATTAAAAGGTTGGAAGAGAAAAAAATAAAATAAAATTACCTTCCCCATCCGAAGGGGAGGGCCTAGAGGCCCTCCCACGGGTAGCCGACTGTAGAGGACCAGCCTCTCTGCTCGCGCGACGCTTCCGGTTGTAGGAGGCGTTCAGCTTTTGCTTCGTCGTCAAATGGATGAAGCTTGCTGTTCAAAGAAAAGAAAGAAATTTGATCAGTATGGCAATGAAAAAAGCACATACATCCAGGCTGCAGACGAAAAGTATAGAAGCAGAAAGAAAGCAGAGGAAAGATTATGCGAAGAGGGTACATACTGCTTGGCGCAGGAGAAAACGTTGGCGGAAGAACCACCTTCTCGGATGGGAGTTTCACAACATTTCCAGCCCCAACCACAGCACCCCAGAAGTCTAGCAGCCTCGTACCGCTCTCGACCTGGCTGATAAAGTCAATCGGCCCGACGCGGGCTATTGAATGCCGGATGTGCCTCTCCCACTGTCGCCACAAATCATTGTTAAAGCTGCCCAAGAGAAAAGTAGTCGAGAGTGCCGCGTCCAGGGGGTACCCGCAGTCCAACAAGAAATGGCGCCACCACGAATAAACGTCTGGTGACACACTGCTGCCCCTCGAGGTCGTTGAACTACTGTCAAGATGCGCCAGGGGCTTCAATGCCCCCACATAAGCGTTCTGCTCAGTCTGTACAGAAGTCTGCCCCTTCACGCTGCGGCGTCTCAAAGCAAGTGCTATTCCCGCAACTGTGGGAAACTCTTTGTGAAGAAATGATGACGAAATGAGCACCGCAGGCACGTCTGTCCTGGCCAGTCAAGTGCTCTCGTCTTCCTTGATACGATTGGTATACTCCCGAAATACCGAGTTGTGCTGGAACCACTATCGGGCGTAATAAATGTCCACCCTCCCCTCCCTCTGCTGCTCAGGGATAAACACTCGGGGGAAGGGTCGTGCCTTGCAAAGTAGCGCCACCAGCTGGAAGCCACCAGGTGCCGATCTTGACTCTTGTATAATCTAGCAGTCAAAGCGAAATGGCATTGGGAGGAACAACTTGGTCATACTCGAAGTTGCGAGCAAAGCGGCACAGGTAGTACGGCTCCAAATACAAAGATGCCCCCTTGCGGAAAATTAAAACACTGGGGCGAACGCAGCAAAGCCAGTCCTTGCAGAAGGACCCACTGGAGGCAACATGGTGAGGTAGGCGGTAAATCCGCCCCTTGTCGCTCTCCTCGGCCCAAGGCCAGAAGCCCCGCGAACAACAGGCGAAGTCAAGTCCCGACTGACCAGCTGATGACATGAAAGAAAGTCGCCATCGAGCCCCGGTCAACTACTGGTAGGTGTCCTGGCCCAGACGATTCCGGAACATAAGGAGTAGTGGTGCGGAAGGATCGTCGACGCCAACGCTCTGGCACAGCTCAGGCAACAAAAGACCTGCCCAAGCACTCAGGTAATGGGTCGCCAGGGAGACACATCTGTCACGGGGAGAAGGACTGGCCGTCAAGTCTCCCAAACCATGAAAGATGTTGGCCAAAGTTGCGGGGGCCAGGGCCAACTGTACACCGTCGGCAAGAAGACACGCCGGGTATATAAGCCCCGGCCTAACCAGCCCCTCCTCCCTGAACGGGAGGACAAATGTACCTAGTCAGTAAACAAGATAGGCCGCCAAGTAAGTCCTGTCCGGAAGTTGCCTCGGGTTCCAACCTCCATCCCGAGGCGCGCACAGGTGCCTGTGGTTGTCCTCGAAATCTACGAACAACTGCATATAGTCGGCCGGGTCACGGGTGTCCGAAGCAAACCTGTCATAGAAACAATAGGGGCCGTTGTAGAAAAAACGGACCCATGCATGAAAGCCCACTCGCACGTTCCCCCGGGAAGCCTTGGGACACTGCTCTCTGCCGCACCTTGCTAAATCTCGCCAGATCTTCATCAAATATCTGAAGCTGTATGGCATGATGTAGGAGCCTGTACCAGAAAAGTAGTTACGATGGAGGTTGTCCAGACACACCTCCTCGTAGAAACGGCCGGAGATAGGAAGGCTAGAAACCCTGTGGAAAGCCCACAGGTCAAAGCAAGTCTCTCCCTCCGTAGTACCGAAGGTATTAAACCTCCGGTTGAACCTCTTTGCCAGAGCCTGCAACAACCTTGAATGGCACGGGTAGCTGTAGAGAGCGGCCGAGACCGCGTGACGAAGGCCAACCTAGTCCAGTATCTCGTGGTAATGGTGCAAAACCCCCATCAGCCACTCAGTTGCGCCGAAGCGGAAGCGGTGAGATGAAACCACGGACCACTTGTCGTACCAACTGGCGGCGTCCCCGTTCAAAATCCGATCAAGGAAGCAGAGTCGGTCATAGCCCTCCGGTGCGAACTGAGTGCCAGAAGGTAGCAAGATATGTCCGGCAAAAGATGCCCCGGTCTTATGCTGTCTGTGGACCTCCCAAGTACCTGGTACAACTGAAGTCCCCCTGATGGGGTGAGCCGACTCGGAGCCAAAGAGTCCCAACTGGTCTGTATCCGGGAACTGCACCTGAATGGGATAACCGAGGGGAAAGTTGGGATAACTAAAACCGCACGTTCCCAGCATGCTGTCTCGGCCTACCAGGACGGCCCTCTTTAGCTGAACCCATTCGGTCGCCAAAACATCAGCAGAACCCTTCCATCCGTCGGGGACGAACCTTTGAATAAACGGGAACAAGTGCTCGTCTAGAGGAAAGTGCTTGGGGTAGTTGTCGCCCCGCAAATAGCAGTACACCCCGTCAAATCTGACAACTGAGTTTGAGTCCGCTATGCCCTCAGACGGTGACTGCTCCTCCAAAGGTCCCCGGGCGCACACCGTGATGCCACGGTCAAGCCTGGGCAAGCTCTCCTTTGTGATGGCACAAGGAGCAAACAAAGGCATTGGATCGTCCGTGCGCCAGACAATCCCCTCCGGTCGACGGGATGCCTCGCTTCTCTCCCCGCAATGGCTCGATGAACGGGGCATCATCAACACTGCCAAACAAAAGATTGACTGTCAGAAATAATAACGATACAACAAGGCAAGCAATTGCAAATGCAGAAGAAGAAATGCATTTAAAAAAGAGGCCACGGGATACCCGCCGTCGCCCCATCTCCGACAGATATCCCGTGGGGGGCATTTGTTGAACCTGGAAAAATATCGGGATTTAAACAACGCCCGGGCAATAAATCTGTCCGGAAAAGTACGAAGCTTTGAAAAAAAAAACTTCTGATCTCCCCCTTGAACACCTGAGATAAACGGGTTCGAGTTCATATTTTAATCCGATTTAATTCGGATGACATGTTAATTGCGACGTTCGATGAGCCGACGTGGCGAGGTATGTACCCTCTGTCGGGCAACGTCAAGGTCCAAAAGTGCGTCCTAGTGTGCGCACGTCGTGCACGTGTCCGGGCGGGCAAAACGGCCTCGACGTCCGAAAACGGAAGCAAACGCACGTCAAATGTGCGTCAACGAGCAGTCAAATGGGCAGAGAAGACCCAGGGGGGGGGGGGGCGCCTTTATAGCATGTACGGCTAGGACACCCCTGTTGAAAGGTAAAATGTGACACGTTTACTTCAGCAGGAATTATAGAATTCATCAATGATGGTCCGGCGACTTGGCTAGTTGAAGCCTATTCTTGGCGACAATCGTTCAAGTCATGGACATGATGAAGGGGTCGTTGAGCCGTGAAGATTAAATGCTGGTTATCAACGGCCTTCTTACAATATGTTATCAACAGCCTGCTCAGAGGCCAAATAAGTTGTGATTTAAAATGACCCACAAGGTTATTTAAGTTACAAACTTATTCAGTGGGATCCTTCCCCAAAATTCAGCAGGGGAGTTCCGGCCCTTAAAATGGCGCCCGGATCCCGGTTAAAGTGAAAGTACAAGGAGAACATGTCTCCGTCCAAAGTACGAAGCACGGAAAAATCCGGCAGCACAAGGTCTATAGATCGAGTACGAAGGACAAGTACAAAGAACAAGCTCGAGGAAGAACTCCGAGGCTTGCAAAGGCACCCTCCGATCGGGCAGAACTTCGAGAAGTCAGGGCGAACACCAAGGAAACGGAGCAGGACTCCAGCAGCACCTCCGGCATCAACACTTCACAAATGAGGGTGTGGGGGGGTATTTATAGAAAATTCCCCCCCCCCCCCCCCCCCCCCCCCTCCATCGTTTAGGACCCTCTAACCGATGGTGACCTCACAATGAGGTCACCATCGGTTAAGGGGGGATCTCCCCCTAACTGATGGTGACCTCATCATGAGGTCACCATCGGTTAGGCTCCTCTCTCTTCTCTCCCACGCATTGTAAAGGGGCCGAAACCCCTATAAATACCCCCCCTATTCCAAAGAAAGGGAGTCTTCCACTTACTCCGGCGAAGCCCTGTTGGAAAAATCTCAGAAAAATAGAAAAGAGCATTTGCTCATTCCCTCTCTCATTCTCCAATCTCCCTTGCTTGGTGTGCGAAGGTATAACCCCCCTTCTTTAGCCCGATAGCCAGCGCGGAGAGGAGAGTTGCCGGCGTAATCGTCATCGAATTCCTTCTTAATCCTCATCCCCCACATCGAGCAAGTCTCTGTGGGTGATATTCCGGAGTTTAAATGCCGTCCATATCGAGCAAGTCTCTATGGACACATGGTATTTAAATACCCATGTTCTCTCCGCCCATCGAGCAAGTCTCTGGGATGGTGGATTTTATGCTTATATGTATATTTTTTCTTGAGGAGACTCTGCCCAAGCGGAGGTTCTGCCCAAGGACATATTCGTATACTCACAAATTTGTGTTCTTATATATATGTTTCTTAAGACGAAACTCTGCCTAAGTGGAGGTTCCGTCCAGGAACACATATATAAAGATTACAAATTTGTAATTATACAAATATGTTCCTTAAAGAGAATCTTGCCCAGGCAAAAATCTTTCTCAGGGGACATATTCATATAAATACAAACTCGTGTTATATGTATATGTTTCTTAGGGGAAACTCTGCCCAAGCGGAGGTTCTGTCCAAGAACATATTCGTATATTCACAAATTTATGTTCTTATGTATATGTTCCTTAGGGGAAACTCTGCCCAAATGGAGACTCCCCTAAGAACATATCCATAAAATCATAATTCGTGCCTATACGCATAGTCTCTTAGGGGGAATCCTGCCCGGACAAAAGTTCCCTCCGAGTTCATATTCGTATAATCACAAACTTCATGTTTATATAAATGTTTTTCTTAGTAGAATCTCTGCCCAAATAGAGACTCTGCCCGAGGACATATCTATATAATCACAAATATGCCCCGTGCGTATATGTTTCTCAAAAGGGAATCCCGTTCATACGGGGGTACCTTCCCATCGGATACTCTGCTCAAATAGAGATACCGTTTGAGATATATTCACAAAGTGCAAATTTGTGTTTATACACATATATCCCTTTGAGGCAGAATCCCTCCGGGTAAGTTCTCCCGAGAATACGTGGATATAAGCATACACTAATATGAAATATTTTCTACAAGACACCCCGCCTAAGCAGGGACTCGCCAAGACATACTCATATATTCAAAAAAAAAAAGGATTGTGATAATTACACACATCCAAAGAAAAAGGGAAATAAGACAGGAACCGTGCTCAGATACTCCAAATGGGAGCGCATATACACCTCCACGAGAACCATACCCGTGGAAATGAACTTTGAACAGTGATCACAATGGGACAAGGACTTCCATGGAGATACATCCATATGCTCTCCGGAAATTGTACCCGCACAAGTGAAGAAGAAAAGAAACCCTATCTCAAACTCGGGCTTTGCTCAAAAATGGCATTGTGAAAGAACCCCATATGAAAATTGGCACAATCATCCTTCTAATACGGAAGTGTTGCTCTGGGTTATAATACCCCCAAGTTCAGAATCAAAATCCACAGGCATATCCCCATGTTTTCCCAAATAAAAATCCATAATCAACCTTTCGCAAAAAGGAGAAAGACCTCAAATCGGTCCACGGGTATATACCCGCTCCCCTTTTCAAAAGAAATCAAACTTTGGACTCCCAAAAAGGCAGTCGTTTCAAAAATGGAATGCCTAAAGCAAAAGCATTTCAAAACAATCAAAAGAAACAAAAAACATATCATGATCAGGATTTTCTAAAAAGCATGTATGTTTTCTCGTCCTTTACTATGAATGGTATTCGGGTTAGAAATTGGTATTAAATAATACCAAAAGTTTTAACTCGATGTAAATGTAACATCGATTTCGGTCGATGGAGATGGAGGTCCAGCACATGCTACCCCAATTACCTGATGAGAATAGACATGGGACTCAAGAGGTTCAGATTAAAAAACGGCGCACCCGTCCGTTCGCGGACACAACCCGTCCGTTCGCGGACACAACTCGTCCGTTTCACGGACACCATACCCGTCCGTTCTTCGGACACCAAAATTCTTCTTCCGCATTGTGCGGACTCTTTTTTTGTCTGCTAGACAGGCTGGCACGCCCCGCAAACCCCAATAAACAAAAAAATCCAAAACATATGAAATGAATACATGAACCAAATAAAATGAAATAAGCAAAATGAACCAAACGGACGCCACATTCATCGTGTCCGTCCGACCGACATATTTACATGCGTATATCTCCTCCCCCGTGTCAACAACCCCCCACGGGGGTGCGTGTGCACAGAAGCCACCCCCCGCGGGGTGGTTCTGATTCTGGGCGGAACACCCCCTGTGGGGGTGTCCCGACGCCAAAACCACCCCCTGAGGGGGTGCGCGCCGTGCAGACACCCCCCGCGAGGTGTACCGCGCGCGCGGCCACCCCAGCGGGTGGCCCGCGAGCCCTGGCCCATCCGCAGCACCCCCCCCAGCGGGGGGTTTGAGCGCCAAGCCCAAGGGGCCGCGTGCCCTCCCAGCGGCCCCTCCAAAACCCCTATAATAGGGGGTAAGGGCCATGAAGTGGAGGAGACTTGAGCTCTTTTGGAGAAGACCTTCCAAACTACACCTTTGAGGATCTGCCCCTTCGAAGGAGTTTGTGTTTTGAGGTTTGGGGAGTTTTTGGGGAGAATACCTCTCCGAGTTCCCGTTGTTTGCCCGTGCTCCTTCCACTCACTCCGGTGAAAAGACCTTGATGTTGGAGGAAGAAGACACTGCAGGTCTATTTAAAAGACTGTGGAATTTTATAATTAAGTGCTTCCGTGTTTTAAAATAACACGTACGTGAAAGCACACTTATGTAAACGCCCAATGGAGACACATACACCCCATTGAGGACATATATGCAAATGACATAAATATATAATTGTTTGTGGATATTTGTGGAATCCTAAATGTCATCTAAACTTTCCTAAATTCGGCAAATGTCTTTTAACAAACGTATTGTATCAAAGGTCTTCGGGTTTTCACCCGATGTAAATGAAACACCGACTTTGGTCGGTGGTGAATGGTCCAGTACACGACCACCCCAGTCACCTGATAAACGGACGCACGGGGAATAAAAAAATATGAAATATATGAGGGCTTAGGATTTATACCCGACGCACCTTGTAAATATAAAAAATCTTTTTTGTCTGTTTATTTTAAACAGTCTGACACGCCCATGCATAGATGCGCACAAGTTTCCGACGCATCGGGGAATCGGGGAGAATCGGGTTTTTCCTGATCCGCCCCGATTCGCTTGAATCGGGCCGATTCGCATGGGAATCGGATGGGAATCGGTCCGATTCGATGGGAATCGAGCGAATCGGGTTTCACCTGATTCGATCTGATTCGGCCGAATCGGACCGATTCGATCCGGCACGCCAAACCATGGATGCGCATGCCTCCGCATCGTATCGCCGAAATCCTGTCTCTTTTTGAGAAAGTCTGTTTCCGCGTTCCACACGCATCTAGGCCAGCCGAAAAGGGCCCCAAGAACTTGGGATCTGGAAATCGCATTGCTCGACGAATCGTCAGCGGAAAGCTGGGGTAAGAGAAGACACAACAGCCAGAAAGGCTATCATGTCCTCTCAAAAATTCCCTCTCCAGTTGGCAATGCAAGGCCGGTAGGACCGCATCGTCTGGAGAAACGCCCTCCGGGAGGTAGCGCTGGATGAAGGAGAAAAGATACCCATCCAGCGGAAAGTCCTTCCGATCATCACCAGTCCGGCTGTACTGAAAAAGGTCCACCCTTGCGGGTGATGCGAGAAACATCCACATTCCCCAACGAGGAATCACCCTCCAGCGGGTCCATCACAATGGTACTCAGGCCTTTGTCTATAGGAGTCGCATTCTCATAGGTTATTTGTGGTGCACCCAGCATTGGCATTAGCCGTGTGGTAGGTGCAACATGGGGGGTGTCCCCCGCCAAGCACCGACGAGAACAACCTCCCTTGGCATGCGACATTTCTGTTCCCTATAAAAAGGGAATGAAAAGAAAAGGAATAGACAGAGCATTAGCAAAATATCAGAAATAAGGAGTGGAAAGTGAAAGGACGAAAAGTAGCGGCACACGGGATGCCCGCCGTCACTTCTCGTTTTAGCCGACATCCCATGAGGGGCATTTGTTGCACCAAAAGTTTGTTAATGGACAAGCAATGATAATTGTTATTGTGTTAAGAGGAGTTATTCTAGTCCGAGACCTTCTGTCGTGAAAATGGGCGGAAGTCGGACATGAAGACCTAGTCTAAATGTTCAAAACAAGTGCTTCCGGACCCCAAGGAAAGCCTACAAATCTGTACCGGACAAGGGGAGTGGGGCCAAAAGACTTGGGTCATACCTTGCACACCTGGGACTTTCTGGGAGCCATCTTCGTGCTGTCAGAAGAGAAAGGAGATAGAGTTTGTGTGTGTGTTTGTCTTGTGAATATGTCCTTCAAAAAAATATAAATAAAAGAGGAGAACTCGTGTTATTTTTTATTTTATTAACTGTAAATGACAGGCATCTGTGTATGTAAAATTCAGATTAACTCCCTGTGATGCCCATAACGACATAAGTATGTACTTTTGCTTATTAAAAGATCATGAGAAGGGTTAAATCTTTTAAATATCATGCAAGTCAACAAATTACGAGCATTTAAAGGGGAGCGTTTTAAGTGTGAAAGTCTTTTCAGGGTTGGCACCAAATCAAGTTTGGTCGGACTTGTTCCGACGTAAATACGTCAATCACGGGACGGGACGGTCTTGTGCACGAATTAACGATGCCTGATCAAAACAAGATAAGTGTATGAGGAAATCAAATAAACAAGTTATGATCCCCCTATTGTTTATTTCTTCTACCATATGATTCCCCTCGATAATTCACCCTGAAACCTTCCGAAGGGAGACGAACGGGCGGGGAATCCCGAACGCCGGATTAAACAAACAGACATGAAAAAAACCAGGGAAAACACTGCTGTAGTCTTATGCAGTATTACTGTCATGTTAGAGTAGAGGTGTTCTGTGTTGAGAGATGGTCTCTGAAACTCAATGTTCATCATCATTGTGGGCTGCGTCTACTTTTTGAAACTTAGTAGCAGCACTTGTTTTACTGTCTAGTGTTTGTTGAACAAATCAATGTTTAAGATCCTTTGTGTTTCTATATCCTCTATGCAGATAGATGCAAACAGATGGATGCTTATCTGTACTATAAAGCAGATTAGGGAATATTCCCCTGGTTCCATCTATTGATATAGACAATACAGCTGTTAGAATTTCTCAGTAACGCAAAATGAACTCTTAATTCTCCATTCGTTTCTTTTCAACTGTTTGTGAACTCCCTCCTTAAACCAATAGTGTAACTTAAAAGGACTGGACTCCCATGGTTCCAGGTCTCTTTCCTTAATTTTTTAATAGAGGAACATGGCTTTGTGCGAGATCTAGTATGTCATTCCTTGCTTCTGTATAGCTCAAGTATTTGATATTTAATTGGAGATTTGGAAATAATTGATGTTCGTAGGAAGGTGATTCCAATACTTTGAACTGTAAGTCAAAGTGAAATATAGAATAGGCAAGAAAGTTGAGCAAGTGTGACTTGGCATTATGCCTTCTCTTTGTTTTACAGGAATTTGCAATTTTTAACTCAAGATGGATTTAAACCTTTTGTTGAGAAAACTGAAGTATCCACTATCTTATTCTTTATAGGCATCTAACCAACATGTAAAGAGATCCTGTTGATGGCAGAAAATCACGCAAGCGAATAATTGAACAGACTTAATCTAGAGTAGATTTTTAACCATTCTAACTCTCAAGTAAGAATCAAGCTACTGATAGTATATTTTGATGTTTGTGAAACTTTTATATAATGTGGTGCATTTCAATTAGTGTCATGTAGTTTTTCACTCACTTATTTGGTAGATGCCTAGATGTGTGCATGATGCTGTATAACTCTTGACAGGGATTAGATTATGCAATGATGACAGGGGGAGATGTTGCACCTCTTGGTTCAGAGGCTGTGACCAAAATTCACCAAATATTTGACTGGGCCAAAAAATCAAGGAAAGGTTTGCTGCTATTCATTGATGAGGCCGATGCTTTTCTATGCGAGTAAGTGTCCAATCTGACATATTTATCTACCTTACTAATTAACTTCAGATGTTCAGTCCTGTAAATGAAGGGTGAAACATGCATACTCATATGATGTGGCTTCTATAACTCGGAGAATCCCTACACAATCCAATATGTCTCTATAGTGATGCAGTACATAATGTAGCCACTCCGTAATATCAGGCCTGAGAGTTGGAGTACATCACCAAGAACTTTTGATCACAACTGGGGGTTGCTTGCCTCAACACTAAAGTAAGCGTGGTCATGTCATCATAGCCTTCCAAAGAAAAATGAGGGGATGATGGAGCCAAGAAGTGCCCCTCCACCAAAATGTCACAAACATCCTTATTCTTTGCAGAAAGGACCATTAATTCGGGGTCTTTGGACAGAAATCATGGCACTTCATATGCTCATCCTTGTAAAAAAACCATAACCAGTCCTCAAAAATCATTCTTAGCTGCTGCGCTACCTACTATGGGAACAAGGGGTAAGACTAGGCCACCAGCTAGTATGGTCATCTCCAGACGATACTTCTCTATGGAAGGGAGGCTGTTGACTTCTGGTACGGTATAACAACAAGAATTTTACTTACTGAAATGCAGGTAGGCGGAACTGACACCGTCTACTTGGGCAGCCATTGGAAAAGCATCCCCACATTTCTAAAATGCAGTTCCGTATCGTGTGCCTTCCTCGGGACATGCTCCTGTGGCTACCTTGGACCGGTGCAGGTCCAGTTTCTTTGGGGTCACTGCAATGACTATAGCTGCACTCGAAGGCGGAATCGGATCAGATGTGATATACTATAGCTCTCCTCTGGGGCAACTGTCGTGCCCTTGTGCATGGGAATCATGCAGTGCACCACTGCAGGAACAAAATCGTGAGCTGGACCCATCAGGGATAATTATAAATAAACCTCAAACTTTTTTAAATTGCAAACCTAGCTCTGCCACCCAATCCCTTGGGCTCCAATGCGTTATGTTGGGGTATTTGCAAATATCCATTATGAATAAACCTGCTAATTTCTGTAATTGCATTTTAGGAGAAAACTTGAAATGTCAATTTGTAATGTACTTTTGAACTAGTTATCAATAAAACTACAATTCTCCTGCTTCATTTATTTTGTCAGCATTTTCTATGAATATCTGGTTAATCACAGGTGTTTGTTACATTAATAGATTATGTGCCAACATAATTAGCATTTACCAAGGTCAACGGAGAGAGGTCAATAACACGAACTTAAACTTTATCAAATCAAGCCCTGCAAGGTTTTTCCACATACACTTTGCAACCTGCCCTTTATCTTTTTCAAGTTGACTCTAGTTTCAAAAATTAAACAACACTGCTAAATTGATCACAAAATAATCCAAAAAGAAATTTTTTAGAAAGAATCAGTTTTATCATCATCATCATCATCACTAAGGGCTTGTTTGGAGTCATAATTCCTAATTGGGCATGGTTGCTCTTCCTCCCTCTTATCATTATATTGGATAATCAGCAGTCAAGGCTGCCTAGGTGGATCCCAACTTGGCTATTTCAACAATATTTAATTTAACACATTTTATTTATGGAAATGACTTTTATGCCCTTTTGAAGTTACATGTTTGATTGTATTCCTGTTAACATTTTTGTTCTTCGCTCCTCCAATTGCCAACTATATGTGATCATCCTTCCAAGAATAGGGCTTCAAGTCCGATCCCAATAGGGGCTTTAAAACAAGTTCTTTTAATTCAATTAGATTATTTCGATGCCTATGTCTTTGATATGAGATGTGTGTACTCCCAACATCATCAATTAGAGGAGGCATGTACAAGAAATTTAAAAAAAAATCCTGAAGAAACAACTGACTCAAACTTGAGAGTTGAGGCGTTTGACTAACTGCTTAGTCAATTCGACTAGTCAATAAGGAGTCATCCGACTCGGACCGCCTAGTCTTTTTTAAAACATTGTGTTGAGGGCTTCTAGCAGTGGGTTGCTCAGTTGGTTGATGTAGTCAGAGTTGGGTGGCCTAGTGGTGGTGGGGAGTCAGGTTTGGTCTGATCTAGATCTATGTACTATGTAGTCACAGATGAGTGGTTGAGGTGATCAAGGGCTTGCCTTAGCCTCAAAGGCCTAGGTGATTGAGGGGACATATTATTAAATATATAAATTCAAAAAAATATAAACAAATATATTTCATAAAAGTATTCATTCCTATATGCCAAATTATTGTATAACTCACTAAATCAATTGATTCCTATATGTATAGTTTAACAAACTAAATTGCAAGTAAACCAATTCACACTCAGGCATATAAAATTTAAATACACTAAATGATAATAGAAAGTAAGCATTACTAGCTTAAATGGGTTTCTTTGTGGGTCAGACAGAGGCCAAGATGGGGAAATTGAGGCCTAGGCTCGCCGAGGAAAAATCAGGCTAATCAGCTACAGCGAGGTGACTTGAGGTTGTCTCGACTCTTGCCCTGCCTCATGTCCTAGGCGAGCTCCTCCATCACTTTTGATAACTATAATCTAGATTGATATGGGTGCTTTTCCTTTCCTGGTCTTCCATGGGAGTTGTCTGAGAGAGTCTGCCTTGTAGTTTGATAACTGATCTCAGCATGATCAGGACTGATTCGGCTGATTCCATAGAATTTTTCTAATTTTTGGGCCCATCTGCGGTTGACTCTGATCCATGTACAGAGTCTAGAATCTGTGCTTCTTTCAGCCAGGGAACATAGAATGATTTAATGTTTATCACACCCCAAATTTACGACTGGAAAGCCTGAGTTTGACATTGAGTCAGGTTTTTTCATTATAATATAACGTTAATAGGGTATCCAACATAATATTAGTATGGGAAACCTATTAATACTCTCTGCAATGAGAAAGCTCGTTGCTATTCACCATTACTGCTATCAATTTTATTTCAGATTAGATTATTCTGCTATTCTTATTTGTCTAATATGAAAAATAATGGCTGAAACCATCAAGGATTCACTATGGTAACCATTTCTAAATTCCCATCCTGTGTCATGTCCACGTCTGCATCTGTACTTGAAAATGGTCATAGCATGTTCACGAGCTACTTCAAGCATTGTGCAAGTTGAATTGCTGTTTTCTTTCTAACAAGCTAAGGTAAAAGTTGTCGAGATTTTTTGTTAAACATCTTGTAAAAGTCTTTTTCAAAATTAGGATTTCAACATATTAGAAGAGAATACATTTGGAGGAATTTAGTCCTGTGATCACTGAAGGTGGAGAGATCTGTTGCTTGCTGCTTTCTTGACCCGAGGATTAACGGGTTTGATAAAAGTCTGGGTACAAAAATAGTTCTGTTTCTGGTAGACTATCAAGGCTGAAATATGATCTGTTTGTTTCATCAAGAAGAAAATGGGGGAAAGTAACAACTTAATACCAGGCTAGTGCTTTTATCCCATAGGCCTTTGGCTTCAAGGCCGTTGTGAAAGCATGATAATTTGAATGCCCTAATGACCTGGATCCATTGTGGAATGGCCAACAATTCTGAAGCACAACCATGACCATCAATGAACAGTTTCTAGATGTGTTTGCACTTTGCAGACTAAAAGTCATACAACCTATATATTGTACAATGCCGTGTACCTAGTGTTGCTAGGTTTATGTCAGCAATTAGCAGGAATAGATCAATGTTGCTGTGTATTCAACTTTGCTAGATGTAGGTCAACGATTTGCAGTAGTAGATGGATGTCCTATGAAGAACAGAAGGCCGGAGCCTTCTTGTACCCCATGTGGTCGTATCATTCATTTTCTTCTTTCTGATTGATGTGCGTTGGTTTTGTTCTGCAGGCGTAATAGCACTCGTATGAGTGAAGCCCAACGTAGCGCCCTTAATGCACTTCTTTTTCGGACTGGTGATCAATCAAGAGACATAGTTCTTGTTCTGGCAACAAACAGACCTGGGGATCTTGATGCTGCGATTACAGATCGCATTGATGAAGTGATTGAGTTTCCAATCCCAGGGGAAGAGGAGCGTTTTAAGTTGCTGAAACTCTACTTGAACAAGTATCTATCTCATGCAGATGATGCTAAATCCAGGTGGAGTTCTCTATTCAATGGAAGGCCGCAGAAAGTGATAGTGAAGGATGCTTCAGACGATCTACTTCGTGAAGCTGCACAGAAAACAGATGGCTTCTCAGGCCGTGAAATTGCAAAACTCATGGCCAGCGTCCGAGCAGCTGTCTATGCACAGCCTGACTGCATCTTGGACTCCCAGCTGTTTCGGGAAATGGTAGACTACAAGGTTGCCGAGCACCAACAGAGGATAAAACTAGCCATTGAAGGTGGTCAGTGAGAGGTTGAAGCTCTATATGTTTTTGTTGGACGACGTGACATTTTTTCTGCTTATGTTGGTGGCGTTATGTGCATCTCCAGGTTTCTGAAACCATTTCTGACATTTTTCGTCCCTGTGCATCTCTTCTTTCCAGTGATGGGCTCAGTCCTGTCTGAAGGTTATACCAGGAGAATGCAGTTTCTGGATGTGCTTGTTTGCAATTTTCCATCCCCATCACCAAACAAGAAGCATGTATAAAGATTGTTCGTGAAGATGACAATTAAAATTTACAGGAGTAAATTAAAATTTGTCCATGTCTGATGTCGAGGTGGTTTCCTTACATGGGATGAATCTCATGGTGATGAAATGTGAGGCATGGATAGGCGACATGCGGTCTATCTAGCTATTTTATTGTACGCAGACAGACAAATTATAGATGGGTTTGCAAGATGATTACATACAATTTCAGACCATGGTTCAGCAAATGTTGCTTGTAGCCTGAAAGTGGTTCAATCCGAATCATTCTTTGCAGCGAATATTGTTTATATTACAGCTTCTTGTTTGTATACACTGTTCCTTATTTAAAAATTGCTTCTAACTTGTTTTTCTTTGGCACATGGGCTACACACATATTCTTATTTGAATTTCAGCTTTGGCAAACCATCTATTAATGGACACTTTTGATGGCTTTGAAAAGTTTAGCAAGAAGATTTAGAAGAATTATAAGTATAGCATTATAAATTTGAGAAGCAACCATGGTGGAGAATTCCAAAGTGAAAAGTTGAAATATTTTTTGTGAAAACCACATGATAGAGGTTTTTGTGAAAGTCATAGAATAGAGTACAATTTCTCAGATCTAAGAATATTATAACAAAATAGAGTAGTTAAGAGAAAGAATAAAATTGACAAGAAGAATGTTGTCCGAGTATAAGCTATCTAGATACTTCTAGATAGAAGTAGTCAATACAACATGTTGCATTGTAAATTGAGCCATGATTAAGTCCATTTTCAATCAGACCTCATATGAGTTATACAAGAAGAAAAGTCGAAAATTAATTATCTTAAAACATTTGGTTGCAAATGTTACATCCTCAATAACGGTAAGGATAATCTTGGTAAGCTTGACTTTAGAAGTGACAAAGATATCTTTCTTAATTATGCCTCAAAGTCTAAAGAGTTTAAAATATTAATAATTGCATGTTATTAGTTGAACAAACTGTGTGCATTATTATGTGTGATGTATAGAGGACTTACAAGAAGAAAAATAGAAGGCTATTAATGTACCCTAAGAATGGATGCATGCAAAATGCCATCCTAGAGCAACACATCGTTGACAATTCACATGAAGGCATTCTCACTAGGAGTAAGAACATAATACGTGATTATTTAACTTTTGTTTCCCAATTTAAATCAAAATCAGTAAATGAGACTTTAACTGATGAATCTTGAATTCTAGTCATACAAAAGAAACTTAATGAGTACTAAAGAAATAGTGTCTGAAATTTTTTACCTAGATCAGTTGATTATCCATTATTGACATCAAATGGATGTTTAGAAATAAATTAGATGAATTATGCGTCATCACTAGGAACAAAGCAAGACTGATTGAAAAAAGTTATTCTTAGGAAGAAGGAATAGATTATGATGAAACTTATGCACTGGTAGCTAGATTAGAAGCCATTTGTATTTTACTTGCTTATGCTTTTTGAATTTTTTATTGTTTCAAATGGTCGAAAAAAGTGCATTTTTGAAGGGGTTTATTAAGTAACAAGTCTATGTAGAACAACTGAAAGGATTAGAAAATAATGAATTTCCCGATCATGTTTATCATTTGAATAAAACATTATATAGTTTCAAAAAAGCTCCAAGAATTTGGTACAAGTATTTAAGGAAATTTCTTACTGATCAAGGATTTATTTGATGCAAAGTTGATAGTAGATTATTTATCAAAAATGATAACAAATAAAGATATTTTGATTGTGCAAATCTATGTTGATGATATTATTTTCTTGGACTACAAATCAAAGGATGAAACTCATATCACCCAATCGAAATGCATCAAGGAGATGCTTAAGAAGTTTAGATTCGAGAAATCAAGACCTTTACCAATGCCCATGAGTACATTGATCAAACTTGACGCCGATGAGAATGGAAAAGAGGTAAACCAAAAATAGATGTATAATTGGTTCACTCTCATATCTAATTGCTAGTAGATCTGATGTTCTATTTAGTGTATGCATGTGTTCTAGATTTCAATCATGTCATAAAGAATCTCATCTACCATGTGTTAAATGAATATTTAGATATCTTGTCAAAACAATTGAAATAGGTCTATCGTATCCTAAAGGACATTCATTAGATTTAGAAGAATGTTTTGATGCCAACTATGCAGGATGTAAGATTGACAAAAAAAGTACGAGTGACACTTATCAATTCCTGACTGCAGGTTGCACAATCTCATGATCTTCAAGAAAACAAAATTTAGGTCATTGTACGTCTGGCTGAGGGAAAGACGGTAATGGGGCAGCGACTTGTGTGTTGTGGATGTACTCAGTCGCTTGTAGCGCGCTCGTGGTTGGGGGTACGGACACTAGTAGACATATTGGTCTCCAGCTAGTCTTGTTTTCCAGTGCCTCACTTTAGGGAGCTCGGGCCAAAGTCCTTAAAGGTGCCAGGCATGGGCATGTAGTTGTGTGGCCTGTAGGTGAGGTGTTGGTTGGTCTCCATAGTTTGTTGGCTTTACGTTGTGGTTGTGGAGCGGCAGCTGAACCTTACGTCCGTGGCTACAAGACTGAGAGGTAGTTCTTGTGTGGTGTTGTCCGGGTTGGATACTGGCATCATGAACCAGTAGTCTTTACGCGCGTGGTGCGTCGTTCCTTCCAATTCAAGCCTCCCAGTGGTTGTAGTTGTGAGTGGTGACTCATCGGTTGTGGTTTCGTTGTGGTACCTTATGGTTTTAGGTACCTGTACCCTGTGTGGGTAGCTGGTTGTTTTGTCACGTTATGTATGCCGATGTTTTCAGGTGTTTGTTGTGGAGTCGTGCTCCATAGAGGGCGTGTTGTGTGGCTCATCACTCATTGTGTTTTAGGTCTAATGTTGAGGTGGACTGGCTTTGTGTTGTCAGTCCCGTTACCTCTTGTTAGTGGTTTGCCTGTGTGGCTCGTGACGTAGTCGGTTTTAGCTGTAGTGGTGGACTTGTGTTTCTGTACTAGTTTAGTTGTATCCTTTACTTTATGTGAGTTGTGTTAGCTAGTATGTTTATGGTTAGTTGAAGTTTCAGTACGTTTGTGTTAGCACATTTTTCTTTAGCAGTTCTTCGATGTGTGTTGCCAGTGAGACCCTTTGTGGTTGAGGTCTCGATTCTCTCTTCAGTTTCTGAGAGTTGTTTTTGGGAGGTCTTTGTTGTGCCTGTGGCTTTTTAAGGCTCACTCCCCTATAGTTCTTTTCAGGTGTTAGCTGTGTGTTTGGCTTGCAGCAGCATCGTGGTAGACTTATACCACCAGTAGTTGACTTTGAGTTGTTATTGTGTCAGCTTTGCTCCGTTGAGATATGCTAGGTAGTTGTACTTTTCTTCTGGACATGTAATAATGTATTGAGACAATGTAATTTGTGTAATTGAGTATATATACATGTACTTCTTGTATCTTATACTCTTGTGGTTGTCTTTTATATTCTCACTAGACACGTGTGTGAGCTATCCCTTGCGAGACTTCCATCTGTTCGTAGGAGATGAGTTTGGATAAGAAGCCTTATTGGGCATAAGAATCCAGGGTCGTACAGTTGGTACGAAAGCATGGTCCAGTTAGAATATGAAGAGAAATTAAGGTTACAGTGTCCCAAGACATGGTTTAATGTCCACTATTGGTAGTAAATATGTGGTTTTGTGTGGTTTTCACGTGAGTTTTTGGGTGTATAAATTATGTGCCTATGTTTGTGAGACTGGCGGTTACTAGTGATCTGTTGAGAGTTGGTGTGGTTAGTAGTGGTACAGTTTATGTGGTTATATCAGTATGTTAGTTTGTTGCAGAAAAGTATGATTGTATAGAGGTTCTTAGCTGTGGAAAATTGAAGGAATTGGTAAGTTCAGTTGTGATAATCAGCAAAGGTAGAGTTGTTTTCTAAGAGGGATATGATTTGGTGTGATGAAAGAGTTTGTTTTGTGAGAATCGACAGAGACAGGTATATGGTGATGGTTGTGTATATGTGTAAATAGAGCTCACTATAGAGATAACAGTGTGAAAGAATTACAGCGGAAATAGTGTGATAGGGTAGAACAGTGTTGTGTTAGAAATTGTTAGATGTAAAGGCTGAGAAATTGGGTAAAGGTAATTGATATGCTTGAGATTTGTGTCAGTAAGTGTTGAGAAATAGTTCTGAGGATAAGATGGTTAGCAATGTGGAAGATTTCAGATGATTAAGAGATTTAGACCTGCTTCAGATGCGGTATTAGTAAACAGAAGAGCGGTGACTTGTGGTAGTAGAACTAAGTGTGTTTTGTGATTAGAAAAGTTTATCAATGCTAGAATGATTTATTCAAAATTGTGAAAAGTGCAGAAATGAGAATTGTTATTTAAAGGAAGAACAAGTGAAAAAGTTGTTGAACTAGAAAAGATTTCTGAGATAAGTTGGAGATTAGTGATAAGTAAGCAGATGGTAGTTTTGAAGGGCAATTTGTGGCCGTTAGTAGAAGCATTTGTTGGATGTTGCAGTGTTACAAGAAGATTTTGTGATGTTTTGTAGATGTGTTTAGTATATTATAATAGTTAAGATAAGGTGATGAGCAGTATTATGATTGCAAGGGTTGAAATAGGGATTTCTTAATGGAAAGGATTAGACAGAAAAGGATTAAGTCAGCTGAGAAATAGATAAGAAATGTCAAGTTGAGCAGAATAGACAGACAAAGTGTGAAAGAATTTCGCTAGAATGACTAAAGAGTTTGGGAGGAATTGATACTAATGAACATATCACAACATTAGTGTTGGCAGTCATTGAGAATGAAATGTTATTGCAAGATAATTGGAACAACAGATATTGAAATTGTGAATTAGCAGTGTGGAGTAGAAGGATCAAGAAGGACATGGTATTGCATTTAAGGAAACATGTATTCAGATTCCAGGTTTGGCAGTGCTACAGTGAAAGATAAACGTATGTTAAGAAGAGTTACAGTATGAATTAGAAGGTTTGAATGGTACAATGAGTTTAGTTAGATGACAGAATAACTAAGGAAAACATGTCACAGAGATCATGACGTGTTTGATGCAGTTGGCAGTAAATTTAAAGTTGAGTGGTGTTGATCAGAAGAAAGGATGAGTATAGTAGATTATAAAGTGGTTACAGTTAAAAAGTTAAAGTAATGTTCAGTAATAGTTTATGTGGTAGTACAAAATCAGTAATTTAGTGGAACATAGGTATTCTTTCAATAGAGTATTTTTAGAATTTGATGTGATAGTAGAGACAAACTCCGTCGTAGCCGGTCCCAAGCCCGGGTGAGAAAGGAGGAGGGTTTGCGTTAGGTTGACAGCCAGCAGTAAAATAACGTCAAATCCTTACATGAATTCTGATCTAAATATTTGTGCTAATGCTAGGGCGTCCCCCGTAAGCGACGCGTTTCATCGGAACCCGGATGGAATGATAAGTGAGCTAGGGCCAGCTAGGGCGTTCCCCATAAGCGACGCGCCGCGATGGCGCCCGATTGCGGTGTCAAATAGGCAAGGGTTCCCGTGTGGGGTTGGACGAACACGGGTAAAGAAGTTAGTCCAAAAACATAGGATTCGTCTAGCTACTTGGAATATAGGAACTTTAACAGGTAAGGTTTGGAGTTGGTCAAGTTAATGAGGGATAGAAGGGTTAGCATAGCTTGTCTACAAGAAACTAGGTGGAAAGGATCTAAAGCTAAAGATATTGATGGTTATAAAATTTGGTATACAGGAACTAGTAACTCTAGAAATGGTGTGGCCATAATAATAGATAAAGACTTAAAAGAGAAAGTTGTAGAAGTTAATAGATTGGGAGATAGACTTATCTTAATAAAACTTATCGTAGGTGAGGTTACTTTGAATGTAGTTAGTGCATATGCACCACAAGTGGTTTAGAAGAGAGCATTAAAAGCATTTTTGGGAGGCTATTGATAGATTGATCCAAAATATCCCTAGTGAAGAGAAAATTTTTATTGGTGGGGATCTTAATGGTCATGTGGGTGAAAGTAATAGAGGATATGAGAGGATTCATGGAGGATTTGGTTTTGGCGAGAGAAATGACATGGGTACTAGTATTCTTGAGTTTGCTATGGCTTATGATCTAGTAATTGCTAACACATTCTTTAAGAAGAAAGACGAACACCTAATAACTTACAAGAGTGGAACACATAGGAGCCAAATTGACTATTTTCTTATTAGAAAGGCTGATAGAGTTTTGTGTAAAGATTGCAAAGTTATTCCTGGAGAGAGTTTAGGACCGGATGGCATACCTATTGAAGTGTGGAAAGGCTTAGAGACATTGGTATTAAATGGTTAACTAAGTTTTTCAATAAAATTTTAAAGGAACAGAGAATGCCAGAAGAATGGAGAAAAAGTGTTGTAGTTCCTTTCTATAAAAACAAGGGGATATTCATAGCTGTAATAATTACCGCAGAATTAAGCTTATGAGTCACACTATGAAACTTTGAGAAAGAGTAATCGAGAGCCGAGTGCGATGCATGACTATATATCAGAAAATCAATTTGGTTTTATGCCTAGTAGATCTACTACAGAAGCTATTTTCTTATTGCGTCAGTTAATGGAGAAGTATAGAGAGATGAGAAGAGATTTATATATGGTTTTTCTTGATTTGGAGAAGGCGTATGATCGAGTACCGAGAGACTTGATTTGGTGGGCATTAACAAAGAAGGGAGACTCTCAAGGATATGTTGACTTGATTCAGGACATGTACGAGGGTGCTACTACTAGTGTGAGAACTATTGCTGGAGAGACCTGTGAATTCCCGGTCACTATAGGTTTGCATCAAGGTTCTGCCCTAAGTCCATATCTCTTTGCTCTGGTTATAGATGAGGTGACAAAACATTTGCATGATGATATCCCTTGGTGTATGCTATTTACAGATGATATTGTCTTAATTGATGAGAGTATTGATGGCTTAAATGTTAAGTTAGAAAGTTGGAGACATGCTTTGGAGTCTAAAGGTTTTAAAATTAGTAGGAGTAAGTCTGAGTTTATGCACTGTAATTATAGTAATCAAAGGGTTCCTCAAGGATGTGGTTCAAATTGATGGTCAAGATATTTCTAAGAGTAGTAGCTTTCGATACTTGGGATCTATCATCCAAGAGAATGGGGAGATTTATGACGATGTGGCACATAGGATTAAGGCAGGTTGGGTAAAGTGGAGAAGTGCATCAGGAGTCCTTTGCGATCATCGTATACCAGTGAAACTTAAAGGAAAGTTTTATAGAACGGCAGTGAGGCCTGCATTATTATATGGTACGGAGTGTTGGGCAGTGCGAAAGGAACACGTAAACAAAATATGTGTAGCAGAGATGAGGATGCTGAGATGGATGTGTGGTAAGACTAGAAAGATAAGATTAGGAATGAGCGCTTCCGTGAGGATCTGGGGATAGCTCCAATTGATAGAAAAATGAGAGAAAATAGACTTAGGTGGTTTGGACACGTGTACCGTCGCCCTACCTCGGCGCCGGTTAAAAGATGTGACCAAATTTTAGTGGATGCTAGTAAAAGAGCTAGGGGAAGGCCTAAAATGAGATGGTGCAATGTTATCAAGAAGGATTTGGACCTTTTGAGTTTAAACACGACTATAGCACTTGATAGAAATCTTTGGCGGAAAAATTCATGTAGCCGACCCCAAATAATGGGATAAGGCTCTGATGATGATGATGTGATAGTAGAGACATGTTGGTTAAGGAATAGAGAACATATAAGATTATGAAAGATAGAGCAGAAAGAGTAAGTACTGTGTATAATTTAAAATTTCTGTATCCAGTGAATTGTGGAATGTAAACAGAAAGTCTGATTAGTTGGGTAATGAAGAATTGTGGGTTAGTCAGTAGATAATTGAAAGAGTTGGGTAGAGTTAATGGCAGAGCATGTACAAAGTGGATTGAATAGTTTTATTCCATAATGAGAGAGTATAGTGTCACAACAGTACGAATGAGTTACTTTGAAAAGTGACAAATTCAATTTGATTAAATAGCTAGATTGTAATTTACGTTGAACAAAAAAGAGTAGAGTATGACACTGACAGTATGGCAGGATTCAGAATTCAAGTATATAAGTACATATAGAAGTAAAGCAGAATTGAAGTATTACAAAGAGCAGTCCATAAAAATAGACATTTTCTTCCAATGGTAATTGAATATGTGTTTCAAGTTCTTAATAGATGGTTTTGGTAAGCAAATAAAGTCAGAATTGAGTTCAGTCAGAATGATAGCAGAAATGGAAAGGATTGGCAGTGATAATGAGAGCAGCATTAGTAAAGTGTTTTGGCAAGCGTTTAATATAATCAGAGTAACGCAGCGAATGGATGGAAGATTTATAGCCTACATGTTTTGAAATTTTTCCAAGATTATAGTATTAAAGATTTGGTTGATTGAAGAAGAGTTTGGGATTTTTGCAGAATTAATTATGGAGGCAATGGTTCTTGAGGAGGTATGAGTTTAAAGCAATATTAATAGATTAATGTGAAGATGTAAAAAGTTCAGATATGATGTTTGTTTTCTTCAAAAATTGACAATTTAGGTTATGAGTAAAGTTAAGGCAGAATTACAGTTAGCAATGATAAGCAGATGAAGGAGCAATAATGACAAGTCAGTACCAAGAGGTAATGGATCAGAAGATGGTTTGGCAAGGTAGAATAAGTAAAGGTAGTAGTTATAATAAAGGTTTACAATCAGCAAGATAGTACAGAAAGGGATGTTGCAGACACAGTCAGGAAAATGTGGCAGTAGGTTGAGTCCAAGAAGATAAAGCGCCGATGGCAAGATAGAATGGCTTCAGTTGTAATGTGAAAGAAGGGCAGACTGAATCAGTCAGGGTAGGAAAGCTGTGGAATGAATTAAAGAGGAGAGAAAGTAGAATGAGTAAGGAATAAGCAGAATGGATCAGTTTGAGCAGAACGGTTTGGAAGGCAAGTGCTGAAGAAATGCATCCTTTCTTGTTTGTGAATAACTTTATTCCTTTTAGGTGGTAGTCTGGCTTTCCGTAGTTTCTTTCCGAATGTCGAGGATGACATTCCTTTTTAGGTGGTAGTAATGTAACGTCATGGTCGTTCGGATCGGAGTTTAATGGTTTTGGTGAGGTCCTTATGGCCAATGTGGGGTCATTGAGCCTTGGTTGTGACTTCCATGTGTGGTGTGGGTGTTGTGGGCTGGAAATCCGGCCCATATAACACACAGGTTTTCTGATGAAGAAGGCGACGAAGTATGTCATTGCATTTTGAAATGCAATGGCTACATATGTCACTTTCTTCGAACCGCTTTTTCGATGTGCGGCACGATTGGCGACGGTTAGGTCTGTCGCGTTTAAGCTATTTTAAATGTGACAACTGCCTACGTCACGATTTTGACTCTGCATTTAATACTATGTTTTGGGCTAGACAGAGCAGAGGTGGCTCTGTTCGGCCGAGGAGAGGAGTTTTGCACGTTCTTTGGCGATTTCTACTTCCATGTGGCTGGGCTGGGGTTGTTTCCACGCGAGGAAGGCGTCCGGAGCGTGGGTTTGCCAGTGGTGTGGCGTTCTTCGCGTGCTGCGGTTTCTTTGAGTTGGTAGGGAGACTTTGTAACACCTCAATTTTATTTATAAAAATAATTGGCTATTGTGTATAATGCATGATGATGTTCCAATTAGTTTGATTATTACGCACACTGCCATTACTAAAATAAACCTTGGAAATAAACACACATGAGACCACATAAATTAATAACCTAAATAAATAAAATTATATTGATGGAAAAGGATTAAAAGAGAATTATATTATATTAAATAAATATATGGAATTATATATGTATATATATATATATATATATTTTTTTTTAAATTATGACACAGTGATTACGTAGGTAATCACTGTTCACCCTACGTAACATAGGTTACGTAACAACCCTATTACATGTTTAACCTGGGTGAAACCTTCCCGAAGATTTCATCGCCATCGTCCGTTGCAATTTTGCACGCAGATAAACTCTACATTTAAATCCCCCCAGTGATCCTTATCCAACTTCACCCTTTGCTGCTTTGTCTGCTGCCGCTGCTGCTGCTTCTTTGTCTGCTGCTGCTTTGTCTGTTGTTGCTGCTGCTACTGCTGCTTCCATTGAAGTCTGAGGAAGAATAAGAAGGAAGGAGGCGCTGGGAGCTGCTGGAAGGAGCTCCTGTAGCAACCTGAATTTTTAAGAAAAATAAAAATTTAAATAAAGAATTAAAACCTAGCTAAATGGATATTTAAATGAAAAGAGCATTAAATAAAACCCATTAATGGAAAAAGTAATGGCTTTGCTTATGGACCATCTAGAATTTATTGGGTCAAAATATGAATTTACAAAGGGAGAATAATAAGAAAATACCTTAAATTTGGAGTTTAATTATCTCATAATTGGAAAGGGTTATTAAAGCAATAAAAGTGGCAATTAGAGTTGGAATTGGATTCCTAAACCTACCCCATATACTCTAGCACGAATTTAGATACTATCCTAACCCAATTAGAGATTGGAAAGCAAGAGAGGAAAGGTGGAGTTAGGAAATCTCGGAATTAAGAGGAATTTGAGTAGTAGTAGGAATAGGAACTTGTGTTTATATAAATACACCTCTTAAATCCTCATGGCCGATCCTAACTCGTGCAAAGGGGTTCTTGGACGTGGAGAAGAGGCCAAGGAGGAGGAGAAATCGAGGAGAGGAAGATCCCTCAAGCTTCTTCCTTCGTTCTTGGAGTTCTAAACCCTAGAAGATAAATCGAGTCAAAGGTAGGCATTCTCACGAGCCAAATTAAATTAAACTCGTATGTAGGTAGTTCCAATCACCAGGAACAAAAGCCCTCTGGTTTTATAATTTTCCATCGTGAGCCAATCTTTTGTTCTTGATTTTTGAAGATCTGCAAACATGATAACCCAGACATCATGTTTAATTCAAATCTCTATTTATACTTGATCCCATGCTACGAAATTTTTACTGTAGATACTTCATGTTGTTAGGGATCTTTTGCCCCTAAAAGCCCTAAATTTCATTGAGCATGTGCTCGAATTAAATCGATCTTGCTCTCTGTATCGTGTTCTGTGTTACTCATTATTGTTCACGCCCAAACCATGTTCAAACCATGCTTTCTCTCTAATTCCTATTTACTGGAAGTACTCTCCTATGTCTAGTTCCATTTGCCACTGATTTCGTGATTTTTCATCATGTATATAATTAGTTATGATTTTCTAAACGACCCTATATCAAAATTTGAATGTTCTGGTCCGCAATCCAATGTCTGGTCTGACTCCTGTCAGAGTCAGGTGCAGATCACCAGATCGCGACTGCCCGATATGTCGCCTTCTGGGGTCCGATTGCGACAGCCTACCCGTCGCGACCAAGAAGGTGACAGGTAAGCCGTCGCGTTTCCAGTACCTGATTCTCAAGCCCATCGCGACGCCTCTTCTTGTCGCGTTCTGAACGTGACAGACACACCCGTCACGTTCTGGCCGCCTGAGCAGGCAACCCTGTCGCGACCCTACAGGACCCTGTCGCATTCTATCATGACCCTGTCGCGACCCTTACATGGGTACGTCGCCTTCACAGGTTTTTTGATGAAAACCCATAAAAATTATTTCTGTCGCTTTCTAAATAATTCTTACGCCTTTTTATAGTTATACCCCCAGTAAAAACTTGTTTTAAAAAAAGGAGCCACATTGAATGATTTAAAATATATATTCACGACTTATTTCTATCTATGATTTCTCTTACACATGCACACACATGAACCACCCATATATGACTGGAATCTGGCATAAAATATCTCATAATGTATCTGGAAATTTATTGCAATAAAGTATATTAATTGCCCTATTTTAAAGGACTTGTATTCGTTTCTTGCGTTGTTTATATACCGATATCAACGCTCCACTGTTCTAAAATTCCTCTAGAACGTCGAGCACCTGTTTTATATACACACACTTTACTTGGCTTGTGGTGAACTCTCCGTCATATTCCTTTCGCCGGACTAGTGAACCTTTGCACAAGGCCTCCGTAAGTCTCCTCTGATCATGGATCTCACATCAACATGGTCGACTAGTCTTGTACCCTAACACCCATTCACCTTTAGGTGATCGATATGGTCCAAACGCTATTATTAAAGTGTCGCTCTTACCTTGAATCACGTCGGACCTCTGGATTGTGCATAACATGGCCTCGGGAAGATCGTGTTCCATTCCCACCTGACTGCCAATACGACCGTGCGCGTGTTGTGCAACTTACCATCGCCTGTTTTACTCCCGTCGATTAACTCAATGTTCCCTAGCTCTCATCTGTACTCACTCCTCGTCTATTCATTCGCTCTACATCCTCGTCATTACTGATGTGCAGTCTGTCCCCAAGCAATTTTAATTATTGTATATATATACATATTTTGATGATTAACAAAACCAAACAAGAATTTATCAATTATATCTGCTGAATATCTCATAAGTCTTAAGTACAGGAAAATTACCGAAGTCAAACAAGCCAATAAAGGTATGCATTACTACTCTGAAGCTTTAATCTTTTCAACATGAGATTTCTCTAAGTCCATATCGATTTCTGTTAAAGTTCATAACGATTCTCTTATAAGACTGAAAAGTCATGTCGTTTCAATCAAGTCGATGTCACAACGACTTGCTTGTTGTAACGACTTCATAAGTTATCATAACGATTTCTTTAGAACTCGCAACGACTTGCTTGTTGTAACGACTTCATAAGTTATCATAACGATTTCTTTAGAACTCGCAACGACTTATTTGTTGTAACGACTTCATAAGTGATCATAACGATTTCTTTAGAACTCGCAACGACTTGCTTGTTGTAACGACTTCATAAGTTATCATAACGATTTCTTTAGAACTCGCAACGACTTATTTGTTGTAACGACTTCATAAGTATCATAACGATTTCTTTAGAACTCAACGACTTGCTTGTTGTAACGACTTCATAAGTTATCACAACGATTTCTTTGAACTTCGTAACGACTTGATAGCCGCAACGACTTCTTAGTTCTCGTAACGATTTCTTTGATACTCGTAACGACTTGCTAGCCGCAACGATTTCTTTAGATTTCATAACGACTTGATAATGTTCATGACTCACAACGATTTCTTTAGGATTCATAACGACTTGCTTGTGTAACGATTTGTTAAGTGTTTCACATCGACTTCTTTAGAATCAAAATGACTTGCCATATTTATAACGATTTCTTATATCTCTGTTATAGAACGATTTGCTATAACTCATAACGATTTCATAAGTCATATAGTCTTCAACTTCATATTTTGATATCTTATTCCTTAAAGCATTGACCAGTCAAAATCCACGTAGACATCTCTCTGACGCTTTTGCATTTATGAGATCTGAACGTATCTCTGCATGCATGCAGACTATATCTTCCTTTATCGTGCTTATTCTGATAACGTCCTTTAGACTTAAGCCAGTTGGTATTACTATTTTCTTGACTATTGCTACTGACGTTGACTGATATCAGAGACACCTATCTGTCTGCTGTTTGAGCTTGACATCTGTGCAGACCTTTGATGTAGCTTCATGTACAACGTTAGACAATAGAAGCCAACGGATCTCTGTGAAGATCTCATCTCTTTGCGTGCTCAAGTGATCAAAAGACTGTGACAGGAAGCTTCCAAGACTCCAGATGTCATTCAGTCTAACGGCTACTCAAGAGAGAGACAACGATCTCTTCAACGACTAGATTTCAAATTGAAGATATATATACAAGACAGAAGAATAGAAGTAAAAATGGAGAGACTATTTTTCAAATTCTTCTGAAGAAAATCAAGAGCCAAGATCCTTCACTCCGTTTTTGCTCTTTTGCTCTCTTGCTCTCCGCTAGTTCTTGTGAAAATCTTGAGAGAGCCTGTTCAGTTCTGAGAGTGTGAATAGTTCTTAATCTCTTCGCTCTCAGTTCTAGTTGCTTCAGATCCTCTCTTATCAAAAGCTGGATCTAGGGGCGTGAAAGTCTTTTTCATTCTTCTCTGTGTTGTTCCCTTCGGGTGTGAAGGAAGACCTGGTGGTATCCAGGGTGTTGCTCCCTTTGGTTGTAAAGGAAGACCTGGTGGCATCCAGGGTGTTGTTCCCTTCGTGTGTGAAGGAAGACCAGCTGAGCTGGGTGTTGTAGCGTCCTTAGGGGGACTGTACCCTAGTTAGTGCAATCCTGAGTTGTTGCTCAGGGACTGGACGTAGGACTCCTAAGAAAAGGAAGTCCGAACCAGGATAATCCTTGTGTTGTGTGATTGTCTTCATTGCGTAATTGTTTTAAACTAACAAGTAACTAACGTAGTTCGAAGATCGTTTGTGGATTGTTTTTGGTTACAGGTATCTCCTAGATTGAATTTATAAAAACCCATTCACCCCCCCTCTGGGCTTGTCAACAGGGCAACAAGTGGTATCAGAGCGAGTCTCTTCGACAAAGAAAGGATCCAACGATCTGAAGAGTAAAGATCCATGGCAGCCCAAGGTAATTTTGAAGGTCAGTCAGTCAACCGACCCCCTCTCTTCGATGGTGAAGATTACCTTACTGGAAGACCAGAATGGAATACTTTTTACAAGGACACGACTATCAAATTTGGTCCATAGTAGAAGAAGGTGATCTGTTAGTCACAAATGAGAAAGCACAATGGACAGATGATGACAGAAAGAAGATTTCCCTGAATTGCAAAGCAAAAAGTATCCTATGCTGTGCTCTAAGTAAGAAGGAATTCAACAGAGTTTCAGCCTGCAAATCATCAATGGAAATGTGGGAAAAGCTCAGGATTACTTATGAAGGCACAGACAAAGTGAAGGAAACAAGAATTGATATTCTTGTCACTCAATATGAAAGATTTCAGATGCAATCAAGTGAGTCCATAACCCAAATGTTCAGCCGGTTCACTGACATCACAAATGGACTGGCTAGCCTGGGGAAAGTATATGAAATGGGAGATATGGTAAGAAAGATACTTAGATCCTTACCGTCCTCATGGACTCCAAAAGTCACAGCAATAGAAGAAGCTAATGATCTGAAGAGAATGTCTGTAGAAAAACTCATTGGGTCCCTTATGGCCCATGAAATCAATATGGAAAGGCTAGGAGAGTCCTCTAGCAGAAAGAAGCACTCCAACGCCTTAAAAGCTGAAGAAGATTCACCAGAAGCAAGCTCAGCTGAAAGTGAAAGTAATACAGACAGCGAAAATGAAGAAGCTATGTTATCCAGAAGGTTACAGCGAATCTTGGCTAAAAAGAAAAAGTCTCAATCTGGTAGAAAGTATTTCAAAAGGAATAAGGACTTCAAGAAACCAGATGGAAAAGAAGTGAAGAAAGGAGAACCCATTTGCTACGAATGTAAGAAGCCAGGACACAGACTGAGTGTCCTAAGTTAAAGAAATCAGAATTCAAGAAGAAGGACAGTTCCAAGAAGTTTAGAAAGTTCAAAAAAAAAGCAATGGCAGCAGCATGGGAAAACAGTAGCGACTCAGATAGTGAGTCGAGCTCCTGCAGTGATGAAGAAAAAGCCCACTTGGCTTTCATGGCAAACACTGAAGAAAAGGTAACTTCTGACTCATCTTTTGATTCATGCAATGGTTCAGACTCCGATAGTTTAGAAGAGGCTTTCAATGAACTTTATGAAAAGTATAAAGAAGTAACTAAACTATTAAAAGTAAGTAAGAAAAACATAGTCTGTATAGAAAATACAAACTCAGATCTAAAATCAGAAAATGAACAACTAGAAAGTCAAATAATTGAACTTAAACGAAGAAATGAACTGTTATGTGAAGACCTAAAAGTTAAAAATGAACAATAACTAAACTAGAAAAACATGAAAGTACTGATGAATTACGAAAGAAATTGAAAACTTAAATGAAGAAAATGATAAACTATCAAGCACACTAGAAAAATTTACTAATGGTAAAACTCTCTAATATTAAAAGGTGCGAGAGATCAGGTAAGAAGAAAAATGGATTAGGATATACACCCCCAGATAATGAAGAAACAAAGGTCTATCCTAAAACATATCCAACACCAAAATTTGTACCCGAACAAGATATAGCATACAAAGCTGATTTTAAATACATAGAAAAAGTGACTAAGTTATCCTGCTGTAGTCACTGCAATAAGTTAGGACATATTAAAACTACATGTCCAACAAGACACAAAAATGGATATTAAAAGATAAAGTTAATGATACTAACCAATCAGGACCCAAAAGAATTTGGGTACCTAAAGCTTGATGTCTTTATTTCAGGACAACCCTCGAGCATCCAAATGGTATTTGGATAGTGGGTGCTCAAGACACATGTCAGGAAACCAGAAGTTGTTCTCTCATCTCCAAGCTGAAGATGGAACAGTTACCTATGGAGATAATGGGAAAGGAATTGTAATAGGCAGTGGCTCTGTGGAAAACAAAGGAAAAACAGTCATAGAAGATGTGCTACTAGTCAAGGGATTGAAGCACAATCTCATTAGCATTAGCCAGCTGTGCGACAGAGGCCATCAGATCAAATTTCAAGAGTCAAAGTGCAGTATACTAAAGGATGGAACAGTCATCTTCGAAGCTAATAGAGAAAAGAATTTGTATGTGCTCTATCTTGAAGAACTCAAGGTTCAAAATGTTTGCCTGGCAGCAAATAAAAATAAATCCACAGAATTATGGCACAGACGACTTGGACACTGCAGCATAGATGGCATGAGAAAATTACTAAAGAAGAATCTTGTGCAAGGTCTACCTAAGGTCAGTACAAAGTTGGAAAGTGTATGTAAACCTTGTGCTAAGGGTAAGCACACCAAGGTCTCCTTCAAGTCAAAGACGGTGGTGACCACCTCAAAACCCTTGGAGCTCCTTCATATGGATCTATTTGGGCCAATGAGGACTACCAGTCTTGGAGGAAAGAATTTTGGATTTGTCATAGTTGATGACTACTCAAGATTTACATGGGTATCATTCCTAGAGCATAAAGATGATACTTTTGAGAGTTTTGTAAGCTTCAGTAAGAAAGTTCAGAAAGATCAGAAGTTCAGCATTGTGTCTATCAGATCAGATCATGGTGGTGAATTTCAAAATGAGAAATTTTCTAGATTTTGTGATGATCAGGGAATTGAGCACAATTTCTCAGCACCAAGGACACCTCAACAGAATGGCATCGCTGAGAGGAAGAACAGAACCCTATTGGACATGGCAAGAACTATGCTCTCAGAATATGATCTGCCTAGATACTTTTGGGCTGAAGCAGTCAATACAGCAAGCTATATTATCAACCGTAATGATCAGGCCAATCCTGAAGAAGACTGCATATGAACTATTCAAAGGGAAAAAGCCTCAGATCAGTCACTTCAGAACCTTTGGATGCCCTTGCTTCATTCACAACAATGGAAAAAGAGATATCGGTAAGTTGGATGCCAAATCAGATGAAGGCATCTTCATGGGGTATACATCTAAACCTAAAGGCTATAGAGTGTTTAATAAACGTACCTTGTTGATTGAACAATCTGTGCACATTATTTTTGATGAAACTAACCCTTCCTTGAGAAAGGAAGTAGATAGTGACGATGATGATGCAGAAGAACTATCCAAGAAACTAAAGGATGCATCAATTGAGGACAAGGATGATCCACCTCTGGAAGAATTACAACAAGAAGAAGTTACTCATGAAAACCTTCCAAAGGAGTGGAGATACAAGAAAGATCACCCACTTGAAAATATCATTGGTGATCCATCCATTGGGGTAAGAACAAGAGGTAATGTTATTCCTTGTGATTATTTAGCTTTTGTTTCTCAGATAGAGCCTAGGACAGTCAATGAAGCTCTCTCTGATGAATCTTGGATAGTAGCCATGCAAGATGAATTAAATCAATTCAAGAGAAACCAAGTATGGTCTCTTGTTCCTAGACCATCAGACCATCCAGTCATTGGCACCAAATGGGTGTTCAGAAATAAACTGGATGAAACTGGTGCAATCTTAAGAACAAGGCCAGGTTGGTAGCTCAAGGCTATTCTCAAGAGGAAGGCATAGATTTCGATGAAACCTATGCACCTGTAGCTAGACTTGAGGCCATTAGAATATTACTTGCATATGCATCTGCTTTGAACTTGACACTATTTCAAATGGACGTTAAATCCGCTTTCTTAAATGGTTTCATAAAAGAGGAAGTTTATGTGGAACAACCTCCGGGCTTTGATGACACAGAATTTCCTAATCATGTTTTCAAACTTCACAAGGCATTATATGGTTTAAAGCAAGCTCCTAGAGCCTGGTATGAAAGGCTTAGCTCTTTCCTTCTAAACAATGGTTTCAGCAGAGGTCAGGTAGATAGTACACTTTTTATAAAGTCAAAAGTCAAACAAATCCTACTGGTTCAAATCTATGTAGATGATATCATTTTTGGTTCTACTAGATGAGTCTCTTTGCAAGTACTTTGAAAAGTTAATGCAGGGAGAATTTGAAATGAGTATGATGGGAGAACTCAACTATTTCCTTGGACTACAAATCAAACAAGGAAAGGAAGGAACTCACATCAGTCAAGCTAAGTACACAAAAGAACTATTGAAGAAATTCGGATTCGAAAATACCAAGCCACTGTCAACACCAATGAGTACATCAACAAGAATGGACAGTGACAAAGATGGTAAGAAAGTAGATCAAAAGATCTACAGAGGTATGATAGGTTCACTCCTTTATTTAACAGCTAGTAGACCTGATATTTTATTTAGTGTATGCATGTGTGCTCGATATCAGGCAGATCCTAAAGAATCGCATTTAATTTCTGTGAAAAGAATATTTAGATATCTAGCAAGATCTCATGACTTAGGTCTATGGTATCCAAAACAATGTGAAATTAGCCTAGTAGGTTACTCTGATGCTGACTATGCTGGATGTAAATTAGATAGAAAGAGCACCAGTGGTTGTTGCCAGTTCCTTGCAGGGTGTTTGATATCTTGGTCCTCAAAGAAACAAAATTCAGTAGCACTCTCTACAGCTGAAGCTGAGTACGTGGCTGCTGGAAGCTGCTGCACACAACTCTTATGGATAAAGCAACAGCTTGAGGACTTTGGATTAAATATCAAATCGATCCCGTTGCTATGTGACAACACAGTGCCATTAATCTCACCAAGAATCCAGTCCAGCACTCAAGGACCAAACATATTGAGGTTAGATATCATTTTATTCGTGATCATGTTGCAAATGGAAATATGAAATATCTTTTATTGATACAAATGGCCAATTAGCAGACATTTTCACAAAAGCCTTACCTGAAGAGAGATTTACATCTCTTAGAAGGGAATTAGGCATGTGTAATTTGTGATAAAAGTTTGCTTACAAGTGGCATATTAAAGTTTAGAATTAAAGCAATTTTTCCCTCCTTGGCGATAAGCAAGAAAAAATCAAATTTATTGCAATAAAAACTCTCTCTCATTGAAGTCCAGTTGAACGGTCAAACCTTTTGTCGTTTTCTCTCCGCCGCTTGGCGCCTCACTTTCCACGTAGCATTAATTTATTCATAAAATCGATGTCAGAACGATTCGTGCCTCATCGTCTACCCCTTTCCCCTCTTTTAGCCTGCCGCTCGAGCCGATGCCCTAACAACTCCATCTCAATCCTCTGCAAATTCGAATCTTCCTCCTACTTCCCGCAAAATTTCTTGAGGACTCTTTCTCCTCACCTTCCGTCTCCACCCTCCGTGATCTTTCCCACCTGAATCTATGGCCGCTCCTATCATCGCCGGCAGTTTGGGTGGCTACAGCGCCGAGTTCCTCACTCCTGAGGAGCAGGAGAGGTTCACATTTGTGAAGACGAAGCTCTGTGGCAACAAAGCAGTAGATGTAGCTAATCTGCGGAAAAGTGGAATGAGCAGCTTAGTAGAGTTGATCAATCAGATGCAGTGGACAGAAATTTCCACCTTTTCAGAGGTCAGTTATCCGGACTTGGTAAAAGCCTTTTTTGTGTGTATGCGAACAGAGGAAATGGGTCTCTGGTTTCGTCAGTAAAGGGAACTTTGATTAGAATAGACCCTGAGTTGCTGAAAGTGTTGTTCAATGTAAAGACTTCCGGATTTAGTGGGATTCACTCTGAGGATGCTCAAGTGAAAGGTCTGGGAATTATAGGGCCAGGATTCAAGCTGAGAGACGGCAAGATCGACATAAATCAACTATCAGCCTTCAATCGTCTTCTCCATTTTATTGTCTGTCAAATCCTAGTTCCCAGAAGTGCAACGTTTTCATCTTGCACAAAGGCTGATTCGGACATGATGTACTGGGCCATTCAGAATAAGGAAATAAATATGGCCGCAGTGATAATGGAAAGAATGAAGTTTGCAAGAGATCAGATTTGGGACACCAAGAGTAAGTTAAATGTGTCCCTGCCTTATGCCCATCTACTCACCAAAATTTTCAAACACTTCGGTGTTGATTTCTCTGGGGCAGTTGTAGAGAAAATGGGCCAAGCAATCAGGTCCAGGAATTTGAAGAAGAGTGGTTTCTCTGTGGAGAATGGTATTTGGTTCAAGGCTTCAGTGGCCGAAGGCGAGGCCATCATTATCGACACTGCAGTTGTTCATCCGGAGATGGAATCAGCAAATATGGATCCAGAACTGCCAGTGGAGTCAATTTTAGCTCCAGCAGTTGAAGCAGCAGAATCTTCAGGACCCTCCATTGCAGAAGTTCAGTATGAAAGTGCAGTAGAAGAAGAAGGGCGTCTGCAGAAGCTTCAGAATTTCCAGAAGAACCAGTTCAAACCTTTGCAGAAAGGCGCATTGAGGATCTCCTCCCAGAGGACATTACTCCTGTTGAGGACCCACATCCCTCAATTGTAGTTGCATCGATTCTGGCAGACATCATAGATTCCATTCCTTTTATTTCCAGTGCTCCAGAAGCAAGTAGCTGTGTTGCTAAAGACTGTGGCACCAGGCCACATTGATGAGCAGATGGAAGATGTTCCAGTCGAAGTCGAGCACCAAGCTGCCCAAGGTGACTCACAGGTGGAACCTGCTCCCAGTCAGGGGGAGCAAGTATCAGATGAAGAAAATGCTCCTATTGAGGGGGAGCTATCAAAAGAAGGTCATGAAGGTGCATCTCCAGATGTTGAGAAGGTTGAAGAGCAAAGAGATTTTTCCAATCTGGATGACAGAGAAGGAGTGACTGCAAGCTCTTCGAGCTCAGATGATGATGTCCCTCCCCCAGAAAATAAAAGTAAGAAGAAAGAAAAGTTGCCTCTGGAGTTCTCTCCTGGCTGATTCTCCATTTCAGAGGAAGGCTAAGAAGAAAATTGTCATACATTTGAAGCCAGTAATTGAAAGGTTAAATGTTCAAGGTGAACTACTATGTTCTCTCCAGTCAGATGTCAACTCTATTTTTCTGAGTCAAGCTTCGGCTAACAAAGAGTTGGCCCAAATCAGAAATGCTATGACTTGGTTCAACCAGGAAATGAGCAGCATGAAAGGGATGCTCTCAGATATTATCAAGGTAGTTGGAGCTCATGCTCCTCCTCCTCAAGAAGAAGCAGTTTCACCAGAGCAGCAGCAGCATCAGCAAATGCAGCCAACAGGGCCAGATGTTCCAGATGCAGGGCCAACAGGCCAGATGTTCAAGATGCAGGGCCAACAGGCCAGATGTTCAGGATGCAGGGCCATCAGGGCCATCTGTGCAAGATTCCAGACCATTGGAGAGTGAGCCTGTGCAGTTAGAGGCAGAAGAGATCTTGGCACCCAAGCCCCCAGCTCCCTCTTCCCCCTCTCACACACCCATTCCTCCCACTCCACCATCAGCTCCTACAGCACCTCCTGCTCCCCAAACATTCAAGAAGCCTCAATCTAGACCAATTTCATCTCCTACTCCATTTCCGTCCACCATTCCTTCTCCTTCATTTGAGGCCCCTCCTGGATCCTCAGCTGGAGCATCATCCTCCTCCTCCGGTCCCTCCCTTGGACCCACTGATGCTCCTCACACTACTTCACATTCTTTCCTTCATCCTACTCCTCCACCATCTTTCATCACTATCATACCTGTACATGCTCAACTCAGTTCTCCCTTTATTGAAAAGATAAAGGATGAATTTGAGGAAGGGATCCTCAGGTCTGTGTTGAAAGTGGGAGACCATATTCACAGGACAGATCCTTCTGTTCCTGCCTCCAAGAAGAGGAAACTTACTTCTACCTCTCTTCCTCTGAACCCAAATACCCTCCTTTGTGGTTTTCTCTCACAGTGGCCAACCACCATAACTCACTGTATAGGAATACCTTTCTAAAGTTGCTTATGCCACCATCATCAACCTTCCTTTTCAAAACCTTACAGATTATCTGCACACTATTTTTCCTTATACTTCTCTTTCAAAAACCGAAAAATCCAAAATTTTCTCTCTTGCTCACTCCAAATCTGAAGAGCAGTGGGGCAAAGGTCACAAGGATCTTCTCAAGAGTTCACTCTTGCCAGATCTGCCAGATTTCCTCCAAGGGACCACTCCTTGACTCTCTCTGAATGGTTCAGGATGTATCACAAAGAACTCTGGGCACCCTTCATTCAATCAGAAATCAAGATGATCAGGCATTTCATGCTCTTCAACAACTTCAGATACATTAATAAACTTCCAGAAGTTCAGCTCTGTCAGTTCAAGAAGGCCATTTCAGCCTTGTCTCCAGTTCCAGCTCACTCAGATATTAAGGTAGACTTTGCTACTCTTCAAATACCTGAGGAGATAGCCCTGCCTCAAATTCACTTTCTAGTTATGGAATCCTCTGTAGGATCCATCATCTTTGAGCGTTATGCCAGGGTTTTGGGCAGAATTAAAGTACAGAAAGGATGCATGGTTTCCTTTTCTAGATTCCTCTTCAGGGAATATCACCAGGGCCATGTCAAGGCTGAAGTTCTCTCCCCTATCTTGTCTGAATGTGAAAGGCTCACATCTTCTGATTGGTCCACATTCTACCCTCTGTCAGCTCAGCAGTTGTCTGCACTCAATGAAGCTCAGGCCAGGGAAGGCAAACCAGCTATTTCTCCAGCCACTTTAGATATGAACTCCATCAATCTTGTTGATGACCCCTTCAGGGTCTGGGAAGAAAGATACAAAGTGTATGTGGCTTTGCACCAAGCTCTCAGAGCTAACCACAATCACTACCCGGTCACCATGGACCAGTTCCTCTCCTGTGCCAGCTTTGGCACTTCTCGGTTTCTCAAGTTCAACATGGACAAAGATGCCTATGCTGATCTTCTCTATAGGCATTTAGATCTTCATATCAAACGGATGGCTTCCACCATGGGACCATCTTACTCTGTGTCTTTTGGCGCTTTTAAGACTTTTTTTGAAGAGCAGGAAGTTCAGGCATGGGAAACCATCTCCCATTTTGCCTCTCTGTTGTCTCCTGCCTTCTATTTGCCTGTACCTCCGCAATGAATGCCATGACTCTATGTGTATTCTCTCTTCTCTTTCTCTCTCTCTTCTTTCTTTGTCAAAGTGTTTCTTTTTGCTTAATGACAAAAAGGGGGAGAAAAGTACAAAAAATCAGATATTTTTTTATGCTTATTGTTCAGTTTTGTCATCACCAAAAAGGGGGAGATTGATGATCAGTCTGTCCCCATGCAATTTTAATTAATTGTATATATATACATATTTTGATGATTAACAAAACCAAACAAGAATTTATCAATTATATCTGCTGAATATCTCATAAGTCTTAAGTACAGAAAAATTACCGAAGTCAAACAAGCCAATAAAGGTATGCATTACTACTCTGAAGCTTTAATCTTTTCAACATGAGATTTCTCTAAGTCCATATCGATTTCTGTTAAAGTTCATAACGATTCTCTTATAAGACTGAAAAGTCATGTCGTTTCAATCAAGTCGATGTCACAACGACTTTTTGTTGTAACGACTTCATAAGTTATCATAACGATTTCTTTAGAACTCGCAACGACTTGCTTGTTGTAACGACTTCATAAGTTATCATAACGATTTCTTTAGAACTCGCAACGACTTGCTTGTTGTAACGACTTCATAATGATCATAACGATTTCTTTAGAACTCGCAACGACTTGCTTGTTGTAACGACTTCATAAGTTATCATAACGATTTCTTTAGAACTCGCAACGACTTGCTTGTTGTAACGACTTCATAAGTTATCATAACGATTTCTTTAAACTCGCAACGACTTGCTTGTTGTAACGACTTCATAAGTTATCACACGATTTCTTTGAATTTCGTAACGACTTGATAGCCGCAACGACTTCTTTAGTTCTCGTAACGATTTCTTTGATACTCGTAACGACTTGCTAGCCGCAACGATTTCTTTAGATTTCATAACGACTTGATAAGTGTTCATGACTCACAACGATTTCTTTAGGATTCATAACGACTTGCTTTGTGTAACGATTTGTTAAGTGTTTCAATCGACTTCTTTAGAATCAAAATGACTTGCCATAATTCATAACGATTTCTTATATCCTCTGTATAGAACGATTTGCTATAACTCATAACGATTTCATAAGTCATATAGTCTTCAACTTCATATTTTGATATCTTATTCATCTTAAAGCATTGACCAGTCAAAATCCACGTAGACATCTCTCTGACGCTTTTGCATTTATGAGATCTGAACGTATCTCTGCATGCATGCAGACTATATCTTCCTTTATCGTGCTTATTCTGATAACGTCCTTTAGACTTAAGCCAGTTGGTATTACTATTTTCTTGACTATTGCTACTGACGTTGACTGATATCAGAGACAGCCTATCTGTCTGCTGTTTGAGCTTGACATCTGTGCAGACCTTTGATGTAGCTTCATTACAACGTTAGACAAATAGAAGCCAACGGATCTCTGTGAAGATCTCATCTCTTTGCGTGCTCAAGTGATCAAAAGACTGTGACAGGAAGCTTCCAAGACTCCAGATGTCATTCAGTCTAACGGCTACTCAAGAGAGAGACAACGATCTCTTCAACGACTAGATTTCAAATTGAAGATATATATACAAGACAGAAGAATAGAAGTAAAATTGAGAGACTATTTTTCAAATTCTTCTGAAGAAAATCAAGAGCCAAGATCCTTCACTCCGTTTTTGCTCTTTTGCTCTCTTGCTCTCCGCTAGTTCTTGTGAAAATCTTGAGAGAGCCTGTTCAGTTCTGAGAGTGTGAATAGTTCTAATCTCTTCGCTCTCAGTTCTAGTTGCTTCAGATCCTCTCTTATCAAAAGCTGGATCTAGGGGCGTGAAAGTCTTTTTCATTCTTCTCTGTGTTGTTCCCTTCGGGTGAAGGAAGACCTGGTGGTATCCAGGGTGTTGCTCCCTTTGGTTGTAAAGGAAGACCTGGTGGCATCCAGGGTGTTGTTCCCTTTGTGTGTGAAGGAAGACCAGCTGAGCTGGGTGTTGTAGCGTCCTTAGGGGGACTGTACCCTAGTTAGTGCAATCCTGAGTTGTTGCTCAGAGACTGGACGTAGGACTCCTAAGAAAAGGAAGTCCGAACCAGGATAATCCTTGTGTTGTGTGATTGTCTTCATTGCGTAATTGTTATTTAAACTAACAAGTAACTAACGTAGTTCGAAGATCGTTTGTGGGATTGTTTTTGGTTACAGGTATCTCCTAGATTGAATTTATAAAAACCCATTCACCCCCCCTCTGGGCTTGTCAACAGGGCAACATCATCTAGTGCTCTCATCTACTTCTTGGTACTCTATATTGGCCATTGACTGATTGTCTAAAGATAAGCAATATAACCAATGCCTGGCAATATATAAAGGGCCCGATCTGGTCCTGGGATGTCGCCCAAAGTGCTAGTGCCCATGGGAGTTAAATGATCAGAGTGTTTGGCATTACACTCAAGTGCTATCTATATCGACTATCTATATGACAATCAAAACACAAAATGTGCTATACTCTCTCGATGTCTAGAATGACAAACAAGTGCTATACTCGTCGTGCTATTATTATACTTGTGCTAGTTGTGCTATGGCCATCCTGCTATTCGTGCTATACTCGATACTTGTGCTATTTTTGGGAACTATACTCGATCTCGTGCTATTGTGCTATCTTGTTACCTGTTGTGCTATCTCTTGCTATATTTTGACTCTCTTGTACCTGCTATCTTTAGATACTTTGCCATTAAATGCGTTAATTATTTTAAGCCTGCTTGAGCCTGAGATTTAAGTCCTACTGGGCGTTATCGCTCACCCTACGTTATTTGATGTTGTGTTCTCAGGTGAGACCGAGGATGACACATACACTCACGAGGAAGGGAATGACCAAGAGTGAAGCCATGAGTGCCCTCGAGTCATTATGTTATTTTAGAATTGTAGTTAGTTATTTCCTTTTATTGCAATGTAATTGGGCCCTATAGAATGGCTCTGGTATTAGTGGTTGTCACTAGACATTTGAAAAGTTATTAATGAGAAAGATTTGCTTTAGTAATATTCAATGTGCAATGGTTTGATGTCTAGTACTCGCTCTATACCTTTTCTTGCAACTGCCTTCGCGCTCCGATATTCTGCGTCGGGGCGTGACAGCTCCGAAAGCTCTGTTTCCTATTACTCCCATTTTTCTTTTGACTAAGGTAGGAAATCATGTCTCCTCCTGATTGTTATTCCCTAAAGCATTATTACCTAAACACTTGATAGTGGCAAGGGAGGCCATGGTACATGTTTATCACCACCTCAACCCCTCACTTAAACCTCAACCTCTTTTGTAACAATGTAGGAAATCTCATTTCCTCTTCTCCCTTTTCAATTGTTATTCCCTAAACATCACTACTCTAAGGACTTATTAGTGTCAGAGAGAGTCTTGGCATTATACCCTCAACCCACCGTTTGAACCACTCTTATATTTTATCCTTTATTTTAGGGATAACAAAACTCATGATTAACTTAAATATCATGAATATATTTAATATCATGTTTTCCTCGTAAATACAAGATACTATGGCACTATCGTTTCATGATTTGCACTGAAAAGCTAAATCGATTTTTGTTTAATGCATATCGATTACTGACTAAGTGCCACATCGATTACTATTTTTAAAGTCCACATCGATTACAGTTTACTTCAACATCGATTTCACTTAAACATTGACTCCATTCAAACATCGACTACGGTCCAACATCGATTTCATTTAAAACATCGATTTCACTTAAACATCGACTCCATTCAAATATCGACTTCGGTCCAACATCGATTTCATTTAAAACATCGATTTCACTTAAACATCGACTCCATTCAAACATCAACTTCGGTCCAACATCGATTTCATTTAAAATATCGATTTCACTTAAACAACGACTCCATTCAAACATCGACTTCGGTTCAACATCGATTTCATTCAGAACATCGATTTCACTCAAACATCGACTTCATTCAAACATTGATTACTATTATAGTTAAACATCGATTTCCTCTTGAGTTTATACATGTTGTTCCAACTTGGTTTTTTCCCAGATTTTTTATATAGCTTTATATTATTTAAACTTGGACCAACCTAACTAGCTAGCCTTACTTTGGCTTGCTATCACTGTACTCTCACATTGAACTTGCTTTAATATTAATGTTACTTCAAGATCTGCCCGAACTATATTAAAAGACTAATCAAATGGAAATGGTGACACCTTGGGTCTTTGGACTCTACTGGACCAATGCCTGTGCAATGGGGCCGATCCAATCCCGGGAGGAGCACCCGAACTCGGCCACTGAATCGGTCAATTCGAATTGTACCTGTTGAGAATGGATCTACTGGGTGTTTGGCATAACACTACTTACTGCTAAATTTAGTCTACATTTCCATGAACTATATTATGGCATAAATTTCTTTACTGTTTAGTTCTAGGCAAATATTTTTATGATATCTTCGTTGAACGATACTTCAATATCTTTGTTGCATCCTCTTATTGACTGATATACTTATTGTTCCTTTCCTACTAATGTCCGACTTATTGTTATTATAAATGACAATTTCCTACTGAGCACAATTGCTCATAAATCCTACTTTCCTTTCAGGCATCTCAGATGGGTCTGACTTGCCAAGGGATTGTGCGCCGAGTGATCTATAAATTAGCAAACCTTACTTCTTTTTTTGACTCTGTCACTTAAGTTGTTGTATATTTTAACTCTAAACTATCGGCACATGTCACGCCCCGACGCGAAATATCGGAACGCGAGGTAGTTGCAAGTAAAAGGGTACATAGCAAGTACTAGACATCAAACCATTGCACAATGAATAATACTAAAGAAAATTTTCTCATTAATAATTTCCAATGTCTAGTTACAACCACTAATATCAGAGCCAATCTATAGGGCCTAATTATATTGAAAGAAAAGTAAAAGACTAAACTCAAACTACTAACTTAACTACTATAACTCTAACATAGTACTAAGACACTAGGGTGCTCATAACATCACTCCTGGTCGTTCCCATCCTCGTGAGTGTATAGTTCATCCTCAGTCTCACCTAAGAACACAACGACAAATAACGCAGGGTGAGCGATAACGCCCAATAGGACTTAAATCTCAATAGTCAAGCAGACTTTAAATGATTAATGTATTAAGGGCAGAGTAACTAATGATAGAGCGAGATAGTCAAGTAACGTAAGAGATAGCAAGATAGCATGTGAACAAAATAGCACAAGTTTCCAAATATAGCACAAGTGACGAGTATAGCACAAAATAACAGGATGACCATAGCACAAATAGCACAAGTATAGCAATAGCACAACGAGTATAGTATAGCACTTTTTGTCAATAGACAACGAGAGAACATAGCACTTTTTGATTGTCATTTAGATAGTCGAGATAGATAGCACTCGAGTGTAATGTCAAACACTCTGATCATTTAACTCCCATGGGCACTAGCACTTTCGGGCGCACATCCCAGGACCAGATCGGGCCTTTTATATATTGCCAGGCATTGGTTATATTGTTTTATCTTTAGACAATCAGTCAATGGCTAATATAGAGTACCAAGAAAAGATGAGAGTACTAGATGAATAGACGAGATAGTAGAGTGAATGTGAATAGATGATCGAGTAGAGTATAGATGAGAGCTAGTGGACATTGCACGTAACACGTCGAGTAAACAGGCGATAGTAACAGTTGCATAACATGCGCACATGGTGTTGGCAGTCACTTTTCTTGATACTCTTTAATTTATGCAAGTAGAACTGATTGAACTTTCATATTAACTAGTAAGGTATGTTCTGCCTGGTGATCCAAATCCAAATTCAATTAAGAAAGTTCTTCCAATAACTCCCATTCCTTGATCATCATGATAGACATCATTGTTACTGATTTTCTACTTAAGGCATCCGTCACAACATTACCTTTGCCTAGATGATATTGAATAGAAAAATCAAAATCCTTCAAATATTCCAACAATCTCATTTGTCTCATATTTAATTCTTTATGAGAAAATAAATATTTCAAACTCTTATGATCAGAATAAACTGTAAATTGTTCACCATACAAGTAATGTTTCCAAATCTTTAGTGCAAACACAACTGCAGCTAACTCCAAGTCATGTACATGATAATTCTCTTCATGTTTCTTTAATTGTCTTGAGGCATAAGCAATTACCTTCTTTTGTTGCATTAACACAACATCTAGTCCTATACTGGAAGCATGAGTATAGACTTCATATCCTCCTCCTATAGAAGGCAAAGCTAATATTGGTGTTGATATTAAACAGTTCTTTAAGCTTTGGAAGCTTTGCTCACACCCCTCTGTCCATTCAAAAGGATTTTCTTTCCTTGTCAACCTACTTAAAGGAACAGCTTTCTTCGAAAATTCTTTCATAAACTTTTTGTAATATCCAACTAATCCTAGAAAACCACGGACCTCTATTACATTTATTGGTCTTGGCCAATTCTTTACTACCTCAATTTTTGACAGATCCACAAAAATTCCCTTTTTAGAGATTACATGTCCCAAAAATGACGCTTCTTCCAGCCAAAATTCACCCTTACTCAATTTTGCATATAATTGGTGATCCTGCAATAACTGTAAAGAGACTCTCAAATGTTCCTAATGTTCTTGTTGAGTCCTTGAATAAATCAAGATATCATCAATGAAGACTACCACAAACTGATCAAGATATGGTCTGAACACTGTGTTCATTAATTGCATAAAGACAACTGGTGCATTAGTTAATCCAAACGGCATTACTATAAATTCATAATGTCCATATCTGCTGCGGAAAGATGTCTTATAAATATCTTCTTCATTGATTCTCAATTGATGATACCCAGATCTAAGGTCAATTTTAGAAAAATATTGAGCTCCTGCTAGTTGATCAAATAGTTCATCGATTCTGGGTAGTGGATATTTATTGCTAATTGTCAACTGATTCAATTGTCAATAATCAACACACAATCTCAAGGATCCATCCTTCTTCTTAACAAATAGCACAAGCACTCCCCAGGGGGATGTGCTTGGTCGAATAAATCCCTTTTTTAACAAATCCAATAATTGTTCTTTTAACTCTTTCAGTTCAGCTGGAGCCATTCTATAAGGTGCTTTAGATACTGGGGTAGCTCCTGGAAAACGTTCTATTGTAAAATTGATTTCCCTTTCTAGAGGTAGCCCTGGAAAATCATTCAAAAATACTTTTGTAAATTCCCTGACCACTGGTATGTCCTCCAATTTGGGTTTTTTATCTTTCCTTATCAACACACAAGCTAGATAAGCATTACACCCTTGACTAATTAATTTACAAGCTTGAAGAGCAGAGATAAGAGGCAGTGACTGTTTTCTATAAGTACCAGAAAAATAGAATTTTGGTTGATTGGGAATATCAAACACCACCTTATTTTGTCTACAATCCACACTAGCAAAATATTTAACTAACCATTCAGCTCCTAAAATCACATCATGTTCTTCCATATCCAAATATATCAGGTTTGTAGGTAACTTGTGATTAGAGACTATCACTTCAATAGAAGGATAAAACTGAGCTAATTTAACTCCCATGCCTAGTGGGGTTGATATCACAAGTTCCTCTTTTAGATGTTCGGGTTCTATAGATAAAGTAGAAGCAAATCTAGAAGATACAAATGAATGAGTTGCTCCAGTATCAAACAGAACATGTACAGATTTGGAGTGGACTAGAATAATACCTTCAACAACACCACCTTCTTCAGATTCCTTATGTAGTAAAGCCTGCAATTTGCCTTGCTTGCGCTGACCTTCACGAGACCCAGTTCCCTTTTCAAGTTCCTTTAACATAGGACATTCTGAAATCTGGTGGTTTTTATTACCACATCGCAGACAAGCACCTAACTTCCTCCAACACTCTTTGGATCTATGGCCCATTTTGCCACAATACTTACAAGGTTCATTTTTTCCGCCTTTGTACATAACCCCTTTCAACTTTTTGTTACCTTGTTGTTCCATCTTGCCTTCAGATTTCCTTTTCCCAACATCTAATTTCTGGTTTCCAGACCCAAGTACAGGTTCCTTCTTGTTAAACCTCTGCCTTGCCATTCTGATATTATTGGTTATTTCGGCAGCATCCTCACATAGCTGAGCCTTTTTAATTATTTTAGAATAATTCTCAATATCCAAATGCATCACTTGACTGATATATTGAGGTCGTAATCCATTGAGAAATTTCTTAGCTCTCATTTTCTCAGTACTGACAAGATGATGTGCATAATTAGATAGTCGAGCAAATCGAGCTTCATACTCTACCACTGACAAATCTCTTTGTTTCAACATTGAAAACTTTATAGCCTTATTTTCCATAACTCTCTCAGAAAAGAACTTGTTATTAAAATATTGTAAGAAGTCAGCCCAAGTCAAGGGTTGGGTTGGTAACATAGCTTCCATGGATTCCCACCATTCTCGCATCCTTTTCCAACTGGAAAGTAGCTAGTAACACTTTCTCTTCATCAGAGCATTGCATTACTCTTAAAATACTTTCCATTTCCTTTACCCAATGCTCTGCTTCATCTTGATCTGAAGATCCTACAAAACGAGGAGGATCCATACCTTTAAAGTTTCGATGTAATTCTCCTGTCCCTCGATTTCCACCACCTTAAGCCCATCGTTGCAGGGCTTGAGTCAACCCTTGTACAGTCCTTTGCATTTCTGTCCATTGTGTGTTTTTAGCTTCCATGATAGAAATTCTTCCCTACACAATCTAAGAATTCGACATTGATACCATAGTCATTTAAATCAAAATTCCAAGTAGGCACACATGCACAATTAAGAAAGTCATCCTCATCTCATTAAAACACCTTATACTGGATCATACATTGTTACAAGATATTTCAGCACCCTACCTGTGTCAAACAAAAGTTAATGGACTACTTCCATCAATTTTTTTTTTTACAACTGACACCCCATGACTATCCTTTTATCCACCACTATACATGTGTATTTACATCTTATACACTTATTTACAATACTACTATTACTTCAGTTGTTCGGTCTTTGGGAATCGATTCCACTGACCCGTCTGACTCTTCACGTGGTGCATCTTGATCATGATATATTTCGTGAGTGACTTCATGAATTGCATCCCATCGCTCTTCAGCTCGATTCAGTAGCAATTCTTGTGTTATTGTAAGCCAATCCAGTAATTCTTGAATTGCAACAACACATTCAAGAACTTGAGCCACATCTTCTGCTCGTCCATAACCTGTTAAAGTTGTAACCCAATCTTTAATCATTGAATGGAGGGCTCCCTGATCTCGGATGTATTCTTCCCCATCCAGTCGCTGAAACGCGCGCATTGTTGATTGTGCAATTCCGTTGTCCAGAGTTCCTTGCACATATCAACAAGCTCACCTCCTCTAAACTGTCTCACAGAATTAAAATAGCAAAAAGGAACTAACACAATGGTGAGAACAGGTCATATCCACAGAGAGGCCGAATAGAACTTGATTTAAACTACTTTAACTTGAAATCATTCTAACGACAATGTATTAAAAGTTAATGTGTAAACAACACTAATCAAATCCCGCACAATCTTAACAAGTCAAATAAAAGAAAAGAACAAGCTAAGTGGAAAAAAAAAAAATGGTAACACTGTACCCTCTCAATTGAGGGATCAAGTAGATCAACAGAAATCTGAAATAGACATTCTCATATGACTAGATAAACAGATTCAATCAAAGCAAGCCACCTCTCCGAATGCTCAATCCAAAATAGAAAATTATGCACATAAGCAAACTCTCATTCCAAACAATCTGAACCTCAAAAGCGAATAGCAGAACAATCTCTCAACAGGAAATTACCAAACTAAAGTACCCCTATAGCTCAAGGAATCAACAACCTCGACTCTGCACTAACACTCACTATCTCCAGAACTTAAAGATCAAACAGAAAATTAGAAACAAAAATTTACTGTGGCTAAATTGGAATTGCTATGAAGAACAGAAATAAAAAAACAAAATTAAGCTCCGGACTTCCTCGAGAATTCAAAACTACTTCTGCAGCAACAAAAATCTGAACTCACAAACTCCACTCTCCGGAGGCTTCCTGGATGCTGGACAACCTCAGAACAGACCAAGAAATGGGGTCTTCTTGGTTGCTCTGTGCCATCTAGACAGTACATACCTCTAGAGGAAGAAGAAACTCCAGAATCACCATAGCTTCCCTTGCAGTCGAACCCCCTGACAAACTGCAGAAGAACATCTGAACCTCTTGAACCGAACTATCTTCCACTGCTCAACCATCCAACCAAGAACAGAAACACCTCGGATTTCTTCCACTCAGCAGCTCTCTTCCAATCAAACCAGAAGATACAGAAGAAACACAAGAATTGCTCTGAATCGATCTCCAATAGCTCAACCCCTCCAGTCTGATCTCTAGCAAAGAAGGAATTCCCCAACAAATTGAACACAGAAGAGGAACAAAAAGAGAACCCAACCAACAGTTGAACATAAAAAAAAAATTAAGAATTGCACGACTCCTCACAGCAGTTAAGAAGAAAAATGGAAGAACTAGATGAACACCACTGGATTGAAAGGAAAAGAGCACATAAGAAATGGTAGAAAATTATCTAAAAAACATCTCCATAAAACTCTGCTCTCCCGAGGAACAAGAAAGAACATGAGCACAGAAAATCCCAATTAACATCCGAACTCCCAACCATCCCCACTCTGCTCTGCTCAAACTGCTCAACAGAAGATACAAGAAAAATTGAAATTAAAATCCTATGAAATTCCCCACCGGAGAACCCCCTGGTATCCCCATCCCTCACTGCTCTGCAAAGTCTGGAAGAACAGAAAAAAAACAGGGAAACTGAAAATTCTAAAAAATTCCAACCGGCGTCCCCGGAGATGAGGACCTCGGGTCCTTTTATAGATGCTCGGGCTCCATCGCACAGCTCCTTCCCGCTTCCTGGATGCCGCCTTCACACCTCACCAGGATCGCCATGTCAGCATCTCCTCAGCGCCATCGCCAGCCTCATGTGCCACCTCAGCTCGGATTCCACCAGCCGCATGCACACACCAGGCCCTGACCGCCTCCAGCTGCTAGCCCCTGCGTTGCACCACCTGCCCTGGCCTTCACAGCCCCGTGCCCATCGCAACCACGCCGGATCCAACAGCCGCCCAGCGCCATCTGCTCTGCACATCCGAGCCAGCCGCGCTTCACAGGACCGCCTGGGCTCAAGCCCAGTTGGCCGCTTCATCTGGCCACCTCAGCACCGCACAGATGTTTCCAGCGGCGCGCCCCCTTCCTGCTTCGCACCGGACCCAGCCCACTCCACACCAGCAGACCCGCCGCGCAGGTCCAGCACACCCCGCCTTCAGCTTCTTGCCATCACCATCGCGCCAGCACAGCCCACCGGCTGCACATCGCCAGCGCCATCTGCCCTGGGCGCCCTGGTCACAGCCAACAGCCCGCTCGGGCCTCCCAGCCATCGCCGCGCCTCCAGCCCAGCAGACCTCCGCAGCAGGCCTGCTTCCTGGTTCCCGCCCAGCCGCCATGCCCAAGCCCCATCGCGCCAGGCCTGCTCCATCCGCCTTCACCATCGCGCCAGCAGCCCAACAGGGGCTTCAGCCTTGGCCGCCCACAAGACCCAAATCGCCAGAGCAGCTTCCAGCTGCTTCAGGCTTCTTCGCGAAGCTTCAGATGACCTGGTGGAAAAGAAATTGGTTAAATGTAATGTGTGGGTGGGGTGGGATATTTATTAAAAATGATTTAATGAGATTAGATGGGGTGTGTGTTTTGATAACATTGGGTAGGGTATTTATCTATCTACAAATTTTATGTGCTTACAAACTTTAAAAATATTTACAAAAATTTATTGTAACAAGAATGTATTTATTTACAAATATTTTTTTAAATTTTCAAAGTGTAGAAAATAAACTTGATTAGTCAACTTGACACGAAATCAATGACTTATTAAATGAAAATCTATCATTTATATTCTAACCCAAAAATTTAACTAAAATGCTTGAAAATTTATACATGGATGAAATGAAAGTTAACATCCAAATGTACGCTATTTACAGACAACTGATGTCTAAATTTAACTAAATGTATGAAATTTAACATAAAAATTTTTGTAATTATCACTCGCCATGCTTGCAGAATCTCAAGAAATCAGTCCCTAGCGTGTCCAGCCATTATGCTGAAATAAATGAACATGAAAACCTATATAAATCAGATCTATCAAAACTCCTAGTTTGTCGCACAATCCCATTGGCTCTAATCCCAACTCATAGGTTATTTACATGACCTTAAGTGATAATCCTAGGATGGACTACTTGCCCAACCGTTGTTCTGATACCACTCAATCTGTGACGCCCCGAGTGTAGCGGAAAAACCCGGGTGCACACAGATGTCATTTGATTAAGAAGAACAACTTGCATGTAGAAGGAAAACATGACATTATATTTACATATAACAGCCTCATATTACACAGTCATAGTTCTTTACTTGGTAGGTACCAAGTAACTGTACAATAAGAGACAAAAAGAAATGTATAAAAGTGGTTCTTCATGTCTACTCCTCAGTCCCTTGCTCACCCTCCTCCTTATCTGTCTCACTAGAACCTGGAAAAAATGTCGTAATCACATTATGAGCTAATTGCCCAGTAGGTAAATTCACAATGCCCGGGGTTTAAGTGATTAAGACATTAAAATAGTGGTACAGAAACTTGATGAGTAAGTATACTGAAAATTGACATGATAATGAGAGGGTATATCAAGCCAAAGTAGAACACCTTGACCCATATGTAGCAAGAAAGTCACTGTAAGGATGTTAGGCATGTACTATCAAGTAAAGGATAAAATCAAAAACAAGAAGAGTCAAGTAAAACAAGTTTATAAAGGTAAGTTCTCAGGAAGTGAGAATTTTTCATGCATTGAACAACTAGATATTGAGCATCAAGTACTCACATGTACACTATCTGAAACCAGATGTCTAGTAAATTTAACATGAACTTTAGGTGCAATGCCACACCAGACCATTGACACTTCCATGGGCACAAGTACTTTTGGGTGCTCCTCCCAGAACCAGGTCAAGGCCCTTTTATTGGCTCATTCCAGTATTGTAAATCCACGAGAGATCTAGAGATCCCAAGTTCTAGACATTGCAAGTGAATTTTCAATAAATATGAGATAAGCTAACAAGTAAGAATTGATCCATGAATACATTATAAATCACTTTTAGAAGAGGAAGTAACTTAATAATTATTTTAGGTAAATCTAGAATTTAATATACCATAATTTAGGTAAAAGTTATTTCAAGAAAGAACTTTGATTAACAAGGTGTGTCGACCTGAAACACTTAGTGTGTCGACCTGAGTCACTGGAAATAGGGATTAGGTTGACCTGAATATAGGGTGTGTCAACCAGAATGGAAGAGTGTGTTGACTCTCTGAAGGATAGTGTCGACTCTCTGTAGGGTAGTGTCGACTCTCTGAATGGATAGAGTCGACTCTCTGCAGGGTAGTGTTGACTCTCTGAATGGATAGAGTTGACTCTTTGCAGGTTAGTGTTGACTCTCTGAAAGATAGAGTCGACTCTCTACAGGGTAGTGTCGACTCTCTGAATGGATAGAGTCTACTCTCTAAAGGATAGTGTCGACTCTCTGAAGGATAGAGTCGACTCTCTATAGGGTAGAGTCGACTCTCTCTGGCTTTTCTGAACCTACTAATCAAAGAGATTGGTCTTACAGAGTTTAACCTCATGTCCTCTATCAAAGAACATGCTACAAATATCAATGTCAAGTTTTGAGAAAAAAATAATAAATTCTAATTTCATAAGAAATTACAGAGGTCAGCGATGGTACTAAGAGAAATTACATAAATATATAAATGACCCAGAAATCACATAATGACTTTTAAAGTGAAACTTCAGATGAAATATTGGTTTCTGATCTATGTTAGTTGAAATTCTTAATCTATAAACTCGATTAAGGATCAAGGGAAACATTACTATCTCATAGGTAGTGTGAAGATACCTACCTTGTACTTTACTTCCTTCTTCTTTCTTTCCACAAAACCCAGTTGGTCTTTACTCCTACGAAACTCCTTCCTTCCTGGCATTTCCTCTTCTCCCAAAGCTTCCACCGCCAGCCCCTTTCTATCTATTCATATATATATACTTACACATGCATGCTAAACACTTCCACACTCTCACACATAGCTTTCTCATCATTGCACCCACTTTCTCTTAACACCACACACACACTCATGCATGTTACACTAACAAGCACATGCTTACACGTATGCAGGTACATGCAGAAATGTTTATCCCTTCCCTTGGTATTATTTTATCATTCCTTTTGATACACACACACATATATTTATACTAATGCATATATACACTTTTACACGTGCCTACCACTACCTACACATGTTCACACTTGGATGCAAGTTACTGTTAGGTGAAGAAATAATTAACTTACATAAACAAGTTACGTAAATAGATTACTATTCATTTAGGTTTCTTTGGAACCTTAATTTAATATTTAAATGACATCCGATCAAAATGAAATTTCAACCACAGTCTAATTACAACGTGGTAAGTTTTATAGTAATTTTTATTTAATTTTCTAAAATAAATATTTATCATGTACAAATTGTCCTAAAAATAGATAAATCAAATTTACCTCGTTAACCGTGCATAAAAATTCTCAATATCCATATTTTTGGAATCAACGTATTTTTTTCTGATAATTATGATAATCCAGTGACACCCTATCAGTGTACATATGTCTGGAAATGATACCGACATGAAACAATGTAAATCTTTGAGTGATTTTCTAGTGCAAGTATGCTAGGCTTATAGCTTCATACTTGGTATTAATTTGAGGCATCACTGGTAATATCTACACTTGAGTGATCGGCTAAGAGCCTTGTCCCCTTCTCTTGCTGTTAAACATCCCCTGAGTACAACATGCATCTATTTTTAGCAGTCCGTTGGTTGAATGCCCCTAAACCTTAGTGTTCTCACGTAGACCGCATGTGGGATATGACCTGGCCATTAGTTGGAGTGAGAAGAAATTGGGGTAAGACTTAGCATTGGTTCTAAGGATGCGGGTTTGCTGACTGGTTAGGGGGTAGATCATGTAGATTCCATCTGTTGTCCAAAGACTTAGTGGCCATTGATTTTCATGTTTGGGGCATGTGTACGACTAGGCTCAAGGGAGTCCTGCGAGGAACTGTAATGCCACTCTTTGCCATGTCCCTATTCCACACTTTAGCTTATTTTTTTTTTCTACATTTTCTCTATTTTTCTCTTTCTTTCTTTAGCAGGCTCAATCGACTGTCTCTATTTGAGAATTTACACATGACCTACCCCCCCTTTCTGTCTTCAAATGAGTGGTCCTTTTGCCCCTACACTTAGTCCGAGTAAGAAGAGAATAGGCCTTCACACCTCCTAAACAAGGGCTAAGCAGGAACACATCTGTCTAGAGAACAATTGACCATGGGTTGCTGTGTCATGTGTGTTGACTGAATAGATGGGTTATTTAACAAACATGAAAGGATAAAAGACCCCAAAACTATTGGTACTCCTTGTATGGTAGCGCCGCTATAAAAACTCTTTTATTAAGGGTAGAATCTTTTAAGATACAAACCATTCCATGGGTGAGAGAGCTCCTCACCATCGGCATTTACTAGCCTATAGGTGTTCCCAAGGTACACTTCTTTGACCACATATGGACCTTCCCAATTAGCTTGCAATTTTAACCTAGGACCTCCAGGTTTTATGAAATTTCACTTCAAAACCATGTCTCCTTCTTGAAATTTTCGTTCAATAACTTTCTTTTGAAAAGACCTTGAGAGTCTCCTTTGATATGAAAGCACATGATCGGCTGCGGCCAGACGTAGTTCATCTAAGAGTTCGAGTTGTGTAGGTAACACCTCTCAATGTTCATGGAGATTAAGTTCTTTGTCCAGTTGTACCCTTAGCGAAGGAATGAGTATCTCATATGAAACTACGGCCTCCATCCCATAAGTAAGTAAAAAGGGAGTTTGCCCCGTGCGCGTGCGGACCGAGGTATAGTAGGCCCATAGAGCCTCGATCAATTTCTCAGGCCAATCAGCAAATTTATGAGACTCACAAGTTTTCTTTAAGATTTTCAAAAGTGTTTTATTTGTAGCTTCGGATTGGTCGTTGCCCTATGGATAGTATGGATACGAATGATGCAAAGTAACGTTGAATTTCTTACATAAGTTCTGAAGCTCTTGTGATATGAAGTGGGGTCCATTGTCGGTGACGATGCCGCTTGGTATTCCAAACCGTGAGATGATCTTCTTCATGATGAACCAGCACATGGTTGAACCTTTGATTTCTGCAAATGCTTCGGCTTCGGCCCACTTGGTGAAATACTTAGTAGCAGTAAGAATGAAGGACTTTTGTTTGGTTTGAGCATTAGGATCACCGAGGGGTCCAATGATATCAAAGACTCAAATGGAGAATGGAGAAGGAGATGAAAGTGGATGCAAGGAGGAAGATGGAGTATGGATCTTGTCGGCATGAAGCTGGCACTTGACACACCTACGAACATAGATGGCACAATCTTCTTCTAGGGTTGGCCAGTAATAGCCCTGCCTAAGAATCTTCTTAGCTAGCATCTGGCTATTCACATGCCCTCCACAATCACTGGAATGGGCTCCTTCCACTACTTTCCAAGCCTCTTTGTTTGGCAAGCATCTAAGTAGCATTCCGTTTAGGGCGCGTATGTACAATGCTTCTCCGACAATGATGTACCTTAACACTGCCCTATGGATGTCTCTTCTATCTTCGGATTCTGCTTCTTCTGGGAAGGTACTGTCCTTGCAATATTGCTCAATCTCGTGGTACCATGGCCTTTCTTCTTCCATTATTTATCCTAGCTCCATAAGCATCACTTCCTTCGCTTCTCTCCTTTCTGCCTTCACAATTGAAAAATTCCTAAGGTTACCGAACTAAGAATCTTAAGTTGATGGCGTTTCTAACCTCTGAAAAATGATAGTCTCAGCACTCTGGTTGAGAGGGAAGGAGAGAGATGAGGCTAACGACGCCAAGGCGTCAGCCAAGATGTTCTTAGAGCGAGGGGTGTGAATATAGATGAGCTTGCTGAATTGCCTAGCTAGAGTGTGGCCAAATCTTGATAAGGCTTGAGCTTCGAGTCACGAGTGCAGTAGGTAGAACGAACCTACCAAAGGATGAGCTGAGAGTCTCCTTTGATCTAGAATTGACGCGCGCCTAGGAGATAGGCACGTTTGAGACCAACTAGGAGAGCTTCATAATCAGAGATGTTGTTGGTGGTAGGGAATTGAAGTTGGTATGCCAAAGGAATGGTGATTCCTTATGGGGTTAGCAGAACATCACCTAGGCCCCGTCCCCTAGAATTCAGAGCTCCATCAAAGTGAAGCGACCATAAGGAATCGCGAGAAATAAGTGACAGGTTTTCATCAGGAAAATCTTCTTGGACCATGTCACTATGAGGAAGAGGGAGGTGAGCAAGATACTCGACAATAGCGTAGCCCTTTATAGCCTTCTGGACAACAAAGGTAATGTCAAACTGAGATAGGAAGCTTTGCCAGCGTGCCAATCTGTCAGCGAGGATTGGCTTATCTAGGAGGTACCTAATGGGGCCCATACTAGAAATCAAACTCACATGATGGGCTATGAAGTAATGCTTCAATTTTTGCACTACCCACACTAGCGCTGCACAGGTTTTCTTCATGGCGGTGAGTTTGAACTCAACAGGATTGAATAACCTAGACAAGTAATAAACTGCCCTTTCTTTACCAACTTCGTCATGTTGTGCAAGGATAGCTCCTAGTGAGTCCTCAATAGTTGACAAATATAAGATTAAGGGTTTCCCTGGAATAGGAACCTGCACCATGGGCGGATTCATCAGATAGTTTTTGAGTTCATCGAAGGCTTCTTGGCATTTAGGATTCCATTCAAATTTGACCCCACTTTCAACAGTTCATAGAAGGAATGACATCTTTGGGAGTGTTGAGAAATAAATCTCCTTATGAATTGTAGTCGACCGATCAATCCTCGATGTTCAGATATGTTCTTAAGAGGAGGCATCTCACCTATTGCCTTGGCCTTGTTCGGGTGTATTTGAATCCCCTGCTTACTGACTATAAACCCTAACAGCTTGCCTGGGGAGATCCCAAATACACACTTCTTAGGATTCATCTTCAATTGATACTCTCATGCACGTTGAAATACTTTGTCTAGTATAGAGGAGTGTTCACTTCTGGTTCAAGACTTCACCACAATGTCATCCACGTAAACATCAACATGAATATGGATCATATCGTGGAATATAGCCATCATTGCCCTTTGGTAAGTGGTGCCGGCATTCTTCAATCCAAGCGACATAACCACATAGTAATAAGTTCCCCAGGGCGTGGTGAAAGATGTTTTCTCTTGGTCCTCTGGGGATAGACGGATCTGATTATAACCTAAATATCTGTCCATGAATGAAAGAGTTTCAAACCCAGCGGTGTTATCAATTAATACATCCAGATGAGGCAACGAGAACTCATCTTTCGGACATGCACGATTTAAGTCCCAGAAGTCTATGCAGATCCGCACTCTTCCGTCCTTCTTCATAGCCGGGACTATGTTGGCCACCCATAGAGGATAGAGCACTACACTGATGAAACGAGCTTTGTGTAGTTTTTCAATCTCCTCCTTCATCTTCAATGCAATATGAGGGTGGAATCATCTTAACTTTTACTTAACGGCTCTTGCACTGGCTTTAAGATTAACCTATGTTCCACCAGCGTGGGGTCAATGCCGGGCATGTCCTCGTATGACTAGGCGAACGAATCTTTGTACTCCATTAGCATCCTTATAAGCTCTTCTTCTTCCTCAAGAGGGAGATTAGAGGCTATGGTTAGTAGCCTGGGTTCTTCCATTGTCCCAATATTTACCTCCTTGGTAGGTTCATCCACTGCCGAAGTAGGCTTGTCGAATCTCCTCATGCCACTAGCGTACATTTTAGCAACATCCTTTACCTTACCATTTTCTTTGTCCACTGGGCCCTCATCATTCATAATTTCATAGACTTTGAATCCATCGTCTAGCCACTTCTCCCCTTGCTGGGCTTCCACATTCAGAATGACAGCTTCCTGGATGAACTCTTCCACAGTTAAGAGAGTGCCACACCTTTGTGCCAGATCCATCAAATACCTGAGGGGAACGGTACTATCTTTGCTCTTCCTAGAAGGGGATGGGGACTTTCTAGATTCTACCCTAGAACCTATGGTCGGATTAGAACCTAAGGGGCACTCTGGGGAAAGATCCAGAGGTTTATTGGAAGAAAACGATGTGGCATAGCCGCAGGGGACCTCCGGTGGGTCTAGAGGTAAAATCGGGCCACCCGAGCTCAGGGTGCCCAAAGCAGAGCCGTGGTGCAGGGGAACAGAAGGCCCCTCACCCAGAAGTTCCATGGTATTCAGTGCGTGAGGGAGTAGGTGTTACTGCTTCAACAGGAAGGTGAATGAGAAGGGAAAGGAGGGGATCGCCGCCAAGGAAGGGGGTGGAAGAAAGGACGGGGATCGTCGTCAAGAAACTTGGAAGCAGTGAGAAAGGAGATGGTGATCTCCATCAGAGAGCGGGGATCGCCATTAGAGAGAAGGAGGACATCGACGAGGATCGCCGTCAGAATGAGTGAGAGGAAGAGTGGAGACGGGGATCACCGCCAGAGAGAAGGAGAGAGAGGAGAGACGGAGATTGCCGTCAGATGAAAGAGGAGGGGAAGAGTGGAGACAGGAATTGCCGCCAGAGGAGAAAGAGAGAGATGAGAAACGGGGATCGTTGTTAGATGAAGGAGGAGAGGAAGATGGGGATCACCGTCTGAGTGAGAAAGAGAGAGGAGAGATGGGGATCGCCGTTAGATGAATGAGGAAGGGAAGAGTGGAGATGGGGATCACCGTCAGAGGAGAAGGAGAGAAAGTTTTTTTTTAAAAAAAATAAATAAAGAAAACAAACTAACCTGCAAATGAAGACAGACTATCCTGCATTTGAAGGCATCAAGAGAAGAAGAATTTTATGCCATTGAACGAAAGAGCGAAGTGGGAAGAGGGGATGGTCAATGCTTTGAGAGCATCAGATAAAAGTTGGAGGATAAGGGGAGGTGAACGAGGGATAAATGAGAATTTGGAACTAAGAATTGAAAATATAGAATGTTTGGGAGGCCGGGAATACCTCAGCCAGAGCTTATCTACAAAGTTGTCACCTTCATAGGGTACATCAGGCTCTCCAATGTCTTCAATGTCTTCAAGCAACTATCGCTTGGAGGTGATAGCAGATGGGGGTTCTACAAGCTCTGCCACTGCTGGGGGCCATGTGAGATCGCTATCCCAGAATAGGTGACTAAATGCAATGGTGAGGTCTTCAAGATCAAACCATTTGTATCATTCTGCTTTGGGGTCACCTGTTTTTCTCCTTTTGTCAGGTCGCAAAGCTTCCAAGGCCTGGTATGTGAGCATCGGTGTCATATGTTGGGCAAAATGACGTACATTGACATCATAGTCTGTGAAGTCTGATCCTACTACAATTGTGTCATACCCTGGCTGAATGGGTCCCTTGACGAAGTGGCAGTATAAAGACCAAGTGAGTGGTTGCCGGTCTGGCTTCAGTGTAGATGAGAAAGTGGTCAATGGCTGGACTTCTTCTTTGTATCTGAGACCATGTCTTTTGATCTGCTTAGAGTTGGTGACGACCTGGGTCCTCCCTTGAAGCTAAGCCCCAAGTCCTTTTCCTGGCTGGTAGCCGATCTTGAACATGATGTTCCAACCCTTCATATCGGACGGTGTCGTCCTCTTGGTAGTTGCTATAGATGGAGACACTACATGGCAGCTGGAGGAGAAAGTGTACGCCCATGGATAGTTCACATCAAGCACAAAGAAAATGGGCTTATTAGAGGGCTAGACTGCTGGCATGATTTGTTCAATTGCTTCAACTATGTGTATAGTGGCTGCACTCTTTACCTTAACAATTCATCCTTGGAATGAGAAATTTAGACATTGATGAGCTGTAGAGGGGACTGCCCCTAGTGCCTCAATCCATGGACAGTCGAGAATAGCCTTAACGATGGGATCAATGTAGAGCACATAGAACTCCACGTTCATGACTAGTGGCCCTAATTTTGCCTACAAGGAGACTACGCCATGGTAGGGTCGCCTGGAGTTATCATAAGCCACAATGGTGGTGGGAGTTGGCTACAAGCGGCGCTCAAATATATTGCATGATCAGAGAGTGCTAAGGGGACACACATTAATTGACGCCATAGTGTCCACTAAAGCGGCATCAATGGCCACTTTGTTTATCATCAAAGTCACACACAGAGGCTTTCTCCTTGCCTCACGGGGAGCTAGCTCATTGTCTGAAAATGTGATCGTCGGTCCTCCCATGACAATGGAAAGGACCGACGGTAGTGTCTTTGGGGTCAGGTCTTCACTGACCATTATCCTTTGAAAAAAAACACGTAGAGCATCTTGATGGGTCTGTGACCTCTTGATCAGCGCTAGAATAGAAATCTTGGCAAGCGTTTGGTCCAAATGCTTTAGAATATCATATTGTGTGCTTGGGACTGGCTCTGCCTCTTCAGTGTCTTGTTGTTTCTGTTGGTTGTTGGAGTTGAAGTTATGGATCGATTAACCCTGCATTGACACGGATGCATGAGGATACATTCGGTGAAACATTCGCCCGCTCTAGAGGGTGAGGTTGCGTTGAAGTGGAGGTGGGGTGGTACTGATGATGGATGGGTTGGCTATTATTGGTGCTGGCAGGGAAGTAAGTGGGATGTTGATGGGCGATGGACTAATGGGGGGTATTATGGAAGTGTTGCATAGTGGTGAGGTGATTGTGGCAATGGTAGGTGTAGGGGAGGTGACGGTGGTATGAGAAATAGCCAATAATTGACCTACTTCATGCTCGTCATTGTAGGCCTAAGTGGCGGATGGTGGACAACGAAGTTAACTTGAGCAGGTGGTGGAGGTGGTGGAGTAGGGCTGATGTTGTGGAATAGGATTTCGTCCTATGCCAAGATTATGAGCCAGCTGTTGTGGCTACTGTGGTTGTTGGAACTACTGCTGTAGTTGCTGCTGTATGGTGGTGGTTGTTGTCACCTCTGTTGCTGTTGTCGTTGCCCCTGTTGATCCCTCAGGGTCTGGATCAGTCTCTTCATCTCTGCCCAATCGATCTGATGTTGTTCATGAAGATCATATATCATGTCCTTAAATTGGAAGTAGTTTGCCACATTGTGTCCTGGATGGCAGTGGTATATACAATACTTAGTTTGATCGGCTGCCATGTTCCAGTTGGCCTTTTCTGGAGGAAGTCTAAGGGCATTTATGGACATGAGGGCTGCAAAGATGTCGGATAAAGATTTTGGGAGAGAAGGGTATGGAGCTCTTTTGGGGCCATTGGGTTTTTTAGGAGCATAGCTATTTTATGGTGGAGGTACTTGGTTGTATTGGCGTTGCTCCTGTGGAGGGTTCTGAGCTTGAGGAGGGGTTGGCTGGCTATTCCATAGCTATTGAGAAGGTGGATTATAGGGATTCCTACCTACTTGACCCTGAGGATTGTTGACAGCACTGACCTGTTCATTGGCTTGTACCCCCTCAGTGACAGGGCCCTAGGGTTTCTTGGGGCAGTGGGACTTTGGGTTCTCGAACATGGAGTGGATTGGAGAGTCCTTGTAACGTCGCGTGCCTTTCGGATCCATGCGGATCATGTGTGTATTGGTTGTGTAGGCCGTTGTGAGGCCAATGTGAGCTAGTTGTGTGGAATGTGTGATGTGAATGTGTGGCTTGAGCAGGGTTGGTCCTGAAATGAAACAGGACCTGCTGCTGTTCAGTTGGAGTTGGCGGCCAGGGGTGGCGTTGACTGGTTGGCGTCCAGGTTAGTGGACGTTGACTGCTTGAACTTGGCGGCAGTTGATGTGGACGCTAAGGGTGGCGGTTGCTATTGGCGGCATAGGGGTTGACGCCAACCTGAGAATTTTGCAGGTTATAGGCTCACCGAGGGCAGTTCTCTCAGCTCACTCTCTTTCCCTCTTGCCCCAGCTTCGCGTCCCGAAGTCTCGAAGCTTCTAACAGGTTCCGAGGAGTGGTTGGACGATCGTAGAACGCGTGGCGTTGCCGAATTGCGCGAGGAGGAAACGTCGCGGCGTGGTGCAATTCCCGTGGGAGCTCGCGGAGGGCTCGGCGTGAACCGGGAGATTGCGGGATTCTAGCGTGTTCTGAGGTAGGGGACGAACCGTTTAGCTCCGTAGAAACATTAAAACACATCATAACCACTGAACCAGCATGATAATGCATGTTGGATAAAGTTGCACCATACGGGGATATGGGTGGTTTGAGTAGTTTAATGTACGAAGCATGTTGTAATGGGTTTGTTGGGTTCTGGCATGCTGAAGGAACTGCATTTGCATGTTTTTTTGTAGTTAGAACGGTTAGAAAGCCCGCAGAGCCGGATTAGGGTTTCTGCAGGGTTTATGGCCGGAGAACTTGGCGTCAACATCGTTTGTCGCCAAGCTCCTCAGCCAGGATGTTAACGGCCATGTCCCTTGCCGTTGACTTAGTGTAAGCGACAGTCGATGTTGCCGCCTACTGGTTATGAGCAGAAATGACTGTTTGCAGTATTTATCGAAAATGCATGTGTGTTGACACATGAGGTGCACTGAGTGCACTTGGTTTTCGTGTTTAGCATACAAGGTATGCAGTTAGTTGCTTACTTCAGTGACTGCGTGTTGTTTACGCGGGTTAGTTGGGTTCACGTGTGGTAGACCGTGGTTACTTGTGGTTTACGTGAGGTTTCACGTGGTTTGTGTGTGACGTGCACGTGGTTCTGTGTACGTGGCGAGTAGTACGACGCCTACCGTGGTTACCTCTCCAGTTGGGTGCCCCAGGTTCTTTGTGAGCCAGGCTGTTAGCTCGGGGCTTTGTCCCGGTACTTGTGTTGTACCGTCGAGGTCTGTGTCGTCTGACCTGGACACCCTCACTCTGTGTTGAGTTGTACGTCCGGCTGAGGGAAAGACGACAGTGGGACAGTGACACTTGTGTTTGTCTTTAGTCACTTGTAGCGCGCTCGTAGTTGGGGGTACGGACACCAGTAGACGTACTGGACCCCAGCTAGTCCTTTTCCAGTGCCTCACTCTAGCGAGCCCAGGCCAGGGTCTCTGGAGGTGCCAGGCATGGGCCTGTGACCGTGTGGTCTGCAGGTGGTGGTGTTTAGTTGGTCTCCACAGTTGCTTGACCTTTTTACGTGGAGCGGCAGCTGGACCTTTCGTCCGTGGCTGCGAGACTGAGAGGTAGACCTGTGTTAGTTGTCCGAGTCAGTTCTGGTGTCGCGAACCAGTTCACGTGGCTCGTGTTGGCTGTCTCTACTTTAGCTTGTACACCTGTACTGGTTTGCCGTTTAATTATTACTGTTGTTTCTCGTAGTCGGCAGACGGTGAGTACTTTTACAGCTTTACTTATCTGCTTAGCTGTTTATAAATTGTTGGTATTGTTTACTATTCGTACTTGGTGTTTGGTTTGCTCGGTTTTGGGGGAGTTCCCTACTGAGCCAGTGACTAGAGAGGCTCACCCCTACCCCCACAGGTGAGGGCGAGGAGGACGTTTCTCGTCCGACGTCCAGTTCAGGGCCGCGTCGTAGCGGTGCAGGGTCAGTACCTCCAGCGGAGTAGTTCCAGCTGTGTAGTTCTCCGTAGTGTAGTTGTAGTTGCTTACTTCTTAGTTGTACCTCGGGGTATGCCCCAGGCTCTTGTACCTCTTTATAGTTTTTGTGGAAATTTGGCTATGTAACTTGTGAATATATATATAAAATGTGGTGTTCCTTTGGTTTACACGGACTGTGGTTTGGTATCCCTTGCGAGGCTTCGGCCCGTTCGCGGGAGGCGGACTCGGATCAAGTACGTTATCGGTTTAACGGGCTTGGCCGAGGCGTTCCGTCACAGTTGGTATCAGAGCAAGGTCCGTGTTAATATAAGGGAATTAGAAAGATACATAGCCTATTTCGGTCTTATACACTGCTGGTAGGGACCCTGGTTTTTGATAATTGGTGGTTTTGATTTTTGTCTGGTGTTTTGTGTATGTAGAAATTTCTGAAATGGCTGATAGGAGAGATTGGGGTGGTGGGAGGAGATGATCCGGAGGAAAGCACCCAGCGATGATAGAAAGAATTTGGGAGAGCCTCACGGATATTCGGGCAAGAATGGATCAGCAGGCGCCAGTACCACCGGTTGCAGTGCCACCTGGGGATGGAGAGGCAATACCTGTTGCTCCAGTTCCGCCGAGAGTGGAGGGCCTTTTGTAGCACCTGTGCCACCACCACCACCAGTATGATAGCAGAAGAACCAGTGATGCAGGTGGAGAAATTTCTGAGATTGCAGCCGCCTACTTATTCAGGAGGGCCGAATCCAGATACAGCTGAGCATTGGGTTCATGAAATTGAGAGGTTTTTGCGACTATGAGGTGTCCGGCAGCAGATAGAGTGGTATTAGCTGCTTATCAGTTGAGAGGTTTTGCCTTGGAATGGTGGCGATTGAAGATGCAAACCACTTTTGCAGGCAGGAAAGAAGCTATCACTTGGCCGGAGTTTCTTGATGTGTTTAATGATACATTCTTTCCGATCCAAGTGCAGCAAGTAAAAAGAGAGCAATTCCGAACTCTCAGCAAGGTAACTTCAGTCTTAGAGTACCAGATGAGATTTATGGCACTTAGCCGTTATGCGCCATATGTGGTTTCAGATAATAACATGATGGTTGAGTATTTTATCAGAGGATTGAGAGTGGAATTGCAGGATGCGATAGTACCTCTTATGTGCAAGACAGTGGAAGAGGCAGCGCAGAGGGCAGCTACTTTGGAGAGGTCTATCCGTACTCGCCAGGCGGGTGAGTCAGGTTCAGGTAGTTTCCGGCTACCGCAGCAGACAGTAGGTGCAAGCAAGGGCAAGGCACCAGCAGGACCTTCTACATCAGGCTTTGGTAAATGGGGCCAGAAATTAAAGCAAGCACTTAAAGGAAAGGAAGAGGATGGGGAGGTCGTCCGCAGTTCCAGCAAGGCCGTGGTAGGCCTGAGGTGGAGGAGTCGCAGCAGAGCACTGCCAGGCAGCCTATTGTTCCTCCAGGGTATAGATGTTATAATTGTAATCAGCCGGGACATTTGATCCGCAATTGTCCTATGCAAGAGAATATGGGTATGGAGAGGTGTGCAGCAGCAGCAGCCTCAGCAGTTTCAGCAGCCACAGGCAGGTCGTGGCAGAGGAGCACCGCAGCAGCGAGGGAGGGCGGGGTTATGGCTATCACCCGAGCCCAGGCAGAGGCGTCAAATATGATAGAAGGTACTTTACCTCTTTATGAATATTCAGCAAGAGTCTTATTTGATTCGGGTGCCTCTCATTCTTTTATTTCCGAAGAATTTCTGGATTGTATAGCTCATCCTTTAGAGAGAAGTCTTGTGAGTTAGTGGTGGAGGTTCCTTCAGGTGAGTTCTTACTCACTTCGAGCTATATAGATGAAGCTCCTGTTATGATTGAAGGGAACCAGATGCCGGGTCGGTTGTATGCCCTGCAGTTGTCAGATTATGATATCATTCTGGTATGGATTGGCTTGAAATGTATGGAGCAATGTTAGATTGCAGAAAGAAAAGGATCAGATTTTGTCATCCTAATGGTGCAGTGTTGAATATCAAGGTATGCCTTTTTATACCTCCAAGTTCTAATTCTGCAATTAAAGCTAGAAAGTGGATAAATGATGGGTGTGTGGCTTACTTAGCCTCGGTGAGTTGGTAGAGGCCAGTCAGCCAGTAGAAGCAGTTCCCGTGGTTAGGGAATTGCTGATGTTTTCCGGAAGATTGCCTGGTTAGCTCCACATAGAGAGGTGGACTTTTCTATTGAGTTGCTGCCAGGTACCATGCCGATTTCTAAAGCTCCATATCGGATGGCACCAGCAAACTTAAAGAATGAAAAAGCAGTTAGAGGAATTATTGCAAAAAGGTTTCATTAGACGAGTCATTCCCCGTGGGGAGCGCCGGTTTTATTTGTGAAAAAGAAAGATGGAAGTTTTCGGATGTGTATTGATTATAGAAAATTGAATGATGTGACCATCAAGAATAAGTACCCGTTGCCGAGGATAGATGATTTATTCGATCAGTTGCAATCAGAAAAGGTGTTTGTAAGATTGATTTGAGGTCCGGGTACCATCAGTTGAGAATTAAAGAGGAGGATATAGATAAGACAGCGTTCAGAACCAGATATTGTCACTATGAGTTTGTGGTAATGCCTTTTGGGTTGACTAATGCTCCTGCAGGTTTATGGATCTGATGAATAGAATTTTTCATCCATATTTAGATCAATTATTGTGGTCTTTATTGATGATATTCTAATTTATTCAGCATCTGAAGAGGAGCATGCAGCTCATTTGAGGTTTACTCTGCAGTTGTTAAGAGATAACCAGCTGTTTGCTAAATTCAGTAAGTGTGAATTCTGGTTGAATGAAATTCAGTTTTTTGGGTCATGTTATCTCAGCTAAAGGAATAGCAGTGGACCCGAGTAAAGTGGAAGCTGTGTCAAGGTGGGGAGTGCCTAAGACAATAACCGAGATTAGAAGTTTTCTGGGGTTGGCAGGTTATTATAGGTGCTTTATTCAAGATTTTTCTAAGATTGCAGCACCTATGACTAGATTAACCAGGAAAGGAGTGCCTTTTGTGTGGTCCGGTGAATGTCAAAGAAGTTTCATGGAATTGAAGAAAAGACTCACATCAGCACCTATATTGACATTACCGTCAGGGAGTGGTGGATTGTGTTGTATACTGATGCTTCAAGGAGAGGTCTTGGTGCAGTGCTTATGCAGCATGGTAAAGTGATAGCCTATGCATCCAGGCAATTGAAGCCAACAGAAGAAAATTACCCCACTCATGATTTAGAATTGGCAGCAGTTGTGTTTGTCTTGAAAATGTGGAGGCATTATCTGTATGGCGAGAGATTTGAGATCTTTACAGATCATAAAAGCTTGAAGTATATCTTCTCGCAGAAAGATTTAAATCTTCGCCAACGCAGATGGGTTGAATATTTGAAGGATTATGATTTTAGTTTGGCTTACCATCCGAGTAAGGCCAATGTGGTAGCTGATGCCTTAAGCAGAAAAGCATATATGAATTTGATGATGATTAAAAAATGGAAGTTGTATGAAGAGGTAGCAGAGAACTCCTTGTATGTGCCCAGCAGTCAGTGACGGGCAATTCTAGCTGCTAGTGCAGTAGAGCCATCTTTGTATTGGCAGATTATTGAAGCTCAGAAAGCAGATGTAGGTTTAGCTGAAATCGTTAAAATGGAAGGAGTTTCTATTGATGATAATTGTGTGGTCAGACTTGAGGCAGGTTGTTTGTTCAGAAAGAGAGGTGAAGCAGCGAGTATTGGAAGAGGCTCATAAATCTAGGTACACTATTCATCCGGGTAGTACTAAAATGTACCATGATTTAAGAAGCATTTTTGGTGGCCTCATATGAAGAAAGAAATAGCAGAATTTGTAGCAAGGTGTGCTATCTGTCAGCAGATTAAAGCAGAGCATCAGAAGCCTGGAGGTCTATTACAACCGTTACCATTCCACAGTGGAAATGGGATGATATTGCTATGGACTTTGTGGCAGGTTTACCAAGGTCAAGTTCGCGGGCATAATGGAATATGGGTGTTTGTTGACAGATTGACTAAGGTATGCAGATTAGTGGCAGTAAGTATGTCTTGGACAGTGGACAGATTGGCAAATATTTATGTTGAAAGAATTGTTCCACTGCATGGTATTCCGAAGACTATTGTATCAGATAGAGATCCAAGATTTACTTCTGGTTTTTGGAGAAGTCTGCAGAAAGTAATTGGTTCTGAATTGAGGTATAGCTCCGCTTATCATCCCCAAACAGATGGTCAGACAGAGAGGACTATCCAGACGATTGAAGATATGTTGCGAGCTTGTTGTTTAGTTTGGGGAGGTAGCTGGGAACATCATTTGGGAATGGTAGAGTTTGCCTACAATAATAGCTATCATACCAGTCTTGGGATGGCACCGTATGAAGCTTTATATGGAAGGCCATGTAGAACCCCATTGAACTGGCATGAAGTGGGAGAAAGACAATTGGTAGGTCCTGAATTGATTCAGCAAACCACGGAAGTGGTAAAGCTTATTAAAGAAAAATTGCAGGCAGCTCAAAGCAGACAAAAAAGTTATGCAGATGTGCGAGGAGACCACTTCAGTTTGAGGTGGGAGATTTTGTTTTTCTGAGAGTTTCCCGAGTAAAGGTATTATGAGATTTGGCAAGTCTGGGAAGTTGAGTCCAAGGTATGTGGGACCTTTCCAGGTGATTGAAAGAATTGAGGGAACAGCTTATAGGCTGGATTTGCCAGCTGATTTTGCTGATGTGCATGATATTTTCCATGTCTCCATGTTGAGAAAGTATATTGAAGATCCAGCTCAAATAATTAGATATCAAGGTGGTGACCTGAGGCCGGACATGACTATGCCAGACTATCCGGTGCAGATCACAGATCGAAAGATGAAGAAGCTAAGGAATAAAGAAATTGAGCTAGTTAAAGTGAGATGGGAAAATAGATTAGGTGGTGAAGATACCTGGGAGTTGGCCGCGGAAATGGCTAAAGGGTATCCCTATCTGTTTGAGTAAGCTTGTGTATTTTCTTTTTAGATGATAGTACTTGTAAAAGTGTGTATGTATGAGTTGTTTAACTTTGAATTGTGTTATGAATTTCGAGGTCGAAAATTTCTTTTTAGATGATAGTAATGTAACGTCGCGTGCCTTTCGGATCCATGCGGATCATGTGTATTGGTTTTGTAGGCCGTTGTGAGGCCAATGTGAGCTAGTTGTGTGGAATGTGTGATGTGAATGTGTGGCTTGAGCAGGGTTGGTCCTGAAATGAAATAGGACCTGCTGCTGTTCAGTTGGAGTTGGCGGCCAGGGGTGGCCGTTGACTGGTTGGCGTCCAGGTTAGTGGACGTTGACTGCTTGAACTTGGCGGCAGTTGATGTGGACGCTAAGGGTGGCGGTTGCTATTGGCGGCATAGGGGTTGACGCCAACCTGAGAATTCTGCAGGTTATAGGCTCACCCGAGGGCAGTTCTCTCAGCTCACTCTCTTTCCCTCTTGCCCCAGCTTCGCGTCCCGAAGTCTCCGAAGCTTCTAACAGGTTCCGAGGAGGGTTGGACGATCGTAGAATGCGTGGCGTTGCCGAATTGCGCAAGGAAACGTCGCGGCGTGGTGCAATTTCCGTGGGAGCTCGCGGAGGGCTCGGCGTGAATCGGGAGATTGCGGGAAGTTCTAACGTGTTCTGAGGTAGGGGACGAACCCGTTTAGCTCCGTAGAAACATTAAAACACATCATAACCACTTGAACCAGCATGATAATGCATGTTTAGATAAAGTTGCACATACGGGGATATGGGTGGTTTGAGTAGTTAATGTGCGAAGCATGTTGTAATGGGTTGTATTGGGTTCTGGCATGCTGAAGAAACTGCATTTGCATGTTTTTCTGTAGTTAGAACGGTTAGAAAGCCCGCAGAGCCGGATTAGGGTTTCTGCAGGGTTATGGCCGGAGAACTTGGCGTCAACATCGTTTGTCGCCAAGCCTCAGCCAGGATGTTAACGGCCATGTCCCTTGCCGTTGACTTAGTGTAAGCGACAGTCGATGTTGCCGCCTACTGGTTATGAGCAGAAACGACTGTTTGCAGTATTTATCGAAAATGCATGTGTGTGTTGACATGAGGTGCACTGAGTGCACTTGGTTTTCGTGTTTAGCATACAAGGTATGCAGTTAGTTGCTTACTTCAGTGACTGCGTGTTGTTTACGGGGTCAGTTGGGTTCACGTGTGGTGGACCGTGGTACTTGTGGTTTACGTGAGGTTTCACGTGGTTTGGTGTGTGACGTGCACGTGGTTCTGTGTATGTGGCGAGTAGTACGACGCCTACCGTGGTTACCTCTCCACTTGGGTGCCCCAGGTTCTTTGTGAGCCAGGCTGTTATCTCGGGGCTTTGTCCCGGTACTTGTGTTGTACCGTCGAGGTCTGTGTCGTCTGACCTGGACACCCTCACTCTTGTGTTGAGTTGTACGTCCGGCTGAGGGAAAGACGACAGTGGGACAGTGACACTTGTGTTTGTCTTTAGTCACTTGTAGCGCGCTCGTAGTTGGGGGTACGGACACAGTAGACGTACTGGACCCCAGCTAGTCCTTTTCCAGTGCCTCACTCTAGCGAGCCCAGGCCAGGGTCTCTGGAGGTGCCAGGCATGGGCCTGTGACCGTGTGGTTTGCAGGGGTGGTGTTAGTTGGTCTCCACAGTTGCTTGACTTTTTACGTGGAGCGGCAGCTGGACCTTTCGTCCGTGGCTGCGAGACTGAGAGGTAGACCTGTGTTAGTTGTCCGAGTCAGTTTCTGGTGTCGCGAACCAGTTCACGTGGCTCGTGTTGGCTGTCTCTACTTTAGCTTGTACACCTGTACTGGTTTGCCGTTTAATTATTACTGTTGTTTCTCGTAGTCGGCAGACGGTGAGTACTTTTACAGCTTTACTTATCTGCTTAACTGTTTTATAAATTGTTAGTGTTGTTTACTATTCGTACTTGTGTGTTGGTTTGCTCGGTTTTGGGGGAGTTCCCTACTGATCCAGTGACTAGAGAGGCTCACCCCTACCCCCACAGGTGAGGGTGAGGAGGACGTTTCTCGTCCGACGTCCAGTTCAGGGCCGCGTCGTAGCGGTGCAGGGTCAGTACCTCCAGCGGAGTAGTTCCAGCTGTGTAGTTCTCCAGCTGTGTAGCTTTGTAGTTGCTTACTTTCTTTAGTTGTACCTCGGGGTATGCCCCAGGCTCTTGTACCTCTTTATAGTTTTTGTGGAAATTTGGCTATGTAACTTATGAATTATATAAATAAAATGGTGTGTTCCTTTGTGTTTACACGGACTGTGGTTTGGTATCCCTTGCGAGGCTTCGGCCCGTTCGGGGGAGGCAACTCGGTTCAAGTACGTTATCGGTTTAACGGGCTTGGCCGAGGCGTTCCGTCACAGTCCTTGAGTTGTGTTTGAGTGAAATGGGCTCGGCTATACAATTGGTGCATGGTGGTGATATCGTTCATGGCCAAGATGGATCGGTAGGTGGGTGCGGCATTAGCTATCAAGAGCTTGACCTTTTCATCCTCCGGCATGGGGCAACGAAGTCGCGCGGCCAGAGCACGCCGCATAAACGGAAAATTCTTCATCGACCTTCATCTTCTCGACCACCACATCCACAAAAGAATATTCGGGTCCGACCCGATCTTGGAATTGCTGCAGGAATCTTTCTTGTACAACTTGGAAGTCTTCGGCTTCCTCTAGTGGCAGAGAGTAGAACCACTCGAGGGCCGGACCATCTAATGACTTTCTAAACAAATACGCCATGAGGTGGTGGTCATACTTGTGTGGAGAAGATTCATACACAAAATCCTTGATATGTACATAAGGGTCGCCTACCCCAGAGTATCGCCTATAGACTGGCAGCTCTGATTGGGGCGACACTCGGAGATGCTAGAAAGAAGGAAGGGGAATGTCGGCTTCTTTCTGAGGGTCAAGTTACCTTCGGAGATCGTACAGTTCCCTTTTCATGGATGTCCATTCCGCAAGGAAGTCGGAAGGGGACGAGATGTGGTGAGCAGGGACTATGGAGTGCGATTGCTCCAAAGCATATGACCTTTCACGGGGAAGAGGATTGTGTTTAGCCTGATAGTAAGAAGAATGCGGAGGAGACTTGGGCTGAAATTCACATGCTGGAAGGTAGCTGGGCTGAGAGAAATGGATAGCCCGTGGTCGGAGAGGAGTAGGATCGACCACGGAAGAAGGTTTGCGTGGTGTAGAAGCAATGGGTGTGGAGGTGGTCACCTGATGGGCAGAGACGTGAGAGAGCAGAGAAAGGGGGCGCTTGCTTTGGAAGCCGCCAAGAATTCCCGAACTTGGGCTGGGCTTAGATGTGGGAGGAGCTGACTGAATTGGGCATGAGGGCCGTCTGCCCCAAAAGGAAAAGGAGGGCGAGACCGATCATCAGCAACAGTGGGAGGCTGAATCTAGCCTGCGAGGGTGGCGGCAGGTGCCTGAGCCACATCCTCGAGGAGCCCAATAGGGAGAGAGTCACCGGTGAGGACGTAGAAATTGTCCATACCGAAAAGAGGATTATGATATAGTACAATGGTTTGTGGAGACTGACTTGATAAACCTAAGCAATGACGCATACACTACCCCTAGATAATTTAGGGGAGACGACACGGCGACAAACAAAGACCCTAGACGCTAACACACAAGAATGGACTGTGGGATAAGAGAAAAAATCTCAAGCAAACACCCAAGTTGTCATGATTATCGTTAACATTTTTAGGGTTTAATCTTAGCCTTTCAATGGATTAATTAATGAAATTGCACTCGGCTAAATAAGAACCCTAATAGGTGTGTACTCGAGTACTCCGGTGTGACTAAGGGGTGGCACACAACTCACACGCAAACGACCTGAACTAGGGGGCAACAGTTACAACCAGCCCGACGATTGCAACATGCGTATGGAAATGGGGACTTATGGAGGCCCTTGGTAGCAGGACCTGGTCAGCCCACGAGTGCTCGCAGGTGAGAGGGCCTCCACTACCAAGGAGGAGTCCTATCTACATGAAATAGTGTATGCATGAGCCTAATTACACCGAAGTGCATGCAAATTCTAACCTAAACTAACAAACAACAGCCTAGAGGTCTCTGTTGAAGTCGCGATGACTAGGTCCGGCGTGACCTTATCGCAACCGATAAATCAACTGTGATAATCTTGGGTTGCGGAAACCCTAAACTACACACAAACAGAAGGCAAATAGGATATCCTAAGCGCAGTACAAAATGGAAATAACTAAACAGAAGATGAAGACTCCCTGAACAAGCATTAACCAAGGCATGAAACGGAAAACAACAACAACCAATGTGTACCTGCTATCGCCTCCTCCTCCTCCACCGCGACAATGTCGCGCCCGCACGATACGCCACGACAAGGATAGGAAACAACAACAAAATAAATGGAAAATTTGAGTCCTAGCAGGATTCTAACAGTGAAAACTGTGAACATACATGATTGCACAGCTTAGAGATAACATCAGGAAGACTCAAACGGGCATTCAGAATTTAGAATAAGATGAATAGTGCGCACCTGCTGTTGCATCCGCCAAGGACACTATATTACTGCAGCCCCACGACTCGTCGCGACACAAATAAGAGACAAAAATGCAGAAAAATAAAACACAACCCTAACAAGATTCTAACAAATGAACAAACAGACAAACATGCAGGAAACAACAAAACAAATGAGGTTTGGCAGTGGAGGTCCCACCGTGATCACCAACAGGTGTAATCACGAGGAAACACGCTCCTCAAAACACACAACAGAATGTCATTATATGATCATGGAAATGGGTGTGATCGCCACCTAGCATGTTGCCCTAAGATGTAAACAAGAATACAACAGGACTAACAAACTAGGAAAAGGAGATGAAAATGCTACTTACTGCTATTGTCGCGACTGGGAGCCCTATCGCGATAAGGATGGTGTCGCGACCGAGCGATATGACGCGATATTCATGTCGCGACCTGGATGGTTGACACCTTCTCAGCAGGGGTAAGGGAATATGGGAGACCCCTTCCCACCCTCCAGCCAGCCAGAGGGGGAGAGCTCCTCGTCTGCTCTTGTGATAAACCTGCCAAAACAACAAAACAAGGAAAAGAAACCCTATTAGATCATTTTCAAGTGAAGTATCCACCCAAAATAAAAGAGAAGAGGGGAAGCATGGAGGGAACGAACCTGGGGGTGTTTTGGAAACCCCTTGGGTTATGGAAAATGTGGGTGTGGAAGTGTGCAACTATTTAAAAGAAAACAACAACATGCATGAAAGGAAAATGAGAAGGGAAGAAGGGCTCCAAAAGGGGTGACCTCCTGGTTGAAAATGTGCTTCTGAGGTCATGCAACAGCCTTTGGTTGTTGTAGAAGTCACCTCCTAGCCACCAAGCTTCAGAGATGAAGAGTACGATGTGACTTGATGAAGGAAATGAGAGGAAAATGAGAGAAAATGGGAGGGCGACGAGCTAAGGGGGAGTTCTGGAGAGAATTTGGCAGCAATTCGTGGTAGCATGGGGTCCTTACCCCATTCATAAGGGAGTGGGTTGCTTATAATATAGAGAGGAGAGAGAGTATCTCGTCCATAAGTGGTAATGGCCCAAGAAAATGGAGAAAAGTCAAGTAAATCTACATGGGAAGAGTCCTAGAAGGGTTCTAAGGTCGGATGGAACCTCAAACTATGGCTGGGGTCGTTCCAAGACTATTGGAGATGAGATAGACCCTAAAAGAGATAGAAAGGAGGTGGTTGCGGAGTCAGTCATACAAAATAATATCGTGACGGATCGTAGGGACGCAACAAGGCTTATCGCGACGGCCAATGTGGTTGCGACTCTGAAGGTACGTGAATGGATATGCATGGGCTATCGTGATGGCATGAGTGGACGCGGCACTAACAGTAACGCGACGCCACAACCTGTCGCGTCAAGGATAATCGATCATTTAAGGATTATAACTGATCAATTAGCAGGAACGCGACGCCCATGTCTATCGCATTAATTAAGGTCTGATGGCTGAAACCCTAGAATAAGGACTTTGAGTTGATATTTGGACAAGATAAGCTGGGAATTGAACTTAAATGGGCTCAAAACAAGGCTATCAAATGGGCTCAAGATGAGTGACCAACTTGAGGCACAGTAGGAGAGCAAGAAATATGGTTCGACTCATAGGCCAGAATTAGGTGTCTACAACGATTGCATCATATAGAATTTCCATGTGGGCCCATATGATCCCACAATTCTGGTAGAAAAGGTGGGAACTTTTGTAACGACCCTATTCATATCGATACGATTATACCAATCTACATTGGGACAAAGAGTGCCGCTATAGTGGGACATATACCCAATGCTACTAAATAGGTAGAGATGTACATAAATAACACAAGCACAATGGAAATAAATGTAGATCTTATTCCATCACCACACATACATCCCATAGTCTATATAGCCATAAAATAAATGTAAAAAAGTCCACAATATAACCAAGTCCATAATGTCCAAAATACAACAATTCGCACGTACTAAGTATAAGAAAAGTAAACTAAGCACTAGAAGTAGCGCTCCACTCTAAGAACTACTCCTCACTCTCACAATCACTCCTCCTCTGACTCTAAAGCCTTTGTCTCACCTGTATCATTTAGAAAGTATGACTCTATACAATACAATCAACAAGTAACCTATTGGCCACACTCACATACTTATCGCATACACTTCTACATAAGCATACACATGACAATTAACTAACATGCTTTAACTTTTACTAACTACACAAGGATTGTTGATGGCACATGAAATTCTACATTATTCACATATCTATAACATGCTTTTAAATATTCACATGGACCAAAATATAACAATTGCCTACACAAGATACTACATGGCATATTTCTCACCACATGTCACTTTGAAGTATTCTACTCATTCATAATTCACATGTACTAACTCTTTTCTTGCTATTTTGACTTAATCACATCATCTACACATATTTTCACATCTTTCTCATTGGATTCACATGTTCATACCACTTTCACATGGTCACGTACTTGCACGTTCAAATTCACATTCACATTGGTTTACATGTTGCCAAGACACATAGCCCAAACCACCATAAAGAAAAACACATTTACACACATAACATATACCCGTCACCTAGGTAACACAGTGACAAATCTTGATAAACTGCGTAGAACCGGGAGAAACACTCTCCACCCTAATCAGTGATATTTGTCTATCTCTAGGATTTCATCATGATGCACACATGATATCACATAACACATTGAACCTTCTTGTAGAGGGCTTCTCTACAGTACAACTCCACATCTCTCTATGGTAACAGTGTCTTTATTGGCGCATTAATTCACTTTATCACATTTAATCATTCACTTTAACACATATTTCACATGTACTTAATATTATGCTCTCATGCATATGACATGAATCCATGCTTTAATTTACAAAACTATTTATTGTTGCTCAACAGTGCTAAAACATACTTAACAGAACTTAAACATGGTACTAAAAACATGGGATCATTACTTTTTACTAATTAGTCATATTTAACATAATCATTAAAGATTCATAAAATGATAGCAGAAGCATTCGATGTCAGAACATCCTCAAACGGTTATCATGGTTAACACACATGAATATATCGTATGATTAATTTTGATAATTTTCTGAACAGTATAACTATTTATAATATTTAAAATAGATTTCAGGCAATTATTAACACGTTTCTTAGAAATTTAGTCAAACAGGAAACTGATGAAGTTAACTACATGAAAACATACTTACAGTGACCCTAATTCCAGAATAAATATATTGGAACATGAACTCATGATATAATTATTTCTAAAAACAAATCTACCATAACATGCTTATTTTTCCATCAAAAAAAATTCTAAAAATTAACATGAATACCCAACAAAATAATGAAAATTGTCAAAACTCTCCACAGTGATTAAGGTACCATCTCTGAACCTAATAACTCAATCTCATACATAAAATTTATGAAAATCGCATCACGTGCATCACATCATTGTTCTAGAAAATAAAAGAGATTAACAACATGGGGTTAATTACCATTAAGATGATTGTCGATAGTGTCGACTTCCGTCTACCACAAAACTTGGCGACATCATATGTTGCTGTCAAGTTCCTGTTTGTAAGAATTTGCAGACCGAAACCAAGTAAAAACAGAATTTGAGTATTGGGCATTTGAATTTAATAAGATTTTCTCCTTTTATTATTATTTTATGTTCTATTTTGACCCATTAACATTTTTATGGTATATTATTTAATTCTGTTATCAACATTTTATTTATTTTTGATTATTTAGTCTTTTAAAATTTTTAATTTATTTATTTTACGTAAATTTGAGTTGCTACAATAGACTTATCATAAGGAATAAGACTCTGATGTGCTATAACTATGTACTACATCGTCAATGCACCCTGTGGTGAGGAATTGGAGTTTAGTGGGTTATGGTCACATTCTCTCTCCTCCATGGTTCTAGAAATTGAACGCTAGTAGATTTTAACCACCTTCTCCCTCCTCACCCTCCAAAATAATACTTTTCTTAAGCTATGAAAATTTTATTTTGCACATCCTACCCAGATTGGTTCCCATGGAACTAATAAAACTTGAGGGACCATAAAAAGTATGAGTCCCGTATATTTTTCTTATCTTATAATTTTTTCGCAATCACATTTGCCAATGAGAGCAGCATTTGCAGTAAGATTATTGTACAATTTGAAATGTAGCATATTGTTCAGAGATTAAGGGCTGTCATGAAGATGGATTGGGCGGTCATGAAAGTGACAAGATAGATCTAACTTAGGTGGCATTTGATAATAGTTACTTAAAATGTCTAAAATCTAATTTATCATCTAATATCTAAATCTGAAATTAAAAAAGGACTTAAACTTATTAAGATATAAAAAAAGAGTTGTTTGGTAACTAACTTAAATAACATCTAAAGACAATGAGACACATTCCGACAGTCGACGGTTGGTATCCAACGGTCGACGTCTAGTGCCCGATGGTTGGTTACCGACGTCAGACAGTCGACGACCGGCACTCGGAGGCCGGAGCCCGACGGTCAGCGTCGGCGGCTGGTGCCCGGAGATTGGTGGTCCGATAGTGGCGGCCAACGATTGACGGTCGGTGCCTGGCAGTTGGCGCTCGGCGATCAGCATTCGATGGTCGGCGTCCAGTGGTCGGCGCCCGGCGTCAGGTGGTTTGCGCCCGGAGTCTGGCAGTCGGTGCCCGAGAGTGTGGTGGTCGACAGTTAGCAGTCGGTGCCCAGAGGTTGGCAACCGACGGTTGGCGGTTGGCATCCAGTGGTCTGATAGTCAGCGCTCGGAGGTCGACAGTCTGACAGTCGGCGCCCGAGGTGTGGCGGTCGGCGGCTGACATCTGGCAATCGGCACCCAACATTAATCGATCAGCGGCCGGCGTTGACGATGTGGTGGTCAGTGTTCGACGAGACAATAGTTGGCACCCCACAAGATAGAAGTCGGTGCTTGACTGTCGGTGGTTGACGTCGGCCGCCAGTTGGTGGCGGCAGTCGGCGGTCCACGGTCCACGGTCGCCACTCGACAGTCGACAATTGACATCTTGCGCCCGACAGTTGATTATCGATGTCGGCTATTGTACCATCAGGCGCTGTCTATCGGATTATAGGTCGTTGGCCACCGATCATTGGGCGCTAGGCGTTAGTCGTCGGCCGTCGGACGTCGATCGTTGGGCACCTGCTGTCGGACATCAATAGTAGGGTGTATGTAGCCGGACGTTGGGCGCCGACCGCAGGGCATGGACCGCAGACCTTCGGACACCAAGTGCCAATGGTCGGGTGCCGAGAACTAAGAACATTACATGCCTGAAAAAACAAAAGTGACATATCCTTCTCTTTTTTTTAAGAGAAAAATTAAGAGAATAAACATTCATTTAAACATAACTTTAGACTTTTTATCAAAAAATTTGAAAATACAATGTTATATCACTTTAGACATTAGATATCTATTAAGTGTTATCAAATACATCCTTAGTCATCTCTGTCTGATTAAACCCCACCACTAGATCACCACTAGATCAGACCCAGATCTAATTATCAGTTCTGTCTCTCTTTTAAAGTAGATAATCACCTTAAAATGCTGTAAAGATATTACATGCATGTGATACATGAAGTACAATGCTTTAAGGTGTTCTTCAGAATTTTTACATTAACCTAAAATGACCCTTTAGTTCAGCCTCGTATTAATTATTAAATGTATGCTTGAACAAAGCAAAACTCTACATGATTCGGCTCATTAGTACTTACAACTATCTTGTAACTTAGTCTTTGTTGGTCTCTGTTCTCTCTATCTTACCTTTTATCTAATAATTATGTTTTCCCTTTGTAAAATACTCTACGTTTACCGTTCTATGGACTGATAGTTCTATCACCCTAAAATTGGCAACTCAATTACTTATTCGAAAGATATTATTTCAACTTTTTTTAAGTATAGAGCATCAAGATCTCAAGTAATCATAACACATGTAAGTGTAGTAAATGTTAGAAATGACAAACATTTTTTCTATCTTATCTTTTCTTGTATTACAATCTTAAATTAGCAATAAAATAAAATATCACTCCAAGGTGATAATCCACGGTCACCAACCGCCAGATGGATACACCTGCTATGCCAAGAAAAATAATAAAAAAAATATAAAAGAAATGGAAAAATAGTTAATAATATATTTTCTTGAGTCACAACCCATTCCTTTATGATGTGTTTCTTAGTTACTCTTGATAAGTGATGATTGTTGAATCAAAATCACTCTTATATTTTATCTTTTATTTTGGTGATAATGAAGTTTATGTTTAACTTAAAATATTATTAATATATTTTATATCATGTTTCTCCCATGAACTTAATATATTCTTGCATTATCACTTCAGATTTACACTGAGTTTCAACTTCGTCATGCATATTTTTATTATGGTCAGTCGAAGCTTACTTCATTATATACGAAGCAAGTTTCGTCATATCGAAGTCCACTATGTCACATCCGAAGTTGGCACTTCGTCATACTTGTTTTTACCTTGATCAGTCGAAATTACACTTCATCATATCCAAAGCTTCATTTCGACTGACTGCGTGTTTCAGCTTCGACTGACAACGTAAATTTTTGTTCATCTGAAGTTCACTTCGTCAAATCCGAAGTTACACTTTGTTATATCTGAAGCTTAATTTTGACTGACTGTGCTATATCTGATGATCAGTCCATCCCTATATAATTTCATTTATGCCTATTTTGGTGATTAACAAAACCATAATAAGTATTGTCTAACAAGTTTCCTTGAAGCTAAGTCACAGGAAATAAATCGGCCAAAATCAAGCAAAAATCTGTAAGTATTCTTATACTGTATCGTTTAGAGTTCACAACATGTAATTCTTCTAAGTACACATCAATTTCTTAAGTGATATAACGATTTCATTAGAAAGAACGATTTGGTTCTCACAACGATTTGTTAAGTGAGAAACAACGATTTGGTTCTCACAACGATTTGTTAAGTGAGAAACAACGATTTGGTCTCACAACGATTTGATATGTTACATAACGACTTGGTCACCGTAACGATTCAATAAGTTACATAACGACTTGATTGCCGTAACGATTTGATAAGTTACATAACGACGTGGTCGCCGTAACGGTTCAATAAGTTACATAACGACTTGGTAGTCGTAACGATTCGATAAAGCAAACAACAATTTGGTCACTGCATCGATTTGTTTGTTTGAACAACGATTTCGGCTTCACAACGATTCGATAAGTTACATAACGATTTGATCGCTGCAACGATTCGATAAGTCATACAACGATTTGGTTGCCGTAACGATTTGCTTTCACTTAAAGAACGATTTGATCATTGTATCGATTCGATAAAGTGAAACAACGATTTGCTTATGTTTGAACAATGATTTGCTCAAATAACGATTTGCTTATGTTTGTATAACGATTTGCTTACTCGCATACAACGATTTGAATACACAACGATTTCATAAGTTGTACAACTATTTCTCTGTCATAACGACTTCATGGATTACATCGAAATTCACACATGATATTTAAATGTATTTTCAAGTATTGTGTAAGTCAAGTATTCCCGTGCACATCTCTAGTATCCTTGCATTTATTATGACTGTTCACATCATCTGCACGTTGCTTTCTATTCTCATGCTCCTATAAGAAGCGCTTTTCAAATAGCAGAATGGCATTTCTATTTTGATGTATATTCTTTCTAACATTGACTGACAAGCATGGAGACAGTCTAGTTGTCTATGCTTTAGCATTTAATGTGTGCAGGTCTCTGTCAGTACCATGTCATACAATGTTGGATAAAATAGAAGCTGAAGGATATCAAGATGAATCTTCTCCTTGCGCGCATGGGTCGTAAAGCATTAAATGACTGCAAGCACACATGCCGTACTCGACGAACCATGCAGTCTAACGAGCATCCAACCTAGAGACAAAGAACACTTCAACAGATATATTTTTCAAAGAGAAGGATATATAGAAGACTGATGACTCCGTAAAGAGCAACTTTTGAGCTTTCATCTTACAACCTGTGAGCATCAGAAAGAAGAGCCCTGAGCTTCACTCCCTAGCTTGTTGTAGCTCTTGTCTCTGTTTTTCATTATTTTTAGCCTTTGGAGAGCTAATGTGTTCTGAGAGATTTTTTTATTGTAGATCTTTCTCTCTCAGTCACTACCTTAGATTGAGCATTTGTTGTAAGCTTGGTCTAGGGGCATTTCGCCGTCATTCACACTTGTGGTGAAGTTCCTCTTCGGGCTGTGAAGAGAAGACCTGTTGTGAACATGTGATTTGTATTCCCTTTGGTAAGGAAGGAAGACCTGTGTATCAGGGTGTTTGTACTCCTCTTCGGGGTTAGAAGAGAAGGTCAGCTGCGACTGGATGTGTAAGGGTCCTTAAGGGGAATAGTACCCTTGGTAGTGAAAGCCCAAGTTGTTGCTTGGGGACTGGACAAAGGACTCCTTGGTATAGGAGGGCCGAACCAGGATAAAAATCTCTTGTTGCATGTGTGATTGCTTTTGTGAGTTTGTTTGTCTTCATTCATCTAACACTAACTATTCTCTTTAGTGTTTTCTATTAAGCGTTTTTGTTAACAGGTTTTAATCGAAAAGAATTTTTAGAATCCCATTCACCCCCCCCCCCCCTCTAGACTTGCTAGCTGGGCAACAAGTGGTATCAGAGCCAAGTCTCTTCAACAAAGAAGATCTCACGATCTGAAGAGCAAAGATAAATGGTAGCTCAAGGGTATGCAGAAGGCCAGTCAGTCAACAAACCACCTTTGTTCGATGGTGAAGATTATAACTATTGGAAGACCAGAATGGAGTTCTTCCTTCAAGGTCTCGATTTTCAAATCTAGTCAATCATAGAAGAAGGAGATTTAGTAGTTCTCAACAACAGAGAAAATTGGACAGAAGATGACAAGAAGAATATATCTTTAAATTGCGAAGGAAAGAGTATTTTGTGCTGTGCGCTGAGCAAGAAAGAATTTAATAGGATCTCAGCATGCAAGTCTGCAATGAAAATGTAGGAGAAGCTCAGAATTACTTATGAAGGCACAGACAAAGTTAAAGAAACAATGATAGATATCTTAGTAGCACAATACGAGAGATTTCAAATGCAAACTGGAGAATCATTTACTCAGATGTACAGTAGGTTCACAGACATTAAAAATGGTCTGGCTGGTCTTGGAAAGCATTATGAAATGGGAGACATGATGAGAAAAATCATAAGATCCCTACCAGCCTCGTGGACACCAAAAGTGACAGCTATAGAAGAGGCAAATGATTTGAGAAGGATGGCATTAGAAAAGCTTGTTGGGTCACTAATGACCCACGAAATAAATATGGAACGACTTGGAGAGTCCTCCGGTAGGAAGCAACATACCAACGCTCTCAAGGCAGCAGAAGATACATCTGATGAAGAATCAAATGACAGTAAGAGCATGGAAAGCAGTGAAGATGAAGAAGCTTTTCTCTCCAGAAGACTGCAAAGGATACTTGCTAAAAAGAAATACCAGTCTGGAAGGAGATATTTCAAGAAAGGAAAGGACTTCAAGATATTCGAAGTCAAGGATATAAAGAAAGCTGAACCCATATGCTACGAATGTAAAAAGCCAGGACACATCAAGGCAAAATGTTCGAAGCTAAAAATGACAGAGTTCAGAAAAAGGACAACTCTAAGAAATTCAGAAAATACAAAAAAAGCCATGGCAGCAGTATGGAACAATGACAGCGACTCAGACAGTGAGTCAAGCTCAAGCGAAGAAGAAGAAGAAAAGGCCAACTTGGCCTTCATGGCAAACACCGACGACAAGGTAACATCTGATTCCTCATTCACTTCCTGTAATGAGTCTGATAGTTTAGAAGATGCATTTAATGAGTTATATAGTAAATATAAAGATGTGTGTAAATTATTAAAAATTACCAAGAAAAATCATGCCTGTCTAGAAATTACTAACTCGGACTTAAAGTCAAAAATCGAGCAATTAGAAAAACAAATCTCTGAATTAAAAAGGAGAAATAATTATTATGTGAAGATCTAAAAGTTAAAAATGATCAGATAGCTAATCTGGAAAGTTAGAAAACTGTAAGTAAACTTAAATAGGAAATTAACACATTAACAAAAGAAAATGAATATTTATCCAGTACAATTGGAAAATTTACAAATGGTAAATCATCTTTAATATTAAAAGGAGCTAGAAGATTAGGGAAAAAGAAACATAGTTTAGGATATACTCCACCTGATAATGAAGAAATTATAGTTCATCCTAAAGTGTATCCAACTCCAAAATTTGTAGTTGAAAAAGGTACTGAATATAAAACTAACTTCAAGTATATCCCAACTGAAAAGTAAGTAAAACATCCTACCATAGTCATTGTAATAAACTAGGACATACCAAGATAACCTGTCCAACCAAGCACCTAAAATGGATACTTAAGAGAAAAAGTGAGGAAACTAACCAGCAAGGACCCAAAAGAACTTAGGTACCTAAATCTTAATGTCTCTATTGCAGGGAAGCTTTAGAGCATCAAAATGGTACTTGGACAGCGGGTGCTCAAGGCATATGATAGGTAACAAGAAGCTATTTTCATTCATTAAAGATGAAGAAGGTACAGTGACCTATGGGGATAATGGAAAAGGAACAGTAATAGGCTGTGGCTCAATAAAAGTCAAGGCAAAGTCCTTATGGAAGATGTCCTATGTATGAAAGGACTTAAGCACAACCTAATCAGCATCAGCCAGCTATGTGACAAAGGTCATCAAATAAAGTTTCAAGAATCTAAGTGCATAATTATGAAAGATGGTGCAACAGTGTTCGAAGCTGCAGAGAAAAGAACTTATATATGCTTCATCTAGAAGAACTGAAAGATCAGGATATATGTCTTGCAACAAACAAGGATCAAGCAGTTGAACTGTGGCACAGGAGATTGGGCCACTGCAGTCTGGATGGAATCAGAAAATTAGTTAAGAGAAATTTAGTAGAAGGTCTGCCCAAGATAAGTTCAAGGATAGAGGGTGTGTGCGAACCTTGTGCAAAAGAGAAGCATACAAAATCTTCTTTCAAGTCAAAAACAGTTGTAACCACTTCTAAACCATTGGAACTATTGCATATGGATCTATTTGGGCTGATGAGAACAACCAGTTTAGGAGGAAAGAATTTTGGATTTGTAATTATAGATGATTATTGAAGATTTACATGGGTATCATTTTTGGAGCATAAAGATGACACTTTCGAAAGCTTTGTGAAATTTAGATTAGATCATAGAGGAGAGTTTCAGAATGATAAGTTTGCAGATTTTTGTAATGATCAAAGAATAGAGCACAATTTCTCAGCACCAAGGACACCACAGCAAAATGGAGTAGCTGAGAGAAAAAATAGGACTTTATTGGATATGGCCAGAACGATGCTATCAGAATACAACCTTCCAAGATACTTCTGGGCCGAAGCTATCAACACAACATGCTACATAATTAATAGAGTGATGATCAGGCCAATCCTGAAGAAGACAACATATGAACTATTCAAGGAAAAGAAGCCTACGATCAGTCATTTCAGAACCTTCGGTTGTCCTTGCTTCATCCACAACAATGGTAAGAGAGACATTGGTAAGTTAGATTCTAAGTTTTATGAAGGTATATTTATGGGGTATGTTTCTAAACCTAAAGGCTATAAAGTATTTAATAAACAAAATTTATTAATTGAGCAAACTGTACATGTTATCTTTGATGAATCTAACCCTTCCTTGAGAAAGGAAGTAGATAGTGATAATGATGATGCAGATAATTTGTCCAAGAAACTAAAGGATACATCTATCAAGGACAATGAAAATCCACCCTTGGAAGAACTACAACAAAAAGATCTATCACATGATGATCTTCCAAAGGAATGGAGATACAAGAAGGATCACCCGTTGGGTAACATCATTAGAGATCGATCAGTTGGGGTAAGAACTAGAGGTAATGTAATTCCTTGTGATTATTTAGCTTTTGTATCTCAAATTGAGCCTAAGACGGTCAATGAAGCACTATCTGATGAATCTTGGATACTAGCTATGCAAGATGAACTTAATCAGTTCAAGAGAAACCAAGTTTGGTCCCTTGTTCCGAGACCATCAAATCATCCTGTGATTGGCACCAAATGGGTGTTCAAAAATAAAATGGATGAAGCTGGTGTTATCACTAGAAACAAGGCTAGACTGGTTGCTCAAGGCTATTCCCAAGAGGAAGGCATAGATTTCAATGAAACCTATGCACCAGTGGCTAGACTAGAGGCAATTCGGATTTTACTTGCATATGCATCTGCATTAGATTTAAAGCTTTTTCAAATGGATGTAAAATCTACATTTTTAAATGGTTATATAAAGGAGGATGTCTATGTAGAACAACCTCCTGGTTTTGATGATGTGGATTTTCCAAATCATGTTTTTAAATTGCATAAAGCATTGTATCGTTTAAAGCAAGCACCTAGAGCATGATATGAAAGGCTCAGTGCATTTTTATTAAAACATGGTTTTATTAGAGGACAGGTAGATAGCACATTATTTATTAAATCAAAAGTCAAAAATATATTACTTGTACAAATATATATAGATGATATATGATAGCCCACGAATGCGTCGTTAAACACGTGACTAACAATCTCAAAATTTATCGGCTTACACTAAAGATGTTAACAATAGTTAAGTGGTGAGAGCCGAGTCGAATCCTCGGGGAAAAGTTTTTAGAGTTGAAAACCTTGAGTTTTTGTGTAGAAAAATAACGTGGTGATATTTAAACTAAGTTGCATTAAATAAATCTAAACTAAGTAAATAAATAGAGAGAGAGAGAGATAAAGAGTGAATGAGAGAAAACGGGGCAATATTTAAAACTACAATCTACTGAATAATAAAAATACATAACACAAATATTTTATTCTAACCAAAAGTCATTAACAATTGCACTGAATTAAAGAGAGAAAAAAAATATAGAGAATAAGAGAGAGAATAAGAGAGACGAGAGGAGAGAGAAGAGAGAACACGTGAGAGAGGGGAGAGAAGAGAGAGAGGAGCGAAAAGAGAGAGAGGAGAGAGAGCGCGTGAGAGAAAGGAGAGAAGAGAGAGAGGAGAGAGAGCGCGTGAGAGAGAGGAGAGAGAGCGCGGGAGCGATAGGAGAGAGAGAGGAGTTGGTCGGTGGCTATGTGCATGCAAATGCATACACGTAGGCGGGCGGCGGGCGGTGGTCGCGCGGGCAGGGCACGCGTGGGGCGGCACTGGCGGGTGCGCGCGGGGCGCGGCAGCGCACAGGCGGGCGTGTAGGCGGGCTCGCGGGCGGATAGGCCCGCGGCGACAGGGGCAGGGCGCGAGGGCAGCCGCTGGAGCGGGCGGGGGTGCTGGCGCGCGGGCGCTGGTGCGCGGGCGAGGCTGTTGGCGGGCCTGAACGCAGGGGTGCATGGGAGCGCGCCTGCTGCTGCTGCTGCTATCTCCAGGAAGAGAGAGCAGGCCAGAGAGAGAGAGGGGAAGAGGAAGAAGAGAAGAGAGGGAGTAAACGGGCAAGAAGAAGAAGAAGAAAAGGGGGAGGAGGAGGAGATCTCCGGAGAGAGAGAGGAGACGAGGGAAAGGAAGAATGAAAGAGCGGAGGAAGGGAATGGAGAGAGAGAGAGAGAAAAGATCTCTTTTCAAAATAGATCGAGAGAAGAGAGGAAAGAGGAGAGATTTTTAGAAAATAGAAGAGTGATTTTAAAAGAGAGAGAATTTTAAAAATTGAAAAGATAGAGAGGGAAAAGAATCTCTCTTCATTCTCTTGGTCCAATTAGATTCCTTGGTCCATTTAAAACCTCATTTCTTGGCCCATTAATCCTGCAAACACAATACAACAGAGATTTAATCAATTATCGCCCATGTAATCCAATGATAATAGAGATTTATGAATTTATCAAGTATTTGTCAATAAAATGGCATGATTATTCATAACAATTACGAGATTATCAATATAATTTTTGGATCTACTGATGAATCTCTTTGCAAGTATTTTGAAAAGCTTATGCAGGGAGAATTTGAAATGAGTATGATGGGGGAGCTAAATTATTTCCTTGGATTGCAAATCAAGCAAGGAAAAGAAGGCACACACATCTGCCAAGCTATGTACACCAAGGAGTTATTGAAGAAATTTAGATTCAACAATGCAAAGTCACTGTCAACACCAATGAGCACATCTACAAGATTAGACAGTGATAAACATGGTAAGAATGTAGACCAGAAGCTCTACAGAGGTATGATAGGTTCACTAATTTATTTAACTGCCAGTAGACCTAATATTCTATTTAGTGTATGTATGTGTGCAAGGTATCAGGCTGATCCTAAAGAATCTCACTTAATCTCTGTCAAAAGGATCTTTAGATATTTAGCTAAGTCTCATGATCTAGGCTTATGGTATCCTAAATTATACGAAGTAAATTTAGTAGGATATTCTGATGCTGACTATGTTGGATGAAAGGTAGATAGAAAAAGCACCAGTGGTTGTTGTCAATTCCTTGCAGGGTGTCTGATTTCATGGTCCTGAAAGAAACAAAATTCAGTAGCTCTATCGACAACTGAAGCTGAGTACGTGGCTGCTGGAAGTTGTTGCACACAACTCCTATGGATAAAATAGCAACTTGAGGACTACGGATTACACATCAAAACCATTCCTCTGCTGTGTGATAATACAAGCGCAATAAATCTCACCAAGAATCTAGTTCAGCATTCGAGAACCAAGCATATAGAGGTTAGATATCATTTCATTAGAGATCATGTAGCAAATGACAATATAAATATTTCTTTTATAGATACTCAAAATCAGTTAGCAGATATCTTCACAAAAGCCTTACCTGAAGAGAGATTTACGTCTCTTAGAAGGGAATTAGGCATGTGTAATTTGTGGTAGATTTATCTATATATAGCTGAAATAACAATTATTTCATAATAACAATTATTCTCTCTCCTAAAATTAAGTAAATTCTTTAATTGCGTGCGTTATAAATTGCTTTGACAGTTCGCTATTTTATAAATCTTTATTCTTTACGAAATCATCTCCTAGTTTATCGTTTTGTGCATTTATTGCCGCGTCTTTTCAAAAGCAACTTTACCTTTTGCCTTGTATCCCGTAATCTATGCCATAATGATTCACCTCCCTCTCTCACCTCTTCCGACTCGCCTAGAACGATAAGCCCTATCGATTCCGGCTCTCCTTCTCCGAGAGATTTCAAAGAATCCCTCTCCTCCCGCCAAAAATCTCTTGAGGGTTTTTGTTCTACTCCTTCCTACAATCCTCCAAAACTTCCCCTCGTTCAATCCCATGGTGGTTTCTGGGGTTTCCGGCACCGTTGGGGGCTACAGCGCTGCTTTCCTTACGGCTGAGCAGCAGGAGCGGTTCATTGCAGTGAAGACGAAGTTGTACGGCAACAAAGCAGTGGATGTAACAGACTTGGAGAAGAATAGAATGCATAGCATAGTAGCAGCGATGCAGAGGATGAAGTGGTCGCATATGGCAACATTCTCTGAGGCAAGTTATCCGGATTTGGTAAAAGCATTCTATGTTTGTTTGAGATCAGAGGCAAATGGGTCCTTGACCTCCACAGTCAAAGGAACCCAGATTTATATCACCAATGATTTGTTGGAGTCCCTATTTGGAGTCTCTACCACCGGTCACAGCGGGGTAGATAGTGTGGATGTTCAGGCCAAAGGTTTGGGGATTATCGACACAGAATACAAGTTGAAAGATGGAAAAATTGACATCAATCAATTGAATGACTTCAATAGAATTCTTCACTTTATAGTTTGCCAGATTTTGGTACCTAGAAGCGCAACTTTCTCCACCTGTACAAAAGCAGACTCAGATATGATGTTCTGGGCCATCCAGAACCAAGGTATTAACATGGCAGAAGTTATGATCGAAAGGATGAAGTTTGCATCAGCTATGATTTGGGACAGAAAGAATAGATTGAATGTGTCCCTTCCCTATGTCCATCTGCTGACGAAGATCTTCCAGCATCATCACATCAGCTTGACTGGAGAAGTTTTAGAGAAGATGGGTCAGGCTATCAGAGGCAGAAATTTGAAGAAGAGCGGTTTTTCTCTTGTCACTGGGGTTTGGACCAAGACCTCAGTCGCTGAAGGTGAAGCTATTATTGGAGAAGCCCAGGATGCTCAGATTGCAGAGGCAGAAGAAGATGTAGTAGTATGGGTTGAAGCTCCTGTAGCTGAAGCCTCTGCAGTTCCAGTGATTCCTGAAGTGCCAGCTGTTCCTAATGTCCAAGTTCAACAAGAAGTGCAAGCAATTGTATTTCCAAAGGTTCAAATGGAAGAGATCAGGCACACGGATCCATCAGTCCAAGAATCAGCAGCAGAGGTCAGAATTGAAGTTTCTGTGCCCAGTCCAAAAAGGATTGAAGAGCTACCTCCAGTGCATATTGAGCCCGTTGGGCATGTATCAGAGGCAGATACCCCCACCTCAATTGTAGCATCTGTGCTTAGAGATGTGTTGAACTCAATCTCCAGCACTCAGGGGGAGCAAGAGGAAGTTGTGGCACAAGGCCACTGTATAGATGTTCAGATGGAAGATGCTCCTATTGAGGGGGAGCATGCAGTTGAGAAGGAAGCAGAGCTTCAGGGGGAGCACATTGTTAGTCCCCTTGCTGATCAGTTTCAAGAAGGTGTTGTGGAGAGCACCTCCGATGAAGAAGAAGTTCATGTTGAAAATGTGAGGGCCGCTGCTGGCACCAGTAATAAAGGTAAAGGTGTGGCCACTACAGTTCCACTTCTTTCTAATAAGGCACACCGAAGATCAAAGAAGAAGCAGTTGAAAGTCAACATGAAGCCAGTGATAGAAAGACTAGATGCTCATGGGGAAATATTATGCTCACTTCAAAATGAGGTTTCTTCTACTTTTGTGAGCCAAAGCACTGGAGCTAAGCAAGTTGGAGCAATGAAAGCTGAGCTCCAAAGTTTGAAGGGTGAGTTGGGCAGCATTAAGCAATTAGTTCAAGATTTATCTATTTTTGTGAGGGCGCATTTACCCATTCCTACCCCTCCTGCTCCCACTCCAGCTGGTAGTTCAGGGCCATCATGGCCATCTGTTGAAGATGTTAGGCCATCAGGGCCTGTTGATGTTGAGCAGTCAGGGCCACCAGGGCCAATTTTGGATGAGTTAGGGCCACCAGGGCCAATTTTGGATGAGTTGGGCCATCAGGGCCAGTTGATGTTGAGCAGTCAGGGTCATCAGGGCCGGTGGAATCAGTAGCTGAGCCTGCAAGAGTTGAAGACCAGGCTGTAGCCCCAAAGCCCCTTTCTTCCCCTCTTCAAACTCCAGCCCCTCCTTCTCCACCTTCATCCACCACTGCTCCTCCAGCACCTGCCACCTTCAAACAGTCCCTTCCTAAACACATATCATCACCCACTCCATTTCCTACCGCCTCTTCCTCATCTCCTGCTTCCACCACATCCAACTCTCCTCCTATTATTGAGGTTCCTCCAACATCATCTTCAGCTGGAGCCTCTTCTTCTGGTACTTCATCTTCTCGACCATCCATACCACCTCCATCTACCTCTCATTCTTTTCTTCATCCTCCTACTCCTCCCTCTTTTGTCACCATAATTTCTAAGGGTGTCCAACTTGAACATCATATGATCCAGGACATTAAAGATGAGTTTGAAGTAGCAATGCTTCGCTCCGTCCTGTCAGTTGGGACTCACCTCTGAAGAGATGCGGAATTCCCTAAATGGTAATCTAGAAGGGGGGTTGAATAGATTACGGACAATTTAAAAGCTTAACGCCCTCTTTTTGCAATAGCACAGACAATTAAGGTGTTAGCAATGATCAGACTATGTGTGGATGTGTGTGAGTGATTGATAGATGGATAAGCAAGTACTCAAACGTGTATAAATGTGTCGTGCCTACCAAACATCTAACGCAAATTCGTGCAAACCACGGACACGTAGATTTTACGTGGTTCGGAGTACACAACTCGTGTATCCTACATCCACGGGCCACACACACACGCAGAATCACCTGCTTATGAGCTAGTTCACGAACTACAACTCACACACGTGTTTATCTGATGTGAACCCACGATCAGATTAACACACACACACGTGTATCAAGCACAACAACCGCTTGAAACACCACACACACACACAAGTATGGAATAGAAAGAACAGGGAAGGGTTTGAGAGTTGAAGAACAAATCCAATAAGCAAACTCTTCCTCTGAACGTCCTCCTGGAGTCCAAGCTTCGACTTTGAGATCAGATGTTGATGTAGATGCTTGAATCCAAGACGTCCGGACTTCACCTTCCGCTGCAAGAGTCTTCCGTTCTTGGTTCTGGGCGGTAGGTTGAAGCAGAGCAGCAGAACAAGGCTTCTTGTGAGAACTCTTTAGGGTTTTTGCTTGGAGGCTGCTTGTGTACGAGATTTGTTGCAAAAGGTTGCTTATATATGAGTGTTAACATATGGAGAGTCGTACTCCATAGAAACACTAAGTTTGGCAACTTGCAAAACTTCCCGTAATATGTTTTCCGTTTGTCTGTCGACAGGTCTTGCACCTGCTGTCGACAGGCGAAGACAGCTTGTGAAGAACCAGAAGGCTGAAGGCTCTGACTGTGTGCATCTGTCGACAGGTGGTCTGCTGCTGTCGACAGGCGCAGGCCTTCCAGAGCTTTTGATCTTCGGACTGGTTGCATCTGTCGACAGGGGAACTCCTGCTGTCGACAGGCAATGCCTTGGCAGAACTGGTTGCTTTCTGACTGTTTGTATCTGTCGACAGGTCCTTGCTTGCTGTCGACAGGTACCTTGTCTTTTGACTTTTACTTGATCTTTCAAGCTTGTTTTTGGCACATGTCTTACATGGTATATCTCCTACAAAAGTAAACATAATTAGTGAGATATTATGAGCATAAAATCAAGCATTGTACCAAGTTGTTATGCAAGTTATTGTTTGAAGATCTCATGCATTTAAAACTCAATTCACATTGTTTATCACTTGTTTGCATTGTACATCATTGCACATCAATGTTCATCATCAAAAACATGTTGTATTGATTAATTAGAATGTGAGAACCCAACATTCTCCCCCTTTTTGATGATGACAAAATTAATCAATTAATGCATAATTGAGTTTTTCTCCCCCTTTTGACAACATCCAAAAGCACACCATAGACACAAGTAGAATGCATGGAGCAAAGATTTTCATTGATTTTCATGAGTGCATACACATGACATTGGGTGCTAATGAAAGGAAATAAGAAATAAAGGGAAAGTCATGGCATGATGACCATAGAAAAAGCAAAAGTACTTAAACATGACATGAATAAAATGAAACTTAGACTACAGGACTAGACCCAATCCTAGACAACTAAGCTTTCTAAGCATCTTCATCAGCGGGCTGTGAAGGAGCCGGTTGATCAGCATGAGGCTCAGGAGCAACGTGGTCCAGGCGTGAATCTAGAGCTGCAATGCTAGATTCCACAGTATCCAATCTTGCATTGAGGCTTTCAAAACCAGTGGTCATCTGAAGTTGCAACTGAGCTAGCAATTGACGGATGGACGGCTCAGTAGCACCAACAGTGACATCTCCCGGAGCATCAAACGACTCAGTGTGGGAGTCATCTTCATCTTCAGCATCTTCCTCAGCTTCATCTTGATCTTCATTTACCTCTTCAACACCAACACCAATCTCTTCAGCTACAGCTGCTCCCTTGCCCTTGAGATCTCTTGAAACTATCCCATCAACTAGCTTGTAGCCCATCCTCTGAGCTGCGGTGAGGTCATAGGAGCTACGGGAAGAAAGATCGTCATCTCCTCCTGTGGGATGTGGATGCCAATAAAGAGGAATAGAGATGTGAGTTGGCATGCATAGGGCATTGATCTCTTTGAACTTCGAACACACTGGCGAAAGATAGAGATCATGAGGAGTGGAAGGTTGATGAGTTCAGTTTGGAGGAATTGGTGAAGCAGAGACTTGTGAAGGGAGGTCACAAGTTCACGGCTTCCATCCTTTGGAACAATTAGTGTGGTGAAGATGTGGTGGATTAGGCGATGAAGTGGAGGGAAAGAGTTGGCATTCAAATGCATACGACTGGTGGGGTCGTAGGGCTGCCGAACGACGAGAGTGTGGAACTCCTCGGGAGTTGGATGAAAGGTTTTGATGTCAACTCCTGTATTGGGGATTTGAAGGGCAGTGGATAAAAGGTTTGGAGTTACAAAGAAGGGAGTGTCTTTGACTTTGGTGATGAGCTTGTCATCTTTGGACAACCGAAGGTTGGTATAGAAATCCGTCACAGCGGTGGGAGAGTACCGCTTGTGATCGTAACAGAAGGGTGCCCAACCCTGGACATCAAAAAGAGGCAGAAGGCCGGGAAACATGTCCTCCAAAGAGATGAAGTCGACGTAGCGGGGCTGCGCGACTTTGGTGAAGATGCCATGGACGTTGAGGAGTTGGAGATTTGGCGGGATCACGAGCTCCGGCAAGCGATCCTCCCGGTGCTTCGTGCGACGCTCAGTGGTCGCCCTGGAGCCCTGGCCTTGTTCGGGAGATCTTGCACGGCGACGAGATGCCATCTTCTTCGCCGTTAGAGCCATGAGATGTTGATCCCCATGTAGGAGGGAGAGGGTGAAGGAAGAAGAGACACGAGACAGAGAGAATCTGCAAGGAGGCGGGATCTCTGCCTGCTTCCTGGAAAGGGAGGGTTTTTGGGTGGAAGGAGGAAAAGGGTTTTTGGAAGGAGGTAGAAGGGGGAAAGGGGTGTGGGATCCTTTTTAAAGAGTTTAGAAAGGATTTGAAAGGTTGGTCCCACAAAAACCCGGTTTAAACCCTTGCCCTTTGGGCTTCCCGTTTGGGTCTGGCCGTCTGCTGTCGACAGGGCCCTTGGTGCCTGTCGACAGGCATTCAGAAAATGGCCAATTTTGTGATTTTTGGTGATTTTTTGAACTGAAGCTCTGAGCAATGTCTTCCAGGTGTTAGATGAAGGTGTATAAGAGGTGAATCATGTATGTTAACCTACCATATACAAGGATATAATAAACCATATCATTTTCCTCAATGGTTTTAACATAATACCCAAGGAATTTAAGGTTAAAGCATTAAGAAAACACTCACCTAAATAAAGAACAATGCACACTCACCCTTCGTTGTATAAATGCAATGTAAGACAACACAATCCCCATTTTGTTGATAGGCAAATGATGCATGAAATGATATCTATATGTGAAGACAATCACAAGACCAATGACTTTGGAAATTATGACTCAGTGGAGGCTTCACACTATTTCTTTTTTTTTTGTGTAATTTAGAAAAACAATGGGAGGAAATGGTACTTAAGAAGACGTCACACCTTTTGACGTGAGGATAAACATTACAAGTGCCCATACCCCCAGTTACTTAGTGGAAGTTTCTATCATACCGTTGTACAGAGATGATGAGTTAGCCTTTTGACGCGAGGGCAGACATTTGTGATGCCCATCACCCCGGTTACTCAGCATAACCCAACATTGCTCTATATTCATCCCAATGTAAAGTTGATTTTCATTATCTATTTTTTTTTGTTTTCCTTGTGAAAGATTTTTCAGAAATAGGTAGCTTTTCTCCAAGTATTGTTGTAAAAGCCAATATCAAGTAGATGATATGATTACCTATCAATATTAGACATGCACTGTCATGACCAAAAGGCTTATCAAGTAAATTAAGACTATGTTTGTCCACAAAGAATTGATTTAGAGGAGTGAGGTGGATATCCTTTAGAGTTATGAAATGTTTCCAAAATGATAGAACCTAAATCCAAACATGAATAGTATGTGAAAATCATAGTGGTATAAAGAATAGCTTAAATATCATTTGTATATAGTGTGGTCAAACATGCATTAACACCTTATAGACACCTTATATGTTAATCATGAAGTTGCTCACTGAATGGGTGAAGAAATAAGCAGGGAGTTCCAATATTCAGGGTGTCTGTCGACAGGGAGGTAGGGCCTGTCGATAGGAGCACACAGACAGAAGTTGGAGAATTCGGGGAGGCAAAAACTGTTTGCATCTGTCGACAGCAGGTAGAGGGCCTGTCGACAGATGTACACAGACAGAAGAATGAGAGTTCTGTCTGGGCTGAGCTGTCGACAGGGCCCTTGTAGCCTGTCGACATGGACATGTTCAAAGCAGTTTTAAGGGTAGAATGAAGGTCTGAAATGATTAATGGTTGTGAGGGAGTTGAGATGGACAAAGGTTGAACAATTTCCTTCACATTTGCATTCATCTAACCCTAACTTGCTCCCCCATAATGTGTGCCATTTGATACAAAAGGACTCAAGTTCATGAAGACAAATATGCACACAAAGACCAAGCAATTAAGAACACCAAGCATGTAGAAAGACAAACCAACAAGTGTTTTCAAAATTTTAAAGAGAGTTTTGAATAGGCAAAATTATAAAGAAACTAATTCCAAATGTAGAGTACATGTCCCTTTTATGTCACATGACTATGGATACTTGGCGGAGAATATTTCTCACGCATAATGAGAGTTTCCAAACAAGCATGACTTGTTCTTCCACACATCACCATTTGATATACCTCACAGTTAGTGCACACAAGGGACATATGCTTAACATTTGTGTTAAGTTTCATTGCAATTTGCACAACCCCAACTCTCTTCGCAATGTGGTGAATCTATCTTCAGCTAGAGGTTTGGTAAAGATATCAGCCACTGTTTCTCTGTGGGTATGAAACTGATTTCCAATGATCTATTGGCTACTTCATCTCTCAAGAAATGATGACGAATTTCTATGTGTTTCGTCCTGGAATGTTGAATGGGATTCTTTGATAGATTGATTGCACTAGTGTTGTCACATAGGATAGGTGTGCATCCAATATCGATGTTATAGTCACACAACTGACTTTTTATCCACAACACTTGTGTTGCACAACTCCCTGCAGCAACATATTCTGCCTCTGCAGTAGAGAGTGCAACCGAGTGTTGCTTCTTGGATGCCCACGAAACCATGCAACCACCAAGCATTTGGCAATAGCCACTAGTGCTTTTCCTGTCAATTTTACAACCAGCGTAGTCTGCATCAGAATAAGAAATCAATTCAAAACTACTACCAGCTGGATACCAAAGACCCAAGGCATGCGTACCTGAGAGATATCTGAAGATTCTCTTGACTGCAATTAAATGGCTTTCCTTTGGACTAGATTGGTATCTAGCACAAAGGCAAACACTGAATTGTATGTCCGGTCTACTTGCAGTAAGATAAAGGAGTGAGCCAATCATACCTCGAAATTGTTTGGCATCTACCGGTTTACCTTTCTCATCACATTCTAGCTTAATGCTTGTGCTCATTGGTGTTGAAGCGGGCTTGGCTTGTTCGAACTGAAACCTTTTGAGCAGTTCTTTTACATATTTCTCTTGGTTTATAAAGAATCCATCTTCAAGCTGCTTGACCTGCAAACCAAGAAAAAATTGAAGCTCCCCCATTAAGCTCATCTCAAATTCACTGTGCATGTGTTGTGAAAATTCTTCACACAGTGTGGGATTAGTGGAACCAAAGATAATATCGTCCACATAAACTTGAACAACAATTATGTGATTGCGAACTTTCTTTGTAAAGAGAGTTTGGTCCACCTTACCTCTTGAGTAGTTTTTGCTTACCAGATAGGTACTCAGCCTGTCGTACCAAGCTCGGGGTGCCTGTTTCAAACCATAGAGAGCTTTGTGCAATTTAAATACATGGTTTGGTTTATCATGGTCCTCAAAGCCAGGTGGTTGAGAGACATAGACTTCCTCTTTTATGTAGCCATTCAAGAAAGCAGTTTTGACATCCATTTGAAATAATTTGAACTTGTTTGAACATGCATATGCTAACAAGATCCTAACTGCTTCTAGTCTAGCTACAGGTGCAAAGGATTCTTCAAAGTCTATACCAAATTCCTGATTGTATCCTTTTGCAACTAGTCTAGCCTTGTTTCTAACCACCTTACCCTCTTCATTTAGTTTATTCCTAAAGACCCATCTCGTCCCTATGACAGAAATTTCAGGGGTTCTAGGAACTAAACTCCAGACATTATTTCTTTGAAACTGCCCAAGCTCCTCATGCATGGCATCAATCCAAGAATTTTCTTTTAGTGCTTCTTCAACAGTTTTGGGTTCCACTTGAGATACAAAGGCTAAATGATCCTGTTCAACTATTTGATTTACCTGAGACCTAGTTTGAACTGAATCATTTATGTTACCTATGACATTCTCAAGTGGATGAGCTTTAGAGTACCTCACATTAGTGATTGTTGAAGGCCCGGGTTGATCTTGCAATTGAGGAGGATGTTCTGGAGGAGGGGTGGCTGGAGGACTTTCATCTTGAGGTTGTTCTTCTTGTTGTGGATCTTCAGCAGGAACTTCATCATGATTTCTGATCAAACAACCGTCATCTTCATCATCGTACCTGCGAAGAAATCCACTCTTTCCTTTTGAAACTTCTTGAGTTTTTCCTTTTTCTTTTCTTTGAAGTTCCTCAAGTGTTGTTCCTTCCATGTCATCAAACCTGTAGGAATTTACAATGTTAGGCTTGATTTGAGATTCATCAAAAATGACATGTGGAGTTTCTTCCACAGTTCTAGTTTTCAGATTGAACACCCTATATGCTCTAGAATGTTCAGAGTATCCAAGAAAAATACCTTGATCGCTTTTGGCTTCAAACTTGTCCAAGTCATTTTTATCATTGTTATGTATAAACACCTTTGAACCAAAAACTTTAAAGTACCCAATGGTGGGTTTCTTACCTTTCAGAAGTTCGTAAGGAGTTTTCTTGAATACGGGTCTTACCATGGCTCGGTTAAGGATGTAGCAAGATGTGTTTACCGCTTCTGCCCAAAAGGTTCGTGCTAATTGATTCTCGACCAGAAGCGTACGAGCCATCTCCACCAAGGTTCTATTCTTCCTCTCCACAACTCCATTTTGCTCGGGAGTTCTCGGGGAGGAAAACAGGTGGTCTATACCTTGGTTCCTGCAAAATTCGGAGAAGGAATGATTGTCAAATTCTCCCCCGTGATCAGTGCGGATGGAGCAGATTTTATTGACATTCCCATGCTCAATTTTGTTGAAGAATTCTTCAAAAACATTTAATGCTTCATTCTTGTGAGCCAGGAATTTTACCCAAGTGAACCTAGAGAAGTCATCCACAATGACAAAACCATAACGCTTGCCATTGAGACTGAGTGTTCTCGTAGGTCCAAATAGGTCCATGTGCAAGAGTTCATAGGCTTTGGAAGTACTTACCGGTGCCTTTGATTTGAAGGATTTTCGGGTTTGTTTTCCCTGTGCACATGCATCACAAAAATTTCATTCTTGTTAAAGGAGATTTCAGGAAGACCACTTACCAACTTAAGCCTCATGATCTTGTGCAATACATTGTAACTAGCATGACCGAGCCTACGATGCCACAATGTAAGCTCGTCCTGTTTGTTTGCTACAAGACACAAATTGTTATTTTCTGGATCATCTAAGTCAACCATGTAGATGTTATTCATTCTTTTTCCAGAAAATTTTAGGCTTCCTGTTTCCTTATCAAGAATTTGACATGAATTGGATTCAAAGACAATTTTATGACCTTTATCACACAATTGACTTATGCTAAGCAAATTGTGATGAAGGCCATCAACTAGTAGCACATTGTCTATAGAGTTAGAGGCAAACTTACCAACTTTACCTGAGCCGATGATCTGGCCTTTGTTGTTACCTCCAAAGATCACTTGACCTCCGTCTTTTTCCACGAGCAAACTGAATTTAGCTTTGTCGCCCGTCATATGCCTCGAGCAGCCACTGTCCAGGTACCATTTGTTTTGATTGTGGGCTGCTAGGCATTCCTGCACATGTGGATCAGACGAGAGGTTTTGGTACCCAAATTACTTTGGGTCCCATTGTATCATTCATGCCAAATAACAAATGCTTAGGAATCCAAACTTGTTTGATTTTCATTTGATTTGGGTTATTCCAGCATTGTTTTTCAGTGTGCCCAACCTTTTTACATATGTTGCATGATGGTGGTTTTTGAACAACATTGTGCTTTACCTTTGTGGGAGCATGCATTGGCATTTTTCCTTTTTGTTGCCTTGTAAATTTAGCTTTAGGAGTTTGTTGTTTGTCCTGTTTTGAGCTTGTTGCAAATTCCTTAGATTGGCCAGGAGCAAACTTGACCATTTTAGATTCTTGTTTCTTTCCCTTGGAAGGATTTTTCCTATTCTTTGAAGGGGTTCGTTTGCTTGAACTTGGGCTGGTATCAATGAAGTTTGTTAACAGATTTTTGCCAATTTCCTTTGGCTTTACTTTTTGAAACCCAATCCCATGTCTAGCAACATAAACATTTGAACCTAAAATAGCATCCAGATTTTGCTTACTTTTGACAAAACTAGATAAATCTTTTGACTTACCTTTTAAGTCATTTTCAGCTTTTTCCAATTTCTCCTTTAGCTTTTCATGCTCACTATTAAGGCTTTCAAGAGAGTTCATTAAATCATCTCTTTCCTTTTGAACTTCTTGAAATTTAAGTTTCATGCTGTCCAATTCATCACTGTGTGTTTGTTCATCAAGTTTCATCATTTCAATTACCTTATTCAAGGATTCAATTTCATCATGGTTGTTTGACTCATGAACAAGGGAATTGAATTTTTTCTTGAGTGCTTTATTTTCAGACTTGAATTCACAGTATTTTTCAAATAGAACAGTGTAAGCTTCTTCCCATTGAATAATAGAGTATGTTTCAAAGGAAGAATTTACCTCATTCGAGTCATCACTTCTCGCCATGAGACAGTGGACTTCATCATCTCCGGAGGTAGCTTGGCTGTTCTGGTCGTCATCCTCATCACTCCAAGTGGCCACCATTGCCTTGGCCTTCTTGAAGGTGAATTTGTCCTTCTTAAGCTTCTTTTTGAGCTCGGGGCATTCTCCTCTCATATGCCCTTGCTTCTTGCACTCATAGCAAACAACTTCAGACTTTTTGTTAGAATCAAACTTGTTAGAAAAGTCTTTCTTTTGGAAAGGTTTAGAGTTACCTGTACCTCTCCTCTTGAACTTCAGAAATTTCTTGAATTGTCTAGTGAGCATAGCCATTTCATCATTGTCACTCTCACTAGACGATTCACTGACTTCACTTTCCTGAATTAATTCCTTTTTGGAAACTGAAGAAGTCCTCCTGGAAGCCTTCAAGGCAAGTGGCTTCCTAGGATTTTCTTCAGTTTCTTTTCTTTTAACATTCAACTCATAAGTCATCAAGGAGCCAATTAATTCATCCACTTTCATTTTTGAGAGGTCTTTGGAATCTTCAATGACAGTGGCTTTGGTGTTCCAAGAGGATGGAAGAGACCGAAGTATCTTCCTCACCAAGTCACTCTCCGAGTATTCCTTTTTGAGACCTTTCAATCCATTTATGATTATCATGAATCTAGCAAACATGTCTGAAATGGTTTCATCATGATTCATTTTGAACATTTCATATTCTGAAACCAGCATGCTTACCTTTGATTCTCTTACCTCGGACGTACCTTCATAGATGAGCTCAAGCTTGTCCCACATCTCCTTAGCTGAGGTGCATGTGGAGACTCTTGAGTACTCCTTCGGATGGACCGCACACTGCATCATATTGAGGGCGCTCCAGTTGAGTGTCCCCTTGGCGATCTGGTCCTTGGTCCAGGTATCCTCGTCCTGAGGCAGTTCGTATGCTCCCTTTTTGACTATTTTCCATAGTTCGAAATTCTGTGCGCGGAGAAAAACCTGCATCCGATTTTTCCAATAAGGATAGTCAGTGCCATCAAAGAAGGGTGGCCTGGTCACTGAGTGTCCCTCGGCCATATACCCCTTGTTAGATTCCATTTGACGTGAATCTCCTGATCGTAAGATCAACCAGATAAAGCAGTAAATCGGAGAAACTCGGCTCTGATACCAATTGAAGAGATGCGGAATTCCCTAAATGGTAATCTAGAAGGGGGGTTGAATAGATTACGGACAATTTAAAAGCTTAACGCCCTCTTTTTGCAATAGCACAGACAATTAAGGTGTTAGCAATGATCAGACTATGTGTGGATGTGTGTGAGTGATTGATAGATGGATAAGCAAGTACTCAAACGTGTATAAATGTGTCGTGCCTACCAAACATCTAACGCAAATTCGTGCAAACCACGAGACACGTAGATTTTACGTGGTTCGGAGTACACAACTCGTGTATCCTACATCCACGGGCCACACACACACGCAGAATCACCTGCTTATGAGCTAGTTCACGAACTACAACTCACACACGTGTTTATCTGATGTGAACCCACGATCAGATTAACACACACACACGTGTATCAAGCACAACAACCGCTTGAAACACCACACACACACACAAGTATGGAATAGAAAGAACAGGGAAGGGTTTGAGAGTTGAAGAACAAATCCAATAAGCAAACTCTTCCTCTGAACGTCCTCCTGGAGTCCAAGCTTCGACTTTGAGATCAGATGTTGATGTAGATGCTTGAATCCAAGACGTCCGGACTTCACCTTCCGCTGCAAGAGTCTTCCGTTCTTGGTTCTGGGCGGTAGGTTGAAGCAGAGCAGCAGAACAAGGCTTCTTGTGAGAACTCTTTAGGGTTTTTGCTTGGAGGCTGCTTGTGTACGAGATTTGTTGCAAAAGGTTGCTTATATATGAGTGTTAACATATGGAGAGTCGTACTCCATAGAAACACTAAGTTTGGCAACTTGCAAAACTTCCCGTAATATGTTTTCCGTTTGTCTGTCGACAGGTCTTGCACCTGCTGTCGACAGGCGAAGACAGCTTGTGAAGAACCAGAAGGCTGAAGGCTCTGACTGTGTGCATCTGTCGACAGGTGGTCTGCTGCTGTCGACAGGCGCAGGCCTTCCAGAGCTTTTGATCTTCGGACTGGTTGCATCTGTCGACAGGGGAACTCCTGCTGTCGACAGGCAATGCCTTGGCAGAACTGGTTGCTTTCTGACTGTTTGTATCTGTCGACAGGTCCTTGCTTGCTGTCGACAGGTACCTTGTCTTTTGACTTTTACTTGATCTTTCAAGCTTGTTTTTGGCACATGTCTTACATGGTATATCTCCTACAAAAATAAACATAATTAGTGAGATATTATGAGCATAAAATCAAGCATTGTACCAAGTTGTTATGGCAAGTTATTGTTTGAAGATCTCATGCATTTAAAACTCAATTCACATTGTTTATCACTTGTTTGCATTGTACATCATTGCACATCAATGTTCATCATCAAAAACATGTTGTATTGATTAATTAGAATGTGAGAACCCAACAACCTCCATAGGACAAGCTCTTCCAGCCCTGTTCCTAAGAAAAGGAAAATTTCTTCCAACCGTACCATCTCTTCAGAACCTCATTTTCCATCTCTTTGGTTTTCTCTCTCAGTTGAAAATCGAAGAAGGTCCCTTTATTGTGAATATCTCCAGAAATGCACCTTTGCCACTATTTTTGGACTTCCTTACCTCAACCTCACAGACCATCTAAACGTCATTCTTCCTTTTTCCTATTTATCCAAGGCTGAACAGTCAAAAAAAATTCCATGACTGAAGCCAAAAATGAAGAACAGTGGGCTTGGGGCCACAAGTCCCTCTATAGCCAATTCCTTCGTGCTCAGGCAGCCAGATTCCCACCCAGGGATCATCCCTTGACCCTCTCTGAGTGGTTCCAGATCCATCACAAGGATACCGGGGGCCATTCATTCAAAAGGAGATCAAGCTTATCCGTCATTTCCAGATGTTCACTGACTACTGCTATCTTAATAATCTACCTGAAGTTCAGCTTGGACAATTCTGGCAAGCTCTTTCTGCTCTTGGTTCAGGTAATGCTCATACTCCTCCATCCAGGTAGATTTTGCCACTTTGAAAATTCCAGATGTTGTGTTTCTGCCTCCACTCCACTCCCTAGTCATGGAATCTGATGTCGACACTATGATTTTTGAAAGATTTGCAAGGGTAATGGGCAGAATTTCAGTGCAGAAAGGCGGTTCCCTCTCCTTTCACAGATTTGTCTTCAGAGAATATCATCAGGGCCACATCAAATCTGATGTTCTTCCCCTCTCTTATCTGAATGTGAGCACTTATCTCCATCAGAATGGGAACAACTTTACCCCCTCACTGCTCAGCAGCTCACTGCTCTCAATGTTGTAGACGGCGCTTTTCCCCAACTCTCTGGAGAACACTCGTCCCACGACGGGAAATAAGGGATTTTTTTAAAAGTAAATTAGACGACGAGAAGAGTGGAAATGGGGGTGATAGCGTAAAAAAACAAAACAACAAAAAAAGGGCGTGCGTGCATGTGTGCGCGAGGAATATGTCGCGATCGCCAGGTGCACGTAGGCACCGGATGTAACGGGCCGAAAGAAAATGATGCGGTGTACTTACCTTCACCCGAAGAAAAGCGCGGGAATGTGCGGTGGATTCTCCTTCCTCCTTACGCCGGCCGGCCAACGAAGAAGATTCGATGCTGGTTACCTTGCAAAATGGAAAACAACAAGAAACAAGTAAAAGGGGAGGCTAAACTATGAAGCACAGTAAATGTATGCGGAGTGAAGTGTGGAAAAATATATAAATGAAGGGTAACACACCTCGTGGAGGTGGTGTTAAACCCCTAGGGAGTAGGTGGTTGAAAGAAATGCTATGTGTATGTGTGTGTGAAGATGTGCAATGCATGCGCTAAATAACACGAAAAGGGGAAGGAAAAAAGGAAAATGAATCGAAGAAGAGGGAGAGGTGGAGTGGCGGCGTAGCCCAATGGCGAAGTGGCGAGAATGGAGGTGACGTTGGTATGGTTCCCCCGCCACGCCCTGACACTCAAGAAGCTCCGGTTCGCGAAGGAGACGACGCGAGGGCGACGTGTGCATAGCGTGCCGCCTCCGGAACACGAGCTTCCGATCCGATGAAATCCCGCCTTAGAAGTTTGGAGAGTTGGGTCCGGAGGTCGGGGTGAGAATTTGGCAGGGCTTCACCGTGGTTTCCGATCTGTTTTTATGAGGATCTCTCGGGTCTGTATTTATAGCCAAAATCACATCCAATCCAGAGACCGCTATTACAACTTAAAGGCGCTCGCCTGACAGGCCGCGCTTCATAACATCACTTGATTTGCGCGTGATTAGACATTTTCATGATGATTGTAGCTATAAGCTAGGTTCTGAATCGCGTCGGGGTGGCTGGCCGCGTTTTCTTAGGCAAATCGAATCTTTGATGAAATTCGATCCTTGATTTAATATTTATAAAATGTGGTGAGCCACCCAGACACACTTCAAACAGACATCATGATTGTTGACATGGCGTCCATTAAATGAAGCTGACAAGGCGCGGCCAGAATCTTTGACTTTAATTAGTGGCGGGGTGGCAGGACACGCATTAATCGCGTCTAACGTTCCGGACGCAGATCAGATCAGAAAAAGGACGTCCGCTGCATTGGACGCGAAAAGATGAAGCTCAACAGACCCTTAAAAAGAGATCTCAAAACCTTAGAAAAATCTAGAAAGATAGGAAAATCACTCACGAGGTTAATGGAGAAGAGCCACTTCGAGGCATCACGGTATAACATGGAATTTGCTCAATGTGCTGCCAAATTGGCGTGTCTACAGCTGCCTCGCCTTGGCGTCTGCTTTGCAAGGAAATGAGGTGAAGTGATGCGAAATGGAGTAGCGTGAATTGAGTGGAATGAAGTGGAATGACTGAAAAGTAGACGCCAAGATGTGATGAGACACGCCTTAACAACACATGACAGGAGCTGTTCTTTAGCCCAAACTGAAGTGGTTTGTTGACAATCTCAAGAGAAAACTTAATGCTTCAAAGAAGGGGGTGTGTGCGTGGGCACGGAAAAGGAGAAAGATCAACTTCCAGTGTCGGGGAAGTACCTAAGGACACAATCCGTTAGGTTTCACCTTTGGGGGCGTCTGCCACTGCCGCAGGTGGATCTTTTGGGAAAATAACTAAATTGAAGGAAATCCAAGGTAGTGAGTTTCTCAAGTGATGATCTTCAAACAACAGCACAAAGGACTAAGTACTTGACTCGGAGTGGAATACTTCATGTTATTCAGAATTGAGGAACAAGTGGCTCTCTTCTGTTAAAAATGAGAGTGATCCGCCAGAGTTATGCTCAAAAAGGGTCCTATATGATGCATGCTGGGCTAAAAGAAAAAAACATAAAACAAAGGGAAATACAAAAATAATCAAGGACAATATTGTCATGCTGTTGGAGTCAGGATACCGTACAGAACCGTCATCCTCCCATGGCGTAACGACCTATCCTCAAGTCGTAAGACTCCTCTAGAATTATCATTGTTTTTGGCGGAGGAGGGGAATTACTCAAACTCCAATTTTGTCAGAGCCTCGAGGTCCTTGATGTGCTCTAATAAAGTATACCATATAGTAAGATGCAATATGTACAATACTGAGGTAGTGGCTGCCGAGGATGATCATGTATTTTACGAAAAAAGACGTCCAGATCCTGTGCTCAAAGATTGATTAGCAACAAGTAATAGATTGGAAAGTGACAAACAATGCTATTTGTAAAAATGCGGCGAGATGTCTGGACGCCTTATAAGTAATGAATCGCGTCCACTATGTTGGACGTGTTCACAGGCTGCTCCAGAGTGTGAGAAGGTTTGACCATGGCCATCATTGTTAAGAACTGCAATTATCCTTGCATTGCATGAATTTGTGTCAAAGATGGTTACATGAAAAGCCAGACCGCCCACACTCTTGAACACCAAGAGGCACCCAAGACCCAATTTTCATCAAAGCACACATATTTGCCATCATCGCTAACTTGGTATTTCAAGCTCTACAGAGAGGATTCATGAGTGTGACGCGTGTCAAATTCTATCTGATGAAGTATTTGGTGAGCCTTTGTGGCATAGCCAATTTAGCAGCAAAGCCAAGAGGCAACGCCTTGAATGTAGGTAGATTTATGATGATGTGCTATAGTATGGCTGCGCCTTGGGTTTTTCTTGCTTTTTATGAGGTCAGAGTGCCAATCTGAACTTTCTTAGCCTTCATGGAGTGAAAGAAAATAAGTTATGTGAAGACCCTTTATCCGCGTCCAATTGGGACACTTTTTTTTTTTTTTTTTTTTTTACAAATAGCGTCTGTGTGGCCGGACGCTTTTCAAAACTGAATAGCGTCTACTGATATGGACGCGATTAATGCCGTCAATTTGATTGGAAGCTTTGGCTCTTTCCCTTCAATGGGAACATGGGGTATGGGGCAGCTGCAGAAGATAACATATCTCCGGGATTCCCTTTTCAAACCTCCATGCTTCCCCCTACTATTTAAAGGCCCAAGCTCTCCCTTTGAAGGAGGAAGGAAGGAAAGGAGGTGGAGAAGGAAAGAGGGGAAGAAGGATTTCTGGAAAGAGATGGAGGGTTTCCAAAGGTTAAGCCAAATGGAGGGTCACATTTGCAAGCTTGTCCAAGCAAAGATGGTGAGTTGATGATCTTGATTGATTTGTCTTAACATGCTACTAATCATTTGGTTTTTTTTTGTGTTTCCCTTCTTGGCTTTCTTTCCATCTTTCTTATCCCCTCCGCATCTTATCCTGCATGATCAACCTACGCATTTAGGATTACCCGCTCTTCCCAGGCAACCGACGCTTCATGCGCCTCCCTTGGCTTCAAGAATTAACATCCACCATTACTCCTGACATGACTGCTATCCTTAGACAATGGGGGATTAGCAACCTTACTGTTCATGCTAAAAGATATCATGAGATCCACCTTGATTGGGCGGCTCTCGGGGCATTGGTTGAGTTATGGCATCCTCAAACCAACACTTTTCTCTTCCGAACTTTCGAAGCCACGATTCTTTTAGAAGAGGCTGAACTCTTATTAGGCTTGAAGAGGATGAAGCAAGGCGATGAAGAAAGGATGGCGATCATGCCAAGGCATTACTCAAGCAGGGCGGTGCTCGAGAGCTTCATGGATCCGGGGGAGGCACAAAGCGTCCGGACTCCACAAGGGATAAATCTCCAAAAGTTGGCGGCTTGGTCAACAAGGGAGTTATCGGGAACGAGAGATGACGAGAGGCTTGAACAGGTAATGAAGGGATTCACCATCCGTGTGGCGGGCGCGCTCCTTTTTCCTTCGATAGACAATGTTTTGGAAGAGGATCAACTCGGCGTGGTGTGCGCCATTTGGGAAGGAGAGAGGTTGGGGCCGGCGGTGCTCGCCTTCCTCTACAGCAGTCTTACGGCGGCGAGCTTAGGTAGGCCTCCATACGGATCTATGCTTTTACTAACATGCTGAGCTGACCTACATTTTAAGTTTTCCTTGAGTGACAATGTTACAAGCTCGTCCCAAATTTTTTTCAAGAGTCTGCTTAAGCACTTGGACCACCTTGTGGGCTTAGAAGGGCGCATGGCGAATCGAGTGCCACAACTCAAGACACGGACAGATTTGTAGGATCGAAAAAGGGATGGACCAGATCTAGAAGGGGGGGTTGAATAGATCTAGGCCAAATATTGCGGAAGCTTAGCCATTTTTAAAGATGCTTTGAATCAGAGACAATTTAGAAAAGCAATTCACAGATCTGATGAGTGATTGTGTGAATTAAGTGATTAAAGTGTGTGATCAAGTTGATTAGAAGTGAAATAAAAAATCCTATGCATACATCTAACGCAAAGTAAAGTTAAATCACAGATCAAACCATTGCATAGAGATTTTTAGGTGGTTCGGAAATCATACCATGTGATTCCTACATCCACCCCGCACACAGTGAGGCTCCACTATTCAACTTGAATACACCACACACTGGAGCTCGACAACTCCAACACACTGAGTTCACAAACTCACACACAACCTCTAGAGCAAGACTACTCTAGAAACCTAAGCACAACTGCTCAACCACAACCTGAGTGCGATGACTCAACACAATTGAGCACAAAGGCTCACAACCAACTTGCTAGATCAAAACAACAAGATCCAGATCCTCTAGCAATGATCTGATCCATAAAGAGTTCATTCAAGGAGACTAGTGCAACAAATCATGCACAATCTCAAGAATGACTCAGAAGAACTAAGGGGAATTGAGGAGTTGTATGTAAAATCCTTGTTCTTTAGATGAACTCCCTCGTAGAAGACTAAATTGAGAAGATGCTTGAACTCTTGAAGTCCCTGGGAGATGCTCTGCAATTTGTGCCTCTGGATCTTCCTTGAACTCTTCTCAATTGGCTGCTTCTACTCGATCTGCTCCCTTGGAAGTGATCTCACTTCATCTTCATGGATCAATCTTCACTTATTGTGCTTGCAAGGATGGGAATTGGCTTGAAGCAGCACAAGGAGAGCAAGAACGGGGAGGAGACCTCTGTCTTGCCGCCAAAGAAACTTTTCTGGAAGGCTCTGAGGTGTTCTCCTGGTTGGATGGCCAATAGGAGGGTATTTATAGCCCAATGTGTCCAAAAGTACCCTTGGGGTGCATGGGCACATGATCCAAGGCCAATCCACAAGATCCCTAGAGTGCCACGTGTCCAGGTGGGACTTAAAGTGAAAACGTTTCCAGAGTGTGTCGACCTGACCATGGAGTGTGTCGACACACTGTCCCATTTCTGCAAAACTGGCCCTCTGGGAGAGGTCACTAGTGTCGACACTGCCTGGGACTCTATCGACACACTGTCCCAACCTGTCAACTGGGTTCTCTGGGAGCTGGGTCTAGTGTCGACACTGCCTGGGACTGTGTCGACACACTTGACCATTTCTTCATGACTTTGCCTTAGGGTTTGATACCCTATGTCGACACCAGTAGTGGGTGTATCGACACTACCCTTGCAAGAAATGTATGTCCCTGAGAAATAAACACATGAATCATTAGTCCAATGTATTATCATGAATATATATGACAAAATGTGTTTGGAAATATGCTTTTTGAATATTGTTATAACATGTGTGATGTATCTAACATGTTCCATTCATTGTGCATTAAAATCACAACTTGTCATCATCAAAATTATGAGGGGAAATGTATTAAATTCACACTCAACCCAACAATCTCCCCCTTTTTGATGATGGCAACATTAAGTCCACATGAAGGTTTGAATTTTCAATGAAATGTGATTTTAAGCCATTTATTCACACAATATTCAATCACATACATACTGAAAGACAATGAGCACATGTTTTAGCATTTTCATTTATATTCATCAAAGACCATTGAGCACATTTTAGCAACATTTGACAATTTTGCACAATTAAGTACACAATGTTACTAACAACCAAATCTTTTCATTAATGGCCAAAAAACCATACAAGGTTTGACATTTACAATCATCCATTCATTGACATTCATAGACAATCATTCATTCATTGACATTCATAGACAATCATTCATTCCAAGGATTTTTAATCACATTCAAAACAAGTATTCCATTCCTTCTCATTCACACAGGTATTCAATTACATTCCAAAAACAAGTGTTTTTCTTCTCCCCCTTTGACATCATCAAAAGATAAAATACATCAAGCAGGTGGAGGAGGAGGAGGAGAAGGAAGAGGAAGAAGGATGGACTCAATGGTCTTCAGCCTTGACTCCATTGCTGCAAGGTTGGATCTGAGTTGAGTTTGCATTGTTGACAGCCTTGTGTGTAGCAACTCTTCCAACCTTTGACTGTTTTCATACATGTTGGACTGAAAGGCAGACAAGCCAGCTGAAATTGGCTGTGAACCTGAAGAAGAGCTTGCAAATCCATGTCTGTTGATATCTCTGAGCTCCTTCTTAAGAGTAGACATCTCATTGTCTATGTGAGCTGATAGGTTCTTCATGCCTTCCAAATCATCAACCATGTGAGCAAATGAAAGTCTAGTCTTTGAAATCTGGACACTGCTTCTGACTGTTGAATAAATTCTTCTGAGAATTTACTAATATCCCTTCAAGGACCTTTTCCAGCGTGTCCTGATGTTCCTTTAACTGAAGGGATGCATCACCCAAAGTGCCAATTAGCCTGTTAAATCTTTGGGTGGCATGATCTGCTGCTTCTTTCTGCTTAATGAACTGAGCATTCACTGAATTCTCCAACCTTTGAATTCTGAGCTCAAAACTCTCTGACATCTGGAGGATGGAAGAGGTGATGGTATCAAACTTGTCATTCAAAAAAGAATATAGCTCTGGTGGAACAGAAGGTCCACCAGTGGAAGCAGAGGCAGATGCTTGGTAATGAGGAGTGAAAGAAGGAATTTCCACATCAGGGAGATGTGGTGAAGAGGCTTGAAATTGAGGTGTGTGAGGAACATCCTAGGGTATAGGTGCTCCAATCTCATTTGGAGGCTGGTCCTCTTGATCATGTGGAGATTGGGCAACCTCAGGAGGTGCTTCTACAATCTCAGGAACCACTGGGGCTTCAACAGCTACAGGACCTCTTCTTACTTGATCACCTTCAAGTTTGAATCCCATGAACTTTTGCAAATGCTTGAAGCAATAGATGTTGGACTTAGGGATTGACTGGGCTTACTATAAAATGCTGAAAAACTGGTGTGAGATGAGCTGCATAAGGAAGGGATCTATGTAGATCTTTCCTTGTAGTCTCTGACATTATCTGGTACATAATCACATGCAAATTGATCTTTATGTCTTTCTTCATGCAGTATAGGATGAATCTCTGGATATCTGTAAGCCTGTCCTTCCACCACCTTGAGGTGTGATAATGGTGGTGAGAATGTGATGGATCAGTCTCAAGACAGGTGGGAAGGTGTTGGTGTTAAACCTGGTGACATAAGTCTGCTTGGGGTCAGACTTATCAGCTGGGAGTCCAGTCAACAAAGAATAAGCCTCATGAAGGTCAAATTCAAATTCATGGTAGTCAGCACCTTCATCAGGAATTCTAAACAATGTCGCAGCCAACTCAGTAGGCAAATCTATCAATACACCTTTGACCTCAGATTGGTAACCCTCAGGTGTACATTCCAAATTCAAGTAGAACTCTTGAACAAGTCTGGGATATATGGTCCTGAATTCAGATATGAATGGCAGCCAAGTCTGAAAACTGAAGTATTGAAAGACTTTGGGAAGGCAGTGGCTAAGTCATTGTCGACTAAATCCACAGCTCTAGGCTTTAGGATAGATTTCCCTTCACTAGCCAACTTTGAAGGGGTTGCCTCAGAGGGCTGAGATGACCCAGATGAAGTTGAGGAAGATTCCGCAGAAACTTCAGGGGAAGAGGCCAAAATCTTCCTCCTAGGGTGTGCAGATCCCCTTTGGGAAGGACCTCTACTGGAAGAGGATGCCCTACCTCTCTTTGATGGTGTAGGAGATGCAGAAGAACCCCCTGGCTGCGCAACAGGGTCATGTCGACGCTTGCTTCTCCTTTCTGTGGGTTGTTCTTCCACTGCAATAGGTCTGGCGGTTGCCCTAGACCGAGCACCACGGCGGGGCATTTGCTTGGGAGCCATGGTTGCAGGAGAAGAAGGATGAACAGGGTATGGAGGAGATGGGGGAAAGAGAATGGAGACAGAGAAGGATGTGAGGAGGGAAGGAAATGAAAACTCTTGCCGTTTTCAAAGGCAAATGGCGGCCATGGGTCGACCTGGAGAAGAAAAGGGGGTTTTGGTAAGATAACCCGCGGGTACAGGTATTCCTTAACCAGCGCCCATGAGAAAGACCCGCCAGGAACCGCCACTGTGTCGACACAAGACATGGGTGTGTCGACCTGGGCTATGAATGTGTCGACACATGAGTGTGGATGTGTCGACCTGGCCTGAAGAAGTTTTGATGTTTTGAGCATGAGGAAAAATTTGTAAATTTTGGGAAATTTTAATTATGGTGAAATATGGATGGAATCAATGAGACAAGGATTTTTAAGAGGCCAAAGAATTTATTTGTCATATTTTTACAAAAATCCAACAAATTTCAAGTTTTACACAACAACCTACAGGATATTTTCATTAATTGACTTGAGCCATTAAAATGATAGTTTGAGTGATATAGAACATTCAATAGCCAATGACAAACTACCATATTCTCCAAATCAAAGAAATAGAAATGTCTTGTAGATTGAAAACACTTGTGATGAAGGTAAACAACTTTGAGCAAACTGATGGAAGACAAAGATGTTATTTTAAGCAATTCTCCTTGGACACACATTTTTTTTTAACTATCAAATGTAGTAAATCTTTTTCACTCAAGAACTAATGCTTTTTACACACCATAGTCCCTGGTTACTAAAGATTTACCCATTATCCAGTTTCAAGGGGTAAATGACAACCTTTTGACATGAAAATATACGTTTATCAGACGCCAATATTTTCAGTTACTCAGTCATCATCAAAATGTATAGATCATTTTTTTATTTTATATTTTTGAACCCCTTTGAACAGAGATAGCAATAATACCTCATGACATACATGGCACTTCATTCATTGTGAAGGTTTGTAGTTTCTCAGCATTTGTGCCATTGCTCTGTTGAATAATAAATGGAAGGAGAATTTTATAAAATTGAGATCATTTATATCTCACATCAGTTGCAAAGAAGGTGTTTAAATTCAAAGCACACATGATTTTTCAGTCTTGGAAAGAGATTTAAATTTCTGTAGTCTTGAAGAGTATAGTTGAGAGTTGACTGCAAAAATGTAGTAGATCAATCAAAAAGTCATTTTGAGGTTCTAGCCAAACTTAATGAGCACATCATGAGAGGGAGTTGATATAACCCAAGAGGAATCTTGAATTTTGTAAAAGAATGAGTAGTGAATTCATTAGCTCCCCCTGAAATGATGATTCCAAAAAAATTTCATCAAAATGAAGATATGCAAGGATTTAAAAAAAAATTGAAATGATTCTTTTTGAAGAACAAAGACTCCCCCTCAACAATTGCATATTCAATTCTTGTACTTGGCGGAGACACATACTCTCGCATAGTGAAAGTGTCCAGACAAGCAGAACTTGTCCTTCTTCAAGTCACCATTTGATATACCAAGAATTTCAACACAATGTGAGTTGAAGAATTTATTGACAAAAAGAAATGGAAGTTGATTTGTGAGAGATGTGAACAACATGAATCAAGGAAGCAAAGAAGAATGATGAAACAGTAACTCCCCCTCAGAACATGCCTAAACACTCAACCCAAAGAGAGTTATCAAGAAGATGGACATTTGCAAAGACCAAGCTCTCTCCTCAAGGATGAAAATCTGCTGTCAGGAAGAGGTTTAGTGAAGATATCAGCAATTTGTTTTTCAGTTTCAATAAAGAGGAGTTCAAAAGATTTCTTTGCTACCTCATCTCTCAAGAAATGATGCCTAATTTCAATGTGTTTTGTTCTAGAATGCTGAATTGGGTTTTTAGACAGATTTATGGCACTTGTGTTATCACAAAGAATGGGAACACAACCTAACTCTTGGTTATAATCAAGAAGTTGATGTTTCACCCAAAGAATTTGAGTGCCACATCGACCAGCTGCAACATACTCAGCCTCTGCAGTTGATAGAGCAACTGAGTGTTGCTTTTTGGAAGCCCAAGAGATTAGGCAGCCACCTAAGTACAAACACAAGCCACTTGTGCTTTTTCTATCAAGTTTACACCCAGCATAATCAGCATCACAATAGGCAATCAAATCTAATTTACAACCAGCAGGATACCAAATACCAAGATCACATGTTCCAACAAGATATTTGAAAATTCTTTTAACAGCTAACATGTGACTTTCTTTAGGATTTGCTTGAAATCTAGCACACAAGCATACACTGAATTGAATATCAGGTCTAGAAGTGGTGAGATAGAGTAGAGAACCAATCATACCTCTGTATGTCTTTGGGTCTACTGACTTACCAAGTGAATCTTCTTCTAGTTTCACATTAATTGCAATGGGTGTGCTTGAGTGCTTGAGGTTCTGGAAGTCAAACCTTTTCAGAAGTTCTTTGACATATTTGGTTTGGCTTATGAAGATTCCCTCACTGGTTTGGTTAACCTGCAATCCCAAGAAAAATTGTAAGTCTCCCATCAAGCTCATTTCAAATTCAGTTTTCATTTGATTTGCAAATTCAGTGCACAGGCTCTTATTGGTGGATCCAAAAATTATGTCATCAACATAAATTTGGACTGCAATTATTTGTTTATTTACAGTTTTTGTGAACAAAGTTTGATCAACATTACCTCTAGAGTATCCTTTTTCAAGCAGAAAAGAGCTCAAACGGTCATACCAAGCTCTTGGAGCTTGCTTAAGACCATAGAGAGCCTTATGAAGCTTAAAAACATGATTAGGATATTTTTCATTTTCAAAGCCTGGAGGTTGTTCAACAAAAATATTTTCTTTTATGTATCCATTCAAAAATGCACTTTTGACATCCATTTGATAAACTTTAAATTTCAATGAAGATGCAAAAGCAAGGAATATTCTTACAGCTTCTAGTCTAGCTACAGGGGCATATGACTCTTCAAAATCAATTCCAAATTCTTGGTTGTACCCCTTGGCAACTAGTCTAGCTTTATTCCTTATGACTTGACCATTTTCATTCAATTTATTTCTGAATACCCATCTAGTGCCAATGACAGATTGGTCACTAGGTCTAGGTACTAATTCCCACACTTGATTTCTTTCAAATTGATGAAGTTCATCATGCATTGCATTTATCCAGTCTGAATTCATTAGAGCTTCATCAATTGACTTTGGTTCAATTTGGGAAATTAGTGCTAGTGGGTCTTCATGAATTGCATTCAAGAATGATGATCTAGTTCTTACCCTATCATGTACATTACCAACAACATTTTCTATTGGGTGATCTCTCAAAATTCTGTGTTCAGGAATTACCTGTTGAGGTGCATTTAAATTTGGAACAACATTACCTGATCCACTTGGAGTAGGTGAGTGATTGTTCAAATTTTCACCAATGTCTTCATTCTCCTCAACAGTTGGTGAAGAATCAACAATGAAGTCATCCTCTTCATTATCTTGACAGTCCCTGCAAGATTTAGAATAGTGAGTTGAAAAGGAATTTTCATCAAAAGTAACATGTGGAGATTCTTCAACAGTTTTGTTTTTGAGAGAGTAAACTCTAAAAGCTCTTGAAATTTCAGAATAGCCAAGAAAAATGGCTTCATGACTTTTAGCATCAAACTTGTCAAGGCTTTCTTTATTGTTGTTATGCACAAAACATTTACACCCAAAGACTTTGAAATAAGACAAGGTTGGCTTTTTGTTTTTCAACAACTCATAAGGGGTTTTTCTGATTTTTGGTCTGACCAATGCTCTATTGAGAATATGATTTGCTGTATTTACAGCTTCAGCCCAGAAGGATTTGGGCAATTTGCTTTCCAAGAGCATGGATCTTGCCATTTCCACAAGTGTTCTATTCTTTCTTTCCACAACTCCATTTTGTTCTGGAGTTCTTGGTGAAGAAAACTTGTGAAATATGTGAAGTTCAGCACATAAATCAGAGAAAGATTTGTTTTCAAATTCACCCCCATGATCAGTCAAAATATTTTTGATTTTATAAGGAAAACTTGTTAAGACAGTGGTAAAGAGATTCCTGAATTCAAGGCAAGCATCACTTTTGTGGGATAAAAAGATAACCCATGTAAATCTAGTAAAATCATCAATAATGACAAAACCATATATTTTGCCACTCAGACTTAGAATTCTTGTTGGGCCAAAGAGGTCCATATGAAGCAATTCTAGTGGCTTAGATGTGAGTACATCATTGAAGGTTTTAAAAGATTTTCTGGTTTGTTTTCCTTGGGCACAAATCCCACAAACTTGATTTTCTACATTTGAAAAAGATTCAGGAAGACCTTTAACCAAGTTCAGCCTTAACAGTTTATTTATTGTTCTGAAACTTGCATGACCAAGTCTTTTGTGCCAAGTCCATGCAATTTCATTTTTATTTGCAACAAGACAAATGTTTTCAGAAAAGTTTTTATCAAGGTTGATCATGTAAACATTGTTTTCTCTTTTTCCAAAGAATTTTATTTTATCAGTTGAAGAGTCAATTATTCTGCAAAAATCTGATTCAAACACAACTTTGTGACCTTTGTCACATAGTTGGCTAATGCTCAGCAAATTATAATTCAGACCATCAACTAATAAAACATTATCAACTGAGTTTGAGGAAGATTGACCAACCTTTCCAGATCCAATGATTTTTCCTTTATTTTTACCTCCAAAAGTGACAGAACCTCCCTCCTTTTCAATCAGGAATGAGAACTTAGCTTTATCTCCTGTCATGTGTCGTGAACACCCACTATCAAGAAACCACACATTTGAGTTGGGTGCACGACCTTCCTGCAAAATTAATCAGTGGAGAGAAGATTTTGGTACCCAAACATTGTTGGGACCATCAGATTGTTTGAACATTGACAGCAAATCTTTTCTAATCCAAATCTGACTTGTTTTCTGCTTTTGTTTTATTTCAGTGGTGTTTTTTGCCTTTTTCAATTTATCCTTCCCTTTTGGACTAAAAACACCAGTGTTCTTTTTCTCATTAGGATGGGAGTTTTGCATTTGGACATGATTGTTCATTTGTGGAGGTCCAAACCATGGATTTTGTTGGTACATTGAAAAGTTTGGATAAAAGAATTGAGGATGGTACCAAAAAGGATTGTGATACCATTGGTTCCAAGAATTGGTCCAATCAGCTTGATGTGCTGTCTTGGAAGTCCAAGGTTTATCATGAATGTTTTCTTTTGTGTTTTTCTTATTTTTCAAGTTTTTATTTGATTTTTTGGTTGACTGGTTGGTGGTTTTTGAGATTGAGCAGGTCGACCTATCCTTGACTGGTGTCGACTCAACAGTCATAGATTTCATCTTTTTGTTGACTGGTGTCGACCTGTCAGGTGAGTGTGTCGACCTGTTTGGTTTCTCTTTGTTCTGGTTTTTCAAGGTTTTTGTTGTGTTGTTTGACACTTGCTTGTTTTTGTTTTTCTCAGGACTAGGACTTTTGACAAATTTTATTAAAGGTGCTTTTTCCTTCATTTCACCAGATTTGTCTTTCTTGGATTTTTGTGTGGAAAATCCTAGCCCATGTGTTGCAGATTTCATTCTTGTTCCTAACAAAGCATCCAGATTATCTTTTCCTTTTGTAAAGGTTTCAATGACTTGTTCTTTTTCTTTCAACTGGTTTTCTAAAGTCTTGATTTCATCATCACTTTGTTGTTTTTCTTTTTGTTGTAATTCCAGTTTTTCAGACAGTTTCTTAAAGTCATTGTTGGCCTTTTGAGATGCAAGCTTGAGCTCATCAATTACATTTAGAAGATTTTCTTTTTCTTCATTGAGCTCAGCCACTTCATTTTCCAATTCAGAAATTCTTTTGTTTATTGATTGGTTATGCAGAATGTTTTCAATTTTCTTCTTTAGATGCTTATTTTCTTTTCTTGTTTCAGAATAGTTTTCAACTAATTCAGCATAAGCATCTTGCCAATCATCAATTGTATAATCTTCAAAGGATGTGTTTACCTTTCCATCAGAACTGTTTGCCATAAAGCAGATTTCCTCACTTCCAGAGCTTGAGGACCTTTCTTCTTCTTTCTCACTTGAGTCTTCATCAGACCAAGTGGCAACCATTGCTTTAGGCTTCTTGAATTTGTTGATCTTCTTGTACTTTTCCTTCTTGTTCTCAGGACATTCTCCCTTCATGTGTCCTGGTTTGTTGCACCTGTAACAAATAACAACTTCATCAGTTTTCTGATTCCTATTTGAATTGGCATTTGAAAAGGAAGTATTTCTTTTTCCAGATGAGAATTTCTTTTTCCCAGTGAATTTTCCCTTTCTTGATTTTAAGAATTTTCTGAATTGCCTGGTCATGAGGGCAAGCTCATCCTCATTGGACTCAGACTCATCAGAACTTGTTTTCTCTTGATTCTTATCCTTGTTACTGGATGAAGCTTTAAGTGCTACTGGTTTGGTTTTGATTATGTGCTCTTCATTTCTCTTCAAATTTATTTCATAAGTCATCAAAGATCCTATGAGTTCATCCAAAGAGATCTTGGATAAATCTTTAGAATCTTCAATAACTGTGGCCTTAGTGTGCCAAATTGAAGAAAGAGAGCGCAAGATTTTTCTTACCAAGTCAGCATCTGTGTAGTCCTTACCTAGAGCCTTCAGTCCATTCACAATGATCATGAACCTAGCAAACATTTCAGAAATTGTTTCATCAGATTTCATCATGAATAATTCATACTCAGAAACAAGAATATTTGCTTTGGTTTCTTTTACTTGGGATGTTCCCTCATAGAGTAACTCAAGCTTATCCCACATCTCCTTGGCAGATTTGCACATAGAGATTCTTGAGTACTCTTTTGGGTGGACAGCACATTGAATCATGTTCATGGCACTGTAGTTCAGGGTGGCCCTTCTAATTTGTTCCCTGGTCCAGGTTTCCTCTTCTCCCTGGTTTTCATAGGGGCCTACCTCAACTACCTTCCAAATTTCATAGTTCTGGGCTCTAAGGAAGACTTGCATTCTATTCTTCCAATAGGAATAGTCAGTCCCATTGAAGAAGGGTGGCCTATTGATGGAGTGGCCTTCAGCAATGAAACCTCTAGAATCCATTGAATCAAAAAGAGATGCAATTAAGGAAACACTCAACAAACAAGCAAGTGAAACACACAAAATAAACAGAAACACTCAGATCAGATATGAACCCGCTCTGATACCAATTGTAGGATCGAAAAAGGGATGGACCAGATCTAGAAGGGGGGGTTGAATAGATCTAGGCCAAATACTGCGGAAGCTTAGCCATTTTTAAAGATGCTTTGAATCAGAGACAATTTAGAAAAGAAATTCACAGATCTGATGAGTGATTGTGTAAATTAAGTGATTAAAGTGTGTGATCAAGTTGATTAGAAGTGAAATAAAAAATCCTATGCATACATCTAATGCAAAGTAAAGTTAAATCACAGATCAAACCACTGCACAGAGATTTTTAGGTGGTTCGGAAATCACACCATGTGATTCCTACATCCACCCCTCACACAGTGAGGCTCCACTATTCAACTTGAATACACCACACACTGGAGCTCGACAACTCCAACACACTGAGTTCACAAACTCACACACAACCTCTAGAGCAAGACTACTCTAGAAACCTGAGCACAACTGCTCAACCACAACCTGAGTGCGACGACTCAACACAATTGAGCACAAAGGCTCACAACCAACTTGCTAGATCAAAACAACAAGATCCAGATCCTCTAGCAATGATCTGATCCATAAAGAGTTCATTCAAGGAGACTAGTGCAACAAATCATGCACAATCTCAAGAATGACTCAGAAGAACTAAGGGGAATTGAGGAGTTGTATGTAAAATCCTTGTTCTTCAGATGAACTCCCTCGTAGAAGACTGAATTGAGAAGATGCTTGAACTCTTGAAGTCCCTGGGCGATGCTCTGCAATTTGTGCCTCTGGATCTTCCTTGAACTCTTCTCATTTGGCTGCTTCTACTCGATCTGCTCCCTTGGAAGTGATCTCACTTCATCTTCATGAATCAATCTTCACTTCTTGTGCTTGCAAGGATGGGAATTGGCTTGAAGCAGCACAAGGAGAGCAAGAACGGGGAGGAGACCTCTGTCTTGCCGCCAACGAAACTTTTTTGGAAGGCTCTGAGGTGTTCTCCTGGTTGGATGGCCAATAGGAGGGTATTTATAGCCCAATGTGTCCAAAAGTACCCTTGGGGTGCGTGGGCACATGATCCAAGGCCGATCCACAAGATCCCTAGAGTGCCACGTGTCCAGGTGGGACTTAAAGTGAAAAAGTTTCTGGAGTGTGTCGACCTGACCATGGAGTGTGTCGACACAATGTCCCATTTCTGCAAAACTGGCCCTCTGGGAGAGGTCACTAGTGTCGACACTGCCTGGGACTATGTCAACACACTCCCAACCTATCAACTGGGTTCTCTGGGAGCTAGGTCTAGTGTCGAAACTGCCTGGGACTGTGTCGACACACTTGACCATTTCTTCATGACTTTGCCTTAGGGTTTGATACCCTGTGTCGACACCAGTAGTGGGTGTGTCGACACTACCCTTGCAAGAAATGTATGTCCCTGAGAAATAAACACATAAATCATTAGTCCAATGTATTATCATGAATATATATGACAAAATGTGTTTGGAAACATGCTTTTTGAATATTGTTATAACATGTGTGATGTATCTAACATGTTCCATTCATTGTGCATTAAAATCACAACTTGTCATCATCAAAATTATGAGGGGAAATGTATTAAATTCACACTCAACCCAACAAGATTGGCATGACTTCTTCCGAGATATGCCCGAGAGCGCCTTTACTTTCACTCCGGCACCATTTCTCGCCCGAGATGTGCGGACCCGACTAGCACCCGGTGTGGATTTGCGCTTAATTGGAGCGTCCGAGTTCATCCTCTACAATCCACACCGCTGCCTTCCTCAGCTTGGTCTTCCACGGCGCTTCTTCGAGGGACCATCTCACCTTCCGCCGATTAAATGACGCGACATCGGCACTAATAATGACTGCGAGGAGGCAAACACTATCAAAGCTATATGGAAGATTTGCACCTTCGGGAGGCCAGCTCCAAATGAATCAGAGATTGAAAATGATTGGATGAATTACGTAAGGGAGCTTAGAAAACTGCGGCCGAAAGTGGCCGTTTGTAAACGGCGCGATTGAATCCTTAATGAGAAATAAATTGTTTCCTTAACACGGCCAAGAATGTCCCTTGAATGAGATTGTTTCTTCCAAACTGCATGAATTTTCTCCTCAAAACAAAGCCTTGGTTGGCCCTTATAACTGCGTCTATTACAGAAGATGCCTTTCATATGAAAAGCGTCCACCACTATGGCCGCGAATCAACTTCCAAACCAGGCACGACAATTAGGCTTGTCTTCTTTCCGCAATGTCCAATGAGAGGGTTAAATAGGTAAAAGAGTTCAAAATAATCAAATTCCCTCTGATGGAGTGCTTGGAGACTCTTATGCGGCGCCACCAATTTGGTGGCGAAACCAGGAAGCAAGACCCTGAAGAACTTGAACATGCCACAGTGAACGCATGTCCTTAAGTTATGGCAAGGTCTTACCCTGGTTTCTTCTTCTTTAAATTGTGGCGTCCAAACCAGCTGCCTTCCACTACCTTATTCGCGTTCAGTCTAAGCGCCGCGTTTCCAAGAGACGTGTCCACTTTAGCGTACGCCTTTTCGATTGCCCTTTCAAAATTCAAACAGCGCGCCTCTCGGACTTTGCGCCGGTGCAATGATTGTTCCTTAATCGCGGTGAGAACATCAAACGCCTTTCAGGATATATTTTCAAATTTGCGTCTTTGTCTTTGGACGTGCCTTAGATTTGACTTAAAGCACCTAAAAAACTGCGCCAAAGTCATGATGACGTTCTGAATCGCGGTGCACGGTCCGGACGCAATTAAAATAGGAAGCGTGCCGCACTGTGTGGCCGCGATTTTGAACATTCCTGAAGCCCGGGGGCGACTACTCCAGCCATTCGCCATTGGAGCTCCCTTTTCTCTCCTTTCTCTCCTTCTCTCGATTTCTTCCTCTAAGCTCCCCTTCTTCTCTAATCACTCTCTCCTCCTCCTAATCCTCCTTCTAACCCGATGGCGAGATGGCGGAGCGAGGGAGGTGGTGGCTCGCCTGAGGAGATGGCAGAGGCGACGGTGGCGGCGGTGACGCCGGTGACAGGAGAGACGGAGGAGATGGTAGAGGAGATGATGGCGGCCCCAGGAGAACTCACCATCGTTGCGGTGGCGGGGGAAGCGGCGGCGGCGCCAGTCGCAGTGGAAGGCGACGAGGAAGCGGCAGAGAGAGGGGAAGAGGAGGAGGAAGAAGATGAGGTGTGGGAGGAACGGCGACGACAGCGCCGCAGTCAGGACATCCCCTCCCGGCTGGAAACGGTAAGTCCTCTCCTCCTTTTCTTGGCTTCTGGGTAGACGGGAAAGAAGGGGGAAAGGCGGTCGGCACCGGAGAAGAAAAGGGTGCGAATTGCGTCCAGACAGGAAGGCGTGGTTCGTACCAAAGAACCGCGGCGCATTGGGCCGCCGCTTTTTAGAACATAAAACGTGGCCTGGCATTGGTCGCGATTCGAGAGCTGAAACGCTCCCCTGCTTCGGATGCCTTTCAGGGGTGCAACTGGGACTGAAAAATTTGCCTTACTTGTGCACAACTTGAAATCCTAGATGAGCTCTGACCTATGTTTTGAATTGTGTGTGCATTTGCAGGGAGTGATGAAGGCGAGGGTGATGTGGCCCCTTGTCCTAGCGGCGTATCAGGGGCTCCCGGACTTCCAGAGAGAGAGAGTCCGAGGGATGAGGTTCGGGCCGGTCCTGGAGATCGAGCCCTTTTTCATTGACCCCCCCTCCCCACCTGATTCAGGCACTGAAGGATAGATGGGATAGGACGAGTAGGGCCTTCCTATTCCCCTAGGGCCATATGGTCCCGAGCTTGGAGGATGTAGCTCGGATCACCGGGCTACGGGTGGACGGGGAAGCGGTGAGTGGCATCACTTACGCCGACTACACTGAGCACGCTTAGGACCTTCTGGGCTTGGACCCCCAGGGAGACGAGGACGGGGATCGGAGGATGGTAGGGCGGGTCGCCCTCCTGGAGACACTGGGGCTGGCGGGGGTGTGACAGAGAGCAGAGGAGACGCTGTAGGAGTACGTGCAGCGGGCGGCGGGACTGGCGCGTGCGGCGTACGGCCACGATCCCGAGGACACAGAGCGGGTGGACCGGGATCTCCGGAGGTTCCTGACCTTCTTCTTCGGCAAGATGCTCTTCACCACGAAGGGTGACGGCATCCACTGCTGATTTTTGGAGCTGATGGAGGACCTAGACCGGGTTGGTGAGTATGCTTGGGGTGCGGCCCTCCTGGCCCACACCTTTGCGGACCTTTCCACCGGCACAGGGAGGGAGACCACCGTGGGTGGCTTTGCGCCCTTCCTACAGGTAGGAGCTTTAGAATTCAATTTCATTTTAACTATGCATTTAAATTTCCTACGATTGCTTAATTGGTACTAATCGGTGTGTGCACGCAGGTGTGGAGCTATTACTACCTTCCCTTGGGCAGGGCGACGCAGGTGCGTCCCGACGCGATACCACTCGCGCGGAGGTGGTTACCGGTGGTGAGCACGGCCACCTACGGATTCCAGCTCGACATCCTCTGCCAGACCATCTGGGATTTCCTGCCACTTCTGGTACGAACCACACTTGACTTTCCATAACTTGTGCAATTGATATGAAATACTCATGTAGCTAATCTCAATGCAGGTCGTGTGGGAGCCCTATGTAGGTGTAGGGGATGAGGGTCAGCCATGGGTGGAGAGTGGCCGGCCTCAGTTTGGGCGGGACCTGTAGGTCCATTGCCTAAACGAGATCGAGCCACTCCGCCTACAGTTGGCCGCTCGGACTCTGGGCCTACACCAGGCGTGGCTTGAGGTGGAGGAGCCCCGCGAGATCGGACGGAAGACGCGGGGGAAGGCGAAGATGGTTGACTAGCGTCTCCGCTTTCCCGACTAGCACGCGGACTGGCAGCAGGGCGGCCAGCTTGTGGAGTCTGATGCGGCCGATAGCCTTGTGTATTTGGAGCGCTTCCAGGAGGAGTACGGGGGACGTGACTACATGAGACCTTCTAGGGTATGCACTTCTAAACTTTATATGTTTCCACTATGTTATGATATTCTAATCAAATGTGTGCATATGCAGGATGCGCGGAATGACCTCATTGACACTCTCCGCGCCTAGCTGGCGGATACAGAGGTGCAGCTGGCCGAGGCACGGTTGTCATTAGAGACACTGGTAAGTGTAGAAAAATCATACCTTCATTATTTATCTTATTGTCAACTGACTAGACCTTGGAATTATTGCAGCGTGCTGCCAGAGCCTCAGTGGAGCATGCTGACATTGCGGGTGCTTCTTCGAGTCGGAGTGTTCCTGACCTGGAGGTGGCCTCCCTTCATGCACAGTTGGCGGCAGCAGAGGCCAGGGTGGAGGAGGCGGAGCGCGATCTCTCTGCACGGGTAAGTAATTTTAATCAGATATGCGTTGGATTGAATTATTTTCAAACTTACCTATGGTCGTCTTTTCTTGCAGTCCGACAAGCTTCAGGGTGCTCTCACACGAGAGGCTAGTATCCGTGCTGAGGTGACCGACCTGTCGCAGCAGCTGTCCGGGTTGCGGACCCAGGCCTCCTAGTGGGACGCGGACCTTCCTCATGACGCCGTGGAGTTACGCTTGAGGCTTTCCTTGGAGCGTGAGGACCGCAAGAGGGAGAGGACTCGGTTGGCAGAGGAGCACAGGGAGGAGCACCGTCAATGGGAGGAGGAGCACGGCCGGTGGTCCCAAGAGCGCGATCGTCTGACGCAGCAGTCAGTGGACGCCCGCACTAGCTTAGCGGTCTCCGAGCGCTTACGGTAGGCAGCGGAGGACTGGTACCGGCGCGGTCGTGAGCGCACGAGGGAGCAGGGGCGGTCCAGTGCCTACTCTACGAGTTTGGTTGCGTCCTCCTCTCAGTATGAGAGGAACGTTCAGGAGGCGCGAGCTACTCAGGGCTCTACGGGTTCGCGTGCCTCCATGAGGCCTTCGGCTCCTCATTCATCGGCAGACCCAGGTGAGGTCGAGAGTAGCCGCCGGCAGGGACCTGCAGAGAGTGGTGGCAAGACACCGCCATGATGCTTGTACCTTTTACCCCTCTTTGATTTTGATGACATGTGCTTGATGTACTCGGGGCTCCCCCCCCCCCCCTCTTTCGAGGCCATATATAAGCATTTACCTTTTTTGTCTTTTGTGCCTGCAAAACACTAGAATAAATAAGTCAAATATCCGTTCTGGCTCAGCCCCTTGCATATAAAACGTCTTTTTTGGCTTTGTGGATTTGTCAGGGGGCTGAGCCTTTATTTAAAAGAAGGCAAGAAAATGAAAGGACAACAGAATGCTGTAGGATGCATGCGTTAGTACTTACATATGAAACGTCGTATCTACACACGGCACGAAGAATGCACCGAATATATACGAAATGAGAATGTAGAATGTACAGATCTTTTGGATTTTAAAATATCAATTTTTTTTTGGATTTTGGAAATATCTTATTTTTTTTAGATTTTGAGAATATCTGATTTTTTGAATTTTTGAGAATATTTGATTTTTTTGGATTTTGAAACTATCTGATGTTTTTGGATTTTGAGAATATCTGATTTTTTGGATTTTTGAGAATATCTGATTTTTTTGAATTTTGAAACTATCTGATTTTTTTTTATTTTGAAACTATCTGATTTTTTTTTGAGATTTTGAGAGTATCTGATTTTTTTGGATTTTGAGAATATCTGATTTTTTTGACTTCGAGAATATCTGATTTTCTTTGGATTTTGAGATATCTAATTTTCTTTGGATTTTGAGAATATCTGATTTTTTTGGATTTTGAGAATATCTGATTTTTTTTATTTTGAGAATATCTATTTTTTTTAGATTTTGATAATATCTTTTTTTTTTTAGAATCCGAAAGGGGTCTGCTCAAATTGGAAATTCGTGGCACTTGGATCCGTCAATTACTTGGTTGTCGTTAAAGATGCATTGATTACTCTTGAGCGTATTAGTTAGAGGTTGGACGTGCTTAAGTGGTGCCTTTACCCAAGGTCACTTTTGGCTACGTCTCCCTTTGTTGATCATTACCTTACCTTGACCCTAAAACCCACCTGGGGGAGAAGTGAAGAGAGTTCCAGGAAGTTTGCCAACGGTCTAAGAAACTTGGGGGAAATAGTCACTCCTTCATCCTAGACTCAATGAATTTCGGTTTTCTTTGGGTTTGTGGGGTTCTTTGCACGCTTACGTCCAGGTCCATTTGGATCCCTGCGGGGACTTTGCCACTCTTATCGTGCTACACGCTTACGCCCAGGTCCATTTGGATCCCTGCGGGGACTTTGCCACTCTTGTCGTGCTACACGCTTACGCCCAGGTCCATTTGGATCCCTGCGGGGACTTTGCCACTCTTGACGTGCTGCAATTGATTAGCCTTGTTTTGGCTCTTTGGATTTGTATTTGCCATTGATTTTCTCTTATTTTTCCCTTTTATACCTACGTCCACTGAGCTTCGAACAGATTTGTGAGGTCAATCCTCCGGGTTTCCTTTTCTATTGGCAGACCGAAAGGGAGAGGAATAGGTAATGCTTTAGGATCTTGGTGCGGCATTGATCTTCTTTGGGTTCCGTGCCTCTGGCTTCCAGGGGCTGGGCGTGTATGTGTGTGGGTGTCGACACCTCTGGCTAACATACCAAGAGTAATAATAAAAATAAATTGACATCTTTTCATCTTAGGGTCCTTGTGCCACGTAGATCCAAACAGCTAACTAGGGGTAGTATTTTTTAAGATACAACCCGTTCCATGGGTGAGAGAGCTCCTCGCCTTCTGCGTTCACTAGCCTATACGAGTTGCCTGGACCTATCGCTTTGATCACGAACGGCCCTTCCCAATTAGGTTGGAGTTTTGACCTGGGACCTCCGGGTTTCACAAAGATTCTTTTAATAACCATTTCACCGACTTTAAATTTTCTCTCGATAACTTTCTTTTGATGAAAACGAGCGAGTCTATTTTGGTACATCCTTGTATGTTCTGCGGCGACCAGACGCTTCTCGTCTAAGAGTTCCAGTTGTCTAGGAGCGATTCGCATCGCTCATTGATTGACAAGTCCTTGTCAAGCTGGATTCTTAGCGAGGGAATGAGAATCTCGTACGGTACTACTGCCTCCATCCCCTAGGTGAGGGCGAATGGTGTCTGCCCAGTAGGAGTACGGATTGAAGTGCGGTAGGCCCACAGAGCTTCTATAAGCTTTTCTGGCCAATCCGAGAATCTGTTAGTCTCACATGTTTTCTTAACAATTTTAATCAAGGTTTTATTAGTGGCTTCTGCCTGGCCATTGCCTTGCAGATAATATGGAGATGAATGATGCAATGCAATTTTATACCTGTTGCAGAGGTCACGCAGCTCTTGAGATATGAACTGGGGCCCGTTGTCGGTGACGATGGTGTCTGGGATACCAAACCTGGTGATGATATTTTTCATGATGAATCTGCACACGGTTGTTGCCTTGACTTCCGCGTATGCTTCGGCTTCCGCCCACTTGGTGAAGTACTCCGTTGCTGTAAGGATATACGATTTAACCTTGCTCTGGGAGTTGGGGTCGCCAAGGGGGCCAATGATGTCGAAAGCCCACATAGCGAAAGGCCATGGGGAGGATATCGGGTGAAGTGAAGAGGATGGAGAATGAATTTTGTCGGCGTGCAGTTGGCACTTGACACATCGACGGACAAAGATGGAACAATCCTCTTCTAAAGTAGGCCAAAAGAAACCTTGCCTAAGGATCTTCTTGGCTAGTATTTGACTATTCACATGGCCTCCACAAACGCCCGAATGGGCCTCTTCAACAACCTTTACGGCTTCTTCTTCATCCAGACATCTAAGCAAAACTACAGAAAATCCCCTTCTATAGAGAGTATTTCCAACCAATGTATACTTTTGGGATAATCTCCTTATTGCTCTCTTCTCATCGGTTGTGGCTTTCTCAGGATACGACTGGTTTCTGCAATACCTAGCTATCTCATAATACCATGGCTTTTCATCATCCTCCATTTCTTCTTCCAGTTCTATTAACATGATCTCGGTTTTACTTCTCCTTTTTGCGTTTTTCAGCACTTTTTCCTTAACCCAGAGAAAGTTAGGATCTAGAATGACGGGAACATGACGGCGCTTGATCTGAATGCTGTCAAAATCCCCGAGATAGCACATATACATGGTTGCGTCAACTGTGGCGAGGGCATCGGCTAGAAGATTCTGATGACGAGGGACATGGACAAAAACTAGCTTGGAGAATAGCTTGGCATAAGCTGAGGCAAGTTCTTGATAGGGCTTGAGTTTCGGATCGCGAGTGACATATTTGGTAAGCACTTGGCGCAAAACCAGCTGACTATCACCTACGATTCGCAAGTGGGTGACACCATAGAAATGAGCGAGCTCCAGACCAGCCAGTAAAGCTTCATATTCGGCAATGTTATTGGTGGCAGGAAAATCTAGTTTATGAGCTCGTGGAATGGTGACACCTTCAGGTGATAGCAGAGCAATCCCGATGCCCTTCCCGTGAGAATTCCGAGCTCCATCAAAATATAACGTCCACATAGGATCAGATTGGCTAAGGGACATCAATTCTTCATCTGGAAACTCTGAACGGACCGGATCGAATCGGGGAATAGGGTGATGAGCGAGATGCTCCGCTATGGCATAGCCCTTAATTGATTTCTGCTGAATATAGGTGATCTCGAACTGAGAGAGAAAGCTTTGCCATCGTGCTAGCCTATCAGTTAGAACAGATTTTTCAAGGAGAAATTTGATAGGATTCATTCGGGTGATGAGATGAACCTCGTGAGCAAGAAAAAAGTGCTTTAGTTTCTGCACTACCCATACGAGCGCAGCACAGGTTTTCTCCATTGCAGAGTACCTTTGCTCCCAGGTGTTGAGAAGCTTAGATAGGTAGTATGCTGCCCTCTCCTTGCCTTCTTCATCAACTTGCGCGAGGATAGCTCCCACCGAGTCTTCCAGGACAGATACATAAAGAATAAGAGGCTTACCTAGAGTCGGCGGCCTTAAGACAAGGGGATTAGCATCCTTAAGTCCGTCAAAAGCCGCCTGACACTTCTCATCCCAACGAAATTCGACTTCCGGCTTGGTGAGGTCGTAGAAGGGTCTACACCTCTGCGAGTGTTGGGAGACGAATCGGCGAATAAACTGCAGCCTCCCGATTAACCCTCGAACTTCCTTCAAATTTTTAGGAGGAGGCATTTCTCTTATTGCCTTTGCCTTGTTGGGATCAATTTCTATGCCCCTCTTGCTCACGATGAAACCTAGGAGCTTACCAGACGAAACACCAAATACACACTTTTTGGGGTTCATCTTCAATTGGTATTCCCTTGCTCTCTGCAAGACTCTCTTCAGAACCCCGGGATGTTCAGCCAACGTCTTAGATTTCACCACCAGGTCATCCACATAAACCTCGATAAAAATGTGGATCATATCATGAAAAATAGCCATCATAGCCCTTTGGTAAGTGGCTCCAGCATTCTTGAGTCCAAATGGCATGACCACATAACAATAAGTTCCCCAAGGCGTAGTGAACAAGGTCTTCTCCTGGTCTTCCTCAGCCAACTTAATCTGATTGTATCCTGAGAAGCCATCCATGAAGGAGAGGGTTTCATAACCAGCCGTATTGTCAATGAGCACATCTAGGTGAGGCAGTGGGAAATCATCCTTAGGACACGCGCGGTTGAGGTCCCGGAAATCGATACAAATTCTAACCTTTCCATCCTTCTTCATAACTGGGACGATGTTTGCCACCCAATTTGGATAGAGTACAACTCTAATGAACCTGGCTTTGTGAAGCTTGTCAACTTCATCCTTCATTTTCAAAGCCATTTGGGAATGGAAACGCCTCAATCACTGCTTAACGGCAATGGACCCCGGCTTAAGGTAAGACGATGCTCAACTAGTGCGGAGTCCAACCCAGGCATATCTTCATAGCTCCATGCAAACGCGTCCTTAAACTCCTTGAGAACCTCAATAATTGCCTCCTCTTCTATTGATGATAAGTTACTACTTATGAGGATGGTCCTAGGTTCTTCCTCGGTTCCCAGATTGATTTCTTTGGTGATTTCCTCTACGGCGGCTGACGGTTCATCAAATCTTTTTACTCCACTTGCGACTACGTCAGCCTCATCCTCAAGCTCCTCATCACCTTCTTCAGTTGGGTCGTTGTCATCCATGATCTTATAGACTCCGAACCCATCGTCAATAAAGCATACCGATTGCTCACATTCTAGACCGGCAACTGCAAAGGCTCCTCTACAAATTCTGGAACTACTAAGCATGACTTGCATCTATGGGCTAGATCTGTTAGGAAGCGGTGCGGAACCCTCCTACCCTTGGACTTCTTTTCTAACACTACCCCTAATTGGTCACTACCTTTGCCTAGACTGGAGCTACAACTACTGGAATCTACAAGCGAAGGAAAAGTAGTAAATGTTGAATCCCACGAGGGGGAGGATGGAGAAAGATTTAGAGGAGGAAAAGCAGTAACAACAAAGTCCCGCGTGGGGGGAGATGGAGAAGAATTTTCAGCAGGTGGGATAGCAAAAGCAGAATCTCTCGCGAGGGAATTACTAAGAGCAATAGAAGGACTTCCCGGTGCGGGGGCGGATGGAGAAGGATTTACAGGGGGAAAAGCAGTAACCGAGTCCCGCGTGGGGGAATTAGGAAAAGCAGTAAAGGCAGGATCCCACGATGGGGAAAATGAAGGAAAAAAAGTAGTAACATTCCCCTGCGAAGGGGGAGGATTATTGAAAGCAGTAAATGCCTGGTCCCATGCGGGGGACTTAGGGAAAGCAATGAATGAAGGATCCCACGATAGGGAAGATGGAGGAAACAAGGTAGTAACATTCCCCTGCGAGGGGGGGGGGGATTATTGAAAGTAGTAAATGCCCCCTGCGCGAATGGGGGCGAGAGATCGGTCAAAGGACTGAAGAAGGGTTGCCCGTCGGCTGGGGCACACTCGGTGGTGAGGAAAGAAGTTTCCTCAAATGAGATGGTGGGATTGGCCATTGCGAAGCTATGGCCTTGGGGGCCCCCTCCTTGCTAGTGTGTGCGAAAGGAGGGAACGAAGCGGGAGCACCAGGGCTCAAAAGATCGGGGAGAGCAATTGAAGGCAAGTTTCTGTTCTGAGGATGCAGTGCCTTGGAGACGAGGGGGAGATTGTGGGAGCTGTTCAAAGGCAGGGAGACAGTGGTGTTCAGAAGAGAGTGGAAGAAAGGGGCTACGGTGGGCGCAGGGCCCATGAGAAAGGGGAAGGACGCATTGCTTGGGGAAAGAGGGGGGTGTCAAGCAGTCTATCCGGAGGGAGTGAGGAGGCAAGACTGCTAAACGAGAAAGTTCGAGCTTGAGGAAGAGGGAATCACTTTGAGGGAGAGGGAGGATTGCACTGAGAAAGAGGGAGGAAGATTACAGTGAGGCCGAGGGGAGAGGACGAGGCGAGATTGCCAGCTGAGAAAGTTTATCTGGGAGCAGGAGTTCAAGAGAAGAAGAATTGCTGTGAGGAGGAGGGGTGGTGAGCATCTGCTTGGGAGAGTGCCGAGAAATCGCCAAGTAGGGCACTGGTGCCCGAGGAATGCTTAGAAGGAGGGAAGAGGACCATGCAGTTGCCCGCAGGAGAGAGGGTGGAATGCTTAGAGAGAGGGAGAAAGTGAGTGTGTTGCCCAAAGGAGAGAGAAGGGACACAGGCGCGATGCCTGGGGAAGAGGAAAGTGCGGACGCGTTGTCCGGAGGATTTGGAAGAGTGGGCGCGGTGCCCGAAACTGAGGTTGACACGGGCGCGATGCCCGAAATGAGAACTGAAATGGGCGCGATGCCCAGATTTGAACCTGAAATGGGCGGGTTGCTCGTGGTTGGATTTGAAGTGGGCGCATTGCCCGAATTTGGAGTTGGAATAGGCGGTTCGCCCAGGGTGGAATTGGGAACGGGCGCGATGCCCGAGGAGGATGGACTCGCCCTGAGCCTAGTTGCGGCCATAGCTACTTCTTTGGCTTGCACGTCTTGGTCCGTGTCTGGTCGTTTCTCATCCTCCTCCAGTGCGAAGAGTTGGTCGAGAGATGCTGCCACATTGCTCATATCGAACCATTTGCTCCATTCCGGTTCTGACTCAGCTCTTCTGATACTCTTAGCTGGCCTGTGATTAGCTGTATCCCGGTATATGGCCGGAGACGACTGACAAGTGGACCCGACAATGACAGTTAATGCTTGCTCGCCTCCTGGCTGTAGTGGTCCTCTCTTAAAGTGTTCGTATAGTGCCCAAGTGAGGGGTTCCTCAAGTTTCTGCTTGGTCTTGCCTGGTTTGTAACCCAAACCTGCCTTGGGTCTTATCTTGTAGTCCTTTACTATCTCTGTTCTGCCTTGCAGCTGTGTTCCCAACCCCTTACCTGGCTGGTATCCCATCTGTTTCATAATATGCCACCCCTTTTCAGTAATGATTTTGCTTCTTCTGGTAGCATTAACAGACGGACTATTCAGGCCTGGGTACATACTTGGCGCGCCCAGTATTGACATTAAGGACTGATTGCTGGGCCAAATGGAAGGGACCGAGTTGTCTGTTATGGCGTCCACTTCTGCGACTGCGGGCTTGCTGGCCACCTTGACGATTCGCCCCTTGTATGGGAACTTGAGGCATTGGTGGACGGTAGAGATAACTGCGTCGAGGGCTTGAGTGAATGGCCTGCCCAGGATCATGCGGTAACTTGGATCCAAATCCAGAATGTGGAAGTCTATTTCAATGATAGATGGACCCAGCCCAATTTTCAATGTGACGACCCCTTTGGACGACCTACTAGTGTTGTCGTAGGCCGTGACAGTGATGGCAGCAGGTCGGATTGACTGTGCCGTTACCCCGCAGAGTTCCAGCGTGTCAGAGGACACAACATTGATTGATGCCCCAGAGTCGACCAGGCACCGAGACACGCGAATCCCGTTGATGCTGACCGTGAGGCATATAGCATAGCGCTAAAACTCGACCGGCGCTAACTCTTCTTTATGAAACATAATGGTCGGGTGCGAGCTTGAGGGTGTTAATACAGCACTTATCTGGTTTACTGGCAAATCCTCATTCACCATTACTTTCTGTAAATATTACATGAGGGCTTCTTGATGGACCACTGATCTCTTAATCAATTCCGGAATGGAGATTCTAACCGGGGTCTTATCTAAATGCTTCAACAAATCATATTGCATCCCCGGGACGGACTCCTCTGGTTGGACTCTTCTTCTTCTTGGGGTGCCAAAGTCTGCTCTTGCTACTGGGGAAACATCCTATTGAACATTCGCCCACTCCGGAGCACCGTTGTTGCCTCATGGGTATTTCTCGATATTATTGTCGAAGCCGACGGAGTAGAAGCGGGAGAGGAGGAGGTAGAGGGTTGGTCGGAAAACATCTGGTGCGGCAATTGGATAGTTGCTGCACCGGAGGGTTGAGTGGGGATACGGAGAAAGAGGGCTCGATGATTGGGGTTAATGAAGGGTACAGTTGATGGCGTGTGGAGAAGAGGTGGGTTGGATGATGGTGGTTGTGGGACTGTGGTAGAATGGGACGTATGGATTGGTTGCGGTGGGATGGTGGAAGGGTTGCGCTGGAAGGGGGCTTGTATGCTGGCGGGTGGAGGCGCCGTAGAGGCGGTGGACTGGCGGGTGAGCGGCGAGTAGGCAGTTTGGCTGGATGGTGGTGTGCTGGGTAGGGATGCGTAGGCAGGACGGTAGTGGATTATCGGGAGTAGGCGTACGGGTGAAGGGTGGCAGGGTGAAGGATGATTGGGAAGGTGGGGTGGATGTAGAGACTACTTCCATCGGCCGATTGGAAACTTCATATTGGGGAGATATTCTAAAGGCGTTAACTTGCTGATTCGGAGTCTGGTGCTCCGGGAGTGGGTTCTGAACAATGCCCATACTAGGCTGCTGTTGGGGCTGGGGCTACTGCTGCTGTTGTTGTTGTTGTTCCTACCTAACCGTCCTTCGTGCTTTCATTTCTGCAATGAACTTCTTCATTTCTGCCCAGTCAATGCCTCCACTATCGTTCAGATTATAGATCTAATCTTTGAAGTGGAAGCATGCCTCCAGGGTGTGGCCTGGGCCTCGGTGGAACTCATAATACCGCGAGGTGTCAATATTGGGCCGCCATTGCAGCCTTTCCCTAGGCAAAGTGAGTGCGCCAGCGGCCATTAGGGCATTAAAGATATCTGGCAGGGTTTTTGGTAATGGGGGATAGTGAGTCCTCCTTGGGCCAGGGGGTTGTCGGGGTGGTTGAGGCTCGTACTTCCCTGGAGGAGGGACCTGATTGTATTGGGGAGGTGCCGGAGGAGGTTGTTGGGGTTGGTACTGGGGGGGAGCGGGCTGTCGATATTGAGGTTGCGGAGGCTGACGGTATTGTGGCTGCAGAGGTTGTTGGTGGTACGGAGGAGGTTGTTGATACTGTGGCCGCTGAGGTTGCTGGTAATATGAAGGTTGTTGAGGTTGCTGAGGCTGCTGAGGTTACTGAGGTGGCGTTCTGAACAGTGGTGGGTTGTTGGTTCTTGGAGCGGGTTGTTGGGGTGGTGGGGTTCGGGCGTTGGCGTTGGGTCGGTAGGTGGAAAGATTGGGGGTGCCCATCGCACTCACTTGCTCATTATGAATGACACCCTCTGTCGTGGGACTACCAACCGGAGCACCACTGGTTTTCTTGAATGCCCAAGTTTTGGACTCGAACATGGCCATAATAGGGGAGTCCTTTAGCTGTGTCTGAATATACCGTGCCCTTTCATACAGTTCTTCCATTATCGTTAGCTTGTTCATGGCCAAGATGTGTTTGAATTGAGGAGTGGCATTTTCTGTGATAATTTTAACTTGCTCGGCCTCAAATAGCGGGTCCCTCAGTCTTTCGGCCAGTGCCCTCCATCTATCAGCAAAATGTGCAAATTCTTCGTCCGTCCTCATCTTTTCAGCCACTAGATCGGTAATTGATAGTGCCGAACCAACTCTGTCTCTGTACCTCTGCAAAAATTTCCTCTGAACGATCTCGAAGTCCTCAACGTCTGTGGGTTCTAATGAATAGAACCACTCAAGGGCAGGTCCGTCCAAGGATCTCGGAACAGGAAAGCAAGGGCCCGATTATCACTTTGCCAAAAGGAAGATTCGTACATGAATTCTTTTAGATGCACAAACGGATTGCCGGTGCCATTGTAGAGGCAATAAATCGGCATCTCAGAGGGAGGAAGGTGAAAGACTGGCATGGAAGGGAGCGCCAGTTCGAAGAAGTCTCTGGGTGTGGACACCCTTTTGAAATCTTGTTCGAGCTTACTCACATTCGCTAAGAGGGCTTGGGCGAGTTGATCAACGGAAGATTTGGAAGGTGCTCCTGGAGGAAAGTGGTGGGGGGCATCTACTTGAACAGGATAATGTGTAGAAGGGATACCGGCAGGTAGGGAGACATGAGCCGGGACCCAGGGTTGGTGAAAGGGCCTCGCCGCGTCGGTGCTTGGCCGAATATAAGGAAGAGGATGCCTCCCCACGGGACTGTGGGGGCGGGACTGGATGATGGAATGGGCCCGTGAGGGAGGAGGAGAAGCTCGGGCTGTCGGGTCACGAGCGGATTGAGTCTGGACACCTGCATTCGGGTGGGAGAGATGGACTGGATCAACAACAGACTTGCCTTTGAGGGCAGCCTGGACCTCCTGAAGCTGAGAGGCTTGGAGGCTCTGGAGGATATCAACAATCTGGGATATATCAAATGGGGAGGAGGTGTTCCCAGTGTCATGCCTTGTCGAGACATGGGGAGCCTGGACATCCATCGCGTTGACACGCGAACTGGACGGATCGGCATAAGCCCGATTCTGAATTTGGGGAAGTTGCTGACTGGGATCATACATCTCATCATACATATTCTCATAACTCATACCATCGTTCTCGGCCATTGAGAGGGATCGGACGGAATGAAGCTGCATGCAAAATTCTAAAGACACACGGTGTAATTTAACAAGCAACTAATAGACAACTACTCAAACGAGTTTGAGAGAAGGAGTTAATGACTTTTAAATCACAGACTTGGAAAATGATTACGTCCACTTAAATATGCAATATGTCTTAATGTGGATTTTAATGACAGTGTCTCTCCAAAGTAGGTGTGAACCTAAAGTAGGTGAGATGACAACTTCAGTTTTTTTTTTCTAAACAACTCCCTTGCACGCAATAGGTCTTCTAAACTCGGGTCAACAGAGCGGTACAACTGGCTCGGTCTGCCGTGAGGGAATCCACGGGGTACGGAGACTTACGAAGGTCCCGATGATAATTCTCTAGCCCAATGAGACAGAATGCCCAATGGAGAGATAGCCCTCACCGAGAAGGTGTGTGGATCCTAGGGGAGGAGAGAAGGAGGTCCCTCGGCCGAAATGCCCTGCAGATGCAAAACAATACAAAGATAGCACAAATGGCAGGAAGACTGGGGCTCTGTGACATACCGAATCGCGTCCAGTACAGTGGGCGCGGTTCAGTAAAGGGCGTCCATTCTGTTGACCACGGATCTGACAGCTCCTGGAAGCTGTAAGAGCCGAGGTAACTCCCTTCGGACTCTGTCACGAATAGCGTCCGATCCGGCCGCCGCGCAAACCAGGAATAGAAAAGGCGTCTGCTGCACTAGATGTGAATCAAACATGCCATCCAAGAACACACAAAAACAACAGGAAACCTGACAGATATGCTTTCCACAATTTTTATACAAGGAAGGAAATTTCACATGGAGATGCTTTCTTCAGATGAAAATAAGTACACGGGGAGGGGATCATGGTGGTATATTTTTTTTTTTGAATTTTTTTTTTCCTTTTAATTCACAGATTTCATGTAGGAAGTGTAGCAAAAAATGAGGGGAAAATACGACTATGAAATGGTAATGGCGATGGGAATCCCAAATGGCACCATGTGGGGTGTGGAAAGGGAAAAATTGTACCACGTGGGGTACGAAGGAGGGGCACACATGGGTGCTGAAGGAGGGGCACACGTGGGTGCCAAATGAAGTAACCGGGATCAAAAGAAGAAGGGTCCCATCAAGATCGCCAAGTTGTAGACGGTGCTTTTCCCCGACTCTCCGGAGAACACTCATCCCACGACGGGAAATAAGGGATTTTTTTAAAAGGAAATTAGATGACGAGAAGAGTGGAAATGGGGGTGATAGCGTAAAAAAAACAAAACAACAAAAAAAGGGCGTGCGTGCGTGTGTGCACGAGGAATGTGTCGCGATCGCCAGGTGCACGTAGGCACCGGATGTAACGGGCCAAAAGAAAATGTCGCGGTGTACTTACCTTCACCCGAAGAAAAGCGCAGGAATGTGCGTTGGATTCTCCTTCCTCCTTACGCCGGCCGGCCGACGAAGAAGATTCGATGCCGGTTACCTTGCAAAATGGAAAACAACAAGAAACACGTAAAAGGGGAGGCTAGACTATGAAGCGCAGTAAATGTATGCAGAGTGAAGTGTGGAAAAACATATAAATGAAGGGTAACACACCTCGTGGAGGTGGTGTTAAACCCCTAGGGAGTAGGTGGTTGAAAGAAATGCTATGTGTATGTGTGTGTGAAGATGTGCAATGCATGCGCTAAATAACACAAAAAGGGGAAGGAAAAAAGGAAAAGGAATCGAAGAAGAGGGAGAGGTGGAGTGGTGGCGTAGCCCGATGGCGAAGTGGCGAGGATGGAGGTGACGCCAATATGGTTCCTCCGAAGCGCCCTGACACTCAAGAAGCTCCGGTTTGCGAAGGAGACGACGCGAGGGCGACATGTGCGTAGCGTGCCGCCTTCGGAACACGAGCTTTCGATCCGATGAAATCCCGCCTTAGAAGTTTGGAGAGTTGGAGTCCGGAGGTCGGGGTGATAATTTGGCAGGGCTTTGCCGTGGTTTCCGATCTATTTTTATGAGGATCTCTCGGGTCTGTATTTATAGCCAAAATCACGTCCAATCCAGAGACCGCCTATTACAACTTAAAGGCGCCCGCCTGACAGGCCGCGCTTCATAACATCACTTGATTTGCACACGATTAGACATTTTCATGATGATTATAGCTGTAAGATAGGTTCTGAATCGCGTCGGGGTGGCTGGCCGTGTTTTCTTAGGCAAATCGAATCTTTGATGAAATCCGATCCTTGATTTGATATTTATAAAAAGCGTTGAGCCACCCAGATGCGCTTCAAATAGACATCATGATTGTTGACATGGCGTCCATTAAATGGAGCTGACAAGGCGCGGCCAGAATCTTTGACTTTAATTAGCGGCGGGGCGGCAGGATGCGCATTAATCGCGTCTAATGTTCTGGACACGGATCAGATCGGAAAAAGGACATCCGCTACATTGGACGGGAAAAGATGAAGCTCAACAGACCCTTAAAAAGAGATCTCAAAACCTTAGAAAAATCTAGAAAGATAGGAAAATCATTCATGAGGTTAATGGAGAAGAGCCACTTCGAGGCATCGCGGTATAACATGGAATTTGCTCGATGTGCTGCCAAATTGGCGTGTCTACAAATGTCTCTCAAGCCAGATCGGGTCAACCTCCTCTGTCTGCTGCAGAATTCTTAGATCTGAACTCTATTCATCTTGTTCGAGACCCCTATGAAACCTGGGTTGAGAGATACAAGGTGTATATGGCTATGAAAAAGGAACTGAAGCAGCACCAGATATTCTACCCCATAACCATAGATAAGCTCCTTCAGCATGCCAGTTTTGGTACCTCTACCTTTTACAAATCTTCTCTTGGTAGCAATGAATATGGCACTTTCATTGAAGCTCAGAGGGAGTTGCACATCCAGAGGATGGCTCCTGTTATGGGACCTTCCTACTCCAATGTTTATGGTGCATTTCAAAGTTATTTTGAAGAGTAGGAGCGCAAGGCTTGGCCAATCATTACTCGCCATGCCTTTCTTTTGTCCCCTGCTTTCTACATTTCTGTACCTCCTCAGTAATTTAATGAAAAACTGTCTCTTCCTGGCTCCCATTTATCTTTCTTATGTTCTCTCTTTATATCTTTTTGCTTAATGACAAAAAGGAGGAGAAAAATAAAACATTCTGAAATACATATCAACATACCTTCTTTCTTATTTTAGAAAAATTACTCAAGTTTATTTTAGCAAATTATATGTTATGTTTGTTATGATTTTGTCATCACCAAAAAGGAGGAGATTGATCATCAGTCCTGTAACGTAGCGCGTTTTTCGGATCTTCGCGGATTGTTGGTTAGTGGTAGTTCGGATCTGTGTTATTGGTTTTGGTATGGTGCTCATGACCAATATGTGGTCATTGGGCCTTGGTTGTGGTTTCCGCGCGCTGTGTGAAGCTTTGTAGGCCGGCAGGTTAGGCCCGTGGTGCCCGTTGGTTCACTGAATGTGAACGCGACGGGGGTGTAGGTCGCATTCTGAACGCGACGGCAGTAGGGGTCACGTTCTGGTTGCTGCTGCTGGGGTCGACGTCTGCATGTGCGTCGTGTGTCACGCATGGAGTGGAGTTTGCTGACGTCGGAAATGGGAAGGCTACACCTTAGTCCATCGCGATCAGGTCACGACGGGAAGGTACGTCGCGATCCCAACCGCTGTGCGGTTTTTAAGCAGGCTGGCCGAACAGAGCATTCACAAGCTCTGCTCGACCAGGGAAGAAGCTGCTGCGGCTCTGTTGGGCGATTTGGCATTTCGGCGGAGTTCTCGTCGTGCTCTCGACGTGGGGACGTCGCATGGAGCGGGGGAGACGTCGTGCTGTAGTCGGTTTGTGCGTTCTTCGTGAAGGTAGGGAGTTCTACCTTGATTTGTTACGTGAATTGTATATTGGTTTGTTTATTGCTGTAGATACCAAGTCTAGGAGGTGAAATGAGCATGAAAACCAGGTTGAAATCATGTTTAGGGTGGTTTGCAAGAAAGATCCGGAGATGGTTCCCGGATTGGGGTTTTCGTTTGAGAAGGCGACGGACCCTGCTGTCGCGACCAGGTAGCGACAGGCTGACCCGCCGCGACAGGGTTTCTTATCGTGACATATCATGGCGTCGCAATCAGAAGGCGGTCATGGCCTCTGCCGCGATCACAGCCGAGGGTTCTGCTTTGCATGCTTTTCGTGTTATGGTTATCTGATTATCGAAGTTTAACGTGCATGATTTTGGTAAGAGGTGCATTGGCACCCGTAAAGCTCTATGAGCATGTTGCTCACATGGTTGGTGGGTGGATTACATATGGTTTACATAGTTGGTGTGGTGTTTACATAATATGAATATGTGCATGGCACATACTCCGTTGTGGTGGTGTTACACGTGTGTGGGTGTGGGTGTGTGCATGGCACATGCACTGGTTGTCGTAGTGGCTAGGCAATGATGGTTCAAGTGTGAACCTAGCCTCAGTCTTGTAACATCCTTTGTGGACTAATAGAGATGGTTTAATTAATGTAATGCAAGTAAGGTTAAGAGTTAATGTATAGTTAGTATATATGGTATGTATGTGGCAAGGAGGTCATGTGATGACCAATGATAGGCCAGTTTGTAATTGGTTATCGTGGTTTACATGTGTATTGGTGTGAGGTAGTTTATAGAACACAGGGTGACCGAGGTTAAGCTATTCTTGGCATTTGTACTTTGGTTTGTAATAAAGAATATATAAGTATACATCGTGGTTTGTGCATTGCTGAGTTTGGTGGTCCGGCGCCTATTCCGGATGCCTCTTCAATCGAGTGCCCCAGGTTCCTAGGAGAGCCAGGCACGTGAGTGTGCTCGGGGCTTGTCCCAGTACAGTGGTACCGTCGAGGTCTTGTCGTCTTCCTGGACACCCTCACTCTCAGGGAGAGTTGTCGTCCGGCTGAGGGAAAGACGGCAGTGGGACAGTGACTTGTGAGAGTTTGTGTTTAGTCACTTGTAGCGCGCTCGTAGCTGGGGATTACAGACACCAGTAGACGTACTGGGCCCTGGCTAGTCCTGTTACCAGTGCCTCACTTTAGAGAGCTCAGGCCAAAGTCTCTAAAGGTGCCAGGCATGGGCCTGCAGGGTGTGTGACCTATAGGTTATGGTGGTTTGGTTGGTCTCCACAGTTCTTTGGCTTTACTTGTGTTGTGGAGCTGCAGTTGGACCTTACGTCCGTGACTGCGAGACTGAGAGGTAGTTCTTGTGCTGTGTTGTCCGGGTTGGATACTGGCATCATGAACCAGTAGTCTGTCCCGTGTGGTGGCGTCGTGCTTTCCGGCTCGTGCTTTGCTATTGGCTATAGCATGTGTTAGTTGTAGTTTTACCCGTTGAGGTGTGCCATGATGTTGGCACGGTTGTTGTTGTGGTTAGTGAGCAGAGACTCACTGGTTGTGGTTTTATTGGTTGTGGTGTGCCCTCGTAGTGGCACAGTTATGTTTGTGTTCCGTGGTGGTACCTTGTGGTGGTAGGTACCTGTACTCTTTGTGGGTACTGGTTTCTCGTAGTACGCTGAGTACTAGCCTTTGCAGGTGGTGAAGTGGAGGTCATGCAGTGAGACCTAGCACTTGTTGTGTTTTACCCTTCCTTGGGTAAGTTTTCGAATAAGGTTTAGTGCGCGATGGATTGGCATCGTGATAGCCAGTCCTGTTTCTTAAGTATGATATTCGATACATCGTGATTTAAGGGTATAAAGGATTAGCTCTTGGTTAACAATCCTATTACCCATATGTTTAGAGGCTTACCAGTGAAGCTAGTAGCTTAGGCAATGCTTTGCCTGTGTGGCTCATAGCTTAGGCGACCAGCTGTTGAGGTGTTGTGCCTGTGAGGCTTGTGGCGTAGGCTTTACAGTTATTGAGTGGACTAATGGTGCTGTTGTCTCTTCGTCTTTCTGAGATTTGCAGCAACTGAGTTAATTATGTTTAGTATTGTTAATTATGCTTTGTTGTGAGCATGATGTGGTTTGGTTTCTGGTATTACCAGTGAGACCCGTTGGGGTTGAGGTTCTCCTGCGTTGTGTGTGGTTTTGGGTGGTTCCCTACTAAGCCAGTGATTTGTTGAGGCTCACTCCCTTACAGTTCTTTTCAGGGTTTACCATTGGTGTGGCTTGAGGAGGTGTTGTGACAGACTTGTACCACCAGCAGTAGTGTTAGTACAGTTATGTGAGCTTGTGCTCCCTCGGGGTATGCCCCAGGTAGTTGTACTCTTTTTAATTTGGGCATGTAATAATGTAATGGGACAGTTGTAAATTGTATATGCAGATATGAGCACATATCCTTTTTTTGTGTCTCTTACTATTGTGGTTTGTCTTTTATATTCTTCCTGGACATGTGTTTGAGATATCCCTTGCGAGACTTCGGTCCGTTCGCGGGAGATGGATCTGGATATGGACCCTTATTGGGTATAAATATCCAGGGCCGTTACAGTTGGTATCAGAGCAATGGTCCAGTTAGAATATGAAAAGATATTAAGATTACAATGTCCCAATACATGATTTAATGTCCACTGCTGGTAGTAAGTCTGTAGTTTCCTGTGCTTTTTAGTACGGTTTCCATATGAGTTTTGGTATATGAATTGTATGTATAGTTGGTTAGATCAGTAGTTGTGGGTAATAGCAGATATGATTGGTGGTGTAGTATGAGTGATTATTGGATTGTTGTTAAAGTATAATTGATTAAAGATTCTTTATTATAGAAATTGAAAGAATTAGTGCATTCAGTTATGAAATTCACTAAAAAGTGTTTTAATGAGAATCAGAGTTGGTAGAGAAAGGTATAAAGTAGTGATGTGATGGAATAATAGAGGGAATTGTATCATGATGAGAAATAGGGCTTTGTGATTAGAACTGTTAAAAGGGTGAATTGTGGTTGAAAATTGTAGCAGAGATAGTCATTGTATTTGAGATTTATGTTAATAAAGTGTTAAGAAGTTGCTTGGATAATAGTATGATTAATGGCATGTTAGGTTTGAAATGATCAAGTGAGGTAGTTTAGCTTGAGATGAGAGGTTGGTAAGCAGAGGAGCAGTGATCAAGATGATTCTTAAGTGTGATTTGTGATTAGAAATAATTGCAGTAACGAATTTAAGGGTAGTGTTGATATGAATAATAAGGATAATAGAAAGTTTGATATAAAAACTCATGTAAATGGATGTAAAGGTGACCGGTTGGTTAAAGAGAGAGTAAAAGAGTAGTGGGAAGTCAGATTTTTTCGAGAATTTTTATAAGAGAAAGACGTTTGTTAATAAAAGGTAGTGGATAAAGATTTCATAGAAAGATTTGTATAAGGTTGTTGCAGCGTTAAAGATAAGAGCAGTGGTGCCAGCATTTGTGTATAGATTGCGGAAGCAGAGAAGGGAAATTGGTGTCAGAGGCAGATTGAAGTTAAAACTAAATAATTAAAGTAAGTTGAATCTATGTAAGTTAGAATGGACAAGGTTAAATCCATTGAAAAGTAATGGGGAATAGCAAAGTGGATTATGAATGGATATTTGTGAATGAGCTGTAACAGTGGAAATGTGTATATTTGGTGGTAAGTTAGTAATATGGAATAAATAAATTAAGTAGAATAAATCATTATGTTTTAAAGAAATAATTTTAGTTTATAGTTATGGTGGAAAGTAAGAAGGATTGTAGCATAAATGGCACCTGGAAATTAGTCAGCTAGTAAACTAGTTAAGAGAAATATTTTGCAGAAATGGTGTTATGTTATTAATAGTAAAGATAAAATTTAGTATTAATGATCAAGTGGGGAAAAAGAATGTGATAGATTATAGAATAGTGATAATTAAATGATTCAGAAAATGTGCAATAAGAATTTGTGATATGCAGTAAGGTGATTTGGATGAATAAATAAATTTTGTTATAAGAATATTTTTAGAATTTGAAATAAAACTATAATAAATCAGTTAAGGAGGAGTGAACAGATTAAGGTATAGTGAAAAGGAGTAGAAAAAGGGAGGAGCAATATAATCAGTTTAATGGTAAAGAAATTTTGAGATTTGATGTCATATAATTGAGCAAAGCTTGAATAAAGGTAAAGGTGAATTTTCGGGTATGGGTAGCAATCAGAATGGAAGATGAGAAAAGATATGAATTGGGTTTGTTAAATCAATTAGAGAATATTGTTTAAAGCAAAGAATATATATATATATAAAGGGAAAAGTATATCAATATTGATATATGTTAAGATTTAGAATTTAGTGTGAAGCAGATATAGCAGAAGATAGAATATGAGTGGAGTTAATTAAGTGGTATTGATGTATGATAAGAGAAATGTAAAGTTAGTTGGAAAGTATAATTTGAAGCGAGATAAGTTATTAATGAATTAAGGGAATCAGAATTCATGAAATATTTGGTGAGAGGTTTAGTATGATCAGAGTAGCGCAGCGGAAGCGTGGAAGATTTAATATTCATAAGTTATCTGAAGTTTAAGTAATTAAAGGAGAATTTAAAGTCTGGTGCGCAATTAAGTCAAGTGATGGTTAGTGGTGATAAATAAATAGTGAGATAACATCAGGAAATTTGAAATTTTAAATAATGTAAAGTGAAAGGATTTAAGTAAAAAAATAGCCCAGAAAAAGAAAGGTTGCAAATATAACCAAGAAAAATGTGGAAATAGGTTCAGTCCAAGCAGATAAAGCACTAATAGCAAGGTAGAATCGCTTATAATTGAAAGATAAGGAATGGTAGAATGGATCCATAAAATAAAGTAGTGGTGGAATAAATTAAAAAGAAAGGGAAGGCAGAGCAAGTATGAACATAAGTAGATGGTCTGAAAGAGGATGCAGAGGAAGCTCAGCATATGGCTTTGTTTCTTTTTAGGTGATAGTGTGGTTTATTGTCGCTCGTTTTGAATGTCGAGGACGACATTCCTTTTTAGGTGATGGTAATGTAATGCAGTGCGTTTTTCAGATCTTCGCGGATTATTGGTTAGTGGTAGTTCGGATCTGTGTTTATTGGTTTTGGTATGGTGCTCATGACCAATATGGGGTCATTGGGCCTTGGTTGTGGTTTCCGCGCGCTGTGTGAAGCTTTGTAGGCCGGCAGGTTAGGCCCGTGGTGCTCGTTGGTTCACTGAATGTGAACGCGACGGGGGTGTAGGTCGCGTTCTGAACGCGACGGCAGTAAGGGTCATGTTCTGGTTGCTGCTGCTGGGGTCAACATCTGCATGTGCTCCACGTGTCGCGCATGGAGTGGAGTTTGCTGACGTCGGAAATGGGAAGGCGATGCCTTAGTCCGTCGCGATTAGGTCGCGAAGGGAAGGTACGTCGCGATCCCAACCGCTGTGCGGTTTTTAAGCAGGCTGGCCGAACAGAGCTTTCACAAGCTCTGCTCGACTAGGGAAGAAGCTGTTGTGGCTCTGTTAGGCGATTTGGCGTTTCAGCGGAGTTCTCGACGCGGGGACGTCGCATGGAGCGGGGGAGACGTCGTGCCGTAGTCGGTTTGTGCGTTCTTCGTAAAGGTAGGGAGTTCTACCTTGATTTGTTACGTGAATTGTATATTGGTTTGTTTATTGCTTTCAAAACAGTAGATACCATGTCTAGGAGGTGAAATGAGCATGAAAACCAGGTTGAAATCATGTTTAGGGTGGTTTGCATGAAAGATCCGGAGATGGTTCCCGGATTGGGGTTTTCGCCTGAGAAGGCGACGGACCCTGCTGTCGCGACTAGGTAGCAACATGCCGACCCGTCGCGACAGGGTTTCTTATCGCGACATATCGTGGCGTCACGATCAGAAGGCGGTCATGGCCTCTGCCGCGATCACAGCCGAGGGTTCTGCTTTGCATGCTTTTCGTGTTATGGTTATCCGATTATCGATGTTTAACGTGCATGGTTTTAGTAAGAGGTGCATTGGCACCCGTAAAGCTCTATGAGCATGTTGCTCACATGGTTGGTGGGTGGATTACGTAGGATTTACATAGTTGGTGTGGTGTTTACGTAATATGAATATGTGCATGGCACATACTCCGTTGTGGTGGTGTTACGCGTGTGTGGGTGTGTGTGTGTGCATGGCACATGCACTGGTTGTCGTAGTGGCTAGGCAATGATGGTTCAAGTGTGAATCTAGCCTCAGTCTTGTAACGTCCTTTGTGGACTAATAGAGATGGTTTAATTAATGTAATGCAAGTAAGGTTAAGAGTTAATGTATAGTTAGTATATATGGTATGTATGTGGCAAGGAGGTCATATGATGACCAATGATAGGCCAGTTTGTAATTGGTTATCGTGGTTTACATGTGTATTGGTGTGAGGTAGTTTGTAGAACACAAGGTGACCGAGGTTAAGCTATTCTTGACATTTGTACTTTGGTTTGTAATAAAGAATATATAAGTATACATCATAGTTTGTGCATTGCTGAGTTTGGTGGTCCGGCGCCTATTCTGGAATGCCTCTTCAGTCGAGTGCCCCAAGTTCCTAGAAGAGCCAGGCACGTGAGTGTGCTCGGGGCTTGTCCCGGTACAGTGGTACCGTCAAGGTATTGTCATCTTCCTGGACACCCTCACTCTCGGGGAGAGTTGTCGTCCGACTGAGGGAAAGATGGCAGTGGGACAATGACTTGTGAGAGTTTGTGTTTAGTCACTTGTAGCGCACTCGTAGCTGGGGGTTACGGACACCAGTAGACGTACTGGGCCCTGGCTAGTCCTGTTACCAGTGCCTCACTTTAGAGAGCTCAGGCCAGAGTCTCTAAAGGTGCCAGGCATGGGCTTGCAGGGTGTGTGACCTGTAGGTTGTGGTGGCTTGGTTGGTCTCCACAGTTCTTTGGCTTTACTTGTGTTGTGGAGCTGCAGTTGGACCTTACGTCCGTGACTGCGAGACTGAGAGGTAGTTCTTGTGCTATGTTGTCTGGGTTGGATACTGGCGTCATGAACCAGTAGTCTGTCCCGTGTGGTGGCGTCGTGCTTTCCGGCTCGTGCTTTGCTATTGGCTATAGCGTGTGTTAGTTGTAGTTTACCCGTTGAGGTGTGCCATGATGTTGGCACAGTTGTTATTGTGGTTAGTGAGCGGAGACTCACTGGTTGTGGTTTGATTGGTTGTGGTGTGCCCTCGTGGTGGCACAGTTTGTTGGCCCTTTTTGTGTGCGGCAGCAAACCAACCTAGAGGGGGGGTGAATAGGTTTTTCTGAAATCTGAAATAGAATTTTAAACACAGAAAATAACACTTGAAAGTTTGGTTAGTTCAGTGTGATAGAGAGTGCAGTGCGGAAGCAAATAAACAATCACACAAGGACACAGGAGATTTATCCTGGTTCGGCCCTTCCCACATGGAAGTCCTACGTCCAGTCCCCAAGCAAACTCTTGGGATTTCACTAACCAAGGGTACAGTCCCCCTTATGGACCTTACAACACCCTGGATCCCCCACCAGGTCTTCTTCTCTTTCCCGGCAAGAAGGCAGCCCACTTCTCTTACAGGTAAAGAAGCCAACCTCCTGGAACAAACCCCAGTGCGGTTCTGCTAGACACAAACCCCTAGCTGGGTTGACAACTGGTACAAACCCCAGTTAGGTTCTGCTAGACACCAACCCCTAGCTGGGTTAACAACTGTACAGTCCTACAGCTGGACACAGATCTTTCTTAGAAAGATCAGACTGAGAGACCTTACAAGATGAACACTCATGTAAAGCTCACAGTCCCAAACTCTCCCCAGATATACAATAAGCTCGGAGAGAAACAGAAGAAGAAAAGAAGGCTCGAATGCTTGAAGGCTTGGAAGCTTGAGAGCTTGAAATGCTTTGACTGCTTCTTCTTGGCTCAGGCTCTTTCTCTCTTTCCTTGAGTGTATGTGGCGTGAAGGTGCTTCTCACAGATGTACACTCCTTCAAAGATATTCAGGAAAAGGCTCTTTAGTTCTTCAGCAATGCTCCATCTTTTATATTGAGCAGCTTTAGAATAGATCCGTTGAAGAGATCCGTTGGAGTTCTAGCCGTTGCTCATCTCCTCTTCATTTGTCTTGATCAGATTCTGATGGTCTTCGATGTCTGTAAGCATAGAAGAGAGTGTTAGCATAAAAGAGTGTTTATGATAAACGATGCATGGTACTGTGCTTCTGCTAACATACTGAAAATAGAGGTCATATCTTTTTGACAAGACTCTGAAATATGCATGCAGCTTTTTGTCAGAAGATATTTGACTTTTCATTTAAGTGCCAAGCATATTTGAAATATAAAGGCAATCTGTGTTTCAACAGAATCCATGAAGAAATCGTTATGAGCATGACTTATGAAATCGTTATGGGAACGATTTCTTAACAAATCGTTATGGGAACGACTTCTTATCAAATCAATGCGCTTTAAAGAAGAAATCGTTGCGAACACTTATGAAATCGTTATGGCATCGACTTCTTAACAAATCGTTATGGAACGACTTCTTATCAAATCAATGCGCTTTAAAGAAGAAATCGTTAAGGCCACTTATCAAATCGTTATGGCATCGATTTCTTAACAAATCGTTGCGCTTACAGAAGAAATCGTTGCGAACACTTATGAAATCGTTATGGCATCGACTTCTTAACAAATCGTTATGGGAACGACTTCTTATCAAATCAATACGCTCAAAGAAGAAATCGTTATGGCCACTTATCAAATCGTTATGGCATCGACTTCTTAGCAAAACGTTATGGCTTCTAAAGAAATCGTTGCGAATACTTATGAAATCGTTATGGCATCGACTTCTTAACAAATCGTTATGGGAACGACTTCTTATCAAATCAATACGCTCAAAGAAGAAATCGTTATGGCCACTTATCAAATCGTTATGGCATCGACTTCTTAAAAATCGTTATGGCTTCTAAGAAATCGTTGCGAATACTTATGAAATCGTTATGGCATCGATTTCTTAACAAATCGTTGCGGCGCTTGATACTTTGGCACTTTAAACAGAAATCGATGTATATGATTAAACATCGATTTTTCATTTTAGTGCGCCAAATATTGCATCAATGAAAGACTTAGCTTTTGCTATGAGATTGATGCGACACAGATGAAACAAAATATTCAATTTAAGTTACATCATAAATTTTATTATCACCAAAATACAAGAACAAATAGAGAGTGGTTCAACAATCTCCCCCTTTTTGGTGATGACAAAATTTATGTGAATTTTCTGATAAAAATATATATAGCAAAGAGGTTTCAGAAAATTCATACAAACTCTCCCCCTTTTTGTCACTAACCAAAAGGAAGGATCTTACCATGATTTTCTCTCCCCCTTTTTGAGAGAATTTCTTACCATAGAGGGGTTCAACAAAAATATTTAATGAATAACTCCCCTTAGTGAAGGCTCCCCTTGAGTATGAGACTCCCCCTTAGTCTGTGCTCCCCTGAGCATGAGAGACTCCACCTGAATGAAACTTGAAATAATTATTAGTAATATTTAAAATTTACGAATAAATTAATGACTACTCCCTCTTCAGATATGAGATGGATGAAGAGTTGGCAGTCTTCAGTGCCTTGAGCATCCTTTGTTCCTGATGCCCCAAGGCTATCCTGCAAATGAGCTACTCAGAAGTAGGTACCCAAATCTTTTTGGGTCCTTGATGGTTAGATGCATAAAAATAACCTTTAGGAATCCAAACTAAGTGCCTTGTTGTGCATGAGTTTACTGTGTGTCCTAACTTATTACAATGAGAGCAGCAATGAATATAATTTGATTTATAGTTCTTATTTTTTTGTGTGTCTATCTGGAACACAATATTTGGAGACCTTTTCTTTTACATGAACCTTTTTCTGAGGCAACTTGGTTTCTTTTACAAATTTTGGTAATGGATATTTTTCAGGAATTATGACTTGTTTTCCTTTTTCCGGAGGTATGTACCAAGCCTGTTTGTTATTTCCAGATTTTGATCCGTTTAAGCATAGGGCTAAAGATGTTTTTCCTTTAGTTAGTTTTCTAACTGATTCTTTTAAATAGAGATTTCTTCAGTTAGAGTTTTTAATTTTTCTTCTAACTCTAGCTTCTCTTTGTTCTTGCTTTTCAAATCTTCATTTAAAATATAATTTTTATCTTTATATCTTTTAATTGTTCTTCTAGTTGTTCCATTTCTGATTTAAGATCAGAATTAGTGTTTTCTAAACAGGTAAGGTTGCTCTTGAGATTTTTTAGTTCTTTTACAACAACCTTATGCTTATTATATAGTTCATTAAAGACTTCTTCTAAGTCTTCAGACTCTGACCCTGAATTTGTGCAAGAGTCAAAAGAAGGTTCAGAGAGTACCTCATTTAGTCCCACCATGAGGGCTAGATTTACCTGCTCCTTTTCGGAATCTGAGCTTGATGATTCTGAGCATGTGGTCTCTTCATTTTCCCAGCAGCCGCCATAGCTTTTCTTTTAAATTTCTTGTGCTGCTTCTTGAGCTTTTCGGTTTGACCATTCTTCTTTAACCTTGGACAATCTGGTCTCAGATGTCCAGGTTTTCTGCATTCATAGCAGACTGGTTCCTTTTCTTTCTTTCTTTCTTTGAATCCTTCTTGATCCATTTTCTTCTTCTTGAGAATTTTCTGAAGCTTGGACAATACTTCATCCATATTACAGTCTTCAGAATCTACATCCTGGGAACTAGAAGAAGAGATGGAAGGAGCGGCTACAACTTTAAGAGCGTTAGTGCATTTCATTTTAGATGAACTTTCAGATAATCGCTCCATATTTATTTCATGTGCCATGAGAGAACCTATCAGATTATCGATCGATAATTTGGTCAAGTCATGGGCTTCTTCTATGGCCGTTACCTTAGGTGTCCATGAAATAGTTAAGGACCTAAGTATTTTTCTAACGGTTTCTTCATTAGGAAAATTTTCCAAGAGAATTTAAACCTACTACTATACTTGAAAATCTGTTATACATAGTAGTAATGTTTTCATTTGGAAGCATTTTGAATTGCTCATATTGAGAGATAAGAATATCTATCCTAGTTTGTTTTACTTTATCTGTTCCTTCATAGGTTATCTGCAATTTATCCCATATTTCTTTAGCAGATTTGCATGCAGAAACTCTACTGAACTCTCTTTTAGATAGAGCACAACATAGATAGTTTTTAGCCTTAAAGTTTAAAGATAATTTACTTTTATCTATTGTTGTAATTGCAGTAGTGCCTGGAATAGGAACAATAACATAATCACCTACCTCGATTACCTGCCACAGATCGAAATCTGTTCCTCGAATGAAGCATTCCATCCTCATCTTCCAATATTGATAATCTTCTCCATCAAAGAATGGAGGTCTGGTGACTGATTGTCCTTCAGCATATCCTTGAGCTGCCATGGATCTTTACTCTAAGATCGTTGGATCTTCTTTGAAAGTTCAGAGACCTGCTCTGATACCACTTGTTGGCCCTTTTGTGTGCGGCAGCAAACCAACCTAGAGGGGGGAATAGGTTTTTCTGAAATCTGAAATAGAATTTTAAACACAGAAAATAACACTTGAAAGTTTGGTTAGTTCAGTGTGATAGAGAGTGCAGTGCGGAAGCAAATAAACAATCACACAAGGACACAGGAGATTTATCCTGGTTCGGCCCTTCCCACATGGAAGTCCTACGTCCAGTCCCCAAGCAAACTCTTGGGATTTCACTAACCAAGGGTACAGTCCCCCTTATGGACCTTACAACACCCTGGATCCCCCACCAGGTCTTCTTCTCTTTCCCGGCAAGAAGGCAGCCCACTTCTCTTACAGGTAAAGAAGCCACCTCCTGGAACAAACCCCAGTGCGGTTCTGCTAGACACAAACCCCTAGCTGGGTTGACAACTGGTACAAACCCCAGTTAGGTTCTGCTAGACACCAACCCCTAGCTGGGTTAACAACTGTATACAGTCCTACAGCTGGACACAGATCTTTCTTAGAAAGATCAGACTGAGAGACCTTACAAGATGAACACTCATGTAAAGCTCACAGTCCCAAACTCTCCCCAGATATACAATAAGCTCGGAGAGAAACAGAAGAGAGAAAAGAAGGCTCGAATGCTTGAAGGCTTGGAAGCTTGAGAGCTTGAAATGCTTTGACTGCTTCTTCTTGGCTCAGGCTCTTTCTCTCTTTCCTTGAGTGTATGTGGCGTGAAGGTGCTTCTCACAGATGTACACTCCTTCAAAGATATTCAGGAAAAGGCTCCTTTAGTTCTCAGCAATGCTCCATCTTTTATATTGAGCACTTTAGAATAGATCCGTTGAAGAGATCCGTTGGAGTTCTAGCCGTTGCTCATCTCCTCTTCATTTGTCTTGATCAGATTCTGATGGTCTTCGATGTCTGTAAGCATAGAAGAGAGTGTTAGCATAAAAGAGTGTTTATGATAAACGATGCATGGTACTGTGCTTCTGCTAACATACTGAAAATAGAGGTCATATCTTTTTGACAAGACTCTGAAATATGCATGCAGCTTTTTGTCAGAAGATATTTGACTTTTCATTTAAGTGCCAAGCATATTTGAAATATAAAGGCAATCTGTGTTTCAACAGAATCCATGAAGAAATCGTTATGAGCATGACTTATGAAATCGTTATGGGAACGATTTCTTAACAAATCGTTATGGGAACGACTTCTTATCAAATCAATGCGCTTTAAAGAAGAAATCGTTGCGAACACTTATGAAATCGTTATGGCATCGACTTCTTAACAAATCGTTATGGGAACGACTTCTTATCAAATCAATGCGCTTTAAAGAAGAAATCGTTAAGGCCACTTATCAAATCGTTATGGCATCGATTTCTTAACAAATCGTTGCGCTTACAGAAGAAATCGTTGCGAACACTTATGAAATCGTTATGGCATCGACTTCTTAACAATCGTTATGGGAACGACTTCTTATCAAATCAATACGCTCAAAGAAGAAATCGTTATGGCCACTTATCAAATCGTTATGGCATCGACTTCTTAGCAAAACGTTATGGCTTCTAAAGAAATCGTTGCGAATACTTATGAAATCGTTATGGCATCGACTTCTTAACAAATCGTTATGGGAACGACTTCTTATCAAATCAATACGCTCAAAGAAGAAATCGTTATGGCCACTTATCAAATCGTTATGGCATCGACTTCTTAACAAATCGTTATGGCTTCTAAAGAAATCGTTGCGAATACTTATGAAATCGTTATGGCATCGATTTCTTAACAATCGTTGCGGCGCTTGATACTTTGGCACTTTAAACAAAATCGATGTATATTGATTAAACATCGATTTTATCATTTTAGTGCGCCAAATATTGCATCAATGAAAGACTTAGCTTTGCTATGAGATTGATGCGACACAGATGAAACAAAATATTCAATTTAAGTTACATCAAAATTTTATTATCACCAAAATACAAGAACAAATAGAGAGTGGTTCAACACAGTTTGTGTTTGTGTTCCGTGGTGGTACCTTATGGTGGTAGGTACCTGTACTCTTGTGGTACTGGTTTCTCGTAGTACGTTGAGTACTAGCCTTTTCAGGTTGTGTGGAGGTTAAGCGGTGAGACCTTCCCTTATTGTGCGGGTAAGTTTCCGAATAAAGTTTAGTGCGCGATGGATTGGCATCGTGATAGCCAGTCCTGTTTCTTAAGTATGATATTCAATACATCGCGATTTAAGGGTATAAAAGATTAGCTCTTGGTTAGCAATCCTGTTACCCATATGTTTAGAGGCTTACCAGTGAAGCTAGTAGCTTAGGCAATGCTTTGCCTGTATGGCTCATAGCTTAGGCGACCAGCTATTGAGGTGGTGTGCCTGTGAGGCTTGTGGCGTAGGCTTTACAGTTATTGAGTGGACTAATGGTGATGTTGTCTCTTCGTCTTTCCGAGATTTGCAGCAACTGAGTTAATTATGTTTAGTATTGTTAATTATGCTTTGTTGTGAGCAGGGTTTGGCGTGCCGGATCGGATCGGGCGATTCGGGAGAATCAGTGCGGATCAAGGGAAATCGGATTTGCAATTCGCCTGATTCAGTCCGATTCGCCTGATACCTATTCAGGCAGGGTTGCCAGGTCTCAGGATCCTGTTCAGGCAGGGTTTCAGGATCCCCTTATTTACCTGAATATCATTTAAGTAAATGTTATAATTTGTTGTTTCATTTACTTAAGATATTACATGTAAATAAGGAAGTACCCCCATTTGAATCCAATAAAAATATCAAAAAATCATATCTCTTACCAATAAAAAGTCAACTCTCCCATCGAAGAGAAAATCACGATTTCGGTGATTTTAGTGAAATGCTAACTTTCTAATCTCTCATAATTTGGTCTATCTAAAAATTTGATAATTCAAATAAACCATATAAAACACTAAAAATCTAAAGTCCGGTAAAAAAAAGTCAAACATGTATGTGACTTCTTTAAGGGAGCCGCTCTCCTACTGACAACACTTAGTCTGCTCGAGGCATCTTAGAATTTGGTTAAACTTAAGTTATCATCACCTAAACTCATGAGAATTTTCACTTTCTAATTGAAAAGAAACTAGAAAGTGACAATTCTCATGAGTTTGAGTGATGATAGTTTAGGTTTGACCAAATCTTTAGAGGTCTCAAATAGACTAAGTACTGTCAACAGGAGAGCGACTCCCTTGGAGAAGTCACATGCACGTTTGACTTTTTTTATCGGACTTTGGATTTTTAGTGTTCCATATGGTTTATTTGAATTATCAAATTTTTAGATAGACCAAATTATGAGAGATTAAAAGTTAGCATTTTGCTAAAATCATCGAAATCGTGATTTTCTTCTTCGATGGGAGAGTTGACTTTTTATTAGTAAGAGATATGATTTTTTTGATATTTTTATTGGATTCAAATGGGGGGTACTTTTTATTTACATGTAACATTTACTTAAATGATATTCAGGTAAATAAGGGGATCCTGAAACCCTGCCTAAACAGGATCATGAGACTTGACAACCCTGCCTGAATAGGTATCAGGCGAATCGGACCGATTCGGTCCGATTCGAGTCCGATTCCATGCGAATCGGACCGAATGAGGGAGAACCCGATTCGGTCCGAATCGCCGATCCGTCAAACCCTGGTTGTGAGCATGATGTGGTTTGGTTTCCTGTATTGCCAGTGAGACCCGTTGGGGTTGAGGTTCTCCTGCGTTGTGTGTGGTTTTGGGTGGTTCCCTACTGAGCCAGTAACTTGTTGAGGCTCACTCCCTTACAGTTCTTTTCAGGGTTTACCGTTGGTGTGGCTTGAGGAGGTTTTGTGACAGACTTGTACCACCAACAGTAGTGTTAGTACAGTTATGTGAGCTTGTGCTCCCTCGGGGTATGCCACAGGTAGTTGTACTCTTTTTAATTTGGGCATGTAATAATGTAATGGGACAATTGTAAATTGTATATGCAGATATGAGCACATATCCTTTTTTGTGTCTCTTACTATTGTGGTTTGTCTTTTATATTTTTCCTGGACATGTGTTTGAGATATCCCTTGCGAGACTTCGGTCCGTTCGCGGGAGACGGATCTGGATATGGACCCTTATTGGGTATAAATATATAGGGCCGTTACAAGTTCATCCCTATATAATTTCATTTATGCCTATTTTGGTGATTAACAAAACCATAATAAGTATTGTCTAACAAGTTTCCTTGAAGCTAAGTCACAGGAAATAAATCGGGCAAAATCAAGCAAAAATCTGTAAGTATTCTTATACTGTATCATTTAGAGTTCACAGCATGTAATTCTTCTAAGTACACATCGATTTCCTAAGTGATATAACGATTTCATTAGAAACAACGATTTGGTTCTCACAACGATTTGTTAAGTGAGAAACAACGATTTGGTTCTCACAATGATTTGTTAAGTGAGAAACAATTTGGTCACCGTAACGATTCGATAAGTTACATAACGACTTCGTCGCCGTAACGATTCGATAAGTTACATAACATCTTGGTCGCCGTAACGGTTCGATAAGTTACATAACGACTTGGTAGTCGTAATGATTCGATAAAGCAAACAACGATTTAGTCACTGCATCGATTTGTTTGTTTGAACAACGATTTCGGCTTCAAAACGATTCGATAAGTTACATAATGATTTGATCGCTGCAACGATTCGATATGTCATACAACGATTTGGTTGCCGTAATGATTTGCTTTCACTTAAAGAACGATTTGATCATTGTATCGATTCGATAAAGTGAAACAACGATTTGCTTATGTTTGAACAACGATTTGCTCAAATAACAATTTGCTTATGTTTGTATAACGATTTGCTTACTCGCATACAACGATTTGAATACACAATGATTTCATAAGTTGTACAACTATTTCTCTGTCATAACGACTTCATGGATTACATCGAAATTCACACATGATATTCAAATGTATTTTCAAGTATTGTGAAAGTCATTTATTCCTGCGCACATCTCTAGTATCCTTGCATTTATTATGACTGTTCACATCATTTGCACGTTGCTTTCTATTCCCATGCTCCTATAAGAAGCGCTTTTTAAATAGCAGAATGGCATTTCTATTTTGATGTATATTCTTTCTAACGTTGACTGACAAGCATGGAGACAGTCTAGCTGTCTATGCTTTAGCATTTGATGTGTGTAGGTCTCTGCCAGTACCATGTCATACAACGTTGGACAAAATAGAAGCTGAAGGATATCAAGATGGATCTTCTCCTTCCGTGCATGGGTCGTAAAGCATTAAATGACTGCAAGCACACCTATCGTACTCGACGAACCATGCAGTCTAACGAGCATCCAACCAAGAGACAACAGACACTTCAACGGATATATTTTTCAAAGAGGAGGAAATATAGAAGACTGATGACTCCGTAAAGAACAACTTTTGAGCTTTCATCTTACAACCTGCGAGCATCAGAAAGAAGAGCCCTGAGCTTCACTCCCTAGCTTGCTGTAGCTCTTGCTCTCCGTTTTTCATTGTTTTTAGCCTTTGGAGAGCTAGTGTGTTCTGAGAGATTTTCTTATTGTAGATCTTTCTCTCTCAGTCACTGCCTCAGATCGAGCATTTGTTGTAAGCTTGGTCTAGGGGCATTTCGCCTTCATTCACACCTGTGGTGAAGTTCCTCTTCGGGCTATGAAGAGAAGACCTGTTGTGAACAGGTGGTTTTTATTCCCTTCGGTAAGGAAGGAAGACCTGTGTATCAGGGTGTTTGTACTCCTCTTCGGGGTTAGAAGAGAAGGCCAGCTGCGACTGGATGTGTAAGGGTCCTTAAGGGGAATAGTACCCTTGGTAGTGAAAGCCCAAGTTGTTGCTTGGGGACTAGACATAGGACTCCTTGGTATAGGAGGGCCGAACCAGGATAAAAATCTCCTGTTGCATGTGTGATTGCTTTTGTGAGTTTGTTTGTCTTCATTCATCTAACACTAACTATTCTCTTTAGTGTTTTATGTTAAGCGTTTTTGTTAACAGGTTTTAATCGAAAAGAATTTTTAGAATCCCATTCACCCCCCCCCCTCTGGGCTTGCTAGCTGGGCAACAATATCTTGGCCAGTCGAAGCAGTCTACTTCAACTGACCACGTTGTATTTTGTCCAGTCGAATTTTCATATGGATTGCTGAACATCTTAACGTCGATTGTCTTTATAAAACATCGATTGCCTTCATAAAACATCGATTGTCTTTTAAGAAAAAATTGATTGCTTCCATATTTCATATCGATTGTAGTTATAATATAACGATTGATGAACAAATAACATATATCATATCGATTGCCATTCATTTCAATTAGTGATATAATATTCTAATTAATGTTATTTATATAACAATTTATGCTTACTTGATTTCAAACATATATGGCGCCAAATGAAAATTCAAATAAGTCTTCAAATCCATAAGATATTCATGTTGTGTACCTTCTATCTTATCAGGGTAGGTAAGAAAAGGAGTCAGCAGAAAATAAGGACTAAAAAGACTCCTTCCTTCCTGTTATACAAAAAGGGTCTTACCTAACATGTCTGGATGTCAGCAGAAAATATAGACAAAAAGGAAAAAGAGATATGGGCTATATGTCAGAAGACTTCTCTAGTGTAACATGTTCCTATTTGTATTAAATGTCTGCAAGACTATTCTACTCCTATTCAAAACATCTTGGATCTACTATTAGAATCTGTTAGACACATGAAGATGTTTGTTAGCCAGAAGAAGAGGGAAAGTAGATGGAGAAGAAGATGAGCAACGACTAGAAGAGTTCCAACAGATCTCCTCAATGGATCTATCTTTCTACTCTATAAAGGGTGAAGTGTTTGAAGCAGAAGAACAAGAGCCTTCCTGAAAATCCTTCTAAAAGAGTGTACATCCAGTGAGAAGCCTCAACGCCATACACACTCAAAGTAAGAGAGAAAGAGCCCGAGCCCAAGAACAAGTGTGCGCACAAGTAGCCATCTGAAGTCTTCAAGCATTCAAACTTCTTTTCTCTCTTCACTCTCTCTGTGCATCATTGTAAATCTGGGGGAGAGTCTGTGAGCTAAGAGTTTGAGTTCCTTAATGTTCATCTTGTATAACTCAGTCTGTTCTTTCTTTTCTAATAAAGACTTGTGTCCAGTTGTAGGACTGTATACAATGTTCCTCTTCCTGTGTGAAGAGAAGGCCAGCGGGGTGCTGGTGAATTCTGTCCGGTTGTGGAACTGTACACAGTGTTCCTCTTGGGTTGTGAGAGGAACCTAGGTGGGTTTGGTCTCAACAGAACCTAGCTGGAGGTTTAAGTCTAGCAGAACCGCACTGGAGTTTATTCTAAGAGGGTGGCTTCTTAACCTGTAATGGAAGTGAGTTTCCTTCCTACTCGGAAGTCGGAAAGGAAGAGGACCAGCGAGGAGTTGGGGGTTTGTATATATATCTTTGGGGGGATTGTACCCTGGTTAGTGATATCTCAAGATTTACTTGGGGACTGGACGTAGGTCTTCCATTGGGGAAGTACTGAACCAGGATAAATTCCTTATGTTCATGTGTGTGATTATTTTTAATTGCTTCTGCATTGCTACTCTTTAGCACACACATTTACTTTCACTAACTAACGTTTCAAGTGTTTGATTTTAGTTTCAGATTTCTGTGATTACCTATTGACCCCCCTCTAGGTATATCCTTGCTGCCTTAACTAAGTGAGCCAGCAATGATGTGATATATTTTTATTAATCAGAGTCAAGTTAGATGTTAAGAAATGGTGTTAGTAAACCATTTTCTTAAAGAAATTTGTGCATTTGTGACAAACAAGTGTCTCTTCACCTCAGTTTTCCTAGTCATCTATCCTCAGCCGCCTTTCCAATAATATCTTCCTTCTTGTCCACCATGAAGTTCGGACACATCTCTTCTTAAATAACACATATATACATTTTTATAACATATATGTATTGTCTATATTTTAGATTTGTTTACATATATACCTCTATTAAAAGTATAATTAAGTCAAAATCTATATTATTTTTATATTTTTCACCCAAAATTCTATTATATAATTTTAGCGACCCCGGATATTTATGCCCGAGAAGGCACCATATCTAGTCCGCCTCCTGCAAATAGCCGAAGTCTCGCAAGGGATAACTCATACACGTGTCCAGTGATAATATAAAAGAAGACACAAGAGTATAAGATAAATGAAAGTACATGTATTCATACTCATTTACAATAAATTACACTGTCCCAATATGTTATTACATGTCCAAGAGAAAAGTACAACAATCTGGGGCATAGCTTGAGGGAGCAAAGCTCACTTGACAACAACTAAAACTCAACTGCTGGTGGTACAAGTCCTTCATGATGCTGCTACAAGCCAAACACATTGCTAGCACCTAAAATGAACTGCAAGGGAGTGAGCCTCAAAAAGTCACAGACACAGCAGGGACCTCCCAAAAACAACAACCGAAAACTGCAGAGAGAACCGAGACCTCAACCACAAAGGGTCTCACTGGAAACACTCACCGAAGAACTGTTGAAGTGAAACGTGCTAAAAATAAATGTACTTACTGTAATTAAACATAAACACACCAGCTAACACAACTCACATAAAGTACATAAAACCATAGGACTAGTATAAAGATACCAGTCCACCATTATAGCTAAAACTGACTACACCGCGAGCCACACAAGCGAACCACTAACGAGAAGTAACGGGACTGACAGCACAATGCTAGACCACCACATTATTAGACCCAAAACACAATGAGTGAAGGGTCACACAACACGCCCTTCATAGAGCTCGGCTCCACAACAACACCTGAAAACATTGGTACACACAATGTGCCACAACAATTGGCTACCCACAAAAGGTACAGGTACCTGAAACCACAAGGTACCACAACATAACCACAACCGAAAAGTTACTATTCACAACCGCAACTACTAGAAAGCTCGAGTCGGAGGGAACGTCGCTGCCACGCGGGTAAAGACTACTGATTCATGATGCCAGTATCTAACCCGGACAACACCATACAAGAACTACCTCTCAGTCTTACAGTCATAGATGAAAGGTCTAAATGTCGCTCCACAACCACACTGTAAAGCCAAAGAACTATAGAGACCAACCAACACCACACATGCAAACCACATAGCTACAGGCCCATGCCTGGCACCTTTAAGGACTCTGGCCTGAGCTCCCTAAAGTGAGGCACTGGAAACACAAAACTAGTTGGATACCAGTACGTCTACTGGTGTCCGTACCCCCAACCACGAGCGCACTACAAGCGACTGAACACAAACACAACACACAAGTCACTGCCCCATTGTCGTCTTTCCCTCAATTGGACGTACAACTCAGACAAAAGAATGAATGTGTCCAGGAAGACGACACAGACCTCTACGGTACACACAGTACTGGGACAAACTCTGAGCACAACGTGCATGGCTCACATAGAACTTGGGGTATCCGACTAGAGAGGTATTCCAGAATAGGCGCCGGACTATCAAACTCAGCAAACATACAAACCACTTCGAATACTTGGCATATCCATGAAACATGTATTCATAAACCATGATGTTACACATTCTATACTTGATTGTCATTGGTCAACACATGACCTCTATAGCAACCACAAACCACCCTACACATAGACCACATAACCTTAACATAACAGCACAATAATATACTTAATATAACTCACTAACTAGCCATAAGCCAATCCATTAAACCTATAACACGCTTTACTAACATTAACCAACTTAAACTACATAAAACAACATCACATACCTAAGGCTAGGCCTATACAGGACCATCACTGCCCAACCATCACCAAACATATCTCGGAAGCTGAAATGTGACGGACAGAGACGTTGCCTTTAAAAACACAACGACCATACCAGTGGCAACTACAAAACGAACGTGAACGCAACAGCCCAACACGTCGCCACCAAGTCAACCGACTCAGTCGAAGCCAAATCGCGACGGCTCGATACGTCGTCGCCAAACCAGCCGATATGAATGCGACGAGACAACCTGTCACCTTCAAAACAATCGATTCTAAACACGATATCTGAAGTCATAAATGCAACAGACCTAAGCAACGTGTTTATGCCAATCGATTCAAACCTAGCAATAGAAACATAAATGCGACAGACCACTACATCGCGTTCCCAACAAAATGCGATGGGGAAAACGGTCGTGTTCAAAATGAGATGGCCTCACCTGTCGCCTTCTCAGACAGACGACCGAACCCCTCATCTTCCCTCAGAAAACCATGAAAACACCATGTAAACTACAATATAAACCACTAAATTGAAAGATAAACCATAGCACAACGCCATGGCATGATCTATCGGCTGTAAAGAGCCACTTAAACAATAAAACACAAAGGGGAAGTCTCCCTACCAACTTGAAGAACATGTAGAATGCAAAAAACATCACACCGCCAACAAGTCCACGCTCCGGACGCCCTCCTCGCGTGGAAACCGCGCCAGCCCAGCTACCTGGAAGCCGAAATCACCACAAACATCGCAAAACCTCCTCCCCTTGGCTGGGCAGAGCTCCCTCTGCTCTGTCTGGCCCTAAATAGAGTATTAAAGCCTTAGTCAAAATTGCGACGTAGGCAGTCGTCACATTTAAAACACCTTAAACGCAACAGACTTGACCGTCGCTAATCGCGTCACGCCACGAAAAGGCAGTTCGAAGAACACAATGTAGGCAAGTGTCGCGTTTGAAACGCGATGACCTACTTCGTCGCCTTCTTCACCAGAAACTTAATGGGCTATAAGGGTCCGGATCTCCGGCCCACTACACTCATACAACACCCGGAAACTAACATCCAAGGCTCAATGACCACACATTCGTGGAAGCACACCACACCAGAACCATTAAATCTAGATCCGAATGACCACGACGTTACATTACTACCACCTAAAAAGAAATGTCATCCTTGACATTCAGAAAGATACCACGGCAAGTCGGATTACCGCCTAAAAAGAAATACAGTTATTCACAAATACGAAAGGATACATTTCTTCCGCTCTTGCCTTTCAAACCATTCTACTTTAACTGATCCATTCTACTCATTCCTTTGCTCATTCTGCTTTATTTGCTTTTTAGATTCAGTCTGCTCTTCTTTTACCTTACAATTTAAGCAATTCTATCTTGCCATCAGTATTTTATCTCCCTGAACTCAACTTACTGCCATATTTTTCTGACTGTGTCTGTAACATCAGCACTTTTTTACTAGAAATCTTGTCATCATGTGGAGCTGTAGATCTAAAATATCGTATAATATTTTTTATTAGTTATTTTAGTCATTGTTAGATATTATTTGAATACTTGTACCCACGAAAAATTAAATCGATTGTTCTACGATGGAAGGATATTAAGATGTATTTTAATAGATAAGGTCGCGCTATACATTTCAATTGACTATTTCTTTACCCCGACAAACAAGGGTTTCTGATGAAAAGTAAAATATCCAACAAAGTTTTTTTATAAACATAAAAATAAGATGGATTTTAGTCTAATTATACTCTTAACATAAGTATATGTAAAAAAACCTATATTTTATAACTCTTCTTAAATGACCACCTTCCCTTCATCACTGTCTGCGTCTGTATTCATATAAAAGCATGTGAGTCCGCCTGCATGCTGCCAACATCAAATGGGGGGCCTTCTCCTCCTACATTCTCCTCTCTCTCTCTCTCTCTCTCTCTCTCTCTCTCTCTCTCTCTCTCTCTCTCTCTCTCTCTCTAAACTTTGACTAATTAGTTGAAATGGGTATCACATTATTTTGATCTTTTCAAATAAATGAGGCTACACCTCATCGAGGCTACACCTCAAGACAGGAGTGACTGCAGACTCTTCATTCAAATCACATCTGAAGAAAGAGTAGTCACAAAAATTGAATTGGTCTTTATTGCTAACAATTATTTGCAAGTTTCATTCAGGTGGAGTCTCTCATTCAGGGGGAGCACAGATTAAGGGGGAGTCATTCCTTATCAACTATTATTGTTGAACCCCTCTATGGTAAGAAATTCTCTCAAAAAGGGGGAGAGAAATCCATGGTAAGATCCTTCCTTTTTGGTTAGTGACAAAAAGGGGGAGAGTTTGTATGAATTTTCTGAAACCTCTATTTTTATATATATTCTTGTCAGAAAATTCTCATAAATTTTGTCATCACCAAAAAGGGGGAGATTGTTGAACCACTCTCTATTTGTTCTTGTATTTTGGTGATAATAAAATTTATGATGTAACTTAAATTGAATATTTTGTTTCATCTGTGTCGCATCAATCTCATAGCAAAATGCTGAGTCTCACATTGATGCAATAAGGCGCACTAAAATGATAAAATCGATGTTTAATCAATATACATCGATTTCAGTTTAAGTGCCAAAATTAATAAGCGCTACAACGATTTTGTTTTAATTGATTTTTTAAGCGCTACAACGACTTCGCTAAGGTCTCATAACGATTTGTAAAGAAATCGATCTCAGAACGATTCCTTTTATAGCCACAACGATTTGCCCTCATATCGATTTCCTTGCATAACGACTTCATAAGTGATCACATCGGCTTAGGTCTCATAACGATTTCATAAGTGATCACATCGGCTTGGGTCTCGTAACGATTTCATAAGTGATCACATCGGCTTAGGTCTCATAACGATTTCATAAGTGATCACATCGGCTTGGGTCTCGTAACGATTTCTTAAGTGAGACAACGATTTGCTCTCACAACGATTTGTTTACAAAAGAGCAACGACTCTTCACATAACGATTTCATAAGTCATGCTCATAACGATTTCTTCAATGATCATAACGACTTGTCTTTCACATCGATTTGTTCATAAACTTGCAACGATTTACTTGTAAATGAACAACGATTTCTCTTGAATATTTTGAAAGTGTTTTTGGCGCTCATTGAAAAGTCAAATATTGTCTGACAGAAAAAGCTGCATGCATAATCTTGTCAAAAAAAGATTTGACCTACTATTTTCAGTATGTTAGCAGAAGCACAGTACTATGCATCGTTTATCATAAACACTCTTTTATGCTAACACTTTCTTCCATGCTCACAGACCTCGAAGACCATCAGAGTCTGATTAAGACAAATGAAGAGGAGATGAGCAACGGCTAGAACTCCAACGGATCTCTTCAACGGATCTATTCAAGCTGCTCATATAAAAGATGGAGCATTGCTGAAGATCAAAAAGAGAGTTTTTCCTGAAAATCCTTCAAGGAGTGTACAACTGTGAGAAGAACCTTCACGCCACAAACACTCATAGAAAGAGAGAAGAGCTCGAGCCAAAATCTACATAAGCTTTCAAGCAAAAGTCTTCATCGCCTTCAAGCCTTCTTCTCTTCCATTCTCCCTGTGCTCATTGTAATCTTGGGGGAGAGTCTGTGACTGTGAGCTAAGTCCTGAGTGTTCATCTTGTAATAGCTCTTAGTCTGATCTTTCTTTTCTAAGAAAGATTTCTGTCCAGCTGTAGGACTGTATACAGTGTGTAACCTAGCTAGAGGTTAGTGTCTAGCAGAACCGTGTTGGGGTTTGTACCAACAGGACCTAGCTGGGGGTTTAAGTCTAGCAGAACCGCACTAGGGTTTGTTCCAGGAGGTTTACTTCTGAACCTGTAAAAGAAGTCGGTTTGCTTCTGAGCCTAGAAAAGAAGTGGGCTACCTTCTTGCCCGGGAAAGAGAAGAAGACCTGGTGGGGTATCCAGGGTGTTGTAGTGTCCTTGAAGGGGACTGTACCTTCGGTTAGTGAAATCCCAAGAGTTTGCTTGGGGACTGGAAGTAGGACTTCCATGTGGGAAGGGCAGAACCAGGATAAATCTCATGTGTCCTTTTGTGTGATTGTTCTTTTACTTCCGCACTGCCACTCTTCATCACACTAACACTAACCAAACTTTTAAGTGTTCCGTTTTGATTTCAGATTGCAGAAAAACCTATTCACCCCCCCCCCCTCTAGGTTACCTTGCTGCCGCACACCAAAGGGCCAACAAGTGGTATCAGAGAGGGTCTCTGAACTTTCAAGAAGATCCAACGATCTTAGAGCAAAGATCCATGGCAGCTCAAGGATATGCTGAAGGCCAATCAGTCACCAGACCTCCATTCTTTGATGGAGAGGACTACCAATACTGGAAGATGAGAATGGAATGCTTCATTCGAGGCACAGACTTTGATCTGTGGCAGGTAATAGAGGTAGGTGATTTCATTATTGTTCCAGCTGAAGGCACTACTACCATTACAGTAGCTGATAAGAGTAAGCTATCTCTAAACTTTAAGGCTAAAAACTATCTATGTTGTGCTCTATCTAAAAGAGAGTTCAGTAGAGTTTCTGCTTGTAAATCTGCTAAAGAAATATGGGATAAATTGCAGATAACCTATGAAGGAACAGATAAAGTAAAACAAACTAGGATAGATATTCTTATCTCTCAATATGAGCAATTTAAAATGCTTCCAAATGAAAACATTACTACTATGTATAATAGATTTTCAAGTATAGTAGTAGGTTTAAATTCTCTTGGAAAAATTCTTTCTAATGAAGAAACCGTTAGAAAAATACTTAGGTCCTTAACTATTTCATGGACACCTAAGGTAACTGCTATTGAAGAGGCCCATGATTTAACTAAATTATCAATTGATAATTTAATAGGTTCTCTCATGGCACATGAAATAAATATGGAGCAATTATCTAAAAACTCATCTAAGAAGAAATGTACTAATGCTCTTAAAGTTGTAGCTGCTCCTTCCACCTCTTCTTCTAGTTCCCAGGATGCAGATTCTGAAGACTGTAATATGGATGAAGTATTGTCCAAGCTTCAGAAGATTTTGAAGAAGAAGAAAAACGGATCAAGAAGAATCCAAAGAAAAGAGAAAATTGAGAAAGAACCAGTCTGCTATGAATGCAGAAAACCTGGACATCTGAGACTAGACTGTCCAAGGCTCAAGAAGATTGGTCAAGCTAATAACCAAGAAGCAGCACAAGAAATTTAGAAGAAAAGCCATGGCGGCGGCTTGGGAAAATGATGAGGTCACAAGCTCAAAATCATCAAGCTCAGATTCCGAAAAGGAGCAGGTAAATCTAGCCCTCATGATGGGACTAGATGAGGTACATTCTGACTCATTTTTTAATTCTTGCACAGATTCAGGGTCAGAATCAGAAGACTTAGAAGAAGTCTTTAATGAACTGTATGAAAAACATAAGGGGGTTGTAAAAGAACTAAAAAATCTGAAAAACAACTCTACTTGCTTGGAAAACACCAATTCTGATCTTAAATCCGAATTGGAGCAACTAGAAGAACAATTAAAAGAATGTAAAGATAAAAATTATCTTTTAAATGAAGATTTGAAAAGCAAGAATAATGAGAAGTTAGAGTTAGAAGAAAAATTAAAAACTCTAACTGAAGAAAATATGTATTTAAAAGAATCAGTTAGAAAATTAACTAAAGGGAAAACATCTTTAGCCCTATTCTTAAAAGGATCAAAATCTAGAAATAACAAACAAGGGCTTGGATACATACCTCCAGAAAAAGGAAAACAAGTCATGATTCTAGAAAAATATCCACTACCAAAATTTGTAAAAGAAAACAAGATGCCCCAGAAAAAGGCCCCTGTAAAAGAAAAAGGTTACAGAAATCTCGTTCTAAAAACTCAGCACAAAGAAAATAAGAACAACAAAACAATCTATATTCATTGTTGTTCTCATTGCAATAAACTAGGACACACTGTAAACACCTGCACAACAAGGCATTTAGTTTGGATCCCTAAAGGATATTTTCATGCATCTAACCATCAAGGACCCAAAAGGATTTGGGTACCTACCTTTGAGTAACTTTTTGCAGGTTAGCCTTGGAGCATCAAAAACCAAGGATGCTCAAGGCAGGAGTGACTGCAGACTCTTCATTCAAATCACATCTGAAGAAAGAGTAGTCACAAAAATTGAATTGGTCTTTATTGCTAACAATTATTTGCAAGTTTCATTCAGGTGGAGTCTCTCATTCAGGGGGAGCACAGATTAAGGGGGAGTCATTCTTTATCAACTATTATTGTTGAACCCCTCTATGGTAAGAAATTCTCTCAAAAAGGGGGAGAGAAATCCATGGTAAGATCCTTCCTTTTTGGTTAGTGACAAAAAGGGGGAGAGTTTGTATGAATTTTCTGAAACCTCTATTTTATATATATTCTTGTCAGAAAATTCTCATAAATTTTGTCATCACCAAAAAGGGGGAGATTGTTGAACCACTCTCTATTTGTTCTTGTATTTTGGTGATAATAAAATTTATGATGTAACTTAAATTGAATATTTTGTTTCATCTGTGTCGCATCAATCTCATAGCAAAATGTTGAGTCTCACATTGATGCAATAAGGCGCACTAAAATGATAAAATCGATGTTTAATCAATATACATCGATTTCAGTTTAAGTGCCAAAATTAATAAGCGCTACAACGATTTTGTTTTAATTGATTTTTTAAGCGCTACAACGACTTCGCTAAGGTCTCATAACGATTTGTAAAGAAATCGATCTCAGAACGATTCCTTTTATAGCCACAACGATTTGCCCTCATATCGATTTCCTTGCATAACGACTTCATAAGTGATCACATCGGCTTAGGTCTCATAACGATTTCATAAGTGATCACATCGGCTTGGGTCTCGTAATGATTTCATAAGTGATCACATCGGCTTAGGTCTCATAACGATTTCATAAGTGATCACATCGGCTTGGGTCTCGTAACGATTTCTTAAGTGAGACAACGATTTGCTCTCACAACGATTTGTTTACAAAAGAGCAACGACTCTTCACATAACGATTTCATAAGTCATGCTCATAACGATTTCTTCAATGATCATAACGACTTGTCTTTCACATTGATTTGTTCATAAACTTGCAACGATTTACTTGTAAATGAACAACGATTTCTCTTGAATATTTTGAAAGTGTTTTTGGCGCTCATTGAAAAGTCAAATATTGTCTGACAGAAAAAGCTGCATGCATAATCTTGTCAGAAAAAGATTTGACCTACTATTTTCAGTATGTTAGCAGAAGCACAGTACTATGCATCGTTTATCATAAACACTCTTTTATGCTAACACTTTCTTCCATGCTCACAGACCTCGAAGACCATCAGAGTCTGATTAAGACAATTGAAGTGGAGATGAGCAACGGCTAGAACTCCAACGGATCTCTTCAACGGATTTATTCAAGCTGCTCATATAAAAGATGGAGCATTGTTGAAGATCAAAAAGAGAGCTTTTCCTGAAAATCCTTCAAGGAGTGTACAATTGTGAGAAGAACCTTCACGCCACAAACACTCAGAGAAAGAGAGAAGAGCTCGAGCCAAAATCTATAGAAGCTTTCAAGCAGAAGTCTTCATCGCCTTCAAGCCTTCTTCTCTTCCATTCTCCCTGTGCTCATTGTAATCTTGGGGGAGAGTCTGTGACTGTGAGCTAAGTCCTGAGTGTTCATCTTGTAATAGCTCTTAGTCTGATCTTTCTTTTCTAAGAAAGATTTCTGTCCAGCTGTAGGACTGTATACAGTGTGTAACCTAGCTAGAGGTTAGTGTCTAGCAGAACCGTGTTGGGTTTGTACCAACAGGACCTAGCTGGGGGTTTAAGTCTAGCAGAACCGCACTAGGGTTTGTTCCAGGAGGTTTACTTCTGAACTTGTAAAAGAAGTAGGTTTGCTTCTGAGCCTAGAAAAGAAGTGGGCTGCCTTCTTGCCCAGGAAAGAGAAGAAGACCTGGTGAGGTATCCAGGGTGTTGTAGTGTCCTTGAAGGGGACTGTACCTTCGGTTAGTGAAATCCCAAGAGTTTGCTTGGGGACTGGACGTAGGACTTCCATGTGGGAAGGGCCGAACCAGGATAAATCTCTTGTGTCCTTTTGTGTGATTGTTCTTTTACTTCCGCACTGCCACTCTTCATCACACTAACACTAACCAAACTTTTAAGTGTTCCGTTTTGATTTCAGATTGCAGAAAAACCTATTCACCCCCCCTCTAGGTTACCTTGCTGCCACACACCAAAGGGACAACAAGTGGTATCAGAGAGGGTCTCTAAACTTTCAAGAAGATCCAACGATCTTAGAGCAAAGATCCATGGCAGCTCAAGGATATGTTGAAGGCCAATCAGTCACCAGACCTCCATTCTTTGATGGAGAGGACTACCAATACTGGAAGATGAGAATGGAATGCTTCATTCGAGGCACAGACTTTGATCTGTGGCAGGTAATAGAGGTAGGTGATTTCATTATTGTTCCAGCTGAAGGCACTACTGCCATTACAGCAGCTGATAAGAGTAAGCTATCTCTAAACTTTAAGGCTAAAAACTATCTATGTTGTGCTCTATCTAAAAGAGAGTTTAGTAGAGTTTCTGCCGCACACCAAAGGGCCAACAGCTCCTCGGTGGGTAGAGACTCTGACGATCAAGTTAGTTCGAGAGGTTGGAGTCAAAGAGTTTTGGTGCTAGAAATTGCGTACCTCGTGATAGAACATTTAGGCTTCTTTTATAGCGTTAAGATATTCTTCTGACAGCTGTAACCTCCCATAACTTCCGTTTATGGAGCCTACACCAAGGATAGTCTACAAGATTACTGGGCTTGCCTCTCTGTGTCCGTGATTACCGTGCCCAAAACGGAAAGAGGAGATGGCTTGTGGTTATTGCGCGGTGTAACGGGATGTTTTCCGAGAATCTCACCTCCGAGTGCGGTGCTGACCAAGCTCTTTCCGTGGGGGACTTCCCTTGCCCCATTATGGTTGGACGCCCACAGGTCGGATAGACCGAGCCCCCTACTCGGGAAAGAATTGACGTCCAGGGTCGGATTGGACGCAAGCTCAAGGTACAGACGTCGGCCGGGGACGACCTGTATCATTGGCCCCCCAGCTTCACATCGGGACAAATACTTGCCCCGAGGTGAAGCTGCTTTATCATGTTGCCATCTTGCCACGCGGTTGCCCATGGTTATGTAGGTATCCTAGGTGATCTGACGTTGCTTTTGATGGTGTTTGTCGAATCCGGTTGTATCCCCATGATGCCAGCGCCGCCCTGCCATGCGAGGTTTAATGACGCCAGCGCATCACTGTTATGCGCCGTACCTGCTTGCCATAATAGTGGTACGATTACACCAGGGGTCATGTCACCGCCTTGACTTCCCTACCAAATGATGACGATCCTCGATGGTCGTGTGCGTTATGGATCCCAGTGATTTTCTTCTGACCGATTATCTTTCGACACGTGGTGAGATCGCGATCGTCATCCACCATGACACCTCTCAACCGTCTGATGAAACCGACCCCCTGGGCCCTATAAATAGCGAGGATCACCATTCAAAGAGCACCCTTAACCCTTCGCGTAAGAATCACCTCGTTCGGGCGGCCAGCTGACGACCTGCCGAGAATTTGACGATCCTCGTTCCGACGTCATGATCAATTTGTCGGCCCATTCACTATTTGCTTCCTTCCGAGGTAAGCACTGAGCCCTTCTTCTTCCAGATCTTCTCCTGAACCTCGTCCGGTGGTGGACGTCCCAGAAGGTTCTCCTTCCGAGAGCTCTTCCTCGTCTTCTGCATCTTCGTCTTCTGATTCCAATAGGACTCCTAGCATAAATACCCAACTCGACGTCCTTGTGTCGGGTCCTACCGAGACGCCTCCATCCTTGAGGTTAACCCCAAAAAGTATGTTCCCCAGATGCCCTCGGCTCATAATTCTGGTTCACGCCATCAAGCCGACAACGTGGCCAAGGCTAGGTGCGAGATCGACTCTAACACCTTCCGCTGGCTAGAGACCCACCCAGGACTAGCCCTCCCTGTTGATGCTACCATCTACTCCAACAGACAACTTCGATCCCATTATACTATGGAGAGGGGGCGGTCTGCATCTTCCGAGGCAGTCCGAGCCGGCTTGCGGTTCCCATTTCATTCTTTCACCGTCTTCCTGCTCCTAGAGTTAGGAATCGCTCCTTCGCAGTTGACCCCCAACTCCTGGAGGTTGATTGTTGGCTTCTTAGCAGTATGTGCCAGGGCCGAGGTCCCTCTGACCTTGCGCCTCTTCTTCTACTATTTTTTGTTAAGGCCTTCGGGTATTGGCTGTATTTTGCCGCTAGATCTGGTCGGTAGATTCTCGGCCGAATGCCATCCTCTGTCCATCATTGGAAGAGGAACTTTGTCTTTATCCATTGCATCTCAGGATGGCCTTTCCCGACCATGTGGTCGACCATCAATATCTAAGACAAGGCATTTGGATCGCCGAAGCTTAGCGCATTCGAGCTCTCGGATTTTGATTCTCCACAGGCGGTGGAGCCGCCTGACCTATTCGAGCCATCTGAGAAGCTATTCAAGCTGATCACCGAGGGCACTCAAGGTCATCGCACCCTCGATGGACTCTTGGTTGGTTTACAAGTTCTGCGGTCCTGACATTTTGTTCTTTTACTGACAGCAATGGCCGACAAGGGGGTTTCGTCATTTCCAAAGGTACGTAAGGGACCCTCTCTCACTGAGTTGGCGCATGGCAAGGTGCTATCGAGGAGCAAGAAGGTTGCTTCTCGCCCGGAGAAGCGTGTCTGCATCCCGGAAGAGGTTCCGCTCGTTGACATCTCAGAATAGGTCCCCGAGCATGGGATAGCTCCCATCCCCCAAGCTGATCAGACGGAGGAGAGACCTACGAAGTGCCCTCGGCGCTAGCCGACGTCTCCGCCCGCTACCCCCTCGACGTCCACCCAGCCCCGGGAGCAGGCCGTGAACCCGACCAATTGGGGGCGCCGATCTCTTCCTGCCGAGGTAAATGCAAACGCTCTGGCCAAGAGACCAGAGACTGCGCCAACTGATAAAGGACTTCTATTCATCGGTCCTATGCCAAATATCCTCGTTCGAGGCTTTTCTTCAGTGAGCCAAGGTAACAAGGCTATCGGATGAGAAACGGCTGGCCGAGGCCGATAAGAGAGTGGCTGCCGAGAAGGCCCTTCAGGCGAAATAGGCGGAGCGGGTGAAGAAGACCGAGGACGGGCTCCGTGCTGCTCTTCATGCCGAGAAGGATGCACTCCAAGCTGAAAAGGAGGTGCTTCTTGAGGAGATCTGGGCCCACAAGAAGACTAGGGAGCAGACTGCATAGCTCGTGGCCGAGGAGCGTGAAAAGGCGATAGAAGAGTATCGTGTGTCCGACGAGCTCCAGGATGAAGTCGCCGGCCTTTTCCGGGAAGGCTATAACTCCTTCCTTGATCGAGTAAGGGAGTTGTACGCCGACCTTGATCTGTCTGAGGCCTTTCTTCCAGCTTGAGGCGAAGAAAACACCAGAGCAGATGACGGAGAAGTAGCCACGGTCATGGACGAAGAATTGTCCGCTGCTACCGACAAGACTATAGTCGAGGCCGCTGACAGCATGATGGCCGAGGATTCGTTGGTTCCTCCTCAGACTGAATAGGTCGGCGCAGTCGAGGATATGTAATCTTTTGTACTTCTCAGACTTGACGTCGAGAAAAATTATTATTTCGCTTTTTTTCTACTAAAGCTTTCTCAATTCCCCAGCTCGTTATTTTGGCTTGTTGTTCGTATAAGTGTCGGAACAACCACGTTTGGGAAGTGCCGAAGCGACCTCGTTTACTAACGCAAATAAAGTGCCGAAGTGACCTCGTTCACACGATAACGCAAAGAGTGTCGAAGCGACCTCGCTCACACGATAACGCAAACAAATTGTCGGAGCGACCTCGTTCTCATGATAACACAAAGAGTGCTGAAGCGACCTCGTTCTCATGATAACACAAAGAGTGCTGAAGCGACCTCGTTTCATCATAAATAGGGTGCCGAAGCAACCTCGTTTACATCGTAACTAGAGTGCCGAAGCGACCTCGTTTACATCATAAATAGAGTGCCGAAGCGACCTCGTTCATATGATAACGCAAATAGAGTGCTGAAGCGACCTCGTTTTCATCATAAATAGAGTGTCGGAGCGACCTCGTTCGTGTTTCAAGGATAGTAACGCCGAAGGTGCTCAGCATTCCATGTCCTCGGAATGGCCGACCCGTCTAGATTGGCCAGCCGATAAGCTCCGTTACCGAGATCCTCAACAACCCGATATGGGCCTTCCCAATTGGCAGAGAGCTTTCCCCCTGCTGACTTTGGATCAGAGACAGCGAGCTTTCGAAGGATGAGGTTCCCTGCACTGAAGCGCCGAGGCCTGATACTTGCATCGAAACTCCTCTTCACCTTGCGCTGGTAGGTTTCAATCCTCGCCGCCGCATTGCTTCGTCATTCCTCGATAAGATCCAGCTCGTCAAGTAATGAGCGATCATTGTTCTCGCACTCGAAGCCTAGGATTCTTTCGGACACTACGAGCATCTCCACAGGGGTCACCGCCTCCACCCCAAAGGTGAGTGCGAAGGGAGATTCTCGAGTGGCTTCTCAGGGCATCGTCCGATAGGCCCATAGTACATGGGGGAGCTCGTCGGCCCATCGACCCTTGTGATCGTCTAGCCTCTTCTTCAATCCGTCGAGGAGTGTTCGATTAGTCACCTCGGCTTGCCCATTCGACTGAGGATGAGAGACCGAGGAGAACTGATGATCAACTCCAAGCCTTTCGCAATTACGGTGAAACCTAACGTTGTCAAATTGCCTGCCGTTGTCGGTGATGATTGTTCGGGGTAGGCCGAACCTGCATATAATATTTTTTCAAACGAAACCCCAGGCGTTAGCATCAGTAATCTTCGCCAATGGCTCAGCCTCGACCCACTCGGTGAAGTAGTCTACTCCGAAAATGACGAACTTCCGCTGACCCGATGCCAGAGGGAATGGCCCAAGAATGTCCATTCCCCACTGGGCGAACAACCACGGAACAATTATGGGCGTAAGCTCTAGGGGCGGCTATCGGTTAATCCTGCCAAAGAGCTGACATTGGCGACAACTCTTCACGTAGCTCTCGGCATCTCTTAGCATGGTCGGCCACCAAGAACCTTGTCGGGTTATCCTTCGAACAAGGGACTGGGGTCCTGCATGGCTTCCGCACGTCCCTTCATGCACCTCGCGAATGATTTCCTTGGCTTGACTCGGGTTCATGCGACGGAGGTGTGGATAGCTAAACCCTCTCTGGTACAAATCGTCTCTGATCAAGAAGAACCTCGCCGCCCGCCTCCTCGTCTTCGCAGAGCTAGCAAGCCCAGAGGGGAGGTGAATGAGATTCTTAAAAATATTGAGTACCTTAAACCTGTTCACAAAACAGTCACACAAGACACACTTTGATGGGCGTTAGAGTTAGTAAAGAAAGATAGTAAACGTAAAGCAAGCACACAGACAACATAGGGAATTATCCTGGTTCGGACCTCCTCTCCACAGGAGTCCCACGTCCAGTCCTTGAGCAACAACTCAGGCTTTCACTACCCAAGGGTACAGTCCCCCTTATGGACCCTTACACACCCAGCCGCAACTGGTCTTCTCTTCACAACCCGAAGAGGAATTACAACACCCTGGATACCACCAGGTCTTCCTTCTACTCGAAGGGAACACACACCCTGGAACCCCCTGGTCTTCCTTCAACACGAAGGGAACACAAGAACACAAGAATGTGAAATGAGATCAAGCCCCTAGATCAAGCTTATACACTGCTAGATCTGAAGCTAAGACTGAGAGGAAAAGTTCTACAGTGAGGGACACTCTCAGTTTTCAGAAGCTCTCAAGACTAACACAATGAATGTAGAGAGCTAAGAGCTAAACAATCAAAGGAGTGACGCTTGGCTCTTCGAGATGCTCGCAGAAAAGATTGTAGTTGGTATTCTCAATCTCGAAGTTATGTTCTTCTGGAGCTTCAGTCTTCTTTATATATCTTCTATTTGAAATTTGAACGTTGAAGTGCCCGTTGTCTCTAAGCTTTTGTTTACGTTAGACTGCATGGTCCTGTAGAGCTTTCCGTTCAACGGTCTTTAGCCTTCCATGCACGCAAAAAGGAGATGATCTTCAGAGATATCCTTTGGCTTCTATTGTGTCCAACGTTGTATGAGAAGTGCTGTCAGAGACCTACTTGCATTAAATGCTAAACAATAGACAGCTAGGTTGTCTCTTGTTGTCAGTCAACGTTAGATTGATTTTACATAGAAATAGAAGTTCTATTCTGTTCTTCTAAAAAGATGTTTACAGAATAAGCATGAGAATAGAAGATATCGTTTGCATGCACTGCAATGATACGTTCAGTAATAATAAATGCATGGTTGTCAGAAAGATGTACGTGAAGATTTTGACTTTTCAACGTATTCAAAAAGGAGCTCGAAAATCAAATCATTATTTTCACATGGAATCGTTATATGCATGACTTATGAAATTGTTATGCAAATGAGTTGATATTCATGTAAATCGTTGTGCACTCATAAGCAAACCAATGCACATACAAATCGTTATGCATTAATAACCAAATCGTTGTGACTCCATAAGCAAATCGTTATGCACAAGTCGTTATAATCAAATCGTTAAAGACAATGTGAATGAATCGTTGATTGCTGTATCGAATCGTTATAGCGACCAAGTCGTTATGTAACTTGATGAATCATTACAGTAATGGAGTCGTTATGTAACTTAATGAGTCGTTGTGACACTGAAATCGTTGTTCTTTCTTAAGAAATCGATGTGATCACTTATCGAATCATTATGGAAGCAAATCGTTATGAATACTTAACGAATCGTAATGAAATCAAATCGTTATGATCAGTTAAGAAATCGTTATGAAAGTAAGTCGTTATGAATACTTAGCAAATCGTTATGAAAGCAAATCGTTGCGATCACTTACCGAATCGTTGTGAGGGAAAATCGTTGTGATCACTTAACGAATCGTTGTGAGGGAAAATCGTTGCGATCACTTACCGAATCGTTGTGAGAGCAAATCGTTGCGATCACTTAACGAATCGTTGTGAGGGCAAATCATTGCGATCACTTACCGAATCGTTGTGAGGGCAAATCGTTGCGATCACTTAACGAATCGTTGTGAGGGCAAATCATTGTAAAAAATAGAGAAATCGTTATAGCTTTATTGAGATCGTTATGACATAAGTGAAATCGTTATGAGCAAGAAGGGAGTCGATCTGTACTTAGAGAAATTTCATGCTTGAATTTTGAAATAGCTACAGTGTGATGAATACTTACTTGAATGGCTTGTTTTCCCTTGGTTTATCTCCTGTGCTTAAATCTTGTAGAAAGTATGTTAGATTTTGCCAATATCTGAGTTTTGTTAATCACCAAAATGGATATGTAATTTATTTAAATTACATGGGGATAAACTGATCATCAATCTCCCCATTTTGGTGATGACAAAATTTAACAATAAGCATAGATGTTCTGAAATAAAACTAAGTAAAAAAAATAAGGCATAAGCATATATTTGTTTCAGAATGTTATATTTCTCCCCCTTTTTGTCATTAAGCAAAAAGATAAACTGCTGAGACAAAGAAGAAGAGAAAAGAGAGCACACATAGAGAAATAAAGATATTTATTGAGCATTGGAGGGTTCAGAGAGATAGAAGGCAGGAGACAAGAGAGATGCAAAGCACCGAATGACAGGTAGCGCTTGGCGTTCCTGCTCTTCAAAATAGGCTTGAAATGCTCCAAGCTCAATGTGATAGGAGGGTCCCATGGTGGGAGCCATCCTCTTGATGTGAAGTTGTCTCTGATCTGATATGAAATCCCCATATTTCTCGGTGCCAAGAGCTGCCTTGTAATAGGTGAAGGAACCAAAATTGGCAAACTGAAGAAACTGATTAATTTTAAAGGGATAGAAGATCTGATGCTGCCGAAGTTCCTTCTTCAAGTCTAGAAAGACCCTGTATCATCCTTCCCATTTCATAAAGGAGTCCCGGACAAGGTGAAGAGAATTGGCATCCAAAAAGTCACTGGGAGTCAGAAGAGGTTGATTGGAACGAGCCTGAGAAGCATTTAGCTCTTGAAGCTGATAAAGTGTAGAGCTTTTCCCAATCAGCAGGCGATAGCCTCTCGCACTTAGATAGAATAGAGGCAAGGATATCTGCCTTGAGGTACCCCTGAAGATACTGCTTGAAGACAAATCTATGAAAAGAAAGGTTACGACCTTCTTGCACAGAGAGGCTGGCCATAACCTGAGCAGCTCGCTCAAACATGAGTGTGCCCACAGAGGAATCCATGATCAGGGAGTGAAGAGGAGGAAGGAACACCACATCAGGAATTACCAAAGTGGCAAAATCAACTTGGAGAGGTTCAGTGTGAGCAACCCTGGAACTGAGAGCACGGATAGCTTGCCTGAACTGGCCCAGCTGCACTTCGGGAATGCTATTAAGATAGCAGTAATCACAGTACATTTTGTAGTGCCGGATGAACTTGATTTCCTTCTGAATGAAAGGTCCAAAAAGATTTTTATGGTGAATCTGAAACCATTCGGAGAGAGGGAGAGGAGCTTCCCTGGGTGGATATCTGGCGGCTTGAACATGACAAAATTGATTGTACAGATCTCTATTGCTCTGAGCCCACTGCTCTTCAGTTTTGGCTTCAGTCATGGAGAAAATTTTTTACTGTTGAGCCTTGGAAAGAAATGCATAAGGAAAAATGGTATTGAGATGAGCCGAAATATTTTGGAAAGGAAGGCCAAAGAGGTGAGCAAACACTACCTTCTGAAGATATTCCTCATAGATAGATTTTTGCTTATTGATGATAGAAAGAGAAAACCAAAGTGGAGGATAACAGGGTTCAGAAGAGACAGGATGGGTGGAAGTGAGTCTCCTCTTCTTAGGAACAGGGCTGGAAGAGCCTGTCCTGTGAGAATGGGTCCCAACAGCCAGGACTGAACGAAGTATTGCTACTTCAAATTCATCCTTGATGTCCTGGATTTCTGTGTGAGCTAATTGGGCACCCTCAGGAATAATAGTAATAAAAGAAGGAGGTGTACGTGGATGAAAGAGGGATTCAGGGGTGATGGAAGGAAGATCAGATGGTCCTGAAGAAGAAGTACCACTAGAAGAGGCTCCAGCTGAAGAAGATGCGGGAGGAACCTCTGTAGAAGATAAGGGTGGAGGAATGATGGTGGAGGAAGTAGGAGATGAAGGAGTTTGGGAAGAGAAAGGTGCAGGTGAGGAAATGGTTCTAGAGCGGGGTCGTTTGAAGGTGGTAGGAGCTGGAGGAGCAGTGGATGAGGTGGGTGGAGAAGGAGGGGCTGGAGTTGGAAGGGTAGAAAGGACAGAGGGCTCTGGAGCTACAGTCAGTTCTTCTTCTCTTACAGACACAGATTCCACTGGAGGTGAAGCATCCTCTGCCGGCCCTGCTGGCCCAGATTCCTCAGCAACAACCACTTCTTCAATGTGCTCATTCTCAACATGAATTGGCCCTGGTGGCCCTGTTGGGTTTTCAGACAAAGGCCTTGATGGCCGCTCTTTCCTCTTGCTGCTGCTTTGCAATGACAGGTCCTGATGGCCTAGCTTCATCATCCCCAGAAGCCCTTGAAGGTTCAGACTAATCAGCATTAATTTGCCCTGATGGCCTATTACTTTCTTCACTTGGCCCTGATGGCCCTGCACTACAAGGAGGGGCATGAGATGGTAAGTGCTCCCTCACAAAAGCTGACAAATCCACAAGCACCTTCCTCATACTTTCATAATCTTTTCGTAGGCTTTCAAGTTCAGATGACAGTGCCCCTAATTCACGGGCAGATAAGCTTTGACTGATAAAAATGGAGGTCATATCCGACCTCACAGAACACAAAATTTTTCCTTGCTCATCCAGGCGCTCAACAATAGATTTCAAATTGATTTTCAACTTCTTTTTCCCAGACCTCTTGTGTGACTTACTGGTGAGGAGAGGGACTTCTTAAGCCACACCTTTTCCTTTGTCTTCTCTTGCCCTAACCACGGGCTCTACAGCATCATCAGTGCCTTCTGACGCACTCTCCACGAGTCCTTCTCTGAGATGATCATCAATGGGGGCACTAGCATTGTGCTCCCCCTAAGCTGCTGCCTGCCCATCAAGAGATTGCTCCCCCTCAATAGGAGCATCTTCCACAATTATGTTGTCATGAGCAATTTCTTGCTCCCCCTGACTGGGAGCTTCCTCCATGATGATATTCTCAGTGTGGCCTGGAGCCACATCTTCTGCCACTAGATCACCACCAATTACTGGCTCCTTCTGAGTGTCTTGGATGGACTCCAGCATATTTCTGAGTACAGATGCTACTCGGGAAGAAGGAGGAATATCCTCTGAACTATGCCCAACGGGCTCAATATCCTCTGGAAAGATATCCTCAATCCTGCTGCTAAATTCTGCTACTGCTACTGCTGCTTCCACAGATGGTGATGCTGCTCTTTCTGCTGGTGCTGTTACTACTTCTTCTACAGTTGGTGCTTCTACTGCTGCTCTTTTTGCTGGTGCTGTTGCTACTTCTTCTACAGTTGGTGCTTCTACTGCTGCTGTTTCTAGTTCTGCTACTGTCAGAACAGCTTATTCCTCTTGAATCATAGGAATTGCTCCTGCAGCTTCCCGATCTTCTTAGACGTCGCCAATGATGGCTTCACCCTCAGCCACAGAATTTTTTGACCACACACCATTAACAACAGAAAATCCACTTTTCCTTAAGTTCCTGCTGCAGATAGCCTGCCCCATCTTCTCAGAAACATCTTCTACCACACTGATGCCATAATGCTGAAAAATTTTGGTCAGGAGATGGGCATAGGGTAGAGATACCTTCAGCTTACTCTTTGTATCCCATACCTGTGCACTTGAAAATTTCATCCTTTCCAATATTACTTCTGCCGTGTTGATACTTTGATTCTGGACAGCCCAGAACATCAGGTCGGAGTCCGCCTTGGTGCAGGTGGAGAAGGTGGCACTCCTAGGGACTACTATTTGACATACAATGAAATGCAATAGGTGATTAAAAGCATTCAACTGGTTGATATCTAGTTTTCCATCCTTCAATCTGTATTCGGGACCAACAATCCCTAAACCTTTCGCCTGGATATCCACAGTGTGAACTCCACTGTGTCCAGAGGTAGTCACACCGAAGAGAGAATGCCAATAGATCTCGTGTGACCCTAATCTGAGTTCCCTTGACCATAGAAGTCAAGGTCCCGTCTTCCTCTATCTTCAGACATACATAGAAAGCTTTTACAAGGTCCGGATAAGTTACTTCTGATAGGGTGGCAATCTTTGTCCACTTCAATATGTCCATAGCTGCGACAATACTGCCCATTCTGTTCTTCTGCAAGTCAGCCACATCCACTGCTTTGTGTCCGCAAAGCTTGGTCTTTACTGAAGCAAATCTTTCCTGCTGCTCGGCCGTAAGAAATGCAGTTCCGTAGCCCCCGACGCTGCTGAAACACCAGAAGAGGCCATGGTTTTGGATGGAAAGAGTTTCTGGAGGACTGGAAAGAGAAATGGAACAAGAACCCTCAAGAAATTTCAAGCGAGAAGCAGTTGGAAGCTTGAAATCTCAGGGAGTCGATGCCGGAGTCGATAGGGTATCGCCTCAGGCAGAAGGAAGAAGATGATGAAGGGATGCGAATCGTTGCCGCACAGATTTTGGGTTATAAGAAAAATTAAAAGGAATGACCTTTAGAATTTGGAGGTGCCATGATGGCAGAAAACGACAAACTGACTAGTTCGATAGGAATAAACTCTTATAAAATAATGAACCATCAAGTCAAACTTAAAAGGATAGGCAATAATTGGAATTTTGCTCAAAATTTTAGGAGGAAAAATAATTTAAATTCTGAAAATTAATATTTCAATTTTAAACATATAATTCTTTCACAATTTACACATGTCTAATTCCCTTCTAAAAGAAGTAAATCTCTCTTCGGGTAAGGCCTTTGTGAAGATATCTGCTAACTGATTGTTTGTATCAATAAATGAAATATCAATGTTGTCATTTGCTGCATGATCACGAATGAAATGATATCTAACCTCAATGTGTTTAGTCCTTGAGTGCTGTACTGAATTCTTGGTTAGATTTATAGCATTGGTGTTGTCGCATAATAATGGAATTGTCTTGATATGTAACCCATAATCCTCAAGTTGTTGCTTGATCTATAGGAGTTGTGTACAGTAACTTCCAGTAGCTATGTACTCAGCTTCAGCTGTTGACAAAGCTATTGAATTTTGTTTCTTTGAGGACCATGATATCAGACAACCTGCAAGGAATTGACAACAACCACTGGTGCTTTTTCTGTCTATTTTGCATCCAGCGTAGTCAGCATCAGAGTATCCTACCAAATTAATTTGACATGATTTTGGATACCATAAACCTAAGTCATAGGTTCTAACTAAGTATCTAAATATTCTTTTGACATTAATTAAATGGGACTCTTTAGGATCTGCCTGATACCTAGCGCACATACATACATTAAACAATATATCAGGTCTACTAGCAGTTAAGTACAGTAAAGATCCTATCATACCTCTGTAGATTTTTTGATCTACTTTCTTACCATCCTTATCACTGTCCAATCTTGTTGAGGTGCTCATTGGTGTGGACAGTGGCTTGGCGCTTTCAAATCCAAACTTCTTTAAGAGATCCTTGGTATATTTGGCTTGATAGATGTGGGTGCCATCTTTTTCTTGCTTGATTTGCAATCCAAGGAAGTAGTTAAGCTCCCCCACTCATCTCGAATTCTCTCTGCATAAGCTTCTCAAAATACTTGCAAAGAGATTCATCAGTAGAACCAAATATTATATCATCAACATATATTTAAACAAGCAAAATATGTTTGACCTTAGATTTGACAAATAGTGTACTGTCTACTTGACCTCTAGTGAAACCATGATCTAATAGAAATGCACTTAGCCGTTCATACCATGCTCTTGGTGCTTGTTTTAATCCATATAGTGCTTTGTGCAATTTAAATACATGATTTGGAAAATCAATGTCATCAAAACCTAGAGGTTGTTCCACATAAACCTCCTCTTTTATGAAACCGTTTAGAAAGGCAGACTTTACATCCATTTGAAATAATTTTATATCTAATGCAGATGCATATGCAAGTAATATTCTAATAGCCTCAAGTCTAGCTATTGGTGCATAGGTTTCATCGAAATCTATGCCTTCGTCTTGGGAATAGCCTTGAGCTACCAATCTGGCCTTGTTTCTTATGATCACACCAGCTTCATCCAATTTATTTCTGAACACCCATTTGGTGCCAATCACTGGATGATCTGATGGTCTAGGAACAAGTGACCATACCTGGTTTCTCTTGAACTGATTCAGTTCATCTTGCATGGCTAAAATCCAAGATTCATCAGTGATAGCTTCATTGACTGTCCTAGGCTCTATTTGAGAAACAAACACTAAATAATCACATGGAATTATGTTACCTCTTGTTCTTACCCCTACAGATGCATCACCAATAATGTTTTCAGGAGGATGATCTCTCTTGTATCTCCATTCCTTTGTAAGATTCTCATGTACTATGTCATTTTGTTACAGGTCTTCCAGAGGTGGATCTTCCTTGTCCTCAATTGATGAGTTCTTTAGCTTCTTGGACAATTCATCTGCATCATCATTATCACTATCTTCTTCCTTTCTCAAGAAAGGGTTAGTTTCATCAAAGATAATATGTACTGATTGCTCAATTAATAAAGTACGCTTATTAAATACCCTATAGCCTTTAAGTTTAGATGCATACCCCATGAAAATGCCTTTATCTGATTTTGCATCTAACTTACCAATGTCTCTTTTGTCGTTGTTGTGGATGAAACATGGACATCCTAATGTCCTGAAGTGACTGATCTTCGGCTTCTTTCCCTTGTACAATTCATATGCTGTTTTCTTTAGAATTGGCTTAATCATCACCCGGTTGATTATGTAACAAGCTGTGTTAACTGCTTCAGCCCAAAAGTACCTTGGCAGATCATATTCTGACAACATCATTCTTGCCATATCCAGTAGGGTTCTATTCATTCTCTCAGTAACTCCATTCTGCTGTGGTGTTCTTGGTGCTGAGAAATTATGCTCCATCCCTTTGTCATCACAGAATTTGCCAAATTTTTCATTCTGGAACTCTCCTCCATGATCTGACCGGATTCCAACAATGCAGTACTTGTTATCTTTCTGAACCTTTTTACTGAAACTTACAAAGCTTTCAAATGTATCATCTTTGTGTTCCATAAAGGATACCCATGTGAATCTTGAATAGTCATCTACTATAATGAATCCAAAATTTTTTCCTCCAAGACTTGTGGTCCTCATTGGCCCAAATAAATCCATATGAAGGAGTTCTAAGGGTTTAGAGGTTGTTACCACAGTCTTTGACTTGAAGGATGACTTGGTGTGCTTTCCTTTTGCACATGGTCCACAGACACCGTCCATTCTTGTGCTGACCTTTGGTAGACCTTCCACCAGGCTTTTCTTGATCAGCTTTCTCATGCCATCCAAACTGCAGTGGCCCAATCTTCTGTGCCACAGCTCAGTTGACTGCTCCTTACTTGCTGCTAAACAGATATCTTGATCTTTCAGTTCTTCAAGGTAAAATACGTACAGATTCTTTTCTCTGTTAGCTTCGAAAATTACTGCTCTGTCCTTCATGATGCTGCACTTAGACTCTTGGAACTTGATTTGATGTCCTCTGTCACATAGCTGGCTTATACTGATGAGATTATGCTTCAAACCTTTTACGCATAGTACATCTTCAATAAATATTTTCTCTTTATTGCCAACAGATCCGCTTCCTATCACAGTTTCTTTTCCATTGTGTCCATATGACACTGTGCCTTCTTCAGCTTCGAGGTGAGAGAATAGCTTTCTATTACCTGACATATGCCTTGAGCATCCACTATCCAAATACCATTTGGATGCTCGAAGGTTTCCCTGAAATGAAAACATCAAGCTTTAGGTACCCAAGTTCTTTTGGGTCCTGGTTGGTTAGTGTCATCAATTTTTCTTTTAATGATCCATTTTTTGTGTTTGGTTGGACAAGTTATTTTACTGTGACCTAGTCTGTTGCAATGGCTACAACATGTTGTTTTAGTTACCCTCTTATACGGAACATACTTAAAGTTTGATTTATATGAAGTATCTTGTTCAGCTACAAATTTAGGAGTAGGATACGTTTTAGGGTATACTATTGTGTCTTCATTATCTGGGGGTGTATAGCCTAATCCTTATTTTCTTTTTCCTAACCGTCTAGCACCTTTTAATATTAAGGAATTTTTTCCATTGGTGAATTTTTCTAATGTACTAGATAGTTTTTCATTTTCTTCTGTTAGAGTTTTAATTTCCCTTTTTAATTCGTCTAAGGTTTCTTGTTTTTCTAATTTTATTATTTGTTTATTTTTATCTTTCAGATCTTCGCATAACAGATCGTTTCTTCTTTTAAGTTCATTGATTTGCTTCTCTAGTTGTTCATTTTCAGATTTTAAGTCTAAACTTGTGTTTTCTAGGCAAGCATGATTTTTCTTTGTCATTTTTAGTGATTTACACACATCCTTATATTTATCATAAAGTTCGTTAAATGCTTCTTCCAAATTGTCGGAATCAGATTCAGTACAAGAAGTGAAGGAATCAGATGTTACCTTTTCGTCGATGTTTGCCATGAAGGCCAGGTTGGCCTTTTCTTCCTCCTCTTCACTTGAGGTAGACTCGCTGTCAGAGTCGCTGCTATTGCTCCAAGCTGCTGCCATCGCTTTCTTTTTGTATCTTCTGAATTTCCTAGAACTATCTTTCCTTTTGAATTCAGATTTCTTGAGCTTCGGACATTCTGCTTTGATATGTCTGGGCTTCTTACATTCATAGCATATGGGCTCAGCTTTCTTTGGATCCTTTACTTCTGGCTTCTTAAAGTCCTTATTTTTCTTGAAATATCTTCTATCGGACTGATACTTCTTCTTTTTGTCTAAGATTCGTTGTAGCCTCCTAGACAGCATTGCTTCTTCATCTTCGCTGTCTTCATTGCTTTCATTGTTATCTAAAAATTCTTCTGATGAGTTTTCTTTAGCTTTGAGAGCATTTGAGTGTTTCATTCTGCTCGAAGACTCTCCCAGTCTCTCCATGTTGATTTCATGGGCCATAAGGGACCCAATAAGTTTCTCCAATGACATCCTCTTCAGGTCATTGGCTTCTTCTATGGCTGTTACTTTGGAAGTCCAAGAAGATGGTAGAGATCTCAGAATTTTTCTTACCATGTCTCCCATTTCGTAGGTTTTTCCAAGACTGGCTAACCCATTTGTGATGTCTGTAAATCTGCTGAACATTTGGGTTATTGACTCTCCTGGCTGCATCTGAAATCTCTCATATTGAGTCACCAGTATGTCTATCCTGGTTTCCTTGACTTTGTCGGTGCCTTCGTATGTGATCCTGAGCTTTTCCCACATTTCCATGGCGGATTTGCAGGCGAAATTTTGTTGAATTCCTTCTTGCTGAGCGCATAGCATAGAATGCTCTTGGCTTTGCAGTTTAGGGAGATCTTTTTCTTGTCGTCTTCAGTCCACTTATCTCTTTCATTTGTAACCAACAAGTCTCCTTCTTCAACTATTGACTAGATTTGATAGTCGAGTCCTTATAGAAAGTACTCCATTCTAGTCTTCTAGTATGTGTAGTCTTCTCCATCGAATAGAGGTGGCCGGTTGACAGACTGACCTTCAGAGTGACCTTGGGCTGCCATCTGATCTTTTCTCTTCAGATCGTTGGATCTTCTTCTTTGTCGAAGAGACTAGCTCTGATACCACTTGTTGCCTAGCTAGCGAGCACAGAGGGGGGTGAATGGGATTCTTAAAAATATTGAGTACCTTAAACCTGTTCACAAAACAGTCACACAAGACACACTTCGATGGGTGTTAGAGTTAGTAAAGAAAGATAGTAAATGCAAAGCAAGCACACAGATAACACAGGGAATTATCCTGGTTCAGACCTCCTCTCCACAGGAGTCCTACGTCCAGTCCCTGAGCAACAACTCAGGCTTTCACTACCCAAGAGTGCAGTCCCCCTTATAGACCCTTACACACCCAGCCGCAACTGGTCTTCTCTTCACAACCCGAAGAGGAATTACAACACCCTGGATACCACCAGGTCTTCCTTCTACTCGAAGGGAACACACACCCTGGAACCCCCAGGTCTTCCTTCAACACGAAGGGAACACAAGAGCACAAGAATGTGAAATGAGATCAAGCCCCTAGATCAAGCTTATACACTGCTAGATCTGAAGCTAAGACTGAGAGGGAAAGTTCTACAGTGAGGGACACTCAGTTTTCAGAAGCTCTTAAGACTAACACAATGAATGCAGAGAGCTAAGAGATAAACAATGAAAGGAGTGAGGCTTGGCTCTTCGAGATGCTCGCAGAAAAGATTGTAGCTGGTATTCTCAATCTCAAAGTAATGTTCTTCTGGAGCTTCAATCTTCTTTATATATCTTCTATTTAAAATTTAAACATTGAAGTGCCCGTTATCTCTAAGCTTTTGTTTACATTAGACTGCATGGTCCTGTAGAGCTTCCCGTTCAACGGTCTTTAGCCTTCCATGCACGCAAAAAGGAGATGATCTTCAGAGATATCCTTTGGCTTCTATTGTGTCCAACGTTGTATGAGAAGTGCTGTCAGAGACCTGCATGCATTAAATGCTAAACAATAGACAGCTAGTCTGTCTCTTGTTGTCAGTCAACGTTAGATTGATTTTACATAGAAATAGAAGTTCCATTTTGTTCTTCTAAAAAGATGTTTACAGAATAAGCATGAGAATAGAAGATATCGTTTGCATGCACTGCAGTGATACGTTTAGTCATAATAAATGCATGGTTGTCAGAAAGATGTACGTGAAGACTTTGACTTTTCAACGTATTCAAAAATGAGCTCGAAAATCAAATCATTATTTTCACATGGAATCGTTATATGCATGACTTATGAAATTGTTATGCAAATGAGTTGATATTCATGTAAATCGTTGTGCACTCATAAGCAAACCGATGCACATACAAATCGTTATGCATTAATAACCAAATCGTTGTAGAGACAAATCATTGTGACTCCATAAGCAAATCATTATGCACAAGTCGTTATAATCAAATCGTTAAAGACAATGCGAATGAATCATTGATTGTTGTATCGAATCGTTACAGTGACCAAGTCGTTATGTAACTTGATGAATCGTTACAGTAACAGAGTCGTTATGTAACTTAATGAGTCGTTGTGACACTGAAATCGTTGTTCTTTCTTAAGAAATCGATGTGATCACTTATCGAATCGTTATGGAAGCAAATCGTTATGAATACTTAACGAATCATTATGAAAGCAAATCGTTATGATCACTTAAGAAATCGTTACGAAAGCAAGTCGTTATGAAAACTTAGCAAATCGTTATGAAAGCAAATCGTTGCGATCACTTACCGAATCGTTGTGAGGGAAAATCGTTGCGATCACTTAACGAATCGTTGTGAGGGCAAATCGTTGCGATCGCTTACCGAATTGTTCTGAGAGCAAATCGTTGCAATCACTTAACGAATCGTTGTGAGGGTAAATCGTTGCGATCACTTACCGAATCATTGTGAGGGAATATCGTTGCAATCACTTAACGAATCGTTGTGAGGGCAAATCGTTGTAAAAAATAGAGAAATCATTATAGCTTTATTGAAATCGTTATGACATAAGTGAAATCATTATGACTAAGAAGGGAGTCGATCTGTACTTAGAGAAATTTCATGCTTGAATTTTGAAATAGCTACAGTGTGATGAATACTTACTTGAATGGCTTGTTTTCCCTTGGTTTATATTCTGTGCTTAAATCTTGTAGAAAGTATGTTAGATTTTACCAATATTTGAGTTTTGTTAATCACTAAAATGGATATGTAATTTATTTAAATTACATGGGGATAAAGTGATCATCAAATTCTTCTCGGTCTTCCGGTAACAGCCCGTTTCTGATGAACTCCACAATGAGGGTCATCCACGTCGGTTCGGTCTCGGCATACAATACTTCCGCGGTCCCTACAGAGGGCTCGCGGAGCTCTTCGATAGCACCGTGGACTCTGAGTTCTCCGAGGATGACGCATACCTAGATAAAGCATCTGCTTGGGAGTTTTTGGCCCTCGGGATCTTTTGCAGCTCAGACTTAAACTCCCTCATTAGCCTCTGGACCTCGGCCATGTATGATGCGAGCTTAGCTTCTCTCGCTTCAAACTCCTTGGAGACCTAGCTTATGACTAGTTGGGAGTCTCTATAGACGAGAACCCTCATTGCTCCGAGCGATCTAGCCATCTTTAGTCCTGAGATCACCGCCTCATATTCGGCCACATTGTTAGAAGCATTGAAGCCGAAACGAATTGCATACCTTAAGATGAGGCCGTCTGGAGAGTGGAGGATGACCCCTGCTCCACTGCCTTGCGAGTTGGATGCTCCGTCCACAAAGACTTTCCATCCTCCAACGTTAGTTTCTTCTGACTCGGGCGTCCTCGCCGTTCCTTCTGAGATGAAGTCGGCAAGAGCCTGAGCCTTGATGGCGACCCGAGGCTTGTATGTGATATCGAACTTCCCGAGCTCAATAGCCTACTTTGCCAACCTTCCCGAGGCCTCGGGACGGCCCAGCACTTGCCTGATGGGAACATCGGTGAGGACGATGATCTTGTAGGCTTGGAAATATGGCCGGAGTCGTCGTGCGGCCATCACTAGTGCATACCCCGCCTTCTCCAGGTCGGAATACCGCTGCTCGGCCCTCGCAAAGCCTTACTTGTGTAGTATACTGGGATGTGTTTTCTGCCCTCTTCCTACACGAGCACCGAGCTGATCGAGTGAGCGATTGTAGAAAGGTATAATAGCAGATCCTCCCCGATCACTAGCTTGCTAAGGGGAGCCAAGGTTTGTTGCCGATGCGTACGCCTTCCGCTTCCTCCCGCTGTCGCTCCCGCTGGCCAAGCCGCCGGTGAGCACCAAGACAGCTCCCTTTCGTTCGTTCGTTCCGTGCTCATCCTCCGGGGTGCGCGCCTTTAGCCTCCCGTCCACGACGTCCTTTCCGATGATTTTTCATCGCAGCATCTCCGAGATCTCCATCTTAAGGCTCCAACACTAGTCGGTGAGGTGCCCAAACTCCTTGTGGTAATCGCAGTATATGTTAGCTCCACGACCGGACGGGGGCCTCATCATCAGCTCAGGGCACCGAAACTCTAGTAATTTTTTGATGATGGGGAGGATCTCGGAAGGTAATCTCCCGAAGCGTGGGAGGTCCCTGACCCGCCGAGACTCATCTAGTCGGTAGTCTGAGTCATGTCGCCTCTCTTTACATGGCTCTTCTCTTGTCGGCTTCTTCGGGGCTGGTATCGCATTTGTGGCCCCCTGCTCGGACGGGCGTCCGAGCTTGCCAGCAGCGCCGAGGGTAGACTCCAGCCTCAGGTACTTCTGCATTCTAGAGAGGAGGTCGGAGAGACTCACAGGTGGCTTCTTGGCAATGGAGGCTACGAACGGCGCGTTGGAGCAAACCCTTGTCAGGATATTGACGGCCGTCCTCAAGTCTAAGTCCACTACCTTCATGACCTCAAGCTGAAACCTCTTGGAGTAGTCGCGGAACAGCTAGCCCTCCTTCTGTGCGACGAGCCACAGATCGTCGGTGCATAAGGAATGCTGCACTGTGTTGTAAAAGTGGTCCAGGAAGCATTGCGCCAAGTCAGGGAAGTCAACTATCGATCGTACGGGTAGCGCCTTGAACCACTGCAATGCTGCGTCGTCCAAAGTTGACATGAAAGCACGACACTTCAAAGCGTCAGAGATATTTACCATCTTGACTTGCCCCTGGAAGTTGTCGAGGTGATGCAATGGGTTGGTCATCCCGTTGTAATGCTGGAACTTGGGGAGCTGCAACTTTGCTGGGATAGGCGTCGAGGTTATCTCCTCGACAAATGGCAAAGTGGACAAGAGCATCACCACCGACGGGACACGGGTACTGCATTGCAGGGCTTCGATCTTTCGGTTCATCTCCTAAAGGTTGTTCTTCGACCAAGGATCTACAGGTAGCACACTTGCCGAGGCCGGCGTAGACTCGACCGAGAAGTGGTCGACGACCTCGGTCCTTGCTATGCCGTGCTCGGCTTCCGTTGCAGGGGCCACAGGATGTGTGGCGACCTGCGGTGGGACCGGCATCGAAACCACAGGTGCTGCCGCCTGTATGTCAGCGTGGCTAGCCGACATCGCCAGAGGTACCGCTTGGGGGCCGGTCACCCCAAGGTCTCCCGGAACCCCCGCAACTGGGATGACCGGACGAACAATGGCCTCCCCTTGGGCTGGTGGTGCTTGCTGGTTTTGCTCCATCCGTACTAGTACTTGCTGGAGGCTGGCGAGCATCTGCTCGACGCGGTCGAGGCGTGAGGACGTAGTTGAGTCTTGCTCTCCAGTGCCGGAACCTCCTTCGGCGGCTTCTTCGATGACAGTGGTGGTGGCGACCTCGTTGTCGGATGAACGGGCCACCACCTTTCCCTTGGGTGCCATGAAGAAAAGCTTTTCGTATGAGCTTCCCACAAACGACGCCAAATGTTGCTGCTGGAGCAAGTGAGGTCAGCCCAAACCGAGCCGGGAGACCCAAGGGATGATGGCGAGGCAACCTGCAAATCCACCGAGGCTCCTCGGTGGGTAGAGACTCCGACGATCAAGTTAGTTCGGGAGGTCGGAGTCAAAGAGTTTTGGTGCTAGAAGTTGTGTACCTCGTGATAAAATGTTTAGGCTTCTTTTATAGGGTTAAGATATTCTTCTGACAGTTGTAACCTCCCATAACTTCTGTTTATGGAGCCTGCACCAAGGATGGTCTACGTGATTACTGGGGTTTCCTCTCTATGTCTGTGATTACCGTGCCTAAAAGGGCAAGAGGAGGTGGCTCACAGTTATTGCGTGATGTAACGGGATGTTTTTCGAGAATCTTGCCTTCGAGTGCGGTGCTGACCAAGCTCTTTCCGTGGGGGACTTCCCTTGCCCCATTATGGATGGACGCCCACAGGTCGGATAGACCAAGCCCCTTGCTCGGGAAAGAACCGACGTCCAGGGTCGGATTGGGCGCAAGCTCGGGGAACAGACATCGGCCGGGGACGACCCATATCATTGGCCCCCTAGCTTCACATCAGGACAAATACTTGCCCCGAGGTGAAGCTGCTTTATCATGTCGCCATCTTGCCACGCAGTTGCCCACGGTTATGTAGGTATCCTAGGTGATCTGACATTGCTTTTGATGGTGTTTGTCGAATCCGATCATATCCCCATGATGCCAGCGCCGCCTTGCCGCGCGAGGTTTAATGATGCCAGCACAGCACTGTTACGCACCGTACCTGCTTGCCATAATAGTGGTACGATTACACTAGGGGTCATATCGTTGCCTCAACTTCCTTGCCAAATGATGACGATCCTCGATGGTCGTGTGCGTTATGGATCCCAGTGATTTTCTTCCGACCGATTATCTTCCGACACGTGGCGAGATCGCGATCGTCATCCACCATGACACCTCTCGACCGTCCGATCAAACTGACCCCCTGGGCCCTATAAATAGCGGGGATCGCCGTTCAAAGAGCACCCTTAACCCTTCGCGCGAGCATCACCCGGGCGGCTAGCTGACGACCTACCGAGAATCCGACGATCCTCGTTCCGACATCACGATCAATTCGTCGACCCATTCAATGGCGCAGTGGTTGGAGGTGCCTCCTCCCCATGAGAGGTTGTGAGTTTGATGCTCAATGATATTGGTCGTCCCCAGCCGACGTCTGTTCCCCGAGCTTGCGCCCAATTCGACCCTGGATGTCGGTTCTTTCTCGAGCAGGGGGCTTGGTCTATCCGACCTGTGGGTGTCCAGCCATAATGGGGCAAGGGAAGTCCCCCACAGAAAGAGCTTGGTCAGCACCTCACTCGGAGGCGAGATTCTCGGAAAACATCCTGTTACACCGTGCAATAACCGTGAGCCACCTCCTCTTGCCCTTTTGGGCACGGTAATCACGGACACAGAGAGGCAACCCCAGTAATCTCGCAGACCATCCTTGGCGCAGGCTCCATAAACGGAAGTTATGGGAGGTTACAACTGTTAGAAGAATATCTTAACCCTATAAAAGAAGCCTAAATGTTCTATCACAAGGTACACAACTTCTAGCACCAAAACTCTTTGACTCTGACCTCCCAAACTAACTTGATCGTCGGAGTCTCTACCCACCGAGGAGCCTCGGTGGATTTGCAGGTCACCTTGCCATCATCCCTTGGGTCTCCCGGCTCGGTTTGGGCCGACCTCACTTGCCCCAGCAGCAACAGGTAGAATTAAGGGTGCCAATTGATTAGAGTCAAAAATAGAAATAGAAATGACACTTTTCTCATCCATCTCCTAAAAGAAAATAGAAAGAAAAATTAACATAAAAAAATATAATCTTTGGTTGCAACTTGATAACTAGTGTAGATTGCATCAGAAGCAGTGTCAAAGGAGATAACTTTTGTGACAACAGATCTAAGCAACATTAGGAGAGAGGTAAATGAGTTAAGATTATATTTGCAAGTTAAGGAGGAGCAAAGGAAAATTAAGTAATTTTTTGTTAGACTTTGGTATATATATCTCTATTAAAAGTATAATTGGGTGAAAAGTTGTCTTAAGTTCACATTGTCATTGGAAAAATATATTTGCAGTAAAATATATTTGCACTGACAACAGAGGTATACGACATAATCAAGGGGTATAGAAAATATCCATAATACTCTTATTTTAGATGCACCCCACTCTCTCTCTCTATAGTGTTAGGAGGAAAATCTCAATACCCCTTTCCAACTATGCACCTTTCTTTCTCTTTGGCATGGAATAGGACTAGAGGGAAGAGGCCCCCTCTAGCATCCCTATCTCTCTATCACACACACATACATACACATAGTCCAACAATGGAGGGGAGATCTCCCCTTCAGTGCCCCTTCTCAAGGCCATGCCTCTCTCTCTTCCTGTGTGACGACATGGAACCAATGCCATAGGGGGAGATACCCCCTTCGACAACCCCCCATTCACTCTCTTTCTCTATCACGACATGGACCTAACACTAGAGAAGGAGATCCCCTTTGATATCCCCCATCTCTTTCACTCTCTATCTCTACACATGATTAGCTAGGAATGACCTTGGAGGGGGAGATCCTCCTCTGCCTCGCCCCACCCTACTCTCCCTCTCTCTCTCCCCTTTCATCGCGCTCTCTCTCTCTCTCTCTCTCTATGTGACTCTAAGAGGATGGGGCCACTTGCTACGAAGAGAGGGATGTACATTGAGTGTAGCAACCTAATATTTTTAATAAATAAATAAACTAAAAAATTTAAATAAAAATGATTTAATTAAAATTCATTAAATAAAAAGAAGTAATGGGCTTTGTTAAATGACTCATATAAAAGTTATTGGGCCAATATAAGAGTTTTAAAAGATGGAATAAAGGAAAATACTATAAAATTTGTAATTGTATGGTTTCCTAAATTAAAAAGGGCAAGTGCATCATTAATATAATGCATATATACTTGAATTGGACTCCTAACCCGACCCTAATCAGCTAGACCCGAAATTGGGGTCCCAATCCCAACCCGACTAGGACTATTAAGGCTAGGAAGGTGGAATTAATAAGGAAATTTGGAGTTTTAAAGGAAGTAAGAGTTGGACTAGGAATTGAACATGATAGATGCTTAAATACACCTCAACCTCTTCATGGTCGACCCTATTGCATTGCTGAGACTTGCTGGAAATGGAGGAGAGGCCAAAGGAGGAGAGAATCGTGGGGAGAAGGCTTGCTCAAAGATCTACCAACTGTTCTTTGAGTTCTAAGTCCTAGAACCAAATCGACCCAAAGGTAGGCATTCTCACAAGAAAAACTAAATTACTATAGTCTGTAGGATGTTCTTGACATTAGGAACAAAAGCTTTCTATTTGCCCTAATTTTCATCGACCCTATCTTGAGATTTTTATGTTGGAAGTTCTGTTATCATCATGCTCCCGAACCCTCTTGTTCACCTTAGATCTCTCTTCACACTTGGTCTCGTGCTATGCAATTTTTACTGTAGATACTACATGTTGTCAGGAATCGTTTGCCATCTTTTTCCCCAATTTCTATTGAGTATCTTGCTCGAATTCATTCCTTTTTCATCATTGCATCATGTTCTGTGTTCTTCGTAAAAGAACCTGATTAAAGCCTGTCAAAACCATGATAAATTTCTAATTCCTTTTTACTAGTTATACCCTCGCAAGTCTAGTTTCATTTAAAGCTGATTGCATGATTTTTCATCATCTGTACACTGAGATTTTGATTTTTGAATGAAAACATGGAAAGTCTGGACCGTAATCCAAGGCAAGCCCTTTTCCTGTTCGGGCTCAGGCACAGAACCTGAGTACACGACGGCCCGATAGATCGCGTTCTCAGTGGCGGATCGCGACTAAGAACTTGTCGCGTTCTGAACGCGACAGGCCCTGGCATCGCGTTCTGGCTGTCTGCCTGATAGACCTGTCGCGTTCCTTAACATACCCTGTCACGTTCTGTCTGCTTGTTCCAGACGGTCCTGTCGCGATCTTTGACAGACCCCGTCGTGTTCTAGATGTACCTTGTCGCGTTCCTTACAAGGGTACGTCGCCTTCTGGACTTTTGTACATAAACCCTAGATTTTTGGTGTTCTTAACTTTCTACAGTGAATATACCTCTTATTAACTGTCTCAAATGCAGTAAAAGAAGATGTATGAACATGGATATGAAATAGTCAATTTAAAAGCCATGTACATGATCTTTTCATATCTACGATTCTCTTTATCACATGCACATACTTGTAACCATCCATTATGACTTGACTTGACATGAGAATATCTCATAATATATCTGGTAATTTACTTCAATAATATATTTAAATGGCCCTATTTTTAATGGACGTGTCTTCATTTCTCGCAATGTTTTGGAATACCGTTACCAATGCTCCACTGTTCTAGAATTCCTATGGAACGTCGAGCACTTTGTTTTTATATACACCTTCTCTTGACTTGGACAAACTCTCCGTCGGATATTCCTTCTACCAGACTAGTGAATCCTTATTCAAGGCCTCCGTAAGTCTCCTTTGTCCATGGATTCCCACATAGTCGACGAGCCGATTATACCTTCAATACCTATGATACCTTTTAGGGATCAACATGATCCAAGCGGCCTTAGAATGCTCTCTCTCTTGTCATGAGATCACGTCGGACCTCTGGACTATGCTCTTAGCATGACCAATGGTTGGTTAGTGAATTCTACTTGACTGCCAGCACCAATCATGCGTGTTGTGCAACTGTTACTATCGCCTATTTAACGTTGTTTCACGTTCGTTTACCACTAGATCTCATCTATATTCTATTCGCTCATCTATTCACGTTCTCTATACTCTCGTCTATTCATCAAATACTCTCATCTATTCTTGGTACTCTCTATGACCATTTGGCTGATTGTCTAAAGATAAATAATATGACTAATGCTTGGCAATATAAAGGGCCCGGTTTGATTCTGGGAGGTGTGCCCAAAAGTGCTAGTGCCCGCGGGAGTTAATTGACCAGAGTGTTTGACATTACACTCAAGTGCTATCTATCTCGACTATCTATATGACAATCAAAGTGCTATGTTATACTCGACTCGTTGTGCTATCATGAACTGTATTGTGTTATTTGTGCTATGGCCATCTTGCTCTTGTGCTATACTTGATACTTGTACTATATGAATCATGTTATCATGCTATCTCTTGCTTGACAATACTTGACTCTTGTTCTCTATCATTAGTTACTCTGCTCTTAATACATTAATCATTTAAAGCATGTTTGATCATGAGATTTAAGTCATACTGTGCGTTATCGCTCACCCTGCGTTATTTGATATGTGTTCTCAAGTGGAACTGAAGAAGATACCTACACTCATGAGGATGGAAACGACCAGAAGTGAAACAAGAGTACTCTGGCACATTAGTGTTATGTTAGAGTTTTAGTTAGTCTTTACTTTCATTCAATGCAATGATGTCAAGTGGGCTCTATAGAATGGTTCTGATATTAGTAGTTGTAATAGATATTTGAGGAATTATCAATAAAATATATTTGCTTTAGTGTTATTCTTTGTCCAATGGTTTGATGTCTATTATACGCTCTAGCTTACTTGTAACTGCCTCACGTTTCGATATTCTGCGTCGGAGAATGACATTGAGAATGGTGAATCATTTTTTATTTGATAATAAAATTATTTAAATAGATTTTAACCATCGTTAAAATAGACCCTAAAAGAGTATTTCAAGTATATTTCGTAGGTCTACCGGGGCCATTTATGCTTATGACGGATTTCTGGTCAAGTAAATTCGCCGTAACATGGTTTCCATTGACTATGTGAAATTAAGATAGATTTTCATCTAATTATACTTTTAAGGCAAACACATTTCCTTATTGTTGCAAAATAAGAATGTAACAATATGGATATATGTTTTTTTATAAGTAAACTATATACACTATACAAATAAATGTGAAAATAATTATTAAGGTCGAAGAAGTTGAAATATCAGAAATGGTGTATCTATTAGCCACCCTAGGTGGAATCAGGGTTGGCTTGATGGGTGTACCATTCCGACTCGAATTTTTCTTGGGTCAGTATAGTATGTCCCGAACCGCCATGATCTCCCCTTGTCTGCTGGATACTGGCCCCCTCCCCCATCACCAGTGACCCCCTTGCTACTACAACTGTGTTGTCCACCAACTCCCCCCCCCTTCCCCCTACGACGGTCCCCACACCCTCGTCCCCACAGCAACTTCCTCCCCCCCTCTGCCTCTGGTACTCTCCGCTCCCCACCCCAGCCGCCAACTTCCCCTCCCCACTACTATGCTGCACCCTGGCTGCTCCCCCTCTGATGGTCGCGCCCCTATGCGCTTCCTCCTCTAGCTAGCCACCATTTGCCTCTCTCCAACCCCCCCCCTCTAAAGGTGGGGGAGGGTGCTGCGGCACAGGGAGCAGGGGTGGACCCACGTTAATAGTGGGGGTGGCCATGTCCCCCACCATTTTGGCTATCTTTATTATTTTTATTAATTTTTTTAAAATTTCAAATTGGCCCTCCTTATATTTTACTTTATTTTACTATTTTCTTACTTCGACTCTCTTTTATGTTTCATCCTACGTCTACGGGGACGAATTAAGTTGGGTTGGGGGGCAAGGGGGCTGCCGAAAAATGGGGGAGTGGTGGCGGGGAGGGGTGCCCTCATCGTTGTCTTTTTTTTTGGCACAATCTGTACGTCGATGCCGCGGCAATATGTGGCAACACTGGGTGGAATGTAATAATATTTTATACTTTTGCGCCACACATCTCTTATCTAATAGAAAACAAAGTGGCGTATGAGAAGGAAAATGGTTTAGTAACATTATTTGATAACACATTAAAGTAACACATCAATCAAAGTGCACCACAACTTCATCATTTATGAGGTATTTTTAAATTTTTTATTTCAGTTGCTGATGTGGCACAAATTTAATGGTGATATTATCAAATGATGTTAAAACTGGTTCTCGTATGAGAATGCTCTCACGCACACAGAAAATTATTAACGTGCTCGTATTGTACTTGGCAATGACAAATAGATAACATGTGTCGTAACGAAACATTTGAATTAAGGGAGGTGAGTTATAAAGATAGAAATATCATAAGGGTTAATAGCTAAAAGTACCTAAACATTGTCCACTTTTCCGATTTTCCCCTTCATCAGACTCTCTCTCTCTGGTCTGCACGTTCTGCGTGCGACCGTCGTAGTTGTCACCGTCGCCGTCGTTGTCTTCTTCTTCACGTGCGCAACCTCTCTCTTCCTCTGCAGTTCGCCTTCGTCGTTGCGTGTTGTGTTCGTTCTTCTCCTTCTTCCGCTGGTTGTTTGTTGCGTGGGGGGAGGCGTCGCCGGTCGTCTGGCGAGCAGCAGCTGCCAAGATGAGCTTCCGGGAGGAGAGCAGCGGCGGGGAGGAGGGCTCCACCGCCAATAGCCTCCGGAAGCCCTTCCTGCACACGGGCAGCTGGTACCGGATGGGGTCCCGCCAGGGAAGCCTCATGGACAAGCTCGGCGCCTCCTCCGCCCAGGTCCTCCGCGACTCCTCCGTCTCCGTCGTCCTCTGCACACTCATCGTGGCCCTCGGCCCCATCCAGTTCGGCTTCACCGTCGGTACCCAGCAGTCCCGCCCCTTCTTCGCATGTACGCGGGTCATTCATCCATCTACTCACATCCTCTCTGCAATTCTGTCTCTCGCCGCAGAGTGGCTACTCCTCGCCTACCCAGCAGGACATCATCTCCGACCTCGGCCTCTCCCTCTCGGAGGTAACCATGTCTTTGAACTGGAATTGCAAGCCTGCCTGCCCCCTTTTCCCTCTCGTGATCTTGTTGTGAGGTAGCGTGTGTGTTTCCCGTTGTGTTCCTCTCGTCGCGACTCTTGTTCTCTACACAAGTGATTCATGTGTTGACTGCGTTGGTTCTTCACTTGATGCATTGACAGTTCTCCTTCTTCGGTTCTCTCTCAAACGTGGGCGCTATGATTGGGGCGATTGCCAGCGGCCAGATTGCTGAGTACATCGGCCGCAAAGGGGTAATCTTACTTATCTTATTCATTATTAGATAATAAGTTCTGAGTTCGGAGTCAGTGGAGTAGACATAACTGATGCAAATCCCTGGTTCTATCTCCACTAAACGTTACCGACGCAAATCCCTGGAATGCGCGACACAACTTATGCAAATCTCTCGTCTGCCTCACCCCAATAAGCACAACTCTTGGGACTATATGGATTTGGTAACAATATTATCGCTTTTCCTCCTTTGTGAGTCTGCAGTCGTTGATGATTGCTGCCATCCCCAATATCATTGGTTGGCTTGCCATATCCTTTGCAAAGGTATCTGGATGCGAATTTCCGGATTCAATAGCCACTGGGTTTCCCCAATTTGTACTCAAAACCAAAAAAAGAAATGCCGTTCTTTTACATTGCAGGACTCTTCTTTCTTATACATGGGTCGGTTGCTGGAGGGGTTTGGAGTGGGCGTGATCTCCTATACGGTTGGTCTTCCTCTATATGATTCCTGTTGTTATCTGGTATGGTCTTTGCCTATCCCGTGAATTCTTACCATCTCACTTTACGTTCTATACTAGGTGCCTGTATACATAGCAGAGATAGCTCCACAAAACATGAGAGGTGCACTGGGTTCTGTGAATCAGGTTTCCTTTTTGTTCTTTCATTTCTACTTATATTTTGTGAATGCGTTGCTGTTTGTGACTATTTAGTTGTTCCTCACAGCATCCTTCTCACTTTCACCTGATTTCAGTTAAGCTAATTACAGTCCCTTCTTCCCTTTCAGCTCTCTGTCACAATTGGAATAATGCTGGCCTACCTTTTGGGCCTCTTTGTGCAATGGAGGGTGCTTGCAGTGCTTGGTAGGGAACTAAAGCCACTTATGTGGTTGAAGAATATTAATCTAGCTTTGGAATTTTCTCCAAGGTCTCCCCATTGCAGATTCTCTGTGAGATGGACATTGACTTCAAACATTATTTTGCAGGAATGTTGCCCTGTACAATTTTGATACCTGGTCTATTTTTTATCCCAGAATCCCCTAGGTGGCTGGTGAGCTTCTCCAACTGAATTCACTGATCATCAGAAATTTGTTGTGCTCCTATAATAAACTTGTAATGCTATCGTATAGGCAAAACTGGGCTTGATGGATGATTTTGAAACTTCTTTACAAGTCTTGAGGGGCTTTGATACTGACATCTCTTTTGAAGTAAATGAAATCAAGGTGGAGACTCTTATTTCATCATATTTTGCTAAATTACATTTCTCTTTCCCTTTTGCTTGATTATCTAATCTGACAATAAAAATTTGAAAAGGAAAGGCAATACGAAAGACCTTGGTTCAGTATATCTCACTAATCAATAAGATTTGTGTTGATATACTTACTTCTGAAGTTGCAAACCTTGTTTCTTGTACTTTTTCAGAGATCCGTAGCTTCAACTAATAGAAGAACTACAATCAGCTTGTCAGAGCTGAAACGAAGGCGATATTGGTTTCCCCTCCTGGTAATATGGCATACCCAATGGTTTTATTATCTCTTTCTCTGTGATCTATATACTTAAGTTTGTTATATTGATCTCATGCAGATAGGAATTGGTTTGCTTGTCCTTCAGAACCTCAGTGGGATCAATGCCATCCTATTCTATGCTAGTACTATTTTTAAAGCAGCCGGTGAGGTCATTGTCTTCCTAGTTCGAGCTATCTTCTCCTTTGAAAATATTTTTCTCCGATTTCCTCTCAGCTTTCTCCCTTCATATGGCACTTTTATAGTCTCTTCTAGACATTGTGTAATGGTCAGATAAGTTTCTAAACAGTCATTATCATATAGTTGTTGGGATGGAGATCGGCTTAGAAAGAATTTCTTATGCTGCAGAGAGTTCCTAAGTTTTATGGATAAATTACTATTTTCCTTGTGTATTACTGCTGTTTCATTGCAGTGAGTGACATAAGGCTTCTATTTTGGGCTGCAATTTGAGCTAGGTTACTGTATCCAACTTGAATCTCAACCCTACCCAAAGTTGATTCATCTAATCCCTCAACTTGCCCAACCATCACTTGTAGCTAAAACACCTTGACCTAATCTGATGCTAGTGAGATGCTATACAGTGTATAAGGTATATGAAGCACATAAAGATAATTCTAAAAAATAGTGTTGATTAACCAAAGAAAACAACTAAGATAGGTTGTGGAATCTGGTTCATCATGTGTTTGGCATGAATTGGTCTAGCCTGAGTCAAGATGGGCTTGAATTTTCTTGGCTTGGGATTGTCCTGATCATTTTTGGTTTTAGTCCTGCTTCCATTTGGTAATTGCAATGGACGTACACATTAGTTGACTTAATATTTCATTTATCTTACTTTATATGGTTTGTTTCCAGAACATCTGTTGATGATATTCCAGTCACTACTAAAATAAAATGCAAAGAAAGGACTGCTGATACTCCAGTTTTTGCTAGATTAATTTGCAAGCTACTTGCTTGTCACCTTTGGGCTCTTTGAACTCCTGTATCTACTCTTTTGAAATATAATTTCCATGTTGTATCATGTTCCATCCAATTGCATCCTCTTAAAGTCAGATGTAACTTAGTTCCATTTAAGTTCTTTTCCTTGAAGTTCTTTGACTCTTTGTAGTCTAGTGGAACGGCATAATAAGGTGTCAGACTACTGAAGTCATTGAAGGTCCTGATAGTGGTAAGGTAGTTCAAGAGTAGTTAAGGGTAGCAAATCGAAGAAATGGATTTGGAGGCGTAAAGGAATGAATAGAGCTGCAACATATCTAACAACAATCTAAGTTAAAAGAATCAAAGTGCAACTCTTAAGATAAAATCAAAGGGAAAAATTTAGTGGTAAGAGGGTTGACATTACTCCATTGCAGCTGCAACACTAACCTTGGATAATGTTGCACATGCCTAAACTTTCTCAGCATTTTATCTTAACTCAATGTTAATTGGTGCTACTCTATTGCACCGGTTTTTGCCCAAAGAAAAGAAGACAAAAGAGAAAAAAAAAATAAGAAAAGGGAAAAAAAGCGGGAAAACCTCACCCCTGTGGGCCAGTCTTGGCCCAGCCGCTGGTGTTCCACCCGCTGCTGCCTCTGGCCTTCACTGCTGCTAGCAGAAGAAGAAGAGGAGGAGGAAGGAGTCCTCCGTGCACCCAGCTTCCCCTACTTACCCAGCCGCAGGACTGCCCCTGCTCGCACAGCTGCTAGCACCTCCACCTGCTCGCCTCGTTGCTGCCACTAACAGGAGAGGAAGAGGAGGAAGAAAGGGGGGCTTCCGGGCCCCTGTTTTCCTGTCCCGCTAGTAGAAGAAGAAGAGGAACAAGAGGACCTCCGGGCCGCTGTTTTCCTGGCTTGCTGAAAGAAGAAGAGGAGGAGCAAGAAGTCCTCCGCACACCCAGCTCGCCCTGCGTGCCCAGCCGCAGGAGCCTCCCCCCTGCTCTCCCAGTCGCTGGCGCCTCCACTTGCTCGCCCCTTCGCCGCTGCTACCAGAGGAAGAAGAGGACCGAGCCCCTGTTTTTCTGCCCCGCTGACAGAAGAAAAGGAGTAGGAAGAAGAAGACCGCCCCCCTCTTTCCTGTTCTGAGCGCAGAAGCAAAGAAGGATGACCGGCCCCCCCTGTTTTCCTCCCCTGCTGGTTGAAGAAGATGCCGAAGAAGAAGGCTCGCCGCCGCTGCCCCTGTGTTCCCTGTCCGGCTAGCAGAAGAAAAAGGGAGGAAGAAGACCACCGCTCCCCTTTCCCTGTCCTGATCGCAGAAGGAGAGGAGGAGGAGGGAGACGACAGTCTCCTCTTTGTCCACTTCCTGTCTCTCTCTTTCCCATGTGATAACAGGGAAGGGACAGATTATGGAAATCAAGGGAAAAAGGGAAAGAAATAAAATAAGCAGGGGGAAATATGAAAAAAGCCATGTGCAAATGACCGAGACGGTGTAAATGACCGGGACGGTGTAAATGACCGGGACGGGTCTTCAAATGACTGGGACGGGGTCTCTCCCCACTCCCTATAAAAAGAGGGGGGCAGCCAAGCTTAAGGGGAGGATTTCTGAAGTTTGAAAAAACAGAGCAAGGCTCTGAGAAAGACTGTAAGGTGGTATGGGAGAAGGGTCTGCAAGGCAGTCCTAAAGAATATTGTGCAAGGCACAATTTTAATTTTCTCAAGTCTTAAGCAAGGTCCATTGGGCTTCCCTTATTGGGCCAAATTTCTTATTGGGCCTCAAATTGCTTATTGGGCCGGACTTGTATCTTTTATGCCATAATTTATTAAATGACCATGATGCTTCATGCTTAATGGGCCTAATGATGGTTAATGGGCCGACCTATGATATATTCTTTACATGTGATGCTTAATGGGTCTATTGGGCTAATCTCACTCATTTAATCATACACTATATGAATAATTGCATGTAGTGTCACGTTTATTTCAAACTCTTCAGCACTTGATTTCTTAATCAAAATCAACCAATTTTTCAACAAACCTTAGTAAAATATTTCACAAACATTGTTGTTTAATTTACCATAACTTAAAAATAACAAACAAGTTATGTTTCATGTCATTTTGATCCCCTTAAATTAATCTCCCGTTAAATCAAATAAATAAATAAAACATTAAATTAATCCACATAATCATAATTTAAATAAATAAATGGAGAAAATAATTAAATAAATGAAATCAATGATTTTAAAAATACCTAAAAATGAGAAAATAAATTTGTAAATCAATAAAAAATAAAATAAATATAAAAAAACTAAAAAAAAATAGATTGCATGCTGGCAATTTTATTTTCTTTCATGTACAATTAATTTCATCCAATTGTGAGTCACGCTCTTTTATTTCAAAGGGATTGTCTGATGGTTAATCAATGGTGTTTAGCCTTTGTGTTGATATAATTAACACTAACTGAGGTTAGTGGGGGAGGTCAAACGAATTAAATAAGACTATGTCCATGTAAATAAATAAAGGCCAAATAAATCAAATTCAACGATAAATTAAATTTTAAAAAAAGTTGTAAAAAATGGTTCTCACATACTCTCAACTCATTATATCTACATACGTTTGAAAATTTGCATTCTCATTTTGGCTGTCACTCTCTATTTGTGTTCTTTTCTTCATGCCCAACTGTTCTAATATTTAAATTCACACAATGATCACATACTACTTTAGGATGCACTTATTTGCTTCATACAGTCTCCTTAACATTCCATATGCCATCCTCTTGTATCTCTTCATTCACCAGAGTGGAATGCCCTATATATAGAAGAGGTAACACATTGGGAATAATGGCTTAATCATTAGTAATGAAATCTCCTTGTTCCATATGCTACCAAAAGTGGAGAGATTAAAAAGCGACTTTCCATTTTCAAGAGAAGAAAATCTATTTCAGAGAAATTTGGGGGATAGCAAGATATTGAGTGCAAGCAATACATTCTGTGGGGACAGGAGTTCCAAGTGTAACAAAAATTACCCTTTCTCTTTGGGATGGGGGAGGGACGTTAAAGAAGCAAACATAATGCCTTTCTATAAATATTTTATAAGTATTTGATACAGTAGATTTGTCTTTTATTCAGACCCTTGTTTTCTTTTATTTAAGGTTTCTGGTTCAACCTTGATGTTTTATACAAAGGCATCAGTGTCCAATGAAGAAAACCTGACAATAATGGAGACATTAGGGACTTCTTGGGCCTTTATCCTAGAATGGAACCTTTTAGCTTCTTGCTCCCTATCATGCATCTCCCTGCTTCTCTTCTTTGAACTTATTTCTTTGTTGTATGAGGGTGATCCTATTGAAGGGGAAAAGATGAGAAGATGAGACATAATACTGTAAATATGAATAATACAGCTGATTCGGATAGTGAAACATACTTTGGATTATGACGACAATACAATACACAAATGTATAAATACTACTTTTCCTTTTTTCCATTTTTTTTTCTGATTAGTATTGAAATGGAACTTTTCCGTTTTTCCCAAGAATTATTGGACCTGTTGAACTATTTGGACTGGACTGCAGCCTGTACAATAACTATGGGCACAAGAGGTACTTAATTGGCCAAAATCCATCAACCTATGATTTGAGGCTCTAAAAGACAATGAATACTATCCAATAGTTGGCAAAACTTTGCAAAACCTGTCAAAGCAGATATTTTAAATTTCAGGCTTTAAAATTTATCATCAAAGGCAAACTGAAATTCTGAAATCCAAAAACTTAAAAACCATTCAAATGTTATTAAAAACTCATATATATCATAGTTATTATTTATATATTGTGATATTTAGTAGAATTATAAGCCAGAATATAGGCATGAAAGCAACAGGTTCTGACTTTTGATAACTGTGAGATGTACCTTTCCTATTCGAATCAAGGGACGTTGTCTCGGATCTTAGTTTTATCAAAGAAGTGTTTGAAAATACGAGATCTAGGAGAGATCATGAAATATTCTCGGGAGATTGGGAATGGGTAGTAGGTTCTTTGATCCTCCCCTCTAGATCTTGAATGAGAAATGGGTAAGGTGACCATAGGTAGGGGCCTCCCTCCTTCCATTTTTTCTCTCTCTTTTCTTTTTCACCGTTGTCATCTTTTTCTTCACCTACTCTTCCTCTTTGCACTAAGGATTTAGGGTTATATCAGGTCAATAATAGCAAATTGACAATGATACATAGTGCAGTATCAACCTACACCAGCTCTAAGTGTTCATGGTACTAGATGGGTGAGGTATGAAGGGAAGGAATAGAGATTCAAAAACTTAAGCTTGGGTGAGATAAAAGCATACTAGCTTGGGGTTTTGTCCTTTAAAAGGGCTCTCTTGGGAGAAGAGGTGAGACTCTTGCTGATAAGCACACACTTATTCTCACTATCTTTCAATGTGGGACTAAAGAATACCTCTACACAGCCCCCCAGTGAGGATAAGGGTGTGCGGGTCTCATGAAGATGAGACGCTCGGGTAGGGCGCATGGCCTCTCGTTCGTTCCCACAGACGGCGCCAATGAAGAGACGTGATTTAAGTGTGCCTCCTAAGAGATATTGTCCCCATGCTTGGGGTTTTGTCTTTTAAAAGGGTCCTCTTGGGAGAAGAGGTGAGACTCTTGTTGATAAGCACACACTTATTCTCACTATCTTTCAATGTGGGACTAAAGAATATCTCTACACAGCCCCCCAGTAAGGATAAGGGTGTGCGGATCTCATGAAGATGAGACGCTCGGGTAGGGCGCATGGCCTCTTGTTCGTTCCCACAGACGGCGCCAATGAAGAGACGTGATTTAAGTGTGCCTCCCAAGAGGTATTGTCCCCATGCTTGGGGTTTTGTCCTTTAAAAGGGCCCTCTTGGGAGAAGAGGTGAGACTCTTGTTGATAAGCACACACTTGTTCTCACTATCTTTCAATATAAGACTAAATAATATCTCTACACAGCCCCCCCTCTCGTTCGTTCCCACAGACGGCACCAATGAAGAGACATGATTTAAGTGTGCCTCCCAAGAGATATTGTCCCCATGCTTGGGGTTTTGTCTTTTAAAAGGGCTCTCTTGGGAGAAGAGGTGAGACTCTTGCTGATAAGCACACACTTATTCTCACTATCTTTCAATGTGGGACTAAAGAATACCTCTACACAGCCCCCCAGTGAGGATAAGGGTGTGCGGGTTCATGAAGATGAGACGCTCGGGTAGGGCGCATGGCCTCTCGTTCGTTCCCACAGACAGCGCCAATGAAGAGACGTGATTTAAGTGTGCCTCCCAATAGGTATTGTCCCCATGCTTGGGGTTTTGTCCTTTAAAGGGCCCTCTTGGGAGAAGATGTGAGACTCTTGCTGATAAGCACACACTTATTCTCACTATCTTTCAATGTGGGACTAAAGAATACCTCTACACAGCAAATGAAGAGACGTGATTTAAGTGTGCCTCCCAAGAGGTATTGTCCTCATGCTTGGGGTTTTGTCCTTTAAAAAGGCCCTCTTGGGAGAAGAGGTGAGACTCTTGCTGATAAGCACACACTTGTTCTCACTATTTTTCAATATGAGACTAAAGAATACCTCTACACAGCCCCCCAGTGAGGATAAGGGTGTGCGGGTCTCATGAAGATGAGACGCTCGGGTAGGGTGCATGGCCTCTCGTTCGTTTCCACAGACGGCGCCAATGAAGAGACGTGATTTAAGTGTGCCTCCCAAGAGGTATTGTCCCCATGCTTGGGGTTTTGTCCTTTAAAAGGGCCATCTTGGGAGAAGAGGTGAGACTCTTGCTGATAAGCACACACTTATTCTCACTATTTTTCAATGTGGGACTAAAGAATACCTCTACACTAGCCAATCCAGTCACATGATATTCATGTAATGTTACTTGAACTTTATGCATCTGTTGGATGCGGAATTTTAAAACAAATGAAAATATAAATTTCTTTTTTGTAGGCCTTCTGAAAGGAGAAATCTATATTGACGCACATATGGGGCTGTATAGATAGTCTGTGCGTGATTAATTCTGTGGCTTGCTTTTGTATCAAACGATTAGGGTTCGAGTACATGACCTTTCCCTACTGACTGTGATCAGTGTTAATTTATATGGACAAGAAGTCCGAATACGCTTGATTGATTGTCAAAGAAACTTAGGATCTTTTGTGCATGAGTTCTGACACTAAGGCAGACTCATTTATGTGGCTCACTATAAATTCTCATTCACCACCACAAGTTTTATCAAAGGCCACGTTGGTGTATAAACCCTATAATCTGGAGCATATGTATGCAATATGGAAGAACCAGAGGCATTTTGGGGAGTTTTTTGGGGGGCTGGATTCCAAGGGTATTTTGGTAATTTCTGGGTTGTGGGGGTATTTTGGTAATTTTCCCAGGCCAGAGAGACTTGGTATAAGTTCTGAGCTAGAAAGGAGTTTTGGTGAAATCCCTGACTTTCGGGGGCTCAGAGACAATTTCTGGACAGTTCAGTAGTCAGCTGACTATGTATGGATTGCAAGGATATTTTGGTAATTGTGCCAGGGCAAGGAACTTGATACAAGTTCTAGGCTGGCACATAGTGGGTTTGGTGTACTCCTTGACTTTCGTAAGCGTTAAGGTAATTTTGGGAAGTTCAGGGGTGGTTTGACAATTTTTTGGATTGCAGGGATATATATGTGTAATTTTCCAGACAAGCGCTAAAGATAGAAACATGTCATGTATATTCATCATTTATTCATATACATAATAGCTATATATATTTATATATTTGAATATGTAATCCTATATCTATATATATATATATCTATATGTATGCATATACATATCTATATGTCTTTGTGTACTTCATCATGATCATCGTGATCATCATGAGTGCTTTATCCTATTAAATGTGTCTATATGCCTTTGTGTACTTATATGCATAAATATGTAAATTAATGTACACAATCATATTAGACATATTAATTTATGTGTATATATATATATGTATTGTTTTTTTATATATATATATAACTTACTCATGGTAGCCTAGGAGAGCGCACCTTGTTGACCAGGTTGCAAGCCCAAAGAGGAGGGGGGGGGTTTAATGGGTTGCTTCAAGAGTATCTTAAAATTTTCCTGCTTAAAACAACTTCAGATAGAAACACACTAAGCGTAGATGTTAGAGTTAGTGAGCAGCGGAAGTAAGATGAAAACAATTACACAAAATGCATACGGATTTTATCTTGGTTTGGACCTCCTATCACCAGGAGTCCTATGTCCAGTCCCTAAGAAACTACTTGAGATTTCACTAACGAAGGGTACAGTTCCCCTCAAGGACACTTACACATCTAGCACCCGCTGACCTTCTCTTTAACCCACAAAGAGGCAATACAACCACCTGTAGCAACAAGTCTTCCCTTCAGCAAGGGGAACTAAACCACCTACTCACAGCAGGTCTTCTCTTCTCATAGGAAGAGGAACACTCTTAAAGAAGAGTTGAAGGGATGACCCCTAGATCAAGCTTATACAACAAGCTTTGTTTGATCTGAGGCACGAACTGAGAGGAGAAGAATGTAGACTATGATGCTATCCTCTCAGAACAACTGGCTCTCAAAGAAAAGAAGTGAGGGCTTTAGGAGAGCTTGGAGCAGACGAACTTGGAGTGAAGGTGCACTGCTCTCAATGGTGGTTGTGAAGGCTTGTATGAATTCGCATGTATTGCTTGTCTTCTTTCTTCACAGCCATCGTCTTCTTATAAGTCTTTCAGCTTTCTTCAGATGTGTCTGTTGAAGTATCTGTTGAAGTGTCCGTTGTCTCTTATTCTTTGGTGCTCGTTTCCGTGCAGTCGCAGCCAAGGTTCAAAAACCCGGGGATCGGGATCGGATCGGTCGGCCCAAAACCGATCCGACCAGGCGATCCCGACCCCGGCTCGGCCGAGCCGGGCCGAGCCCGGCTGAGCCAGGGGTGGGTGGATCGGCCCATTATACAGGTGTATATCTTATACAGGCTGAGTTCAGTCCGAGTCCACTGCGATTTCAGGTCTTATTTATCTGAATATCATTTACATGTAAATAAGGAAGTACCCCCCATTTGAATCCAATAAAAATATCAAAAAATCATATCTCTTACCAATAAAAAGTCAACTCTCCCACCGAAGAAGAAATCGTGATTTCGTTGATTTTAGCGAAATGCTAACTTTTTAATCTCTCGTAATTTAGCATATCTAAAAATTTGATAATTCAAATAAACCATATGGAACACTAAAAATCTAAAGTTCGGTAAAAAAAGTCAAACGTGCATATGACTTCTCCAAGGAAGCCACTCTCCTACTGACAACACTTAGTCTGCTTGAGACCTCTCAGGATTTGGTCAAACTTAAACTATCATCACTCAAAGTCATGAGAATTGTCACTTTCCAATTTCTTTTCAATTAAAAAGTGAAAAATCTCATGAGTTTAGATAATGATAGCTTAGGTTTGACCAAATCCTAAGAGGTCTCAAGCAGACTAAATATTGTCAGTAGGAGAGTGGCTCCCTTGGAGAAGTCATATGCACGTTTGATTTTTTTTACCGGACTTTAGATTTTTAGTGTTCCATATGGTTTATTTGAATTATCAAATTTTTAGATAAACTAAATTATGAGAGATTAGAAAGTTAGCATTCCGCTAAAATTAACGAAATCGCGATTTTCTTCTTCGGTGGGAGAGTTGACTTTTTATTGGTAAGAGATATGATTTTTTTGATATTTTTATTGGATTCAAATGGGGGGTACTTCCTTATTTACATGTAATATCTTAAGTAAATGAAACATTTACTTAAATGATATTCAGGTAAATAAGGCCTGAAATCGCAGTGGACTCAGCCTGGGATTGGCCTGGACTCAGCCCATGACAAGGTTGAACAGGATCGGCCCGGCTCGGGCCGATCCCAGGCGGATCGGGCTGGGCTCGGCGAGCCGGCCGAGCCCAGCCGAGCCGGTTCGATCCGCGTGCAAGGACCGGCTAGGTTACCCCAACTCGGATCGGGAGGCCCAAAACCGAGCCGACTCGGCCGATCCGATCCCGATCCGGCCGAGTTTTTGAACCATGGTCGCAGCAACTCTTACGTTGTAGAATCATGTGACTACCGGAAACCTACAGACATTAAATGCTAAGAGAGATCTTTAGTCAATGGAAAAATGTGTTATACAGAAATAGAAATGTCCATTCTGTCACCATATAAATCACAAGAAGACTTGTTATAAGAATGACAAACCGTAAAACGCTTTCTCCAAGAGAACTGTGTCCCGTGACTAAGTAAGCCAAAGATAGATATGTTCTTTTCTGTTCACACGTAAAATATTAGAATACTTGTCATGAAAATAGTAGTCAATCAAAAAGTCTTACTATGAGAAGATATCCTTGAAAACTTTTATAAGAAGGATATGACAGATAGCGGGAAATTTGAAATGCACATCTTTAAAAAGATTTGAGAATATTGCGCGCCAAGTTATGTTCATAACAAGATTAATCATAAGGGCAATCATTATAATTTCAACCACAAACAGTAAGGTTATTGCACAGATAATTATCAAGGTATTTGAAACTAATATATCTGAAATAGCAATGGATAATATAACACAGTCGATGTTCAAAGGATAATCGATGTTAAGACACAACTGATGTTCAAGGAGTAATCGATGTCCAAGAGTAATCGATGTTCAAGAACAATCTATGAAGACAATTGATGTTTAACTGTAATCGATATTTTGAGTATAACAATAATCGATGTTTAGGACAGTCGATGTTTGAGACAGTCGATGTCTAAGGGTAATCGATGTTTAATGGTAATCGATGTCCAAAAAAATAATCTATGTGAACGTAATCGATGTTTCGAAAAGGTAACCAATATCTAAGTATAATCGATGTTTAAATATAATCCATATTCATGTAATCGATGTTTAAGTATAATCCATATTCATGTAATCAATGTTTAAGTAATCGATGTTTAAGTATAATCCATGTTCATGTAATCGATGTTAAAGTAATTGATGTTTCATGTAATCGATGTGGAGCTTCGAATGGAATCAAAATACAATGCAAACGGTCTAAGTGGAACTTCAGATATGATGAAGTGTAACTTCATATATGACGAAGTAAACTTCGGATATGATGAAGTGGACTTCGTATAAAACACATCATAACACTGTCGGTCGAAATGAATCTTCGTATAAGACGAAGTGAACTTCGTATATGATGAAGTGGTACTTTGATTGATCATGACCAAAAATATGTATGACGAAGTGCCAACTTCAGATATGACGAAGCTAGCTTCGTATATGACGAAGTAGAGTTTCGACTGATTATGACAAAAAACATGCATAACTTCGGATGAAGAAGTTTAAAGCAATATAACATGAAACTTGACTTCGATCAAAACTAAGAAAAGATTAGCAGTGATGAAACACATGAACTTATGAATGACAATAAGGACTTACAAGCATTAGAACACTATCTAGAGAACTTGGAAATACTTGGAATATTTACAATGGTGATCCTTGAAGTATAATTTATTTCCTTTGAGTCTCCTGTTGACAGACTTAATCAAAATGATATTAAGGAAAATACACAAGGTTTATAAAAATATTCGGATAAGTTTTGTTATCACCAAAATATATAATCATGGAGATAAATGAGTCAACAATCTCTCCCTTTTTTGTGATGACAAAAGTAACTGAAATCATAATGCTTCAAAAAGAATATGATGAGATTTAATCAGAGTATGTATGTATTTCATAATATTTCTCGCCTTTTTTGTCAATGATAAAAAAGGAATAGGAATGATGGAAAAGGAAAGATGTTGGGAAAGATAAATGAAGGCTCCCCCTCAGTTCAAGGCTCCCCAGGGCAAGGCTCCCCCTCAGTTCAAACTAGTTTAAAGAGATAAAGGAGTTAAATGTAGAGATTTTGGTCAGAAAGAGTAGACCATGAAAATGACCAAAAAGAAAGGAGAGTGGTAGTTAAAGATTGGATAAAAATAGAGTGAGTAGGTGTCACAATATGATAATGATATAGGTCAACCTGTATGAAGGATGTGATGACCAGTCTGTCCCCATGTAATTTTAATTAATTACATATATATATATATATATTTTTTTTTTGATGATTAACAAAACTAAACAAAAATTTATCAATTATATCTAATGAATATTTCATAAGTCTTAAGTACAGGAAAAACACCAAGGTCAAACAAGCCAATAAAGGTATGCATTACTTCTCTGAAGCGTTAATCTTTTCAACATGATATTTCTCTAAGTCCATATCGACTTCTATTGAAGGCCATAACGATTTCTTTATAAGCATATCGATTTTAATAGAATTACTGTAACGATTTTATAAGTGATCGCAACGATTTCCTTATAAGACTGAAAAGTCATGTTGTTTCAAACAAGTCGATGCCGCAACGACTTTATAAGTTACCGTAACGATTTCTTTAGAGCTCGTAACGACTTGCCTATCGCAACAACTCTATAAGTTATCGCAACGATTTTTTTAGAGCCCGTAACGACTTGCTCGTCACAACGACTCTATAAGTTGCCGTAACGATTTCTTTAGAGCTCGTAACGACTTGCCTATCGCAACAACTCTATAAGTTATCGTAACGATTTCTTCATAACTCGCAACGACTTGCTTGTTGTAACGATTTCATAAGTTACCGTAACGACTTCTTTAGAACTCGCAACGACTTACTTGTTGTAACGATTTCATAAGTTACCATAACGATTTCCTTAGAGTTCATAACGACTTGATAAGTATTCATAACTGTTTCTTTAGAATTCACAACGACTTGCTTTGTATAATAATTTGTTAAGTATTTCACATCGATTTCTTCAGAAACACAAATTTACTTTGTGCAACGATTCATTAAGTGTTCATGATATATCTTCGGTCACATAACGATTTGCCATGACTCATAACGATTTCATAAGTCATATAGTCATCAATTTCATATCTTGATATCTTATTCATCTTAAAAGCATTGACTAGTCAAAGCCCACGTAGACATCTCTCTGACGCTTTTGCATTTATGAGATCTGAACGTATCTCTGCATGCATGCAGACCATATCGTGCCTACTCTGATTACGTCCTTTAGACTTAAGCTATTTTGCATTACTATTTTCATGTCTATTGCTACTGACGTTGACTGACATCAGAGACAGCTTAGCTGTCTGCTATTTGAGATTGACATTTGTGCAGACCTCTGAACTAGCTTCATGGTACAACGTTAAACAAAATAGAAGCCAACGGATATTTCTGAAGATCTCATCTCTTTGCGTGCTCAAGTGATCAAAAGACTGTTGACTGGAAGCTTCCAAGACTCCAGATGTCATTCAGTCTAACGACTACTCAAAAGAGAGACAACGGACACTTCAACGTCTACATTTCAAATTGAAGATATAAATTCAAGTCAGAAGAACAGAAGAAACATAGAGATCGCGCATTCAAGCATTCAAATTCTTCTGAAGAAAGTCCAGAGCCAAGAACCTTCATTCCACTTAGTTTTTGCTCTTTTTGCTCTCCACTAGTTTGTGAAAATCTTGAGAGAGCCTGTATAGTTCTGAGAGTGTGCCTTGTTTAAATCTCTTTGCTCTCAGTTCTAGTTGCTTCAATCCTTGCTTGTCAAAAGCTTGATCTAGGGGCTTAAATTTCATTCACTCTCTTTGTGTTGTTCCCTTCGGGTGTGAAGGAAGACCTGGTGGTATCCAGGGTGTTGTTCCCTTCGGTTGTGAAGGAAGACCTGGTGTGGTATCCAGGGTGTTGTTCCCTTCGGTTGTGAAGGAAGACCTGGTGTGGTATCCAGGGTGTTGTTCCCTTCGGGTGTGAAGGAAGACCAGCTGAGGTGGGTGTTGTAGCGTCCTTAGGGGGACTGTACCCTAGTTAGTGAAATCCTGAGTTGTTGCTCAGGGATTGGACGTAGGACTCCTAAGGAAAGGAGGTCCGAACCAGGATAAATCTTGTGTTGTGTGATTGTCTTCTTTGTGTGTTTGTTATTTAAACTAACTATCACTAACCTACTTCGAAGAACGTTTGTGTGAATGTTTTTAGTTACAGGTATCTTCTAGATTAATTTTTAAAGACCCATTCACCCCCCCCTTTGGGCTCGTCAACTGGGCAACAAGTGGTATCAGAGCGAGTCTCTTCGACAAAGAAAGGATCCAACGATCTGAAGAGTAAAGATCCATGGCAGCCCAAGGTAACTTTGAAGGTCAGTCTGTCAACCGACCCCCTCTCTTCGATGGTGAAGATTATCCTTACTGGAAGACCAGAATGGAATACTTTCTACAAGGGCACGACTATCAAATTTGGTCCATAGTAGAAGAAGGTGATCTGTTAGTCACAAATGAGAAAGCACAATGGACAGATGATGACAGGAAGAAGATTTCCCTGAATTGCAAAGCAAAGAGCATCCTATGCTGTGCTCTAAGTAAGAAGGAATTCAACAGAGTTTCAGCCTGCAAATCCTCAATGGAAATGTGGGAAAAGCTCAGGATTACTTATGAAGGCACAGACAAAGTAAAGGAAACAAGAATCGACATTCTTGTCACTCAATATGAAAGATTTCAGATGCAGTCAAGTGAGTCCATAACTCAAATGTTCAGCCGGTTCACTGACATCACAAATGGACTAGCTAGTCTGGGGAAAACCTATGAGATGGGAGACATGGTAAGGAAGATACTTAGATCCTTACCGTCCTCATGGACCCCAAAGGTCACAGCAATAGAAGAAGCTAATGACCTAAAGAGAATGTCTGTAGAAAAGCTCATTGGGTCCCTCATGGCCCATGAGATCAACATGGAAAGGCTAGGAGAGTCCTCTAGCAGAAAGAAGCACTCCAACGCCTTAAAAGCTGAAGAAGATTCACCAGAAGCAAGTTCAGCTGAAAGTGAAAGTGATGCAGACAGCGAAAATGAGGAAGCTATGCTATCTAGAAAATTACAGCGAATTTTGGCTAAGAAGAAGAAATTCCAATCTGGAAGAAGGCACTTCAAAAGGAATAAGGAATTCAAGAAGTCAGATGGAAAAGAAATGAAGAAAGGAGAACCCATCTGCTATGAATGTAAGAAGCCAGGACACATTAAAACTGAGTGTCCAAAGTTAAAGAAGCCGGAGTTCAGGAAGAAGGACAGTTCCAAGAAGTTCAAAAGTACAAGAAGAAGGCGATGGCAGCAGCATGGGAAAACAGTAGTGACTCAGACAGTGAGTCAAGTTCCTGCAGTGATGAAGAAGAGGCCAACTTGGCCTTCATGGCAAATACTGAAGATAAGGTAACTTCTGACTCCTCTTTTGATTCATGCAATGATTCAGATTCTGATAGTTTAGAAGAGGCTTTCAACGAACTATATGAAAAATATAAAGAAGTAACCAAATTATTAAAAGTAAACAAGAAAAACATAGTCTGTATAGAAAATACAAACTCAGATCTAAAATCAGAAAATGAACAATTAGAAAGTCAAATAACTGAACTTAAAAGAAGAAATGAATTGTTATGTGAAGACCTAAAAGCTAAGAATGAACAAATAACTAAATTAGAGAAACAAGTAAGTTCAGATGAACTTAAAACTGAAATCAAAACACTAACAGAAGAAAATATACAGTTATCTAGCACATTAGAAAAATTCACTAATGGTAAAAACTCCCTCATATTAAAAGGTGCTAGAAGATCAGGTAAGAAGAAAAATGGATTAGGATATACACCCCCAGATAATGAAGAAACCATAATTTATCCTAAAACATATCCAACACCAAAATTTGTACCTGAACAAGATACAACATACAAAGCTGATTTCAGATATATAGAAAAAGTAACCAAATTATCCTGCTGTAGTCACTGTAACAAGTTAGGACACATCATAACGACATGCCCAACAAGACATAAGAAATGGATAATAAAAGGCAAAATAAATGATACTAACCCATCAGGACCCAAAAGAATTTGGGTACCTAAAACTTGATGTTTTTATTTCAGGACATCTCTCGAGCATCCAAATGGTATTTGGATAGCGGGTGCTCAAGACACATGTCAGGAAACCAGAAGTTATTCTCTCATCTCCAAGCTGAAGAAGGAACAGTTACTTATGGAGATAATGGGAAAGGAACGTGATAGGCAGTGGCTCTGTGAATAACAAAGGAAAAACAGTCATAGAAGATGTGCTATTAGTCAAGGGATTGAAGCACAATCTCATTAGCATTAGCCAGCTGTGTGACAGAGGCCATCAGATCAAGTTTCAAGAGTCGAAGTGCAGCATACTGAAGGATGGAGCAGTCATCTTTGAAGCTAATAGAGAAAAGAATTTGTATGTGCTCTATCTTGAAGAACTCAAGGTTCAAAATGTTTGCCTGGCAGCAAATAAAGATAAATCTACAGAATTATGGCACAGACGACTTGGACATTGCAGCATAGATGGCATGAGAAAACTGCTGAAGAAGAATCTTGTGGAAGGTCTACCTAAGGTTAGTACAAAATTGGATGGTGTATGTAAACCTTGTGCTAAGGGAAAGCACACCAAAGGCTCCTTCAAGTCAAAGACGGTGGTGACCACCTCAAAACCCTTAGAGCTCCTTCATATGGATCTATTTGGGCCAATGAGGACTACCAGTCTTGGAGGAAAGAATTTTGGATTTGTCATAGTTGATGACTACTCAAGTTCACATGGGTATCATTCTAGAGCATAAAGATGACACTTTTGAAAACTTTGTTAGTTTCACCAAGAAGGTCCAGAAAGATCAGAAGTTCAGCATTGTGTCTATCCGATCAGATCATGGTGGTGAATTTCAAAATGAAAAGTTTGCTAGATTTTGTGATGATCAGGGAATTGAGCATAATTTCTCAGCACCAAGGACACCACAACAAAATGGTATTGCTGAGAGGAAGAACAGAATCCTATTGGATATGGCAAGAACGATGCTCTCAGAATATGATCTGCCAAGATATTTTTGGGCTGAAGCAATCAACACAGCAAGCTACATTGTCAACCGAGTAATGATCAGGCCAATCCTGAAGAAGACTGCATATGAACTATTCAAAGGGAAGAAGTTAAAGATCAGCCACTTCAGGACTTTTGGATGTCCTTGCTTCATTCACAACAATGGAAAAGGGACATTGGTAAGTTGGATGCCAAATCAGATGAAGGCATCTTTATAGGGTACACCTCTAAACCCAAAGGCTATAGAGTATTTAACAAACGTACTTTATTGATTGAACAGTCTGTACATATTATTTTTGATGAAACTAACTCTTCCTTGAGAAAGGAAGTAGATAGTGACAATGATGATGCAGATGAACTGTCCAAGAAACAAAAGATACATCAATTGAGGACAAGGATGATCCACCTCTGGAAGAATTGCAACAAGAAGAAGTTACTCATGAAAACCTTCCAAAGGAGTGGAGATACAAGAAAGATCACCCACTTGAGAATATTATTGGTGATCCATTCATAGGGGTAAGAACAAGAGGTAATGTTATTCCTTGTGATTACCTAGCTTTTGTTTCTCAAATAGAGCCTAGGACAGTCAATGAAGCTCTTTCTGATGAATCTTGGATAGTAGCCATGCAAGATGAATTAAATCAATTAAGAGAAACCAAGTATGGTCACTTGTTCCTAGACCATCAGACCATCCAGTCATTGGCACCAAATGGGTGTTCAGAAATAAACTGGATGAAACTGGTGCAATCTTAAGAAACAAGGCCAGATTGGTAGCTCAAGGCTATTCTCAAGAGGAAGGCATAGATTTCGATGAAACCTATGCACCTGTAGCTAGACTTGAGGCCATTAGAATATTACTTGCATATGCATCTGCTTTGAATTTAACACTATTTCAAATGGATGTTAAATCCGCATTTTTAAATGGTTTTATAAAAGAGGAAGTTTATGTGGAACAACCTCCGGGTTTTGATGACACAGAATTTCCTAATCATGTTTTCAAACTTCACAAGGCATTATATGGTTTAAAGCAAGCACCTAGAGCCTGGTATGAAAGGCTTAGTTCTTTTCTTTTAAACCATGGTTTCAGTAGAGGTCAAGTAGATAGTACTCTTTTTATAAAGTCAAAGGTCAAACACATTCTATTAGTCCAAATTTATGTAGATGATATTATCTTTGGGTCTACTGATGAATCCCTTTGCAAGTACTTTGAAAAGTTGATGCAGGGAGAATTTGAAATGAGCATGATGGGAGAACTTAATTACTTCCTTGGACTTCAAATCAAACAAGGAAAGGAAGGAACTCACATCTGTCAAGCAAAGTACACAAAAGAACTCTTGAAGAAATTTGGATTCGAAAATACCAAGCCACTGTCAACACCAATGAGTACATCAACAAGAATGGACAGTGACAAAGATGGTAAGAAAGTAGATCAAAAGATCTACAGAGGTATGATAGGTTCACTCCTTTATTTAACAGCTAGTAGACCTGATATTTTATTTAGTGTATGCATGTGTGCTAGATATCAGGCAGATCCTAAAGAATCACATTTAATTTCTGTGAAAAGAATATTTAGATATTTAGCAAGATCTCATGACTTAGGTCTTGGTATCCAAAACATTGTGAAATTAACTTAGTAGGTTACTCTGATGCTGACTATGCTGGATGCAAATTAGATAGAAAAAGCACCAGTGGTGGTTGTCAATTTCTTGCAGGATGTTTAATATCTTGGTCTTCAAAGAAACAAAATTCAGTAGCACTATCTACTGCTGAAGCTGAGTACGTAGCTGCTGGAAATTGCTGTACACAACTCTTATGGATAAAGCAACAACTTGAAGATTTCGGATTAAACATCAAATCCATCCCACTGCTGTGTGACAACACCAGTGCCATTAATCTCACCAAGAATCCAGTTCAGCACTCAAGGACCAAACATATTGAGGTTAGATATCATTTTATTCGTGATCATGTTGCAAATGGAAATATTGAAATATCCTTTATTGATACAAATGGCCAATTAGCAGACATTTTCACAAAAGCCTTACCTGAAGAGAGATTCACATCTCTTAGAAGGGAATTAGGCATGTGCAATTTGTGATAAAAGTTTGCTTACAAATGGCACACTAAATTTCAGAATTAAGTAATTTTTTTCCCTCCATGGCGTTAAGCAAAAGAAATTCAAATTATTCTTTGTAACCGCTCTCATTGAAGTCGGTTTGAATAGTCAACACCTTTTGTCGTTTTCCACCGCCTTTTGGCGCCTCACTTTCCACATCGCATTAATTTATTCATAAAATCAATGACAGAACGATTCGTATCTCATCGTCTACCTTTTCCCCTTTTCATCCTGTCGCATGAGCCGATGCCCTAACAACTCATATCTCAACCCTCTGCAAATTTGAACCTTCCTCCTCCTTCCCGCAAAATTTCTTGAGGATTCCTTCTCTTCCCTTCCGTTTCAACCCTCCAGAGACTTTCCCACCTGAATCCATGGCCGCACCAGTCATCGCCGGCAGTTTGGGTGGCTACACGCCGAGTTTCTCACTCCTGAGCAGCAGGAGAGGTTTACCTTTGTGAAGACGAAGCTCTGTGGAAATAAAGAAGTCGATGTTGCTAATCTGAGGAAAAATGGAATGAGCAGTGTGGTAGATTTGATCAATCAGATGCAGTGGACAGGAGTCTCCACCTTTTCAGAGGTCAGTTATCCGGACTTGGTAAAAGCTTTCTTCGTGTGTATGAGAACAGAGGAAGATGGGTCCCTAGTCTCTTCAGTAAAGGGAACCCTGATTAGAATAGACCCTGAGTTGCTGAAGATGCTGTTTGATGTGAAGACTTCCGGATTTAGTGGGGTTCACACCGTGGACGCCCAAGTGAAAGGTTTGGGAATTGTAGGGCCGGGCTTCAAGCTAAGGGATGGCAAGCTGGATATAAATCAACTAACTGCTTTCAACCGCCTCCTTCACTTTATTGTTTGTCAAATCTTAGTTCCCAGAAGTGCAACATTTTCATCTTGCACAAAGGCCGACTCAGACATGATGTATTGGGCCATTCAAAATAAGGAGATAAATATGGCCGCAGTGATGATGGAAAGAATGAAATTTGCCAGAGATCAGATTTGGGACACCAAGAGCAAGTTAAATGTGTCCCTGCCTATGCCCACCTACTTACCAAGATCTTCAAACACTTCGGTGTTGATCTTTCTGGGGCAGTTGTAGAGAAAATGGGCCAAGCAATCAGGTCCAGGAACCTGAAGAAGAGTGGCTTCTCTGTGGAAAATGGTGTCTGGTTCAAGGCTTCAGTTGCTGAAGGCGAAGCCATCATTGACGACACCTCAGTTGTTCATCAGGAGATGGGATCAGCAGATATGACTCCAGAATTGCCAGTGGAGTCAGTTTCAGCTCCAGCAGTTGGAGCAGCAGAATCATCAGGCCCCTCTTTAGCAGAAGTTCAGTCTGAAATTGCAGTGGAAGAAGAAAGGATATCAGCACCAGCTTCAGAATTTCCAGAAGAATTAGCTGTAAATTTTGCAGAAAGGAGAATTGAGGATATTCTCCCAGAGGACATTTTTCCAGTTGAGGACCCACTACCCTCAACTGTCGTTGCATCTATTCTTTCAGACATTATTGATTCAATTCCTTTCACCTCTAGTGCTCCAGAAACCAGTGGCAGAGTTGCAGAAGAGGCTGTGGCATCAGGCCACATTGATGAACCAATGGAAGATGTTCAAGTAGAGGTAGCGCACCCAGCTGCTCAAGGTGACTCTGTGATGGAAGATGCTCCCATTCAGGGGGAGCAAGTTTCAAATGAAGAAGGTGCTCCTATTGAGGGGGAGCTATCAAAAGAAGGTTCAGCAGAATCAACTCCAGTTGTTGATGGTCAGGAAGAAAGGCATAGAGATTCTCAAAATCTGGATGACAGAGAAGGAGAGATTGCAAGCTCTTCGAGCTCAGATGATCATCAACCTCCTCCAGCAAAAGAAGGCAAGAAGAAAGGAAAAGAAGTTGCCTCTGAAGTTCCTCTCCTGGCTGATACACCTTTTGAGAGGCAGGTCAAGCAGAAAATTGTCATAAATTTGAAACCAGTGATTGAAAGGCTGAATGTGACTCTCCAGTCAGATGTAAACTCTATATTTTTGAGCCAAGCTTCAGCCAACAAAGAATTGGGACAAATCAGAAATGCTATGAAATGGTTTAATAAAGAAATGAGTAGCATGAAAGGCATGCTCTCGGATATTATCAAGGCAGTTGGAGTTCAAGCTCCTCCTCCTCCAGAAGCTCAGGAGCCTGGAGAAAATGTGTCTGGGCCATCAGGGCCAGCACCAGAAGCAGCAGCAGCACCAGAAGAGGTAGGGCCAACAGGGCCAGCTGATCAGGTTGAAGGGCCAACAGGGCCATCTGAGCAAGGGTCAGGGCCATCAGGGCCATTGGAGAGTGAGTCTGTGCAGATAGAGGCAGAAGAGTCCTTGGCATCCAAGCCCCCAGCTCCCTCTTCCCCCTCTCACACACCTATTCCTCCAACTCCACCCTCAGCTCCTACAGCACCTCCTGCTCCTCAAACATTCAAGAAGCCTCAATCTAGACCAATTTCTTCTCCTACACCATTTCAGTCCACCTCATCTCCTGCCTCCTCTACTTCCATTCCTTCTCCTTCTCCTATACATGAGGCCCCTCCAGCATCCTCAGCTGGAGCATCCTCCTCCTCCTCTGGTCCCTCCCTTGGACCAGTTGATGACCTCCCTACTACTTCTCACTCTTTTCTTCATCCTACTCCTCCACCCTCTTTCATCACTATCATACCTGAAAGAGCCCAACTTAACTCTCCCTTTATGGAACAAATAAAGGATGAGTTTGAGGAAGGGATCCTCAGGTCTGTGTTGAAGGTTGGGAACATGTTCATAGGGCAGACCCTTCTAGTCCTGCCCCCAAGAAGAGGAAGCTTACTTCTACTTCCTCCCTCTCCTCTGAACCCAAATACCCACCTTTGTGGTTTTCTCTCACAGTGGACAACAAACATCCCTCACTGTACAGAGAATATCTCTCAAAGGTTGTTTTTGCAACCATCATTAACCTTCCATTTCTTGATCTCACAGATCATTTAAACACCATTCTACCCTACACTTCTCTTTCGAAATCCGAAAAATCCAAAATCTTCTCTCTTGCCCACTCCAAAACTGAAGAGCAGTGGGGCAAAGGTCACAAGGATCTCCTAAAGAAATTTATTCTTGCCAAATCTGCTAGATTCCCTCCAAGGGACCACTCCCTGACCTTATCAGAGTGGTTCAGGATCTACCATAGGGAGCTTTGGGCACCCTATATTCAAAAGGAAATCAAAATGATCAGGCACCTCATGCTATTCAACAACTACAGATATATTCATAGACTTCCAGAGGTTCAGCTCAGTCAGTTCAAAAGGGCCATTTCAGCTCTGACTCCGGATATCTCTCAAACTTCAGATGTTCAGGTAGATTTTGCTACCCTCCAAGTACCTGAAGAGATAGTCCTTCCTCAAATTCACTTTCTAGTTATGGAGTCCTCTGTAGGATCCATCATCTTTGAACGTTTTGCCAGAGTAATGGGCAGAATTAAAGTACAGAAAGGCTGCCTGGTTGCTTTTTCTAGATTCCTGTTTAGGGAATATCACCAGGGGCATGTAAGTGCTGAAGTTCTAGCCCCTATTCTGTCTGAATGTGAAAGGCTGACATCTTCTGAATGGTCCAAGTTCTACCCCCTGTCAGCTCAGCAACTATTTGAAATCAATGAAGTTCAGGCCAGAGAAGGCAAACCAGCCATTTCTCCAGCTACTTTCCTAGATATGAACTCCATTCATCTTGTTGATGACCCCTTCAAGGTCTGGGAGGAAAGATACAAAGTGTATGTGGCTATGCACAAAGCTCTCAGAGATAACCACAACCATTATCCTGTCACCATGGACCAATTCTCACCTGTGCCAGCTTTGGGACTCGTCGATTTCTCAAGATGAACATGGACAAGAATGCATATGCTGATCTTCTCTATCAGCACCTAGATCTTCATCTCAAAAGGATGGCTTCCACCATGGGACCCTCCTACTCTGTATCCTTTGGAGTCTTCAAAATCTTTTTGAAGAGCAGGAAGCACAGGCATGGGAAACCATCTCCCATTTTGCCTCTCTTCTGTCTCCTGCCTTCTATTTACCAGTACCTCCACAAAGTTAATAAAATGACCTTTGTATACTCCTGTTCTCTTTCTCTCTTCTTTCTTTGTCGAAGATTGTCTTTTTGCTTAATGACAAAAAGGGGGAGAAAAACTTATGTCTGAAACATCTATATGCATTTTTTCATCCATGCTTATTGTTCAGTTTTGTCATCACCAAAAAGGGGGAGATTGATGACCAGTCTGTCCCCATGTAATTTTAATTAATTACATATATATATATATATATTTGATGATTAACAAAACCAAACAAAAGTTTATCAATTATATCTAATGAATATTTCATAAGTCTTAAGTACAGGAAAAATACCAAGGTCAAACAAGCCAATAAAGGTATGCATTACTTCTCTGAAGCGTTAATCTTTTCAACATGATATTTCTCTAAGTCCATATCGACTTCTATTGAAGGCCATAACGATTTCTTTATAAGCATATCGATTTCAATAGAATTACCGTAACGATTTTATAAGTGATCGCAACGATTTCCTTATAAGACTGAAAAGTCATGTTGTTTCAAACAAGTCGATGCCGCAACGACTCTATAAGTTATCGTAACGATTTCTTTAGAGCTCGTAACGACTTGCCTATCGCAACAACTCTATAAGTTATCGCAACGATTTCTTTAGAGCCCGTAACGACTTGCTCGTCACAACGACTCTATAAGTTACCGTAACGATTTCTTTAGAGATCGTAACGACTTGCCTATCGCAACAACTCTATAAGTTATCGCAACGATTTCTTCAGAGCTCGCAACGACTTGCTTGTTGTAACGATTTCATAAGTTACCGTAACGACTTCTTTAGAACTCGCAACGACTTGCTTGTTGTAACGATTTCATAAGTTACCATAACGATTTCTTTAGAGTTCATAACGACTTGATAAGTATTCATAACGTTTCTTTAGAATTCACAACGACTTGCTTTGTATAATGATTTGTTAAGTATTTCACATCGATTTCTTCAGAAACACAAATTTGCTTTGTGCAACGATTCATTAAGTGTTCATGATATATCTTCGGTCACATAACGATTTGCCATGACTCATAACGATTTCATAAGTCATATAGTCATCGATTTCATATCTTGATATCTTATTCATCTTAAAAGCATTGACTAGTCAAAGCCCACGTAGACATCTCTCTGACGCTTTTGCATTTATGAGATCTGAACGTATCTCTGCATGCATGCAAACCATATCGCGCCTACTCTGATTACGTCCTTTAGACTTAAGCTATTTTACATTACTATTTTCATGTCTATTGCTACTGACGTTGACTGACATCAGAGATAGCTTAGCTGTCTGCTATTTGAGATTGACATTTGTGCAGACCTCTGAACTAGCTTCATGGTACAACGTTAAACAAAATAGAAGCCAACGGATATTTCTGAAGATCTCATCTCTTTGAGTGCTCAAGTGATCAAAAGACTGTTGACTGGAAGCTTCCAAGACTCCAGATGTCATTCAGTCTAACGACTACTCAAAAGAGAGACAACAGACACTTCAACGTCTACATTTCAAATTGAAGATATAAATTCAAGTCAGAAGAACAGAAGAAACATAGAGATCGCGCATTCAAGCATTCAAATTCTTCTGAAGAAAGTCCAGAGCCAAGAACCTTCATTCCACTTAGTTTTTGCTCTTTTTGCTCTCCACTAGTTTGTGAAAATCTTGAGAGAGCCTGTATAGTTCTGAGAGTGTGCCTTGTTTAAATCTCTTTGCTCTCAGTTCTAGTTGCTTCAGATCCTTGCTTGTCAAAAGCTTGATCTAGGGGCTTAAATTTCATTCACTCTCTTTGTGTTGTTCCCTTCGGGTGTGAAGGAAGACCTGGTGGTATCCAGGGTGTTGTTCCCTTCGGTTGTGAAGGAAGACCTGGTGTGGTATCCAGGGTGTTGTTCCCTTCGGTTGTGAAGGAAGACCTGGTGTGGTATCCAGGGTGTTGTTCCCTTCGGTTGTGAAGGAAGACCTAGTGTGGTATCCAGGGTGTTGTTCCCTTCGGGTGTGAAGGAAGACCAACTGAGCTGGGTGTTGTAGCGTCCTTAGGGGGACTGTACCCTAGTTAGTGAAATCCTGAGTTGTTGCTCAGGGACTGGACGTAGGACTCCTAAGGAAAGGAGGTCCGAACCAGGATAAATCTTGTGTTGTGTGATTGTCTTCTTTGTGTGTTTGTTATTTAAACTATCACTAACCAACTTCGAAGAACGTTTGTGTGAATGTTTTTAGTTACAGGTATCTTCTAGATTAATTTTTAAAGACCCATTCACCCCCCCCTCTCGGCTCGTCAACTGGGCAACAGGATGTGTTGACTTGATTGAAGGAGGTGTCGACAGATAAAGGAGTTGTGTCGACAGTCATGAAGTACAAGAAGTTTTCAACAAATATAAGGAGTTATGCATTTCCAAGATACTCTGAAAAATTAATGTCTTCAGTTATTGTAAAAATACATCCTTTACAAATTACACATGCCCAACTCTCTTCGGAGAGAAGTGAATCTCTCTTCAAGTAGGGCTTTTGTAAATATGTCTGCTAATTGATTTTCAGTTTCTACGAATGAAATGTTAATATTACCATTTGCTACATGATCTCTAATGAAATGGTACTTAACCTTAATATGTTTAGTTCTTGAATGTTGTACTAGATTTTTTGTGAGATTGATTGCACTGGTGTTGTCACATAACAAGGGTACAGATCTGCTGTTGAGTCCATAATCCTTAAGTTGTTGTTTGATCCATAGTAGTTGAGTGCAGCAACTCCCTACGGCAACATATTCAGCTTCAGTTGTTGACAAGGCTACAAAGTTCTGTTTTCTTGCGGACCAAGAAATCAAACACCCCGCAAGAAATTGACAGGAACCACTGGTGCTTTTTCTATGTACTTTGCATCCAACATAATCAGCATCAGTATAACCAATTAAACTCATCTTACATGAATTTAGATACCATAGTCCTAAATCACATGTATCTGCTAAATATCTAAAAATCTTTTTGACGGAAATCAAATGGGATTTTTTGGGATCTGCTTGGTACCAAGCATACATACATGCACTAAATAAAATGTCTGGTCTAGTAGCAGTTAAGTACAGTAGAGAGCCAATCATACCTCTGTAAGATTTCTGATCTACTTTCTTCTTACCTTGAGGATCATTGTCTAACCTGGTGGAAGTATTCATAGGAGTGATCAGATGCTTTACTTGTTCAAAACCAAACTTTTTTAACAAATCCTTGATGTATTTGGTCTGATTGATGTGGGTTCCTTCCTTGTCTTGTTTGATTTGGAGTCCAAAGAAGTAAGTCAATTCTCCCATCAAATTCATCTCAAATTCTCCCTGCATTAATTCTTCAAAATACTTGTAAAGAGATTCATCAATAGCTTCAAAAATGATGTCATCAACATAAATTTGCACAATTAGGATATGTTGAGAGCATGCTTTAATAAATAATGTGCTATCTACTTTGCCCCTAGTAAAACCATGTTTTAAAAGAAATGCACTTAGTCTTTCATACTAAACTCTGGGTGCTTGTTTCAGATCATATAATGTCTTATGTAATTTGAAAATATGATTAGGATGGTCTATGCCTTCAAAGCCAGAAGGTTGTTCAATGTAGATTTCCTCTTTTATAAAACCATTTAAAAATGTAGATTTCACATCCATTTGAAATAATTTTAAATCACATGCAGATGCATATGCTAATAAAATCTGAATAGTCTCAAGTCTAGCTACTGGTACATAGGTTTCATCAAAATCTATGCTCTCCTCTTGGGAATAGCCTTGAGCGACCAGTCTAGCCTTATTTTTCGTAATGACACCAGCTTCTTCTAACTTGTTCCTGAACACCCATTTGGTGTCAATCACAGAATGATCTGATGGTCTAGGAACAAGGGACCAGACTTGGTTTCTCTTGAACTGATTTAGTTCATCTTGTATGACTAAAATCCAAGATTCATCAGTTAGTGCCTCATTGATTGTCTTAGACTCAATTTGAGAAACAAAAGCTAAATAATCACAAGGAATAATATTACCTCTAGTTCTTATCCCAACATTTGGATCTCCAATGATATTTTATCTGAGATGATCTTTCTTATATCTCCATTCCCTAAGAAGATTCTCATGGATTATATCTTTCTGTTGTAATTCTTCCTGGGGTGGATCTTCATTATCTTTGATGGATACTTTCTGCATTTTCTCAGATAGGTTCTCCGTACCTTCATCATCACTAACAATTTCTTTTCTCAAGAAGGGGTTAGATTCATCAAATATAATATGTATGGTTTGTTCAATCAGTAAACTTCTTTTATTGAAAACTCTATATCCTTTGGGTTTAGAATCATAACCAAGAAAAATACCTTCATCAGATTTTGCATCCAGCTTACCAATGTTTGTCTTACCATTGTTGTGGATGTAGCATGGACACCCAAATATCTTGAGATGACTGATGTTGCGCTTCTTCTACTTGTATAGCTCATATGTTGTCTTCTTTAATATAGGTTTTATCATAGCTCTATTGATTATATAGCGAGTTATATTAACTGTCTCTGCCCAAAAATATCTTGGCAAGTTGTATTCAGATAGCATGGTTCTTGCCATATCCAATAAAGTTCTATTTTTCCTCTCAGTTACCCCATTTTGTTGTGGTGTTCTTGGTGCTGAGAAATTGTGCTCAATTCCTAGATCATTACAGAATTTTGCAAACCTGTCATTCTAAACCTGTCATTCTAAAATTCTCCTTCATGATCAGATCGAAGATTTATAATACTAAATTTCTTATCTTTTTGAACTAGCTTGCTGAATTTGACAAATGCTTCAAACGTGTCATCTTTGTGTTCTAGAAAAGAGACCTATGTGTATCTTGAGAAATCATCAACAATAACGAATCTAAATTCTTTCCACCTAAACTGGTAGATGTAGCGGAAGATAACTATGAAGAAATCTAGAAGAGGGGGGGGTTGAATATATTTCTACCAAATTAGTACAAACTATTAACAAATTTAAGATCTATGGAAATTATGGAATTCTGAATTGTGCACATATTCCAATCAAGATAAATTGAGTGTGTGAAATGTGAATCTAAGAGATACTGGATGATAACAAACTGATTAGTAAGCGTGCCTATTAATCATCTAGCGTTCAGAGAGATCAAACCACAGTAACACATGAATTTAAGGTGGTTCGGATTACACAATTATGTATCTTACATTCACCATCCACACACACACACACAAATATGCTTATGTAGCAAGTTTGAACAGCACACACACGATTTGAGATGATCGAAATCTCAAATCAGAACACACATGAAATTGAGCAGAAAGATTGCTCAAATTTCACACTACACATTGAATGATATGAAGTTAACATGTAGAACCAGTTAAACAATGAAGAGCAGTAGAATAGATGGAACTGGTTTGATTTCCCCCTTTGCTCTTGGTTGAGAGTTCTGGCTTCTAACTCCAGACAGATGATTCAGACTCTTGAATCTGAGAATTCAATTTAACCTTCGATCAGCTTCAGCAACTGGATCTCCAATTCTTCAGATCTGGAGCATCGATAGATCTCAAATGGGACTTCTCTTTGGCCGCCGCTTTCTGCTTCTGGGGAGTTGTGAATTGATGTGTATGTGCCCAGTAGTACGAGGATTATGGGCATTTATAGCCCCATGTGTTCACGTGGTACCTTGAGGTGTGAGGGCACAAAACTTCCGCTCAAATCCCTTGATTCACAAGTTGACACGTGTTCAGGAAATTCAGGTTCTGAATCATCATTCGAAGTGTGTCGACACAGTCATGTTGTGTCGACAAATGTAGCTTGACTTACTGTGATTTCTTCACTGGAAGTTAACCCGTGTCCACACATAGTTGACTTGTGTTGACGCATCTGACTCAACTGTAAATATTGGCTCACTGGGAAATCTCACGTGTCGACACTCTGACAAAGGTGTGTCGACACCACTGACTCCTCTCTTCATAATCTGCTTCCTGGAAGTAGAAGTTGTGTCGACACATGAAAGAACTGTGTCGACGCCACTAGCTTTTCTTCTTGAATTGCTTCACGGGAAATGTATATTGTGTCGACACCCTAACAGGCCTGTGTCGACACCAATGACTTCATGTCATTATTTCTCTGAGTTAAACATAAAATATTATGTTAGCATTACTTGAGTAAAGTATTTAGAATTGTGTCATAGTTAAACGTCATCAAAACAAGAGATCCAACAGTCCTCATAGGTCCAAATAAATCTATATGGAGCAGTTCTAGAGACTTGGAAGTGGTGACAATTGTCTTAGATTTGAAAGAAGCTTCGACATGTTTTCCCTTGCACATGGTCCACAGATCTTATCCAGTCTTAAGTTGATCTTAGGTAAGCCTTCCACTAAGTCATGCTTGATGAGTTTTCTATTCCATCCAAACTAGCATGTCCTAGTCTTCTGTGCCACAATTTTGCATTTTGCTCTTTGCTTACTGCCAAGCAGACATCTTGACCTTTCAGATCTTCTAAACGTAATATATAGAGATTCCTTTCCCTGTAGGCTTCGAAAATTGTTATTCCTTCCTTGATGATTAAACACTTGGATTTTTGGAACTTTACTTGATGACCCTTGTCGCATAACTAACTTATGCTAATCAGATTATGTTTCAGACCTTTAACACACAGAACTTCTTCTATCAGTGTCTTTTCTTTGCTTCTTACTGATCCACAGCCAATTACTGATCCTTTACCATTGTCTCCATATGTGACTATTCCTTCTTCAATCTTAATAAATGAAAACAATTTCTTATTTCCTATCATATACCTTGAGCACCCGCTGTCCAGGGACCACTTTGATGCTCTAAGGCTCTCCTGTAAATAGATCAGTGAGATTTAGGTACGCAATTTCTTTTGGGTCCTGTATGGTTAGTTTCGACAGGCTGATTTTTTAGTATCCATTTTAAATGTTTTGTTGGACAGATGTTTTTTGTATGACCAAGTTTATTACAATGAATACAACAAGTAAATTTATTTATTATTTCACTTATCTTACTGTTTTTCTTCATCTTTGTTTTGTAACCAGGTTCCTGTTCAGCCACAAATTTTAGTAATGGATAGTTTTTAGGATATATGATTGTTTCTTCATTTTCTGGTGGCGTATAACCAATTCCATACTTCTTCCTACCTGATCTTCTTGTCCCTTTTAATATTAATGAAGATCTTCCATTGGTTAATTTTTCGATTGTAGCTGTCAAGTATTCATTATCTTTTGTTAATATTTCTATTTCCTTCTTAGACTTACTTACAGTTTCCTAGTTTTCTAGACTTATAGGGTGTTTGGTTATAGTTTTTTATCAAATTTTTCTCTTAAATTTAAACAAGAAAGAGGAAAGACAAATAGAGGTGTTTGGTAAGTAATTTTTTATGAAGAAAATTTATTCTATGTAAATCTCTCCCAAAATAAGAACAAGTGTGGACCAATTTTTTTTTTTAAAAACACAATACTGCTCTCATCTCTCCTAACTGTGCCCCCTCTCCCCCCTGTGAACCCCACCCCCATCCCCTATGAAACCCCCCTCCCACCCCCCCCCACCCAGCACCCCCCCACACAGCACCTTGCGCCCACCCCCATCCCCTCCACCCCCACCCCTGTGAACCCCCCCCCCCCCCTCCACCCCCATCCCCCCCTACCCTTCGCTCTCCCTATCCCCCCCACCAACGCCCTCCCCCCATCCCCTCCCCACCCCCCTGCGAACCCCCCCCCCAGCGCCCTCCCCCCCTCCCCTCCCCCACCCCCCTGCGAACACCCCCCCTCCACCCTGCACCCCCTGCGAAACCCCCGCGCACCCCCATCCCCACCCCCACCCCACCCAGCGCCCTCCCCCCCATCCCCTCCCTCTGCGCTCCCCCCACCCCCCGCCCCGACGGCTCCCCCTCCCCTTACCCCGCCCCCGTGCGCCCTCCCCCTGCCCTGCCCCGGAGGCTCCCCCTCCCGCCCCAAACACATCAATATAAATTTTAAAATTTTATTATTTTACCAAACAGATAACATCACATTTTCATAATTTTAAATTTAAAGTTAAAAGCGAACTCAACATCATTTTTTAGGTAGAAATAGTTTTTTTTTTAAATTGCTGCCAAACACCCTATTAATATTTTTTTTTTCATTTTTTTTTTTACATCTTTACATAACAACTCATTTCTTCTTTTTAATTCTTGAATTTATTTTTCTAGTTGTTCCATTTCCGATTTTAAATATGAGTTTGTTATTTCAAGACATGTAAAATTTTCTTGATTGATTTTAAAGTTTACATACATCTTTATATTTTCCTTATAATTCATTAAATGTATCTTCTAAATTGTCATCATCAAAATCTGAAAATGAATCAAAAGAAGTGTCAGAATTTATCTTATCGTCAAGATTTACAATAAAAGCAAGATGAGCCCTCTCTTATTGTTGTTTATCTGAGCTTGAGACTTCAAATGAGCTATCTTCATTGCTCCAAGCTACTGCCATAGCCTTCTTCTTGTATCTCTTGCATTTTTTGGATGGCTCTTCCTTCTGATGTTCATTTTTCTTTAGCTTGGGATAGTTTGTCTTCAATGTCCGGGCTGCTTACATTCATAACAGATAGGTTCAGTTTTCATGACTGTTTTATCCTTTTTGAAATATCTTCTACCTGACTAATGTTTCTTCTTAGCCAAAATCTTTTGCAGACGTCTTGATAGAAAAGCTTCTTCTTCACTGTTTGCAATGCTTCTTTCATCTTCTGAGTCGCTTTTAGAAGTGTTCTCTATTGCTTTCAGAGCATTGTTATATTTTTTTTTAGTGGAGGATTCTCCTAATCTCTCCATATTTATCTCATGAGCCATTAGAGACCTAATGAGTTTTTCGAACAACATAGCTATGAGATCATTTACTTCTTCGATGGCTGTAACTTTGGGAGTCCACAAAGTTGGTAAGAATCTTAGTATTTTTCTTACCATGTCTCCTGTCTCATACCTTTTTCCAAGCCCGGCTAGGCCATTTGTGATATTTGTGAAGTGACTGTACATCTGGGAGATGGATTCTCTTGAATGTATTTGGAACTTTTCATATTGTGCTACTAATATATCTATTCTAGCTTCTCTTACCTTGTCAGTCCCTTCGTGGGTGAGTTTCAACTTATCTCACATTTCTTTGGCCGATTTGCATATAGATATTCTGTTGAACTCCTTCTTGCTTAGTGAACAACATAATATACTCTTGGCCTTACTGTTCTGAGACATTAATTCTTGTCAGCATCTGTCCGTTTCTCTTTGGAGTTTAAGACTATCAGATCTCCATCTTCTATTATAGTCCATAGTTGATAGTCTAGACCTTGAAGAAAGAACTCCATTCTTGTCTTCCAGTAGTTGTAGTCTTCTCCATCGAATAGTGGAGGTCTGTTGATAGATTGTCCCTCTGCATAACCTTGGGTTGCCATTTATCTTTGCTCTTCAGATCGTGAGATCTACTTTCTTGAAGAGACTTGGCTCTGATATCACTTGTTGACCAGGTTGCAAGCCCAAAGGGGGGGGGGGTGAATGGGTTGCTTCAAGAGTATCTTAAAATTTTCCTGCTTAAAGCAACTTCAGACAGGAACACACTAAGCGCAGATGTTAGAGTTAGTGAGTAGCGGAAGTAAGATGAAAACAATCACACAAAATGCACAAGGATTTTATTCTGGTTCGGACCTCCTATCACTAGGAGTCCTACGTTTAGTCCCCAAGAAACTACTTGGGATTTCACTAACCATGGGTACAATTTCCCTCAAGGACACTTACACATCCAACACCCGCTGGCCTTCTCTTCAAGCCACGAAGAGGCAATACAACCACTTGTCATGGATGGCAGAGTCGGGTCGGCTGGGTGAGTCGGACCCAGCCGACCCCGACTCGGGTCGGGTCGGGTCGGTGGAGTCGGCCGACTCCAATGGAGTCTGGCCGACTCCAATGGAGTCTGGCCGACCCTGGGTCGGCCAGAGTAAAATTTTTTTTAAAAAATGGAAAAAAATCAGGAAAAATCCAAAAAAAATCATAAAAAATCAGGAAAAATAAAAAAAAATCAGTAAAAATTATTTAAAAAATATAGTAATATAACATTTTGGGTATATCTATAGTCTAGTTACACATATGTTCATATTACAATACAGAGCAACGGTAACTATGATGCCTTATTTACTTGAATATCATTTAAGTAAATGTTATAATTTGTTGTTTCATTTACTTAAGATATTACATGTAAATAAGGAAGTACCCCCCATTTGAATCCAATAAAAATATCAAAAAATCATATCTCTTACCAATAAAAAGTCAACTCTCCCATCGAAGAAGAAAATCGCGATTTCGATGATTTTAGCGAAATGCTAACTTTCTAATCTCTCATAATTTGGTCTATCTAAAAATTTGATAATTCAAATAAACCATATGGAACACTAAAAATTCAAAGTCCGGTAAAAAAGTCAAACGTGCATATGACTTCTCCAAGGGAGCCACTCTCCTACTGACAACACTTAGTCTGCTTGAGAGCTCTCAAGATTTGGTCAAACCTAAGGTAATATCACCTAAACTCATGAAAATTTTCACTTTCTAATTGAAAAAGTCTTAGAAAGTGACAATTCTCATGACTTTGAGTGGTGATAATTTAGGTTTGACCAAATCCTGAGAGGTCTCAAGCAGACTAAGTGCTGTCAGTATGAGAGTGGCTCCTTAGAGAAGTCATATGCACGTTTGACTTTTTTTACCGGACTTTGAATTTTTAGTGTTCCATATGATTTATTTGAATTATCAAATTTTTAGATTGGCCAAATTATGAGAGATTAGAAAGTTAGCATTTCGCTAAAATCATCGAAATCGCGATTTCTTCTTCGATGGGAGAGTTGACTTTTTATTAGTAAGAGATATGATTTTTTTGATATTTTTATTGGATTCAAATGGGGGGTACTTCCTTATTTACATGTAATATCTTAAGTAAATGAAACAACAAATTATAACATTTACTTAAATGATATTCAGGTAAATAAGGAGATCCTGAACCCCTAACCGAAGAGGATCCTGAAGGTAACCTGAGAGAATCGGTTGCACCACATACAGACCACTTGGAGTCGGGTGGAGTCGGCGGAGTCGGGGGAGTCGGGTCGCGGAGTCGCGCGACCCCGGCGGATCCGGCCCGACTACCGGGACTCCGCGGATCCTGGCCAGTTCCCCCGCCAACTCGGGTCGCAGGCCGCCGACCCGACCCCGACCCGCCCGACTCCGACCCGACCCGCGCGATTTTGCCATCCTTGCCACTTGTAGCAACAGGTCTTCCCTTCAGTAAGGGGAACTAAACCACCTACTCACAGCAGATCTTCTCTTCTTATAGGAAGAGGAACACTCTTAAAGAAGAGTTGAAGGGATGACCCCTAGATCAAGCTTATACACCAAACTTTGCTTGATCTAAGGCACCAACTGAGAGGAGAATAATGTAGACTATGATGCTATCCTCTCAGAACAACTGGCTCTCAAAGAAAAGAAGTGAGGGCTTCAGGAGAGCTTGGATCAGATGGACTTGGAGTGAAGGTGCACTGCTCTCAATGGTGGTTGTGAAGGCTTGTATGAATTCGCATGCATTGCTTGTCTTCTTTCTTCACAGCCATCGTCTTCTTATAAGTCTTTCAACTTTCTTTAGATGTGTCTAGTGAAGTATCCGTTGAAGTGTCCGTTGTCTCTTATTCCTTGGTGCTCGTTTCCATGTAGTCACAACAAGTCTTACGTTGTAGAATCATGTGACTGTCGGAAACCTGCAGACATTAAATGCTAAGAGAGATCTTCAGTCAACGGAAAAATGTGTTATACATAAATAGAAATGTCCATTCTGTTACCATATAAATCACAAGAAGACTTGTTATAAGAATGACAAACCGTAAAGCACTTTCTCAAAGAGAACTGTGTCCTGTGATTAAGTAAGCCAAAGACAGATATGTTCTTTTCTGTTCACACGTAAAGTATTAGAAGGTTTGTCATGAAAATAGTAGTAAGTCAAAAAGTTTTTCTGTGAGAAGATATCCTTGAAAGCTTTTTATAAGAAGGATATGACATATAGCGGGAAATTTGAAATGCACATCTTTAAAAAGATTTGAAAATACTGCGCGCCAAGTTATGTTCATAACAAGATTAATCATAAGGGCAATCATTATAATTTCAACCACAAACAGTAAGGTTATTGCAGAGATAATTATCAAGGTATTTGAAACTAATATATTTGAAATAGCAATGGATAATATAATACAGTCGATGTTCAAAGGGTAATCGATGCTAAGACACAGTCGATGTTCAAGGAGTAATTGATGTCAAAGAGTAATCGATGTTCAAGAACAATCTATGAAGACAATCGATGTTTTGAGTATAACAGTAATCGATGTTTAGGACAATCGATGTTTGAGACAGTCAATGTCTAAGGGTAATCGATGTCTAATGGTAATCGAAGTTCAAAAAAATAATCGATGTGAACATAATCGATGTTTCGAATCTATGTATAATCGATGTTCATGTAATCGATATTTAAGTATAATCCATGTTCATGTAATCGATGTTTAAGTAATGATGTTTCATGTAATCAATGTTTAAGTTTAATCTATGTTCATGTAATCGATGTTTAAGTATAATTCATGTTCATGTAATCGATGTTTAAGTAATCGATGTTTCATGTAATTGATTTTTAAGTATAATCCATGTTCATGTAATCGATGTTTAAGTAATCGATGTTTCATGTAATCGATGTGGAGTTTTGACTGGAATCAAAATACTACGCAAACGGTCGAAGTGGAACTTCGGATATGACGAAGTGGAATCTTCGGATATGACGAAGTAAACTTCGAATATGATGAAGTGGACTTCGTATAAAACACATCATAATGCTGTCGGTTGAAGTGAATCTTCATATAAGATTTCGGATATGACGAAGTGAACTTCATATATGACGAAGTGGTATTTCGACTGATTACGATAAAAAATATGTATGACGAAGTGCTAGCTTCGGATATGACGAAGGGGACTTCGGATATGACGAAGCTAGCTTCGTATATGACGAAGTAGAGCTTCGACTGATTACGACAAAAAACATGCATGACTTCGGATGAAGAAGTTTAAAGCAATATAACATGATACTTGACTTCGATTAAAACTAAGAAAAGATTAACAGTGATGAAACACATGAACTTATGAATGACAATAAGGACTTACAAGCATTTGAACACCATCTAGAGAACTTGAAAATACTTGGAATACTTACAATGATGATTCTTGAAGTATAATTTATTTCCTTTGAGCCTCTTGTTGACAGACTTAACTAGGGCTGCCAACGGGTCGGAGTCGGAAATGGGTGTTTCTGCTTCCGCTTCCTATAAGAAATTTCGGAGTCGGAATCGGAAACGGAAAAGGGTGTTTCCGCTTCCGCATCCATTTCCGCTTTCTATCGGAAAATCAGAAACGGAAACGGAAACAAAACGGAAACTTCGGATGTAACAACATCTATACAATTAGAATTTATTTATAAATTTACAAGTACATTAATTATTAAATTTATGAATAATTTCAAATGTAAATTTAATAATCTTTTCTACCATATCTTCTCCATCATGTACATTATAATGACCCTTACTAAATAAAGTATAACAAGATCAAATTAGTATGAAGGGTAAGACGGGAATGGAAAAAAGAGACAGATGCAAAAGAGACGGAACTCGTGAATCGAGGGTCGTAAATGGTGACGTCTCAAAAGTAGGGACTCTAAATTAAACCAGGTGAAAAAGTAAAGACTCTACGTCTTCCAGTATTCTGACAGGGACGAGAAAAAAATTAACACCCTCTGACAAGGACCCCCAATTAATTTTTCCATATAAATATTATTAGAGAAAAAGCTACCATATATGATGATACGAGAGAGTGACCACTAACCAATAATTTGGACAAGAATAGATGATATTTACATATAGATGGGAGGTGAGAGACAATGAGTTAAAAATTTAAGAGCCAAAGCTTCGAGTTTGAGGAGATTTTATTATAACAATATTATATAATATATATTAAAAGTTATCGAAAACGGAAACGGAAAAGCGGATGCGGAATTGGGTGTTTCCGCTTCCGCATCCTAGAAGAATTCGGATATCCATTTCCGCTTCCGCTAAGCTATCAGAAAGTTCTTTTCGGAGTTCCGCATCCTATAAAAAATGCGGAAATGGGTCGACTAAGCGGAAATCGGAGGTCCATTGGCAGCCCTAGACTTAACCAAAATGATATTAAGGAAAATACACAAGGTTTAAAAGTATTCTGATAAGTTTTGTTATCACCAAAATATATAATCATGGAGATAAAGGAGTCAACACACCCCACCTTAGAAATGCATAATGTTCCCACTCCACCAGGTGTGACCATAAGTAGAGAGAGAATTTCCAAATATGTTTATACATATGTATTGGTTTGTAAATGCGAAATGATGGTTTAATACATGTATTAATTAATGTATGTAATAAAAAAAATTGTGTGGAAGAATCACCCTGTAATTGGCCAATCTAGGTCGATTGGGCTCGATTTGGGTCGATTCGGTTGGAATTTAATCGATTGGCCTAGGCCGATCCAATACAGAATCGGCTGATCTTGATCCGGATTGGTCGATTCTACATTCGTGTTGGTGGGGGGGGGGGGTGATAAGAGCTCGACATCAGCAGCCATGGAGAGGGACATGGTATGTCTTCCAGCTGCTGGCACTGCCTCCACGATGCGCTCTCTTTCTCATTGGAGCCACCTTGCTCCCGCAACCCTTATGTCATCAGATGCCACCCTTCTTGATGCTCTCTTCTCTTTATGATGCCTTCTTCCCCCACACCCCTTTTGCAGCTGCTGGCAGCAACAACACCCATCTCCAATCTGCTGCTCCAAAGGAAGAAGGGAGTGGGGGCAGGGGGTCAATGTCTGGGGAACTATGGGGAAGAATGATTTCCTAACGCCCAAGGCGATTGCCAATTGGATCAAGGCGAAGGTGCTGGCATGTTATGTTTTTGATACTTTTAAAAGCATGACAATAATGGATGATTTTAAATATAAGAGTAATTAAAAAAATAATTTTGAGGGTAAGTTAGGCTTTATGAATCTCGGTTAAGTTTAACCCTACCTAGTTACACAAAGGTGATGACAGTTGATGGCAGTGGCAATTTTGAAACCATTACAGAATAACAGGGATATGTAGGATTATGGTAAGATAAGAGTGATAAATTGGTAATTAGAAAAATTGTAGGGGTAAACATGCAATTATCCTTACCTAGTAGTGGCACCAATTTCAAGAGGATAGCTATCATAGGGATAACCCTCAAAGTTATTCCTATCCTATGCCATCCCTGTATTCCTTATATGGTCATCTATTCGTTCATAGCAAGTAATATTGTCTCAGTTACACCCATCTGCTTCCAACATCATGGGGAAGGATTGAAAGAATACTCCATTAAGAGCATGACAGAGTCATGAAGTAGAAGATTTCTTGTGATGTTCCATTGGAAATTTGAAATCTGCTTAAAACAGTCTTTAAAGGATTCCTATTGTGAGTTTTTAATTTAGTCTTCACATCTAATGATTCTGTTGTCTTTGTCTTTTTCTTGGAACAGGACTATCATCAAGCAATGTTGCGACATGTAGTCTAGGAGCTATTCAGGTTACAGAACTAAGAATGAAACAAAGCAATTACATTTTCATTACATGTTCTATGATTATTGTTACTGATGAGTTATTAACACCATCATGGAGGTTGTTGCCACTGGAGTCACCACCTGGTTGCTTGACAAAGCTGGCCGCCGGATTCTTCTTATCGTGAGTTTGAAAAAATGACTCAGTTACTGAATTTAGTTCATAGTTTCAGTTGACAATTGTGACAATCTCCTTGGTCAGGTCTCTTCTTCAGGAATGATACTTAGTCTTCTCATTGTTGCTGTTTCATTTTACTTGAAGGTCAGTCATGTGATAAATGAAGTCTGAAAGTTTTGTGCGTGGTGATTGTAAAAGTTGAATACATGTTTGTAAAATCAGTTGAGTTTTTCATTCTTCTGAAAATATCTAAAAGTGCTCATCTGCTGTATTTCCTTTTCAATGTGGACAGGATGCTACCTCAGAGGATTCTCACTTTTATTTTATACTGAGTATGTTGTCTTTGGTCGGCCTTGTGGTATGCTTTTACCGAAGACAAATTTGAATTCTCTTTTTTTACACTTTATCTTTAGTTGCTTAACCATCTTTTTTCTTAGGCCTTTGTTATTGCGTTCTCTCTTGGAATGGGAGCCATTCCATGGCTTATTATGTCTGAGGTATGTTAGATATGCATATTTGTCATTTTACTGTTATGAATAGCTGACATTTATAAATTTTCTTTACAAAACAAAACACTTGTTTGCATACACTCTTACTGGTGGTCATTTTAGGATTCTTTGGTGTTATGTTACCAGTGATCAATTTACTAACATTTTCAGCTTCCTCCAGGCAATTCCAGTTCTTCAGAGCAAAATATACACTTCTAACGTTGAATGCTTGTAGATCAAATTTAGAAGAGGCAATGCAGTCCTAGAAAGTGATTGCACCTTGTTTTCATGCAGGCAGGAGATGACATAGCTGACTAACTGGATGGTTCTCTATTTTAGTTAATCAAAGTAGCTTCCAGGAATTTAGAAGTTGGATTATAGTGATCTTGGATCATTATTTAGTAGGGTTAAGTCATTAATGCTCTCCAGTTACTCTGGACACAGTAAGAGACACAGGTGACAATAAATTCAGGTCGCAATCATCAAAACTTTCCAGTTAATCTGGACACAATTGGGGACATGAGGCACACAATAAACTCAGGTGACAGTTATTTAACCTTTCCGGTTATACTGGAGGTTGATCACAGACTCTATCAAGATGTATGGCCTTATGCATCAATGATATTCTCTCATGACCTTATTCATAAATGATGTGCACCTGATACAAGAAATTAGTGAAATTTACCTTCCAAGAAAAAATAGGGAATAAGATAAATGAAAGCAAAGTAGAAGATACTGGTTTTCATCTATATTAGTAGCTCTTAGATGATGTTGGCATCACTTGCGCTGCGATATAATAGAGACAAACAAGAAGGAATTTTATACAATAGGTGCAGGATGTAGGACTACTGATAGCTTTTGGTCATTTTTCCCAGTGACTTCAATGAACTTCTAGTCTCCTCTTTGTGCCCCCATAGCCTATTGGATAAAATTAGAGAAAACTGCTTTTCTTTCGGTTCACTTTACTAATTTTGTGTAGAATCTTGATAGAATATTTGCAGGCTAGTGAAGAAGACTCCAATGTCATGGTTAGTTGGGTCCTTGCAAACTAGTACTCTCAGGTTCACTTTGTACACCATTCAGAGTTCAGATATTGCTGGGCAGAAAGCTAGAGCTTATCGAGGACTGCTTGTGGCGTGGTATGTAGTGGATGCAGCTATAGGGGAAGTCATAACATACATTGGGGGAGTTCCAGCACATGGAAGGCAAAATCGCCAGGATCATTCGATCTTGGATCGGATCGACAGTTGGGGATCCGATTCCGGGGGGAACTCCCTGAATCGCCTAGACTTCCAGCTGGATCGGCCGGAGTCGACTAAAATCGGTCTGGATCGGCGTAGATCGGTCTAGGTCGGCTGACTCTAGGCCGATTCCATACTGATCCAGGCCGATTCTCTTACTTACTTACCTAAATATCATTTACGTAAATATTAGTATTTATAGTTTATTTACTTAAGATATTATATGTAAATAAGGAAGCATCCCCCATTTGAATCCAATAAAAATATATAAAAAAACATATCTCTTACCAATAAAAAGTCAACTTTTCCATCTAAGAAGAAAATCACGATTTTGGTAATTCCATCAAAATAATGACTTTCTAATCTCTCATAATTTGACATATCTAAAAATTTCATAATTCAAATAAACTCAATAAAATATTAAAAATCTAAAGTTCGGTAAAAAATGTCAAACGTGCATATGACTTCTCCAAGGGAGCCACTCTCCTACTGACAACATTTAGTCTTCTTGAGACCTCTCAGGATTTTGTCAAACCTAAGTAATCATCACCCAAACCTCTCAGGATTTGGTCAAGTGTGATGATAGCTTAATTTGACTAAATCCTGAGAGGTCTCAAGCAGACACTGTGTTGTTAGTAGGAGAGTGGCTCCTTTGGAGAAGTCATATGCACATTTGATTTTTTTTGCCGAACTTTAGATTTTTAGTATTTTATTGGGTTTATTTGAATTATGAAAATTTTAAATATGTCAAATTATGAGAGATTAGAAAGTCGTTATTTTGATAGAATTACCAAAATCATGATTTTCTTCTTCGATGAGAGAGTTGACTTTTTATTGGTAAGAGATGTGATTTTTTTTATATTTTTATTGGATTCAAATGGGGGATACTTCCTTATTTACATATAATATCTGAAGTAATGAAACTACAAATTCTAACATTTACTTAAATGATATTCAGGTAAATAATACACACAGTCTTTAATATTTTATGCTTTTCTTGTATTATTATAGTAGGAATAATACACAGTCTTACTCTTATGTTTCATATACTATGAATACTTGTATGATTGATTTTTTTGATTTTTGATTCAAATGTTACTTCTTTCAATTTATCAAAATTTCCCTCATTTTTGTGTTTTTTCCTGATTTTTCTTAATTTTTTAAAAAAATCCATTTTGTAGACTGGCCGATCTAGGATCAGCCAGACTTCCCTTGGATCCGTGAGATCTTGCGATCCGATCCCGATCCAGATCGGATCAGTGCCTAGCGATCCCGATCTGATTTCGATCCTGCCTTCCATGTTCTAGTAGAAATGGAGAGAATTGTAGATTGGGCATTAAAAGCATCAGAAAGTTTAAATTGGCACTCTTAGTGGATAAGGGGACCAGTTGAGTAGTTGAGTAAAAAAGGAATCTGATCGGTCCAGGGCAGATTGGGTACAGAAAAAATTATTTTCTGAAAAATTACAAAAAATCAGGAAAATTAGAAGAATCATAAAAAATTATATGCACTCATATATGTCAGGAGCATATGATTAGAGATGAGAAGATGCTTGTGCATTACATCATATGTATGTACATAATTACATATAGAGACTATAAATCATATATATGTATATATAAATACTATGCAAATGAATCTATGCAATCATACTCATACATATTAGTTTATATATGTATAATACATAAGTAGTATATTAATTAATACAATTATATATTATTGATAACAATCTGTATGTACATATATTTACATATATATTTATGATATATGTAATCATGTTTATAAATTTACATATTCATATATATATGTATACAACATTTATGTAATCATATATTTGTATGTAAAATATATGTATATATATATATATATATATATATATATATTCTATACACATGTTAGATATATGTAGAAATTAATTAATATATATTATTATATATGATATCTATATGTATGACTAATGTATATAATCATATACATATATATATGAGAAAGACTTCCTGCACTGTCGAAAGTGCAGTTTAGCCACGTCAAGATGCACTTTCGCTCTCTCATTTGTCCACCTCATCGTGGCCTATGCACTGCGCTGCGTCAGCTTCCCCCCGTGCCACGCGAGCGTTTCGCCACCCCCCTCCGCCGCGTGACGTGACGCCAAAATCATGATAATCAACTTCCTTGTCTGCAGAATAGTCATCATCATTTTCGTTCAATATTCTGATAGGGTTTTTTATTGGGACTTTTGTGACCAAAATGTAGATATAATTCTTCAGAAAAATGGACCTGTTTCTAAACTCGTTGAGGAAAACATTCCAAAATGCAGATAGAAAAATAAAATTTCAAATTATTTTCTACTAACCAGACACATCTTCTTCAACATGGAATACATACACACACTTCCTTTGCTCACCATCGTAATTTTCCTTCCCGTGCTCAACATTGCAGCTGCCCTTCCTCTACTCAAAGTCATGCACACCCTTCGTTTGCTTAGTATCGCAACTGCCCTTCCTCTGCTCACCATCACAGCTGCTTGTCCCTCCTTTTGATTCTATTGATGGTGCATGGGAGGAAAGAAATAAAGGCTCGAGTGGAGGAACCATTGCATGTCTAGACATACATGCTCCAGTGAACAAAGATTGTCCGGAGAAAATAGACGACATGAATGGAGATGACGGCCACACCATCGGTTGCCCATACATCTATGGTTGGGCTCCATAAACCATAGGAGATAGAACTGGCGGGATCATGCAATTTGAGGCTCTGCGTGACCTCTCTAACTTGTTTGATGCCTCCATTTCGTTGGACCTTCTACCTTCAAAGCCTGCCATTTCAAACCGCTTTTTCCATAAACAAACTCTACAGTAACGCTAACGTGCTCACGGTAGATTCTTAGACATGCTGTAACTCCTCTGTGGATGTTCGCACAGGTTTCTTCCTGCCCAATTTCACAGTTGAGGAAGGATCAGATCATCCGGGAAAGAGGTGAGGGGGGCATATGCGGGAAAGAAGTGAGGGGGGTATTTTGGGAAGCATGGGTTTGATTTGGATTTGACCCGGGTTATCATGATTTTGGCATCACGTCACGCGGCAGAGAGGGGTGGCGAAGCACTCGCGTTGCGCGGGGGGAAGTTGACGCGGCGCGGTGCATAGGCCACGATGAGCTGGACCAATGAGAGCGAAAGTGCGTCTTGACGTGGCTAAACTGCACTTTCGGCAGTGCAGTTAGCCTTTCTCAAATATGATATATAATTCATATATCATGTCATATATATGTTTGTGTACATATATATGTATATATATGCAAAATAATGTATACATATGTCTTAACTTATATATCTGAAATGACAAATTAATGTATATATGTTGACATAGGTAAGGGAATTAATGTGATGAGTGCTCTTTAAAAAATAAATTTGTTTGGCAGGATCAGCTGTTCTGGACCGATCTGTCCTGATGTTTAATGGTCTAAGGGCTACACCCCTAGAATCCAATCACCCTAGGGGCTAGGGCTAGGGCGATCCACCTAGAAATCTGCCGATAACCAATCTGAATTCCGCAAACTATTGACTCCATCAGTAACTAAGCAAAAATGATAGGAGAAGAGTTTTGGGAAACTCAGCTGGGCACATCAAGCAATATCTGCCGTCTTTGAGTGAAATTATTTATTCTGACATCGTATTAGTTGGTGTACGTGTTTCTGTGAATCATGTTAGGGAGTTTCATAAATGCTTGGTGTGATAGTCCATGGATTGCTGGCTGAGATTCCTCCAGATTGCTGGAAACATGTATATATATAATATAGAGAGAGAGAGAGAGAGAGCTATCAGAAGTGAGGGGTGACTGGACACCACTCCAGGTTCTATTTGGAATTTTCATGAACAAGAAATGTGCAATATGTTGAAAGATGGACTCTTGTTCAGAGCCTTGATACGTGGAGGTGGGAGAATATTGCCAGGTCATAGTTAAATCATCATATCCATGCATTATAGATGGAGGAATCCGTCTTCCTTGAAATGTCACTTTTGTGAAAATGTTGAGGATCTCACATGCACTCATGCAGTTCTTCCTGCATGTGACTGGCTGATCCAGTTCATGGGAGACCATGGAACTTCTTGCTGTCTGTATGAGACTCTGGACTATCATTATATTGGATTTTCTAATACTATGTTGGAGGAGATCCACCAGAAAGTGTCTGAAGTTGGAGGCTCTCTGATTGGTGGAGATCATTGGGTGCAATAGCAGGGGGACATTAGAGTTAGAGTGTAAGGTCTGTGGTAGCTGATATTTCACTTTTAGAAATGACAAGAATTCTAGTAGGAAGCACTATATGACCAATGGATTGGCCTGCTGTGTATGACTAGGTTGTCGGGTGGGGTAGGCTTTTTTGTAAAGAGGAGCCCTGAAGGTCCACTACTTCTTGCATTTAGGGGTCTGAGGATCAGTTCTGCCTTGTTATGCAGAGGCCCTCTCATTTTGGGCATGTGTATACATGGTATCACTGGATGCTAATAATTTAATGGGACTACAATTTCGATGAGATAATTATTCACCAAGTCTTCTGGGAACTTTGACTGCGATTACCTTTTCCACGGCTCCAGTTTCTAATTGTTTCTTAGCGCATACTGTGATTGAATGAGCTCATATCCTGTTTGCTATCTGTACGCTTTTGGCTTATTCCTAGAATTGTTGGTTATAAATAAGTCATGGCCTCAAATGCTGTCTTGCTTGAGCAGATACTTCCGGTGAATATCAAGAGTCTTGCTGGTAGTGTTGCAACGCTTGCCAACTGGTTCACCTCATGGGCTATTACTATGACAGCAAACTTGCTCTTAAGTTGGAGCACTGGAGGTCTCTCTCTCTCTCTCTCTCTCTCTCTCCATCCCCCCCCTCCCCATCATATTCTCATACTAACTGCACGTGAGTTTGAATGCTGCTGTTTGCAGGAACCTTTACTCTTTACCTGGTTATGTGCGCTTTCACTCTGTTCTTCGTGTTAAAACTGGTTCCGGAAACCAAGGGAAGAACCCTTGAGGAGATTCAATTGTCCTTCAGATAAACTCATAGTGTGCCTGCTGAATGTCGTGGGGTGCCAGTAGTGCATGCCCTGACACGAGAGCTGGCACATCGTCTGAAGCCTTCCATCTGCGAAACCCGGGGGCGGACAAGGATTTACATGTTTACTTCCCCTCTGCTCTCCATCACGGGGGATCATGCATGGCTTCCGTTCCTATCGTGCTTTGTTTAGCTGTATTTTTCTCCTCCACATTTAGATCTTTGCCCATTCATTTCAGTTGTGAGCTGCGACTTATTGTGTTTATGAATATATATTGCGAAACATGGCATAGAGAAAAAGCTGTACGCTTTCGTTATTCACCATTAATCTACCCAATGGAATCGTTACAACTCTCAACGGTGATTGCCATATCTTTTGCCTCTCCTTCTGTTCGATTAGAACAGTACTATAGCTGAATAACAGCAGTTCTACGTTGCCGGAGTAGTCAATTTAAGCTGTTCTTTTCTTGTTGTTCGATCTGAAAATTGAATGGGAGGAAGAAACATGCGACAGAAGACGTACTATAAAGAATACCACTGAAACATTTTCAACTAGCATAGGCTATGTCAACATGATTGTGATGGGGAAAGTAGACTATCTACCTCTTAGCCTTTTGTACGGAAATTGAGGTTTGAGATTAGCTGCCTACTTGTAGGGATAGTGCATGGGCCGGTTCAGCCTGATTTTTTTCTAATTTTTGGGTAAAATGAACCGAGCCGAATCCATCCTCAACTCAAACTGAAAATTTATATTAATATAAATGTGAATAATTTTATTAAATATATATATATTTAAAGTAATAATATATTTTTTAATATATGTATATTTGTAGTTAAATTTATGTATATAATTATTTTCAATACTTATAATATATATATATTTTATAATAATAATAATTTTGATGTATCTGATTTATTCGGTTCAATTTTATTTCATAATTTGTGAAACCGAATTGAACTGGATGACAGATCAAACCGACTCAAATCGAATCAAATTAGCCGGTTCAGTTTGATTTTTTAATTTAAACCAAACACTGCACAACCCTACCTACTTGAATCAATATCCTAGCCAAACGAAGACGTAAGTTTTATATATTGTGTTTTCAGCCATGCTATTTCCAAACCTTTAAGCATGCGATGATGTTGATCCTAGCGAACTTGCATACATGGATGCCTTGGTCTCTATGTATGCTTCTACTGCTGTCCACTTGCTGTGAGTAATCAGTGACTATAAGGGATGAAGAATTTTTTTCATGGTTCGATCACTTGGATCACCAAGGGACTTTTTTTTGGTTACACGGCACAGTGATCAAACTTACATGAACAACAGTCAGGAGAAAGATTCTCACGCCCCAATACCTCTCAGGGAAGGGATGTAATCATTACTACTGCATGCATGGCTTTGCATACATAAGATTGCATGGAACAAGCCGTTGGGATGTAGGCAGCTGGCAGAAAAGTCTTTAACTAGCAAGCATTCACATTTAATCTTAATAAGATGATAGTTAAAATTCTCAAATTCTTTTATTTCATAACCAGGATCAAGTCTGCTACAATATCCATTAAGAAATCTCCAGTTAAACTACATCTCAGGATAAAAGAAAGGTACATATAAAATTCTCTATCTCATTGCCTACTAAAATCTACTACTCTCAACAAACAACATGATAATTCTAAGGGTACAGTGCTCTCTCTTCACTCAGACACATACCCTTCACTAGTTTAGGATTCATCCTCTTGATCTATGCTACCTAAAATATTAAGAAAGAGGTAATGAGCAAAACATGTCCAGTAAGATTTACTCCTCAATATGCAGGCAAGATATAAGTAATTAACCAAAAGGAGTAGACAAACACGAGTATTTCAAGCTAAGTATGTAAAGCAGTTCCATTAAAACTTAAGAAACAAGACAAGAGGGAAATAAAGATGTCAAGAACATGACTATTCAAGAAAAACATGAGATTAGATATAAAGTAAGAACTACCAATAGAATAATAGTAATCAAGTATGCAGAGATGGTCATATCACTCAAGCAAGTAAGCATATATATAACAAACATTTAACAATAATCTGCACCAGTCATAACATGCACTAAGGATCTATACTACCTTGGAATACATATCATGAACAAGTGTAATGTAGTTGTTGTATCTATCAGTCTCACGCAAGTACTCCCAGTATCATTATACCCCATGGTTTATAGTATATTTTTGGCTCTCTATCGTGAGGACTATAGATTATAGCTCTTGGACACTCTTTGTGCTCGATCCAGCATCTCAGTAAATAGAGACTAGATACCCACAATCAACCATGGTCAGTAACAAAAATTTCAAAGAAAAGACGGTGCAGTAAATAGGCAAGATCTATCAAGTCATGGCAACAAGTCTTTCAGAATAACAATAGTCAAGAGTGAGTTTCCACAATTTGATAGTGCAATTTCTTTTAGTTTCTATCACGTTAATGGCTTGCTTTCAAGTACAAAATCACACCTTGAATAATAGAAAGAAATTGAAAGTCCCATGCGAATAAGTGGAAACATAGGATAACTCCTATAGAAACATGGCAATGATATTAAAACGAGATGGAGTTTCCATGTGTTGATTTGTATTTTTAAGTCATGGGATGTCGCGTCTCGGGAATTACGTAGTGGATATATTTAGATTAAAATTGATATTCCGAGACATGCATAGTCAGCAAATAAGCCTCTAGCTAGCGAGCATTAGCTATGTATCAACACAAGCATAAGGGCCCATATAATGAACACAAATAACTCTTCTTCATTAACTCATAATGTTGATTACAACTCCAATGACTTTAAACTAACAACAACTCAATAAAAGGGAAAATTACATGAGATTGTACTCCCTCACTATCTACAACATCAATCTACTTTCAAAATAACTAATGATAGACACCATATTGGAACATGCTCATCACTCTGACGTATTCCCATCAAAGTCTTAACCTTCGTCTTCCACTTCACTATCACATATGATGTTGAAAAGTAGGGAATGAGCAAACTAACCCAGTAGGATTTATATCTCAATGTGCGGACAATGATATAAGTGATTAATAATTTAGAACTAGACAAGCACGATTAACAAGATATGCATGAACGATAAATCTAATTAAACACGATACATGAACAAGATAGATTGAACAAGATTTAGAATGAGGTAATAAGATAGAACTAGTAGTAGAACAGTATGTACAAGCACACAAAATATCACTTAATTGCAAGAATGCAGGATGTCAATTTTTTGCAAGAACGTAGGATGGCCATATCACGCAAGCAAGCAAACATGCACAACAAGAACTTTTAACACTTAACACTTAATCAGGCATGAAGCCACTAATGTGCACTAAGGATCTATGCCACTTTAGAATGCACACTAGAACATGTGTATGTGGTTATTGTATCTAACATTCAACACGACACTATTCCAAGTGCAGATGCAACTCCAGTAATCATTATATCCCATGGTTAACAGTATATTTATGACTCTCTGTCATTGGGGCTAGACTGGAGCCCTTGGACACTCGCCGTGCCCGATCAGCATCTCACAATTTTCAAATGTAGATACCCACAGTCATTCATGGCCAATAACAAGAGTTTCAAGAAGTATATAGTTCAATATCACGTTCATGATGATTTCAAGAAAGACAAGTCATGTGAACATGATTTCATGATAACAATAGTCAAGAGAGAATTTTGGCAGCATAATGGCACAATTTACATGTTTAGTTAAATCCTTTCATTAATGGCTTGAGTCCATGATTATAAAGTCACACTCATGAGAAAGAGACAAGAAAGGAAGTGCACGCTATCTCCAGAGAACTTCAATGGTACAACCAACTTGGTCTCCATGAGGGAATCCACGGAGTACAGAGAATTACAGAGGTCTTAGTGGAAAGGTCACTAGTCTGCCAGTACGGAATGACTAACAAAGAGTTTCCAATCCCCCAAGAAAGGGATGCTTATTTGTGCAAGAGTATAGTGTAGAATGTATCTTAATGCCACAATCCACCGGTTTAAAACAAGAGGAAAGCAAGTAACATGATGATGTAATATAGAACATGCAATTATAACAACATGCTTTGCAGTATTTTAACATGATATTTATTCACTTTAATAAGCTAGATCATCAAGATGAACAAATCAATCTCATAAGGAATAGATCAAGCAATTAAGAACAATTAGAATAACCTTTCAGTTTATTATGACTTTTTTCATGGGTTAACAAGTTTTAAGCCACTGGACAGACAGTACAATACTGCTATAACACATAGCATGCAAGACTCACACTTAAGACTGTGAAAATAGGTATCGGGTAGGCTTTAAAATACGTGACAGGTTCAGTCGTCGCCTATTTCAAAGGCTTAAATAGGAGAAAACTTGATTTTGGGAGGATTGCCCAAATTGTGACAGGGTCAACGGTCGCATTTCAGTCAATCGATTAAACTAATCAATTGCCGGTCATGAAGGCGATGGGCAGGTGCGACGCGTTCATGACAATCGATGCAGATAATCTATTGCTGGATAGAAATGCGACGACAACAATGTACGCGTTAAAGACAATCGGTAGGGGTGTATCGATTGGTGACTACTTAAACAAGACGAGATACATAGTCGCGTTCAAGGGCAATCGGTAGGATACCGATTGGTGAGACTGAATCGTGACGTGTATGTACGATGTGTTCATGCAACTCTTTTAAATATAAAATAAGCGCAAAAACCAAGGGCGGGAAAAAAGGTCTAAATGCGATAGCACGACGGGTCGCGTATCAAACATGTATTGAAAACTAAGCGGCACACAGTTTGATGCAATCGGATCCTATCAGAACCAAAGCAAAATGTGACGGTCTAGGCTATCGCCTTCAGGGTAATTGCAACGGTTAGGACTGTCGCAATATCAGTCTTTAAAATGCGACGTCTGGAGTGGTCGCGGTTTAGGGTTCAACCCGAAGATAGTGAAAATCAATGCAATCATTTATGTAAGGTCTATAACTCGAGATCTAGGGCTCTTTGGGCAAAAGTATGAACATGAAAGTTGTAGAGAATGATGAGTAGAAGAGAAATGTACTCTCAGGTCGACTCAATTTGACCTCGATATGCGTGAAATATGATATGAACACTAACATCCCTAATCATGCGTGGTATTTGGAAAACGTTTAATACTCATGGCATGCTCGATAGAAATTCGGCAAAATAGATGCATATGAAACTAGACACGATGAGCTTTGACATTATATATTATTTGTTCTTGTTTGGCCCGAGAACACCTACCTTTGAATGATTCCTAGAGGAGTCTTCTACAGGTCGATGCAGAAAGTAAGTAGGGGAAGAGAGCTCCGGTTGGGGGTGATCTCCACCTCCTCTGGTGCTCAAGCTATGCTCCTCACGACCCCAGCAAGTTGGTAACTCATTCCCAAGGGGTTTATGATGAGTATTTAAAGATATAGGGTTGTTTAGAAGTCCTATTGTAACTAGGAACGGGGAGCTCTGAGTTTTGGTTAATCTCCTCCTTAATCTGAGGATTCTCACCCCAATTGAGTAGAAGAACCATTAGGAAACTCCATAATATGGTTGGGCACAAATTTGGGTTGATTTGGAAGTCTAATTGTCTTAGATTTGCCCTAATTACCCTTTCTAATTTCTACTCAATTGGAGCTACGAATTTTGGGGATTTATTGCTAATTGGGCTTTTATTCTTTGGGCTATGAGTGTATGTTTGGCCCATAATACTATTTGATAATACTGATTGTTAATTTTTAATTTATTTCTTATTTTTCAATTATTGAATTTTCGAGGTACATACTTCTTCAGCATAGATATGTGGAATACATTGTGTACTCCATCCAGTTGTGGAGGTAATGCCAAATGATAAGCAACTTCACCTACTCTTTCGAGAATTTTGAAAGGGCCGATGAATCTTGACGATAGCTTGCCTTTGATTCCAAACCTGATGATTCCACGGCTTGGAGATATTTTTAGAAACACATGGTCTCCAACTTGAAGTTCTAGATCCCTTCTTCTGGTATCTGCATAAGCCTTCTGTCTCTGTTGTGCCACTGCCATTCTTTCTTTAATGAGATTTACCTTTTCTGTAGTTTCTCTTACTATTTTCGGACCTAACAATTGTCTTTCGCTGACCTCATACCTACCATAGAGTGCCTCGAATGGTGCCATTTGAATACTAGCTTGATAGCTAATGTTGTAGGCGAATTCCACAAGAGGTAAATGTTCATGCAAACTACTCCAAAGTCTAGAACACAGGCTCTGAGCATGTCTTCTATCACCTGATTTGTTCTTTCCATCTGATCATCAGTCTGTGGATAGAAAGCCGTGCTGAAGTTCAATTTAGATCCCAAGGAATAGTGTAGTCCTTTCCAAAAGTGGGATGTAAATTGTGGGTCTCTATCTGACACAATGGACACAGGTGCCCCATGTAGTCTGACAATTTCTTTTACATACAAGGCAGCTAGAATATCAACTGTCCACTTATTCTTAACTAGTAAGAAGTGAGCGGACTCGGTTAAGCGGTCGACAATCATCCATATTCTGTCAAATCCACTTCTAGATTTGAGCAGTCCAAAGATGAAGTCCATCCCTACACCTTCCCACTTCCATGCTGGAATTTCAGGGGTTTTAGTTTACCTACAAATGTTCTACTTTGATTTGCTGACAGGTTAAGTAGCTGGCGACACATTCTGTAACGACCCAAGATCCGCATTACCGGTACCCGACCAGTAACCCGAATCCTGACCTGCTAACCCACGAGCCGAAACTCGAAAGCGTAAGAAAAGAGTGTCTGAGGAGAACATATAAGTAAATGTACACGCTACAAATTAAAACAATTAACACAAGAACAACTCAGAGTCAAAGCTAAACGCAAGAGTACAGTGGGTACAAAGAAAAGTACCACTCACAGTAGCCAAGCAAGACCAGCACCGGAGAGACAAGGCTCCACAGCCTCGAAAGCCGCACACGAACGCCTGGGGAAAAGGGAGTGGGTCTCAGGAAAGAGACCCAGTAGGGCAACTAACCCCCACCGGTAACAACACTACTAAGAAGGAAAGAAAGCTCAGTAAGTAAACACTCACAGCCTGTACAACACACAGGAACCGGTGGCGTAGTACGCAACTCCCTCAGGAGCGCACTGAGAAAATTGGAACCTCGCAGGCTCGACAGCACTACAAGCACAGCAAACACAACAAGCTCACAAGCAAGAGCTCACACACACTCTCTCAAAGTAGGACTAGTAGGGTCTGTGTGCTCGGCGTCCCGGCACCACAGAGTCTCACAACCCTAACCACGTGTGCACACTACAGACGCTCTCTCTCGCGTCTGATCCACGATCGGTTTTCCCCCTACGCCTGACCCTAGCGGTAGAGAAGGGGCTCCACGGAGATCGGCTCGAAACCACCACAAGGAGTACGCACAGGATAGAGTCGCACTCGGCATCCTGGCTCACTAGCAGAGGATAACCACACACTAGTCATCTAGACGGAGTCGCACCCACGCCTAGGAACACAACAGAAACGAGCACGCGGTAACCCCCAACACAAGTACAGACGGAAACACTCTCAACGTCTGAAGTACCGCGCAACGGACAGACACCACGTGTCAACGTCACAACACAACCAAACACAACGCGAGCACAGGCAGAGACACTCTCTACACCTGGCAGACTGTGCTAACAGGCGGACACCGCATGTCAACACCTTAAACCACGGAAAGGGAAACACACAGCATACTGGGAACACATTTGCAGGTAGACAGCAGCATCGACCGCCGCCAACCAGGAAGTAAACGACAGCATCACATGTTGCCAAGCAAACAGTAGACGACAGCATCGACTGCCGCTAACAAAAGATAGACGGCAACACTCCAGACGTCTAGAAAAGTAGACGGTCACAGGTTGTCCGTTTACCCAAACTCGGCGACAAAGGATCATGCCGTTTATATCCAACCTGAAGAACCTGACGGTACAGATCTCGCCGTCTAATTCTCCCCTGAAGAGCTTAACGGCAAAGGATCACGCCGTTTACCTCTTCCCTGAAGAGATCAACGTCAACATCCCTTGACGTTGACTTCTTCAGCCTCCAGCAGCTGAATCAGCCTCCAGCAGCTGAATCAGCCTCCAGCTGATCCCCACACAGGGCAAATCCGCCCCACAAACCACAATCTGATGTAGGGAAACACTCCCCTTGTCACGTCCCGAGAATTTCGCAGCGGATATTATTAATTAATTCGAGTCGATAATTCGAGACGTGGATAGTCGGCAAATAAGCCTCTAGCTAGCACGCACTAAATGTGTATCAACACAACATCATAATAGGGCCCATATGTTGAACTCAATATAATTGTATTCAAATCTCAACTTATTGTATTCAAAGTGGAAACTATTACAGGACTACGACTCAATAAAACAAAAGTACATGATACTTCTCACTTCCTACTACATGTTCTAACTCTCAAAGCGAATTACTATAACTAGACTCATAGTTGGAACGCTCATCACTCGGACACATTCCCATCCTCGACTTGCTCTTCCTCTTGAACTTCATAGTCACCTAGATGGGGTAAAAGTAGGGAATGAGCAAACTAGCCCAGTAGGATTTATATCTCAATGTGCGGGCAATGATATAAGTGATTAACATTTTAGAACTAGGCAAGTACGATGAATGATATGCAAGTACGAATAAAACTCGTTAAAACATGGTATATAAAACAAGCTAGAGAGAGTGATTATGATAGAACAAGATCTGTGAACAAGACGACAAGATAGAACCAGCAATAGATCACTTTGTACGAGCATGCGAGATTTCACTTGATGTCAAGAACGCAGGATATCACTAATTGCATTAAATGCAGGATGGCCATATCACGCAAGCAAGCAAGCAAGAACGCATGAGCACGATCATGTAACACTAATCAGGCATGTAGACTCTAATGTACACCAAGGAAAGATCCACAAAGAATGCACACTAGGACACATGTATGTGGTTGTTGTATCTAACATTCAACAAGCAAGAAAGTACTCCCAGCGCAAATGCAACGCCAGTAATCCTTATACCCCATGGTTAACAGTATATCTATGACTCGCCGTCATTGGGGGTAGATTGGAGCCCTTGGACACACGCCGTGCCCTGTCAGCATCTCATGTAAGTTTTTAAATGTAGATACCCACAGTCATTAATAATGGCCAATGAGAGTTTCAATAAGTAAGCATGTGTAATGTCATGTTCATGATGAAGATGGGAACAAGTAATAAGTAATTGAACATGATTTCATGATAACAATGGTCAAGAGGTAAATTCGGCAGCATAACGGTACGATTTGTGCTTTGGTTAAATCTTTACATTAATGGATTTAGTCTAGATTGTCAAATCACGCTCACGAGAACAAGAGGAGAAAGGAAGTGCACGCTATCTTCAGGGAACTTCAATGGTACAACCAACTCGTCGGCCATGTGGGAATCCATGGTCAGAGGAGATTTACGGAGGCCTTGGAAAAAGGTCGCTAGTCTACCGATTCGGAATGACCGGTAGAGAGTTTCCAATTTCCCAAGAAAAGGCTGCCTAGATGTGCAAGTGTGTAGTGACGTACGAGTGTCTCAATTCACAAGGCATCGGTCTCAACTCACGGAAAGTACTTAAAATGATGGCATGCCATGAAACTATGCACTTTAACAAATCATGGTTTGCAAGATTTTTATGGCAACAAAATTATCCTTTTAGTCAAGCTAGAATAGTAAGAAGAGTAAATCATAAGTTGCCTGGATGAATCATAACATTTAAAGAGCACTTAGAATAGCATTCATGTAATTAAAGCTTTTTAAAATGAGTTAATCAATTTTAAGCCATTAAATAACAATCATGTAATGATCAGACCCAAGATATGCAACTTACACAGTGATTATCACGTTTAAACAGACCTCGGGTATATGCGGAAGATTTGTAAGAAAACAAGGGGTTTCAGGTAAAAATCCTGAGATCGCGACATAGCCATATAAGGAAGGCGACAGGGTGTCAGATTGCGACAGGACAAGGGCTGCGAAGGGATGGCTAGAAGGCGACAGGGGGTTGTGAAGAACGCGATTGGGCGGTCAGATTCAGACAGCATGATCGCGACAAAGGTCTTGTCGCAATCAGGTCGCGACATGTCGGGCTGTCGCGACGAGACCTCGGAAGGCGACACATCGAGCCGTCGCGTTCACAGGATCTACGCCAGAACCTGCCAGAGCAAGGACAGATTCTTGGATTGCGGTCCAGAACTGCCATGTATTGACACAAGGTGCTTTCGAAATAGAGAATAAATTGTACAGTGTATGAAAAATAACGAAATCAGTCTTAAACCATCCTAGACATGCAAGGGTACTTCCAGTAAATCGGAATTAGAAAATAATGTGGGTTTTGATAGGCTTTAATCAAGTCAAACTCAAATGTAGAAGACAAGTGCAACCTGAAACGTAGTTTCATGCAGCAACCCTCTTACCATACTTATAACTCTCTATCTAATGAGATTTAGACAAAACGTTCAACATAAACCTGACGAGGACAACTAGTAGAATAACTTTCATGTTATGAGTTTTCTCTAATTCGGTCTTGAAACACGTGCAACATATTAAGAACGGGAAAAACTCTAACAGTGCGCGACTTTGGAAAAACGCTTATAAATCAAGATCTACTAAATGAAATTCGATGAAACCAGTGGGAAATGAAAGCTAACTTGATGCTCTACACATTGGTATAGGATATGTTAAGGTTTGGCCCGAGAAAACCTACCTTTTGGGTTGAAGAAGTCCCGTTATTCCAGAAAACCAGTGTTCAGACCACTTGGAGGAAAACGCTTACTACTCCGTGTATACTGCATGGAATTTGGGCATTCCACTTGGGTTAGAACGTAGACTTGACCCTATTTCCAGGGGTATAGGCCTTGCAAGGTTTGGTTTAGGTTTGACTCACCTTTGGTCGACTTCAAGAGAGTGGTTTGTGCAGGTCGCAGCAGACGAGGAGGGGAAGAAGAACGGCTCCTTGTGGTCGTTCCACAGCTCCTCAGCCACCAAGAGCTCCTCCACACGACCCTAGCAAGTTCTAAATTCGTTCCTAGGGTTTGGGTGAAGAGTATTTAAGTAACCATGGTGTTTAGGAGTCCTATTATAACTAGGAAAGGAGGGTTTCGGGATTGGCATGTTTGATTTCCTATTTTTGATGATTTCCTCCTCCCTTTGAGTGTGTGAGGCATTAGGAAACCTCCCCTCATAGTTAGGCACGAATTTGGGTTGCCATGAATGCATGATTGCATCCCAATTCAACTCTAATTGCCTCTTTTTAATTTCAGCTTATTTATAGTTACGAATTTCCATGTATTTTCTAGCTTTATTTGATTTTTGGGCCATATGTAGTCCATTGGCCCAATTAAGATATTGGGTCATTAATATATAATGTTGGAAATCTCTCCAACACTTTTATTTAATTTTTGATTGCGTTGTATTTCCGTGTTAACGGTTTTCCGACTTGTTTCCTTATTTAGATAATCGGTCGCAATGACTCTTAAACCTAGCCCCTAGCCCGAATGATTTTTATTGAACCAAATTTCTTGATGGGTCATTAGAGGATATTATTTGAAGTCCATATGTGATTTTTATTTAATTTTCTGACTCATCCACGTACGTGTGATAATGATTTTACGACTTATTCATGAATTACGATAATAAGTCGCGAAACACTTTAAACTTGGATGATCTGATTTTTCTTGGCACAAATTTCTTTGTGAAACATTTAGTAATCATATTTAGGGTTGATTTATAATTTTTACGGAATTTTCCGAAGTGTTTTAGCACATACGATAATGATACGTATGTTTTAAATACTCTGGTATTAGGGAAATTATTTATTTCCATTCACTTTGGATTAAAATTTCCGGGGTGCTACACCCCTACATCACACTACACTACCACAATGCCGGTAAAACACGATCCAACACATGGATCGGCCAAAACGCCCTAAAACCCGGCATGGAGAAAAACCCTCCCCAAAGCTCGATTCCACGCAAATCGCACGCACACAAGCATGGAATAGCACACAAGGAAGCTAAAGGGTTTACGTCCCTACCTCAGAAATGCTTAAAAACTCCACATAAACCTCGATTCGCGCCGAACCCCTAGGAGCTTCTCGCAAGAACCGCCGTCCGATCCGTCATTTCCCGCCCGATCCGCCACTGCCACGTGCATCACGACCTTCCTACGTGCTCCCGTCAGCAACCAGAAGTGCTGGAGAAGAACATAGGTGAAAAAGGAGGGAAAAAGAGAGGAGAGGATGAGGAAGAATAGCCCTCGGGTTGCCCCTAAAAACACAGGCTGGATCAGTTGACGTCGACCCCTATTGCCGCCAACTGAACCGCCAACACTTGACGTCCACATCGCATGCCGCCAAGTTCTAGCTCCGCAAAACTCAGGAACTAATAACTAACAGCAAGATCGATGGACGCCAAAGACCTGCCGACGGCAACACCCTTGCCGCCAACACAAAGCCGACGCCAGCCACCTGGACGTCAACCCACTGTCGACGTCAGCACCTATGGACGCCAACAGGCACAAACCCGGAAGAAGACCCGATAAGGATCCGGTAAAAACCCGAGACGTTACAGCCCTCCCCCCCTTAAGGAATTTCGCCTTTGAAATTCACGCAACACAAGGGGAAGCCAAAAGCAACGAAGAGGTACAAAAACTACACGCGCATCACATTCTCCCATTACTAGGTCGACACACCACCCGAGTACCGCTGCTGGACAACACTAACCAGCTGGACTGCCTTGTTCCACAACCTCGGAACTTAGCAATCCACAAGAAATGACAGAACTCTGGTACAGTCAACCCAGTGTCATCACTGACACACCACACCCGGGAGAACACGCGATGCAGCAACAAGAAAGATACCTCCCAAAACGGCAACGCATGGAACGCACCACGGTCGATAGCCAACACTGGCGGAAACTAAAGCCTCGAACTTAGGAGCCAAAATACCCAACAACCTACTGGCCTACCCTGGTCCAGTGACGACTCGCTCATCCACCTCAAAACCAACGAGAGGGAAACGACACGGTCGTCTACACAGGGCTCAATCACCTGACACACGCAAGCAGGAGCTACTAACGACTGCTAACACACGCAGTTGTACACTCCAAGCCGTAGGTCGGGTAACTCTCCCTGTGGGGCTTCAACTGACGTGACACACAAGGCACCACCTCTGCCGCGCTGCAACAGAACAGCTCCTAAAACAAATATCGAAAGTATCGGCAAAAAATTTCGGAACTCTCCGAACCCGATCGCAACACTAGGACTGGCGTTGACGTAAGCAGTCACTTCAACTCTATGAAGCTCTGCTCACAATGCACCAACCACACAGAAGGTAAAAACATGCTAGTCAGAAGTCACACACTGCGGTCACCAACCGACCTCGTCGTTGGGACCCACAGATTAGCAACCCACTCTGTCATAAAACACAACCCGACAGAGGGTGCAAATGCCGATAACAATGCGAGAAACGCCGGTCAGTAACTCACTCCATCGCCAGCAAAATCCGACAGAGCGCACAGTTGCCTGACAACAACTCGGAAAAATACCTGAGGGACAACCACCACACTCAGGGGGATAGCCTCACGCTACTAGCCACTGCTAGCACCGGTCATCAGCAAAATCAAAAAGTCACGTGGCGATGAGAACCCAAGTCACATCGCACTTGCGGATAGTCCGCAACACATGGAACAATGTCCATTGTTGCTACTAGGTCTCACACAGACCTTCCTCGCGGTCCGACAAGGACAACAGACAAATGCGGAGAAAATCTCAATACGCAAAATGGTATCCACTATCACCACTAGGTCTCACCAGAGACACCAACGCACATGGAGCCACACAACTCCAGAACCACTCACTCCACGGTACAACAATCCGCGATAAAACACAGAAGACATTTGGAGTCAAGCCAGCACTTGGCACCTCACAACGTCAACAATACGTGGTCGAGTACTAGCAAGCCAATTGACCTCACTGTCACCAAACAAACAACAGGAGACTCCGCCACTGGCTGCAAGACTCACCACGCCACGCACAAAAGAACCACAAGCAAAAAGGGCATAACAGGCCACACCGGCTCCAACCCTTAAAGCACGAAACACAGAGCATCCAAAGACGCTCAAATGCAGCACACACAACTGCACCCAGGGCCAACACAACACAGTGCCCACAGAAGGGGACTCCTCACCAGAGACCCACAAGAAAAGCGTACGGAAAACCGACGACATTTAGAGCACAACGACCACCACGTCGGCTCTAGAAAGGCACGCAAAAATACGAAATACCAACTCTGCCGCACGGGGAGCGAAAACCACAACAACTCCATGGCGCACAAGAGTAGGATAAACCATCTTCATCGCAAACGATAAAAAGGTCAACACCGGAAGGAATGGCATGCAAAAGACCTTCGAGGTACAAGCCGAGGTGCACACCAAATAATCCTTGCTCGGCACACCTAGCAAGAAACACACGGCGAATCCAAACACCGCAATGCCACAACCTCCCACCAAGGTCGTGACACACACACGTACGACTCCCACAAAACCAACGGAGTCGGCCACAATACGGCGGCAACCCTCGGCACACCCGCCGAGATCGCACGCAATCAGGCGAGAACAACGTCCCACCACAAACATGGCCACCTCAGACCTCCACAAGGTCGAGAGCTGACAACACAAATCGTTCCGAACCCCAGACACACCACGAGGTCGGGAACCCACACAAGCCAGTGCCACCACAAACTGGCACCCAGGCACAAAACTACGGGACCAAGAAAACACAGCAACGGAGACCACCAAAAACTCGGGTCCACACCAAGTCAGACCAACAATATCCACAGAGACTAAACACAACAAGGACACAATCGCCGTGTCAGCTCGGGCATCGAGTCGTACTTAAAAGTGTCGCGTAAGGGCATTGTCACAACAACAACATCCACTAAGCCGCCGCCACTGGCCGCCTAGAACTATCACAACAACACACAGCACGAACAGGTCAGCCGACCCAAGGGTGGCACATAAAACAACGACACGAGGAGAGCAACCAGCTCAACCTCAAAACAACTCAAGGGAAGATAACTCCACCAAGGGTCTCCACAACGCGCACCCTAGCAACATAACACCACGTGGAGCATCACAACCCTGAGCAACCACCGAAAGCGGAGGAAGGAGACACGTAACGCAACGAGTCTCTTCCAAACACAAGACGGAAAATCACGACGCAAGACTATCGCTTCCAATAAGAAGCACAGCCAAGGACACAATCACAACACTCACCAGACCACCATATGGGAGAAAAAAACGCCGAGCACAGGAAACAACACAATCCATCCGAGCCACGGGGACACATAAAGTCCCACCGGCGCAACCGAGACACTCGGAAACAAACGCAAAGCAACCTGGCCACGCAACAGCTAGATGCACCACCAAGGGCACACACATTGACCGGGAACACCGCGACAGACTGTAACATACACAGTCCAACCGGCAACGACAGCTCAACAACTCTACACCCTCCCGGAACTTCTCCAAGGTGCCAGAACACCACAGCGCAGAGCAACTTACTGAGCTATCGACACAAGAAAAACATGGTCCAGTCGAAACTCTACACTGCCCAAGGGGAACACGAAAACTACAGCGTACGTCCTATGGTTCAGGCCGAGTCTGCTGAGGTGGCGGGGCATCTCTAGCCTCCTGCTAAGGTGCTTACACAACCACCTCCCAAACACGACATCGCCTAGGAACAAAGGAAATGAATCCACACAGGACAAGCACACGCACAAAATGCAAAACGACTCCGGTTCGCTTGCTGCTACTGTACTCTTCACACTCTGAGTTATTCGGAATATTTCCTTATATGTCTCGATAGACCAAGCTCTGATACCAACTGTAACGACCCAAGATCCGCATTACCGGTACCCGACCAGTAACTCGAATCCTGACCCGCTAACCCATGAGCCGAAACTCGAAAGGGTAAGAAAAGAGTGTCTGAGGAGAACATATAAGTAAATGTACACGCTACAAATTAAAACAATTAACACAAGAACAACTCAGAGTCAAAGCTAAACGCAAGAGTACAGTGGGTACAAAGAAAAGTACCACTCACAGTAGCCAAGCAAGACCAGCACCGGAGAGACAAGGCTCCACAGCCTCGAAAGCCGCACACGAACACCTGGGGAAAAGGGAGTGAGTCTCAGGAAAGAGACCCCGTAGGGCAACTAACCCCCACCGATAACAACACTACTAAGCAGGAAAGAAAGCTCAGTAAGTAAACACTCACAGCCTGTACAACACACAGGAACTGGTGGCGTAGTACGCAACTCCCTCAGGAGCGCACTGAGAAAATTGGAACCTCGCAGGCTCGACAGCACTACAAGCACAACAAACACAACAAGCTCACAAGCAAGAGCTCACACACACTCTCTCAAAGTAGGACTAGTAGGGTCTGTGTGCTCGGCGTCCCGGCACCACAGAGTCTCACAACCCTAACCACGTGTGCACACTACAGACGCTCTCTCTCGCGTCTGGTCCACGACCGGTTTTCCCCCTACGCCTGACCCTAGCGGTAGAGAAGGGGCTCCACGGAGACCGGCTCGAAACCACCACAAGGAGTACGCACAGGACAGAGTCGCACTCGGCGTCCTGGCTCACTAGCAGAGGATAACCACACACTAGTCATCTAGACGGAGTCGCACCCACGCCTAGGAACACAACAGAAATGGGCACGCGGTAACCCCCAACACAAGTACAGACGAAAACACTCTCAACGTCTGAAGTACCGCGCAACGGACAGACACCACGTGTCAACGTCACAACACAGCCAAACACAACACGAGCACAGGCAGAGACACTCTCTACACCTGGTAGACTGTGCTAACAGGCGGACACCGCATGTCAACACCTTAAACCACGGAAAGGGAAACACACAGCATACTGGGAACACATTTGCAGGTAGACAGCAGCATCGACCGCCGCCAACCAGGAAGTAAACGACAACATCACATGTTGCCAAGCAAACAGTAGACGGCAGCATCGACTGCTGCTAACAAAAGGTAGACGGCAACACTCCAGACGTCTAGAAAAGTAGACGGTCACAGGTTGTGTGACGGCCCTCGTTACACCGGTATGGTCATACCGATCCACGTCAGTATAGCGAGTGCTGCCATCCACAGTGGGACATTTACCCAATGATACAAACAGCTGAGATACACGTGAATATACAACAGAGTAGCGGAAGTAAAAGAGAACTATCTCCATTCATTCATCATCCACATTAAACATACATGCAGTTTATAATTTGCAAAAAGGAACCAAAGTTCACATAAATTAAATTACTGAAATGGAAATACATAATGTCCACATAATACATTCTTCTCATGATAATTCTAATACAATGTTCCAAGTACATACTAGGAAGTACACAATCACAAAGAACTCCAAAAACTAGCTAGTCTCCACGCTCGGAGTCCGTCTCTGCTGCCTCCTCCAAGGGTACTGTGTCACCAACTATACCTGTACGCCGAAGCAAGGAGTGAGTCCAGGGACTCAGCAAGCAACACTATTCATGATATACACGTACAAATCCTAGTGGTTTCTACATGCACATTACAATTAGCAACACATAGCATGCTAGTCAATTCGAGTTTTCAACCTATCATGAAAGTTATACAATTTTATACATAACTCATGCTTTCAGATTTTTAAAATAAAATCCACCTATCACATGGTCTCTATTCAATTTACTCATGAACTTTAATCTTTTACAGAATCAAACATGAGAGCTATCAACATGGACAATTTACATGCATGAAAGGGGAACACAATTTGCATGGATTCCACATATTCTTAAGTGCATACATAACTTTTTCACATGCTTTAGGTTTCTGATTTCACATGGTTCAATGACTATAAATCTACACATGAGAGCTACAACGTTGCTTAAAACCTCACATATGAACAATCCATCATGCCATTTTGCACACATATTCATTTGTTGTCCCTACCATGGATTCTAAACACTTTGTACACATAACATGAGAATAATAACATGCATTTTCTGAATTCACATGGTTTCAGATTTAGTCTCACATGGTTTCAATAACACATTTACACATCGAGAATTTCACATTTTCTTTCACATAAATTTCCTCTTTTCACGTGGTTACACTTTACACATACACATTCACATGTCACTTACACATTTACACATGGTCACATACACATTTCACATTACACTTTACACATATTTAGGTTCCGTGACATATAGTCCAAACCACCAAAGAAGGACACAAACACATCACATCACATAGACGCCATCTAGGCAATACAATGGCGACTCTTGGACTGCGCAGACCGGGAGAACAAGTCTCCACCCTAACCAGTGGTACTTGTCCACCTCCAGGATTTCCCCCTAATACGTCACTTAACATAATGAACTTTCTCAGGGGGACTTTTCCCTGATACGGCTCCACTGCCTTCTCGGAAGCAGTATCACATTGGCACAATTACACTTTTACACATTTACCGTTTTACACATGGTTTTTACACTTTACACTTTTCATCACATTCACACTTTCTTACTCACATGAACACCTCTGTTTTTCCTAACATGGTACTATAGAGTTTTCAAGGTTTAACACACAGTAAACACACTAATCATGCTGGGTTTAAACAAAATCTAATCACATTTCGATCATATGTACGAATTATTCACATTTCTCATGAAAACACATAACTTTTTATTTACGGGTCCAAATGACCTGAAAATTTTACCACATGCTGTTTTCGGGTTCATAATCATACTCCCAAATTTTCAGATTTTTCTGAGCTACATAGAGTTTACAGAAAATAAAACGCCTAATTAGCATGCTATTAACAACTTAAGTTAACATGGGTCTAACACATCTTGTAATTTAGCCACTTGCTGTTTTGTACAGAGACTACTAATATATGTATGATTTTAGAATACCACATTACCCTAATTCATACATCTATCGATCAATTATCACAAACCATTTTTCGCATGTTTTCATTTTACCGAACCGAGCTTATTTACAAATTTCACAAGCATGGATAAATTACTAAAATTTGCAAACGCATATGCTGACCCACTATTCTTCATGATCAAACCGAAACTAAGGCATTCACACTAATCTAAATCATGAATCATGGATTTTGCAAAATTGTCTACAAGTCATGCTCACAAGTTTACAAGATATCATTATCCCACATTCACCATCACATCCCACATTCATTCACACACCACAACTATCCATATACATAGAGTATAAGCTTTACCATATATCCTCATCGCATAAAACATACCGAAATTACTGCATAAGTGGGACAAAACAGCCCACTGTTCTGTCCAGAAGAACTAGGCGGCGGTCTCTGGCTGCTGACTCAGGGTCAGCGGCATGGTCGATGGACGCCAAGCTCATCACAGGCGTCCAGGGACCTTGCCGTCTAACCAGGTCTGTGCAGAAAACACTGACCCGAGCTCTGAAACTTGGGTGAATTGGAGGGTCTAGGACTCGAGGAAAATTCCATAAAAATAACAAAACCCACCTAGACTCATACAGGGACACCATAGATAGGTCACTTGCCTTTAGAAATTTCCTCCAAGGGATTTATGGCTCGAAGAAGACCTCCTTGGGCAGTCCCAAGAAGTTGCAGAAGCGCCCTCTAGATCGCCTTCCTTCGGGCTCCTGGGTGATCTCCACGCCGAGAGGATGATGGGGAAGTCTTCTCCTTTGCTCCAGCTTCCTCCTAGTCGCAGTAGATCTCCAGACCAAGCTCCAAGGGGTTGGATTTGGGGGTGCCAAGATGGGGTTTTTCTCATAGACTCTCTAGGGTTTTTTTCCTCTCTCACTTCTCTCCTCTTGCAAGGGTGAAGGGAAAGAATGGGAGAGTCCAATTCGGGTTCAGGGTTTAGGAGAGCCCCTCACCCACTCACCATACCGATTTGACAAGCCTTAGAGCCGTTGGGGGACATCCCCCAATGGAGGCCATGCCTTGCTCCCGGATTTTCTGGCTCTGCAACGCATGCAGGTCAGAGAAGTTGGCGTCCAGATCGCTGGACGCCGGAGCTAGTGCTGGCGTCCAGGTCTGGACGCTGACACCAGATAAACGGCCTAGGGTTGACGCCAAAGTGGCCTTCGGCCAGAACCCTAATTTATGCAGAAAACCATGCATACCAGACATATATACATGCAATATGTATACGATATTGTATCCATACTATCATCATGCAATATATACATTATTTATGCTTAATATAAACACATGCATACGTACTTATACTAATTAATGCGTACGTAATTATGTACATACATACACAAGCACAAATATTCACACATAGGTACAAATAATACGACGGAAAATTAGAGGGCCTTACAGGTTGGCCGTTCACCCAAACTCGGCGACAAAGGATCATGCCGTTTATATCCAACCTGAAGAACCTGACGGTACAGATCTCGCCGTCTAGTTCTCCCCTGAAGAGCTTAACGGCAAAGGATCACGCCGTTTACCTCTTCCCTGAAGAGATCAACGTCAACATCCCTTGACGTTGACTTCTTCAGCCTCCAGCAGCTGAATCAGCCTCCAGCTGATCCCCACACAGGGCAAATCCGCCCCACAAACCACAATCTGATGTAGGGAAACACTCCCCTACATCACACTACACTACCACAATGCCGGTAAAACACGATCCAACACATGGATTGGCCAAAACGCCCTAAAACCCGGCATGGAGAAAAACCCTCCCCAAAGCTCGATTCCATGCAAATCGCACGCACACAAGCATGGAATAGCACACAAGGAAGCTAAAGGGTTTACGTCCCTACCTCAGAAATGCTTAAAAACTCCACATAAACCTCGATTCGCGCCGAACCCCTAGGAGCTTCTCGCAAGAACCGCCGTCCGATCCGTCATTTCCCGCCCGATCCGCCACTGCCACGCGCATCACAACCTTCCCACGTGCTCCCGTCAGCAACCAGAAGTGCTGGAGAAGAACATAGGTGAAAGAGGAGGGAAAAAGAGAGGAGAGGATGAGGGAGAATAGCCCTCGGGTTGCCCCTAAAATCACAGGCCGGATCAGTTAACGTCGACCCCTATTGCCGACAACTGAACCGCCAACACTTGACGTCCACATCGCATGCCGCCAAGTTCTAGCTCCGCAAAACTCAGGAACTAATAACTAACGGCAAGATAGATGGACGCCAAAGACCTGCCGACGGCAACACCCTTGCCGCCAACACAAAGCCGACGCCAGCCACCTGGACGTCAACCCACTGTTGACGTCAGCACCTATGGACGCCAACAGTCACAAACCCGGAAGAAGACCCGATAAGGATCCGGTAAAAACCCGAGACGTTACATATTCCACCACTTCCCTCTTCATGCTTGGCCACCAAAACTTCTTTTTAAGTCTTGGTACATTTAGGAGTTCCAGGGTGAATGGTATACCTTGTTTTGTGGGCTTCATCCATAATTGCTTTCTTTTGTTTTCGCATGGTCGGGTACACAGACTCAGTTTCAGAACAATAGTCTTCCATCTTCTGCTAAGGCAAAGTCCGACCTTTGGTTCATATTAACTTTTACTTCTACGAGCATATGTTCATTGTCTTGAAGCACTCGAATGTCTTTAAGTAGAGTGTGAACGAACTTAAGACGCCACAAAGAAATAATTTAAAAAAGAAAAAGGTTTTTATATTGTTGTTTGAAAGAAAGAAAGAAGAGAAAGAAAAGAGAGAAAGAAAAGAGAGAAAGAAAGGAGTGCATGTGTGCACTATGGATGGAGTGTGATCACCAGGTACACGATGGTACCGAAGGAGAGAGCGAAGGATGTGTTACTTACCTTCACTCGAAGATCGCGGGAGTTGAGGTGTGGGTTGACTCTTACTTCTCCAATCGGCTGGCTAGCGAAGAAGACTTTAATTGCTTTGGTTACCTTGCAAAAGAGATCAAACAAACAAACAAGTGAAAAGACGATTGGGCCAAGTTGTGTAGAACCAAATTCAAAAGAAGAGAATGGAGATATTACATGGGCTTGAACACACCTTGTGGAGGTGGTGTAAAACCTCTAAGAACTAGGTATGGAGTAAATGATGTGTGTGTGGAAGATTGTGGTGATGGTGTGATGATGTAATGAATGTACTAAAGATGAATTAAAAGAACAAAGAAAGAGAAGAAAAATATGTTGAAGCAGAAGGCGCAGTAGGGGTTGATGAGGAAGAAGAAGACTCCTCCTCCTTGCTCCAATGATGGTTGAAGGGTTGAATCAATTCCTCAAATTGAAGAACACTTTGAAGCTTGCTTGGGGGAAGTTCTTCTCTTCAAACTTTGGACTTGATGGCTTGGGAATGCAGGAGGGCTTCGCCTTAACACTTGGACTCTCTCCTTAAAAATAATGGCCACAGGAGTCTTTTTATAGAGGTAAAAATGTAAATCGCGACGGACATAATGGTCACCTATTAAGATGAATCGCGACCGACTAAAGCGTCGTGTTTAAAAGCCTTCCATACTTCGATTGAGTCCTTCCAAACTTCAAATATAGCAGGTTTAGAAATGGCGACGACATAGACCGTCACGCTTTTGACACTTCCAATATTGATCGAATTCTTGCCAAATTAATAAATGGAAAGTTTGAATCGTGACGACACGAACCATCGCACTTTGTAAAGAATCGATCTTTTGATAGGAATAGATCTTTCAATAATGGAAGGTCAGAAACGCAACGACCTGAGTGGACGCATTTATATTTAGCAATAAATACTTTCTAAAAATCATTTTAAAAATTGGTAAAAATTGAAAATGGAAAGCCATAAACGTGATGACCACAGTGGACGTGATTCAAATAAGTATCAGACTGGGAATTGGAACATAAACCGCGACTGACCATCCCGTTGCGCTTCACACCAATCAATTTTCCTTTACCAATCGATACCACTATCAATCGGAATAAGCACCAATCGGAACAAGAAAGGCGATGACATATACCGTCGTAAATTAAATTATTCAGTAGTCAATGTTTAAGCTTAAATCGATTATCCTCAGCGATATAATCAATTATATAGAAAATGCAACGGAATTACCCGACGCAAATATCCACAATTGGTATAAGCTTCCGGCAGTCGATGTAAACTAACACGCGACCATATAACACGTCGCGATTCAACTTATTCGTAAAGGACTCCTAAAAGCCCTTGTTTTAAAAAATTCTGTAAAATCTAGAAAATAGAAAAATCACTTAAATGATTAATTGAAGAGAGCCACTTTGAGGCATTGCAGTATAACATGAAACTTACTCAACATACTGTCAAACTTGGCGTGTCTATGGCTGCCTCGCCTTGGTGTCTACTTTGCAAGGAAATGGAGCTTAAGGACACGAAATGAAAGCAATGGAGTGAAAGGAATTTAGTGGAATGAAGTGGAATGACTGAAAAGTAGATGCCAAGGTGTGATGAGATGCGCCTTTAACAACATATGATGAGAGTTGTTCTTTAGTTCAAGATGAAGCAGTTTAGAGAAAGCCTCAAGAAATAACTCAATGTTTGAACGAAAGGGAAAAGGTGTGCACGTGGGTACGGAGGGAGAGAGATCAACTTCCAGCATCGGTGAAGTACCTACGGACACAATCCAACAGGTTTCACCATTGGGGAGCGTTTACCAGCTTGTGGACTTGTTGCAACCAATGTGGATCTATGGGAAAAATAGATGAATTGATATAGAAATCCAAAATAAAGAGTTTCTCAAAAGACAGTCTGTAAACATCAATAAGCTGAACTGAGTACTTGACTCATAATGGAATATTTTATGTTAAGTTGAATAAAGAACAAGCGGCTCTCCTTAGTTAAGCACGAGGGTACGTAATTGTCTAGCAATGATCTTAAAGTTCTACATGATGCATACTGGGCTAAAAGAAAAATGTTAAAATAAATAAAAATATAAAATAATCAAGGATAATATTGTTACGATTCTCAGTTAAGTCAGGACACCAAGATTTCCAGCCGTGGGTATGTCCTCCTCTTTGGGCAAAGCATAACCTCCTATCCTCAAGTCTAAGAATCCTCTGAAATTATCACTATTTTTGATGGTGGAAAGGAACTCAAACTTCAGATTCATTAAAGCCTCAAGGTCCTTAATGTGCTCTAATAAAGTATACTATATAGTAAGATGCAGAGAGATTATACCATATGATTTCCGAAGGATATGAGTGAAGTTCATGGAGAGAGATGCGTATCCAGACCTGCGCTCAAAGATTGATCAGTAATGACAAGCATAGACATAAAGCACAAAAATGGAAAATGAAGATGCTCGTGTAAAATAGCGACTGGGTATTGTAATCACGGGGTTGTGCACCCCTTGAAACACATAAGCAATGCTTTTAAGGAATCAAAACACGTTGCATGGATTGAAAGGAAATGTGATCACTACCTAGCTAGTTGCCATAATTAAGAATTAAATAGGCTAACTACACTAGGAAAAGGAATGAGAACAGGGGCACTGGCTGTAGTTGCGACGGGGTGACCCGCCGTGATGGATCTGATGTCGCGACGCCCAACCAGGGCGTGTCTCTATTGTCGCGACCTCCGTGCCTGCCGCGTTCTTTGCTGTGCGGGAGAATGATAGCTGGACCTTCTTCTTATCCTCCGGCCGGCCAGAGGACAAGAGCTGCTCGTAGAATGATGCTTGGGTACCTGCCAAAACAAAGTAAACAACAAAGAAAACCTTGTTAGAACATATTAAGTGCAATATCTATTCAAAAGTGAATAAAAATGTGAGAGCATGGGGGGAACGAACCTGGGGGTGATTTTTAAACCCCTGGGGGTGCATAAAAATAGGAGGGAAAAAGGGAAATGCATCCTATCTAGTAGAAAATAACAAAATGCATGTAGGGAAATGGGAGGAAGGAAGAAAGAATGAGCCCCAAAGGGGCGACTCCCCGGCGTTGTATGGCATCCTTAGGTCGTGCAGAAGCTGTGGACGAAGTGGAGGTCGCCCTCCTCACACACCAAGCTCCATGGATGAAGAAATGTGCATGACTTGGTGAAGCAAATATGAAGAAAATGAGAGGGAGGGGATGAGCCACGGGCTATGTGTTGGGTCTGGAGAAAATTCGGTAGCACTTCATGGCAAAATTGGGCTCTCTTCTCTTCTGAAGGAGAAAGGGTGTTTTTATAGAGCATGAGAGAGAATATCCCGTCCATGGGAGATAATCATCCAAAATGAGATGATAAATGCATGTAAATCCGCATGGGAGAGTCCTCGGGAAGTCTCCAAGGGTCCTGGAACCTCAAACCGTGCTCAAGGGAGTTGGGAGGTTGCATGGGATGAGGATAAGGCCAATAAAGGATAAATAGGATGTGGTTGCGGAGGCCACCGTACGCGGCTGTAGTCGTGATGGATTGTAGGGGCGCGACAAGGATAATCACGACGACCATGAGGGGCGCGACACTAAAGTCACGTGTATGGATATGCATGGGCTATCACGACGCCTACTGGGGGCGCGACAAGGCTAACGCGATGCAACGACCTGTCGCGTTAAGGAAAATCGAATATTGGCCAATTAAGTGGGAGAATAATGAGGGTTTAAGGCTCATGGACTATTTGAAAAAGGATAATGGATGGGATATCATGGAAATTGGGCTTTTAATGGGCTCAAAGCAAGGCTAATGATGGGCTCAAGGTGAGTGACCAACTTGGGGCTCACTAAGATAACAAGAAATACAGTTTAACTTGTGGGCCAGAATCGGGTGTTTACAGATTGCCCCTCCTTGGCGTCCACTTTGCAGGGAGCAAAGCAAAAGTGTAGCGGAGGCATCATGAAATGATGGTGAAGCGGAGATGACGCGGAGTGGACTGAAAAGATGGGAGCCAAGGTAAAGAGACACCTGATCTAACTAACAAGCAATTGGAATCTTCTTGAAAGCCCTGTGTTAGCTGCTCGAGCAGAATGCAAGAAAGACATGAGTCTGGATGAGAAGGAGAAAGAAAAGGACGATCAACCCCTCAATTGAGAGGTGCCCTAGTCGATTGGCCTGCAGGTTTCATTTTGGAGGGACATGTGCGTGCCAGGCAGGTAACTCATGACTCTGTCCTGGGAGCGGTTTGCAACCAAAATGGATCAAAGGAAGAAGGATGAAAATTGTATAGAGAATCTGGACAAGGAAATTCTTGACAATCAAACCTTTCGATTCGGAGTGGAATATGATTTCTTGTTTCGAATGTGAAGAATTGATTGGGCACTCAACAAGAGCTCACCATTAGCTAGGGATGAGTTGTGATAGCTCAAAGTCCTATATGATTCATGCCTAAAGAAAAAGAAACCATTAAATCAAATGCAAAGAAAGGATAAAATAGAAAATATATCAAGGATAATATTGCTAAATTAGACAAAAATGGGTCGAGAATCTTCCTGCAACCGCTGTGCAAGACAGAGTTCGTCGTTCCCAAACTTTCCTAACTTAACGGCATATCTGGCGATTAGCAATGCATTTTTGGTAAAGGGGAACTCAGATCTCAGAGCACATTGAGAACCAGCCGGTCCTTAAATGATATAATAAGTAAGGTACCATATAGTAATGCAAGGGAGAAAGGATAGAGATACATACCTGACTTACTTGTGACATTCCATTTTTTTGAGATTATTTGATTTTCTGTTTTTTTTTGTGATTTTCCTGATGAATAATCAAAACAATAACCATAATAACAACAAATATATACATACATACACACCACAAAAATCATACAGACCATGTACAATAAGACACAACATATAGAAACGCGACACATCCGGGGGTCGCGACATTGTCGCGACGCCCTGGATGGTCGCTACCCTAAGGCGTCGGATCGTGCCGTCGCGACATCATTTTGCACGATAAACACCAAAAATCCGAGCTTATCATTATCCTAAGGCTATCTATTCTTCTATTAGGACTCCTAAACCCATCCCATTGCTACTCTAACACCTAGGTACGGGTTTGGATGGAATTAGCACCCCTAGGGCTCTATAAATAGGGCTGTAGGGAGCTATTTTCATAGCTAACCTTCTCTCTCTTTCTCCCTCTTGATCTTCTCTCTCTTCAAGCCATGAAGAGATCTTTCTCTTCTCTCCATGCTAACCCCCAGGCCTATAGGGGTCCTAAAGCTGCTAGGGAGGCCCATGCTGATCTACTCCGCCTCTCCTCCGTGCTCGGGCACATTTGCGCAAGGCCGGATTTTCAAGTGAGTACCTTATCTCTTTTCTAGTTAATTTTTTTCTCTTCTAGTTCTTCCTCTTCTCTTCTCCTATTTCTGCCAATCTTCTCTTCTATTCTCCCTTTCAGATTCTCCCGGGCCATAGGAGGTATTCTAGAGTCCCCTGGCTTGAGCCCATGGTTAGCGCGCTTATCGTGGCGGCTACACATCACTTGCGCGAATGGGGACTGACCACTATTCTTACGTTGGCCAAGAACTACCATAAGGTAGTGCACGTGTGGGATAGTCTTACTGCACTCGTGGAGCTGTGGCACCCTCAGACGGACACACTTATCTTCCCGGCGTTCAAGGCTACGATACTACTGGAAGAGCTAGAGCTCATGTTGGGGCTTCCAAAGGACAAGAAAGGAGAGGAGTATCGTATCTCCCATACCATGGCTCCCATCGACTCATGGGCCATACTCAAAGAGATCACAACCAAGCAGGAGGACCTATATACCATGACCAGCCACACGCATATCCACCTTCTCCCTATCTCCCAGTGGATTGCCTCTCAGTGCAAACGCAAAATCGGAAACTACCTCACCATAGCCAAGGCCGCCGCCATCTGCATCTGTGGCGTCATCCTTTTCCCAGCAGAAGACAACCTCCTCTCCATCCCCAACCTGAGCATTATCAGCTGCATATGGTAAGGTTTGTCTATCTCCCAAGCTGTCCTTGGTTATCTATATGCTGGTCTCTCCTCTTCAGCCACAGGCGCCCCTTTCTTCGTCTCCGTCATCGCCCTCGAGTGCTGGATGGGTATGCGCATCCAATTCAAGGCGATGAATGATCCTTCCGTCAAGTGCAAGAGCATGCTCCATCATCCCTTGGCTTTTGTTGGCGCCCCACTCTACATGACATCATAGGCATGGTGTAAGACAACAATGATAAAGGGGTTGAAGGAGTGGAGGATCTACTTCAAGACGATGACCGAGGAGAGGTTTGAGATGTGCCCGCGATTCCTCCACAACAAGATGATCTGCCTCCCTCAGCGCACCAGCCTAGCTTTGTGACTCATAGGTGATGAAGCACTGGTCCTCTACAACCCCGACTGGTGCTACCTCCAGTGCGGCGCTGCACGCACAGTGGTACTGCCTCTCTCTCACTACCCGCCAATCCAAGTGAGGAAAAGAAACGACGATCAAGATGAATGGGACGTGAGGAGTGCCATCATCCACTGGGAGGGATGTGCCATAAGCCTCATCTAGGCGGGAAGTGGTGGAGGATGAGGACATGACACGGGAGTACTACCAGGCTTTAAAGAAAGTGCGCCCGTTCATACCCGGAGAATCCGATGCTGCATCGGATGCGTGAGAGGGACAGAAGAATGTAGACATGGTATCAGATGGTAATTAGGACTGGAAAGATGATTTGATTGATTGTAGGGATGATTAGGACTTGTGATTGATGATTTGAATCAATAAAAACTAAATTATTCTTGCACTGTGCGCATTGCTCTCTTGATGTGGCGACCACTGCAGACGTCACCTAAATGTCATGACAGGATGATAGGTCATGACAGTGTCACGGCCTACCTAGCCGACGCGACAAGAATGCGACGTCTATAGCTGTCGCGACATCAACCGATGATTCAAAAATGCAGAAACCCCTCTTTCTTTCCTCTTGCGTGTTCAAACATTCTCTTGCTTCAAGCTCCGACGATTCTGACCCCTTGCTCTGTCTTGTTTCGATTCTCCTCTCTGCGTTTTTTCTCTCTCTCTCTCTCTCGCTTAACCTTTCTCCCTCTCTTTGGTGGCGATGGAAGGGGGTGGTAGTGGCGGCGGCGACAGTGGAAAGGGGAAGCGGTCGGCGGCGAGGAGATCTTCCCAGCGGCAGGAGGCGGCGCCTCCGGCGGCGGAGGAAGTCCCAGAGGCAGAGATGGCGGAGGAAGAGGCACCGACGATGGACATTGAGGTGGCGACCATGGCACAGGAAGCCGCCAGGAAAAAGTTAAGTCTCCGATGCCCTAAAACCCTGATTGAATGTGTGGATGAGATGGAGAAGCCCCATAGAGGGTGGATGTAGGGCGAGATGCCCAGAAAATGCGACCCCCGATAGGATAGGCCCCGGTCGGTCTGCGTCTGAGAACGTGACGGCCCACCCTGTCGCGATACAGTAGTCGCGACGGGGTCAAGGGTCGCGACAGTGTCGCGTCAGCAAAGGACCGTCGCGACAATGTTGCGGCCACCAGGATGGTCGCGACCACGTCGCGGCGCATCGGAGCGTCGCGACAAGGTCGCGGCACACTTGGCCGGCGCGACCTCAGCCTAGGACCAAAGAAAAGCATTCTTAGGTTGGCTAATTTGCTTCTTCCGTGCTTGCAGGGTGAAATGAGGGCCCGGGTCTCATGGCTCTTGGTCTTGGCTGTATATTTGGCTTTCCCTGGGTTCCAGAGAGAGAGAATAGATGAAATGGGGTTTGGGGAGGTTTTGAGGATGGATCGGATGAGGGCAGATGCCCCACTCACCCAAGCCCTACGTAGCAGGTGGGACGCAGAGGCGACTGCCTTCGTGTTTCCGTGGGGACACATGATCCCCAGCTTGGAGGATGTGAGCAGGATCACCGGGCTGTGAGTGTATGGACGTCCGGTGAGTGGGCACACCTACCCATGCTACAGGGAGTTAGCCCATAGACTGCTAGACTTGACTGTAGGGCAGAGGTCTTCCCTCATCTCTAGGATTGAGCTGCAGGAGAGTCTAGGGCTATTTCAGATGGGTAGGGAGGTAGCTGAGATAGTGGACGAGCAGCTGCGAAGGCTGACGAGGGGCTGCGGAGAGGTACTAGCCAATGAGCCCAAGGCACACGTAGATTTGGACTTGCGGCGCTTTCTCACCTTCTTTCTGGGCAGACTCCTGTTTGCCACGAGGGGTGACGCGGTCCACTATCAGTTTCTGCCACTTCTAGAGGACCTAGGCGAGGTGGGGAGCTATGCGTGGGGAGCAGCATTCCTGGTGCATCAGTTTGACAGTCTGGGCTCCTCCAACTGGCAGACATCCATCAGCGGATTCTTCCCCTTTCTTCAGGAACTCTTCTTCCTCTTGCCCCTTTACTTACACTGTCTCTATGCTATTAATTGTGATCTGCTTGCCTTCATACTCTTGCAGGTCTGGGCCTATCTTCACCTCCCCGTCCTGAGGAGGGGGACACTGGAGCGACCGGGCCTCATGCCCTTGGCTAGGCGCTGGGTGCCGTGTCGAGACATGCACCCACTCGAGGAGCAGCTGATGTCCATCCAGAACGCAATTGATGTCTACCCCCAGCTAGATGTAAATGTTCTAACCTCTCTTCTAAGTTCAATTTGATTTGAATTAACTGCTTGGCTACTGACAAGTGGTGTTTGATGTGCAGGTGGTGTGGCAGCCATATCTTGAAGAGGTGGACGAGGGATAGCCCTGGTTGGAGCCAGCCCGCCCCTACTTCAGTAGGACAGTGTGGGTGCATGCTCTCAACCTGGTGCTACCCCTCCACCTTTATCTGACTCAGAGGTCCATTGGCCTCTGTCAGTGTGCAGTGGAGTTCCCTAGCCGAGGCCAGACCCCTAGGCCTGGCCGGAGCTTCCGGGGACTCCACGACACTACCGACTGGCGTGAGTGGGCCCGCGAGCAGATAGGGGACTGGGAGCGCAGAGGCCAATGGGTCCGGTCTGACGCCGACTCGGATGACGCGTACCTGCAAGCTTTCACCTTGAAGTATGGGGCGAGGGTCTACAGAGGCGCGAGGTGATAGGTAAATCTCTAAACTCAGATTCTATGAATTGCTCTTCATTGAATTGAGCTGACAGATTCAGATGAATTGCAGGTGGACATGGCCGGGGAGATAGTTTCACTCTGGGCCCTGCTGCACTCGGCGGTGCAAGATCGGGAGATAGCTCGGAGAGAGGTGGAGCAGCTGGTAAGTACTTACTCAGACTTCAGTAACTCACCGATTTCTTTTAGCTGATTGATAGACTGATAAGTGTTGCACGTGCAGCACGCAGAGCTAGCAGTGTGAGGAGGGCACAGGCTGGTGCATCCTCATCCACGACAGCAGCGGAGAGCTCCCAGTCGGGTCTAGCAAACCGGTTGGCGAGCGCGGTGAGGAGGGTCGAAGAGGTGCAGGCTGAGTTGACAGAGAAGGTAAGTATGGCAGCGATTTGAACTGAATTTCACGTACACTTGGCACTGACTTGATTTTCTACAGGTGACAGAACTGAGGACCGTCACCGACTGGGCGACCCGCTTGCAGGAGGAGGTCGACACAGCTATCGCGTTGGTTGCCCAGTGGCGCCTTCAGATAGAGACGTCGACAGCGGAGGTGGGCCGAATGCGTGCACAGGCAGACGAGATGACGAGTGAGTTGGCAAGGCTACGCATGTAGGGACCAGCCGCAGATCAGGCAGAGTTGACCCGGCTGCGCACTGAGCTGGTTGCGCAGTAGACCCTAGCCTGGGAGCTTCAGGGTATAGTGATGGCCATAGGCCAGTCCCGGAGTAGGAGTAGGAGTTGGGTGAGTGGGGTGAGTGGTGCCTCCGTCAGGCAGTACTTGGCAGGTTCCTCTAGTCGTCGGAGGAACGAGGAGGAGAAGATACGCCGAGAGGGTGAGGCGAGTGCGAGGAGTGCTAGGGGTGTTGGCGAGATGCCACCCCCATCCGAGAGGCAGGAGGGATCTGGGGAGAGTGGTGGTGGACAGTGAGGAGTTTGTGATCCACCTCCCCCTTATCTTTGTACATGATGCTCTTGTTAGTAGATCTTTTATCTTTGTGCCAATTTTTTTTTTTGTGGTTGCATGGATCGTGATTGACACAAGTGTGGCATGAGATCCGAGAGAGAAGAGCGGATGCTGAGTACATTGTTGTGTTGACCTTTTTTTTGTTTTTTTATTTTTGTTGTTATTGTTTTTTTTTTTGGTTTTGTGTTGTTGTTGTTTTTTTTTTTTTTTTTTTGAACGACGCCTAAAGATGACGTTAGCCCTTCCTAAACCAGACGTGTGAGGCGGAAGGTACTCACCTTTGCTACTGTAGCACGAAGGCAAGATCAAACTACTGGCCAGTGGTCCTCATTTATTTCCCTTTCATTAGAAACCACCAAAAGATCGGATGTGCATTAGGGAGGTGGCGTCCTATAGTTGGTTGCCCCTAACTTGCGGTGCCGCTATAAAGGCCATATCCGGGAGACGTTCGAGCCTTATAGAAAGAAAGGGAAGAAAGTCTGGGGATAAGTCTTGTGCAAGTTTTAAAGGACAAAATTAGGCTTAGCTTCCTTCCATAGCACGCCTCTTAGAGATTCGATCTGTTGTGCATGGGCTTTTGGTCATTTCATATTTTGCCTGTTTCTTGTTTGGGGCATGTGTATGACTGAGCTCAAGGGCGTCCTGCGGAGAACTATACTGCCACTCTTTGCCATGCCCCTATTCATCAATTTTCTATTGTTTTTTCTTCTTTCCTTTTTTTTGTTGCTTATTTTTCTTTTCTTTTACAGGCCTAATTGACCGTCCCTATTTGAGATTTCCTCTCATCAAGATGTGCTTAGGTTGGTTGCCATGCCTAGATAGCCTTTTTGCCTTTACACTTCGATCGAGTAAAGAAGAGAACAACTTTTGCATCTTTTAGGTATGGCCTAAGCAGCGACGAAGTTTTCTAGAGGAAACGACTAAGGTTGCCATGTGGGTGTGTGATGATCCTTGCTTAAAGTGACTTTAACGACAGGGGAAGGAATGTCGGACTCCTGACATGGAGTAATCTCTAACCTGAGCACTGCAGAAGCAAAATAAACCTAATACTGACTTGACCACTCTAGTTGTGAAATGAGATGACTCTTTATTCTTTGTGTTGAGACAAATATTTACATGCACAATGCGACCCCTATATTTGAAAGAATGACCTGCATTAGTCTTTGAACTTTGACCTTGGTTGATTTTAATTAGTTCATTTGCAGGAAATGGTGACAATAGGGGTGGCACGAATTGGAGTCATCTGGACACAGATAAGAGGGAGACAAGACTCTACATGAATATGATGGATAGGAATCCTCAAACAAAATGATTTACAAAGAAGAGGGAGAATGTTAGTAAGGACTGAAACATTGGGAACAGTAAGAGAAAGGGTCAAGACCTCGAGTAGGTAGTGAAGGAGGAATAGGGTCAAACCTGAGATCAGGAGAGCTTAGAGGAATGAATTGTAGGATAGAGGGTGGAGGATCAGAAGGTGAAGTGGAAGGAGGGGAATCAAGACCAAGATCAGATGTCCCTGGAGGATGCGGACCTGACCTACAATTAGGAGGCTCGGATGGAAGAGGAAGAGGGGAATCCTGGGCACCGAGAAGATGGTCAAGTGACCCAGGTGGATATGGAGAGAAAACCTTGGGAATCCAGAAGGCGATCAGGCATCTTAGGAGGAGGAGGTAAGTGAGGGGAATCCTAAGTGCCCACAAGATGACTGGGAGGCTCAGGCGGAGGGGATGAAAATGTACTTGGAGTACCCAGAGGATGATTGGGCGGCTCAGGTGGAGGAGATAAGTGAGGGTTCAAAGACCCTGGGGGAGTAGGGGGGGAAGGATGGGGCACCAGCCCAAGATTGAGAGATCGAGCGCCTCCTCTGGGAACAAGATTGGCCAGGATGAATAGCATCAAGAGATCAAGGTCAGGAGATGCCAAAATAGGGAGATCGACATTTTTCTTGTAGAACTTTGATCTTGACCTCAACCTCTTTCGCTTCTTGGCAGATGTCCTTACATGGTGCAACTGATTTGTTCTCACGGATGGACGTGATTGCTTCTTCTTGGTATGTCTCCTCAGATAACGGGCCCAAGCAGCAGATGGCCTCACCCTCCTCTGTAGCCATATGGCTCTCTCATCAATTGTCATGACTGCCGTGTGTGCACTTATTTCAGGCAGCTTGGTCTGTTGCCCCTTGAGTGAAGACTCCAGTAGAGATGTGGAGGTTGTACTGTTGAGAGCCTCAACTAGAGGTTGCCATGCCTGACCTTTAAGCATTGACTTCGTGACGGCCTTGACAGCAGTATGAGATAGGACAACATTTGTAGAGAAGCCCTTCCTTTGTCCAGTCATCTGCAGTACAACCGAGCGAGGGGTAATAATGGCATTAATGATAGCATCTCCCATGAGCAGTGTAATAGCTACCGTCCTTGCTTTAGAAGTGGCTGGTGCTAGTGCTTGAGAACTTTTCTTGATAATCATCTCATGAGGGGATGAAGGCTCATCCTTCCCAAATGTGCCCGAGATAAGGACATAGACCGGCATACGGCTGATGTAATTGTGAGGGTCGAAATGCATGACTGGTACTGTGCTACCTTCGCTCGGATTGTCTTGCTCTCAGAAAGTAGACTCAAGGCATGCCCCTGGCAGTTCACACCCGCTCTGTTGGGTGGTTATGGTAATGAGATGTATGGTGGTTATAGTGAGTTCGTCGGATGCGAAGGGTTTTATGTGAGGTGAATGGATGGTGGCAAGGACAGGCTCCCACTGAGAGAGATCTTCTTCCAACTCAGAGGCTAGGTCAGCCCTAAGCTGAGGAGTAGGAAACTCTTGCCCTATTTCAGAGGCGAGTGGGGCTTGCTCGAGCCTTGGTGTGGTGGTAATGGCTTGCTTAGGTGCAAGTGGTAGTGGGGTGGAGATGGTAGCAAGGGATGAGGATGGAGGGTTTGTAGGAGGCGAGGTATCAATGGATTGTGGCATTGGGGAAGATGACTGACGGCGCATCGACACAGTACGTCGAGCTGACAGCTTGTCATCAGGATGCGATGTGGCATCAGGGGTAGGTGTGGTGGTGATAGCCTGAGCAGGGGTTGGCGGAGGAGGCTGTTGAGGTGGTGACGGAGTGGATGATGCACTTGGAGGGTAGGTAAAGAAATGCTTATGGCCTTGAGCCATTGGAGATGGCGACTGCCTCGATGCTTGCACCTGTTGTCTTGACTGTGCTGCTGGTTGCTTGGGCGGCTGTTCTACTGTCTGTGATGGAGAGGGCTGCTGCCCCTGGCCTTGTACTCTTCCCTTCTCTCGAAATGTAGGATGAGTCTGTGCATTTCTGTGACGACCCTCATTATACCGGTACAGTTATACCAACCCACGTCGGTATAGTGAACGTTATCACAGTGGGGCATTTACCCAAACGCTATCACATGATTGAGATACACACAAATATAGATACAGAGTAGCGGAAGTAAAGAAGCACTGACTTCATTTCATTCATCATCCACATTTAACATACATGATTCAACTAACAATTTAAAAGAATTAAAGTCCACATAATTGAAGTGCTAAAATTTAATACATAGTTTGTCCACAATTACAAGATAATTCTATTACATGCCTTAATACATACTATGAAAGCAAAGGTCACACAATGTCTCCTCCAAGTTACTCGCCACGCTCGGAGTCACTCTCCACTGTCTCCTCCAATGGTGTGACGTCACCAACTAAACCTGTATGCCGAAGCAAGGAGTGAGTCTACAAGACTCAGCAAGTAATCTCCACACACATCATACATGCATATATCATGGTAGGTTTTTACATTCCAATTTACAAGGCAAAACATATAGCATGCTTGAACACTGATAACGAGACAACCTACCATAGTAATTCTACAAATTAAACACATGTACATGATTTAAGACATTCAACATAAATATCCTATCACATGCTCTCTACTCATTCAATCACATGAAAACCACACTTCAGATTAAACTATAACATGAAACGACTAAACATGGGATTCTCACATACATGAAGGAAATCATTCCTAACATGGTTGCTACACATTTTGCATATGTAAACTATCATTTTATACACTTTAAGGTCGCTGTTTTTGTCATGGATTAGAAATTCATACCCTTCACATGAGAGCTACATTCTTAATTAACTACAACATGATAACAACGAGACATGGAATTGTTCACACATATGCAAGATGTGCTACTAGCATGGATCTACGCATTTTTACACATATAAAACATTCTCATAGCCACAATTAGGTTGCTGTTGTAACATAATTTCACATTATCATATCATGGACTACATTTCACAATCTCACATATTGATTCCACATGTTTTCACAATTTCCCATTCATATAGTTCTCTTTTCACACATTGCACATTTACACATATTCACACTACACAATTTACATATGATCACATTCACATTTCACATTTCACATTTTACACTTTAGTGCCGTGACACATAGTCCAAACCACCATAAGAAGGACACATCACATAACACATACACATAGACGTCACCTAGGCAATATAGTGACGACTCTTGGACTGCGCAGACTGGGAGAACAAGTCTCCACCCTAACCAGTGGTACTTGTCCACCTCCAGGATTTCATCCTAATGCCCTTAAGATCTTAACACATTGAACCTTCCCATGGGGACTTTTCCATGGTACGGTTCCACGGCTCTCTATGGAAGCAGTATCACACTTGGCACAGTCTTACACATTACACATACCGATTTTTAACACACATTTTTACACATGGCGCACACACCTTTACATTCTCTCATTCACACATGGCTCTATTTCCTAGCATGATACTACAGATGACAGAGATTACACATTCATAACTTATAGTAATAAGGTTGAAAACACAATTCAACTCATTTTCATAATGGCATGCATTAATTACATATTTTTGCATGGAAATCCCATAATGCATCCCACGGTTATCCCAATGGCCTGTAAATTTAACCAGATTCTGATTACAGGTTTATAACCTCACATGCAAATTTCTAGATTTTTATGAATTATCAGATATTTACAGAAATTAAGACATTCATTTTCACGCTATTAAAAATTCAATTCAACATGGAACATAACACGACATCAGTTTAACATTCACAGCCCTGAACCCAACATACACATCATTTCAGAAATTTTCCCCCGGATTTAATGCACAACACACCATTTACTATAAATTTTGCAAGCCTACGCATGTTTGCTATTTTCCAAATAGAAATTTACAGTAAATCATAGGAGCATGGGAAAAATTCAGTAATTGCGGGCACAGACTGACCCATACATGCATGGTTTATAAATTTAGGGCACCCAAATTCTCCACAGATCATGAGAATAGTGGGTGAACATAGCCATATCTTCCACATGCATTCCAATAAGCTAATAATTCTACCATCCACAAAAAAATGCACAATAATTCTCCCACACACCACATTAACTAGTATACATAATAATAGAAGTTACATTATATCCTCATTGCGAAAACACATCGAAAATAGTCATATACCAGGAAGAACAGCTCACTGTTCTGTCCTAAAGAACTTAACGGCAATCTCTGGCCGTTCAAGGTTAGACGGCAAGATCGCTGGACGCATTGGAGATCATGGCGGCAAGAGGCCTTGACGCCAAGTTCCTGTCTGTGCAAGAGCACAGACCGAGCTCCAAATGCAAGGTGAAAAGGAGGATCCAGGACACGATTTAAAATCTGTAAAAATAGTAAAACCCTACTAGACATCTACATGGACGAAATGTATGAGGTACTTGCCTCTAAATAAATCTTCAAGGGATCAAAGAGGTTGATGAAGCTCTCCTTGGGCAGTCCCAAGAAGTCTCCAAAACTTCCTTCCTCCTGGTTCTCAGTTGATGCAAGCTTCAGTCCAGTGTTGGGAAAGCCTTCCCCAAGGTCCAGACTCCCTCCTAGCAGCAGTGGATCGCCGGAAGAAGCCTTCAGTCGCCGGATTCAAGCTTGCCAAGTTAAGTTTTCTTCTCACAGAAGCTAGGGTTTTCTCTCCTCTTTGCAAAGAGTCAAGAGAACTCTTTCTGGTGCAGAAGGAGTTTGGTTTAAAGGAGAGGGGTTTAGGGAACCCCGGAGAGGTGATGTGAAGGCCTGCTAGCCGTTGGGGACATCTCCCCAATGGCTGGGCTTGCTTGCCCCTGGAGTTTCGGGTATCTGCAATGCATGCAGGTCAGAGATCTAACGTCCACATCAATGGACGTTGGCTTAGTATTGGCATCGAGGTGGACGCTGACTCAGCATGGACGTCCATCCATGTGGACGCCAATTGGGTCCTTCGGCCAGAACTCAAAACATGCAATAAACCATGCTTAACTTATACATATATACATGCCATACAATACTGTCATGTACACACTACTACCATGCAATTCATACACTATTTACAACTAATTACACACATGCACACATAAGTATAACTAGTTAATACGTACGTAGATATGTACATCTATGCATACACAAACATGAATTATTTACACGAAATAAAATAATACACAAAATTCGAGGGCCTTACAATTTCAGCCCAATCTATCTTGTGCTCTAGATCATAGATCACATCCCGGAATTCGCAGCAGTTCGCAACTGTATGCCCCGGATGGCGATGATATGGGCAGTATTCCGATCGGTCGACTGTCATGTCCCAACTTGACTTTTCTGGAGGGAGTTGCAATGCATTGATAGACATCAGGGCTGTGAAGACATCAGAGAGGGACTCAGGCAACAGATGATAATGGGCGCGCTTTGGGCCAAGTGGATGTCGTGATGGGTGAGTATTGGATGGTGTGGTGCGGCGGCACGGGCGAGGGGGTTGTTCTTGTGGAAGTGGTGCGAGCTGGCTTGGTGGAAGTGGTGAGGATGAGTAATGGTCAGTGGAGTGGGTAGGTGTGGGATGGTGAATAACATCACTTGATGAGCTTGGACTCCCTCATAAGTGGGCCCTTGAAATGTGTAACTGGGTTGTTGGGCCTCAAACAAGGATGGCACGGGAGAGTCACTAAGTTTGGTTTTAACAAGCGGCACGATTGTATATTGTTTCATGGATGTGATGTTGTTCATAGCCAGGATGTGCGGTAATAGGTGTTGCATTGGCAATAATGAGCTTGATTTTCTCCTCTTCTGAGATGTGCATTTGAACATGACATTTGACGCCACCTGTCAGCATAGGTCACGAACTCTTCATCGGGCTTCATCAGCTCAGCTATCAGATCGACCATCAAATACTTGGGCCCGACCCAGTCTTGATATTGTTGTAGGAATCTGACCTTGATGACTTCAAAATTCTCAACTTCATTGGGAGGCAGGGAATAAAACCACTCTAGAACAGGCCCATCCAACGACCGTATAAAAAGGTAAGCCAATAAGCGGCGATCATGTTGGTAGGAGACCGAGTCATAGAGGAACTCCTTCAGATGGATGTAAGGGTCTCTAGCTCCACTATATTTGTGATAAATAGGGAGCTGAGAAAGTGGAGGGATCCGGAGACCATAGAAATCAGGGAGTGTATCATTGAAGGAGGGTTTGGGATTTAACTGCCTCCGCAAGTCACTAAGCTCTCGCTTCATGGACTCAAACTCGAGTGGAAGTCCTGAGCTGAGGTGGATTGTGGGTAGCGAGGGCCAGCTTGAGAATGAAAGCGGAGTTGAGAGCCAACGTCCAGGCCAGATTGAGTATAATGGGCCGGTTGTGATGATGTGGGCTGAACAAAAGGATGGCCCGATCCAAAAGCGACAAAGTGAGTGGATCTAGAATAAGCAGGATAATGTGGGCCTGTTGGGTCCACCCTGGAAGAAGTTCTTGGAGTAAAGGTGGACAACAATTCCCGAGCCTGGTCAGGGTCCATTTCAAGTAGGAGGCGCTCCAATTCAACGGCTTCATTAGATGAGGATGGTGACGGAACGGATTGGGAAAGGGCACTCTCATAGGCCTGATGGGCTCTGGACTGGGCCAAATTTGGAATAGACTCATGAGACAGGGGGTCTACATGAGGAGGAGAGGTTGGGGGATAGGTGAAGTGGAAAGGAGCCATGGGAGGATGAGAAATAGAGGAATTAAAAAAAAAGGATGCACTAAAATACAAATAAGGGGTACAACAACAGTTACAAACACACAAGAAGGGGATGAGAAAAGGAGTTCTCAAGCAAACACCCAAGTTAATATGATATGTGTCAGGGTTTTAGGGTTATCACTTAGCCTTTTAATAGATTGATTTAATTGAATTACACTCGGCTAAAAGGGACCCTAATAAGTATGAACTCAAGTACTCCGGTGACACTAAGGGGACCCACAACTCACGCGTAGGATGGCCTAAACAAGGGGTACAACGGGTACAACCAGCTCGGCGAACCGCAACATGCGTATGGCCACGGGGACTTATGAAGGCCCTCGGTAGGCGGCCCTGGTCAGCCCACGAGTGCTCGCAGGTGAGAGAACCCACTCAACCAAGGAGGAAGACCTAAACAACTCGGATCAGAAGTGTATGCATGAGTCTAAGTGCACCAAGGTGCATGCAATGTCTAACCTAAACTAACAAACAATGACTGACGAGGCTCGGATGAGGTCGCGACGACTAGATCCATCGCGACTTTATCACGACTGGACACCAGGACGTGATAGCAATAAAGAGCAGAGTCCCACAGTCACACATAAACAAACAACAAACAGACTATCGTGGGACGCAAAACAGTCATGGATAGACTAAACAACAAACACAACAATACTCACTAAACATACAAAAACTGAAGCATGGATCAAAACAGTAACAAACAGTGTGTACCTGAAGACGTGGCCTACGGCCATGACGCGACATTGTCGCGGTCCCTCGGTGACCCGCGATACAATCCGAAACCAAACAGTAAAAGAAACGGAAAATCCGAACCCTAGCAGGATTCTAACAAGCAGGAGCGCGGAGATACAAGGAAACACAACATGGATAAGACATGGACATGCTCTTAGTGAAGGAACAGAGTGAGGAAGAGTGAAAGAACTCGTACCTACTGTCGCATCCGCCTTTATGAACGCGATGATGTTGCGGCCGCACGATGCACCGCGTTAACACCCGAGCGTAGAAAGACAAAAAGACAGAAAACATACCTAACAGGGTTCTACAAAGCATTTAAAAAAAGAGGAACATGGCAGGCAAACAAGTAACAATCACGAGGCAAGCACTGAAGGTCCCACCGTGATCACCAAAAGGTGTAATCACGGGGTTGTGCACCCCTCGAAACACACAAGCAATGCTTTTAAGGAATCAAAACACATTGCATGGATTGAAAGGAAATGTGATCGCCACCTAGCTAGTTGCCATGATTAAGAATTAAATAGGCTAACTACACTAGGAAAAGGAATGAGAACAGGGGCACTGACTGTAGTCGCGACGGGGTGACCCGCCGCGATGGATCTGATGTCGCGACGCCCAACCAGGGCGCATCTCTATTGTCGTGACCTCCGTGCCTGCCATGTTCTCTACTGTGTGGGAGAATGATAGCTGGACCTTCTTCTTATCCTCCGGCCAGCCAGAGGACAAGAGCTACTCGTAGAATGATGCTTGGGTACCTACCAAAATAAAGTAAACAACAAAGAAAACCATGTTAGAACATATTAAGTGCAATATCTATTCAAAAGTGAATAAAAATGTGAGAGCATGGGGGGAATGAACCTGGGGGTGGTTTTTAAACCCCTGGGGGTGCATAAAAATAGGAGGGAAAAAGGGAAATGCATCATATCTAGGAGAAAATAACAAAATGCATGAAGGGAAATGGGAGGAAGGAAGAAAGAATGAGCCCCAAAGGGGCGACTCCCCGGCGTTGTATGGCATCCTTGGGTCGTGCAGAAGCTGTGGACGAAGTGGAGGTCGCCCTCCTCACACACCAAGCTCCATGGATGAAGAAATGTTCATGACTTGGTGAAGCAAATATAAAGAAAATGAGAGGGAGGGGATGAGCCACGAGCTAAGTGTTGGGTCTGGAGAAAATTCGGCAGCACTTCGTGGCAAAATCAGGCTCTCTTCTCTGCTGAAGGAGAAGGGGTGTTTTTATAGAGCATGAGAGAGAATATCCCATCCATGGGAGATAATCATCCAAAATGAGATGATAAATGCATGTAAATCCACATGGGAGAGTCCTAGGGAAGTCTCCAAGGGTCTTGGAACCTCAAACCACGCTCAGGGGGGTTGGGAGGTTCAATGGGATGAGGATAAGGCCCATAGAGGATAAATAGGAGGTGGTTGCGGAGGCCACCGTACGCGGCTGTAGTCGCAACGGATTGTAGGGGCACGACAAGGATAATCACGACAGCCATGAGGGGCACGACACTAAAGTCACGTGCATGGATATGCATGGGCTGTCGTGACGCCTACTGGGGGCGCGACAAGGCTAACGCGACACAACGACCTGTTACGTTAAGGAAAATCGTATATTGGCCAATCAAGTGGGAGAATAATGAGGATTTAAGGCTCATGGACTCTTTGAAAAAGGATAATGGACGGGATATCATGGAAATTGGGCTTTTAATGGGCTCAAAGCAAGGCTAATGATGGGCTCAAGGTGAGTGACCAACTTGGGGCTCACTAAGATAACAAGAAATACAGTTCAACTTGTGGGCCAGAATTGGGTGTCTACAGGTATGTGGACGCGTATACTTACCTGAATCGCTATGACCTAATCCATCGTGCTTTAGGTTAAGTAATCAGACTTAGAGTCAGAGTGGGGCGCTTGAATCACGACGTATGTGTCAGTCGTGATTTTCATCAATGCTCCACGTCCTACCCGAGGCCAAATCTGTTTGCCTGTTTCATTGTTTGGGTGTGTTTAGGACTTGGCCTCCGAGCTTGCATGACCATGGGGCTATAAAATACCCCTCTTCTTGCTCTCCCCATGCATTTAACACTCTCTAAAGCTCAAGATTGAAGCATTGGCCAAGGGAGAAGAAGAAAGAAGGAGACTTGAAGTGAAGAACCATGGATCAAGGTGACGTTTCCCCCTCCAAGAGACAAAGAGTTGGTGAATTTCAGAGGCTTCACAAGGTGGGAGGACATATATGCAGGCTGATTCAAGCTAAATTGGTGAGTTCAATTGACTTATGCATTGAATATGCAAGTTCTTGTTCTTGTTCTTCTCATTTTCTATATTTTTTCTGTTTTTTCTCTCAACTTCTTCCAACTACCTATCATGGCCGAACAACCTATTTCCTACCCATGACCATGACCATGACCATAACCTCCAACCCATGATCAACTCACCTATCCTATGCATGCATGCGCCACCCTCTACATGGCCAATTAAACCCATAGGATTATCCACTATTCCTGGGCACTAGGCGATATATGAGACTGCCATGGCTCCAAAAACTAACCTCCTACATAAGCCTTGACATGAAATCCATCCTCTCCAAGTGGAGAATTCGAAACCTAGCCATCCACGCCAAGCGTTATCATGAGATCCATCTAGATTGGGCGGCGATGGGGGCACTAGTAGAGCTATGGCATCCACAAACCCACACTTTTATCTTCAAAACCTTTGAAGCCACTATCCTATTGAAAGAAGTTGAGCTTTTGTTAGGCTTAAAGCGAATGAAGAGAGGTGATGAAGACAATATGGCAATCATGCTGAGAGGAATTAAATGCAAGGAGGTTTTTGAAAGCTTCATAGGAAGAGGAAGAGTGGCCCAATACGTCCAAGCCATGAAAGGGATAAACTTCCAAAAATTGGTAGCTTGGACAATCAAGGAGTTGCCAAAGGCGAAGGATGACGAGAAGCTCGAGAGGGTGATGAAAGGATTCGTCATATGCCTAGTGGGTGTGCTCCTCTTTCCGTCTGTGGACGATGTACTTGAAGAGGAGCAATTAAGTTCAATATGCGGCATATGGGAAGGTGAGAGGTTGGGACTGGCAGTGCTAGCCTTCCTCTACAACAGACTCATGGAGGTGAGCTTAGGTAAGCTTACTTACGAATCCATGTTGTTATTCACATGTTGGGTTGATCTACACTTCAAATTTGATGTGAACAATGACACCAAGAGCTCGTCCCAGATCTTTTTCAAGAGACCGCTCCAACTTATGGATGGCTTGTTGGGCTTAGATGGGCGCGTTGCTAATCATGTGCGTCAACTTAAGACACAGGTGGACTAGCGTGATCATCTCTAAAGCATGCCAAGAAATGCCTTCACTTGTACTCTAAGGCCACTTCTAGCCAAGGACTTGCGGGCGAGGCTAGCACCCGGTGTGGAATTATAGCTTATTGGTGCTACCGAATTTGTACTCTATAACGCACACTGCTGCCTCTCTCAACTCAGGCCTCCAAGATGCAAATTTGAAGGGCCGTCACATCTCCCGCCAATCAAGAAGAGAGAACTCGAGACTAATGGCGATGGAGAGGAGGCGGACACCATCAAAGTGCTCTGGAAAATCTATACTTTTAGGCAACTGGTCCAGAACGTGGAGGATATTGAGAGTGATTGGATAAACTATGTAAGAGAGCTCAAAAAACTATGGCCTAAGGTGGCCGTTTGTAAACACAATGATTATACCCTCAATAATAAATGAATATCATCCTTTATTCGACCAAAAATCACTGTGTACAATGATCATATCTGTTGAGCAACTATCCCTTAAGAAAATCATTTAAGACTTTAAATTAATTTAACATGGTGATTTTGCTATGACAAAACCTTTTAAAAGTCTTTCTACAAAACAAATCTATTGGAATATATCATAGAGAAAATATTTTGTACAACACTATATTGAAAATTTTCTAAGTCCATAGACTACACTATGTATCATACTGACTCCGATTGTGGACTCTGACTTCATAAAGTCGAAGTGTTGAAATCCCTGTGTTTTGGACTCCAACTCCCGGAAGTCGAATTCCACTCTCCGACTCCCAGAAGTCGAAGTATCTATATTGTTCTACCTATCTTCAAGGAAGTCGAAGCATTCTCTCTGACTCCTTCAGAAGTCAAAGTATGACCTATTTATGCACATCTCTTCGACTTGTCGAAGTACATATCCTTCTGACTCCGACTTCCCTGATAACTTCTGTACTTTTATGTTTTCTGTGCAGATAGTATTTTATCACTTCATGAAAGTTTGATTGTTTGATATTTCACTTACTCAAAATATAATCTTTTGCAGAACACATAGTACCTGTATGTCTTTCTAAAAATAACATCCTGTCAGGTTACTATTATTTAAATTTATTCTGACAGATGAGATATATTATATTCAAAATAACCACCAAAATTTGTTTGTGATTGCATCTGAAATATTTATACAAATTGGTCTCTTGCTTCATGTCAGAAGTTCAGATTTTTTTTTCTCAACAGTTGTCTTACATTTATTGTCATCAGGCAGATGGGGTATCTGACAGAGGCTCACCTACCACTGTTAGAACCTCACCTTACTTTTGATGCAACTGTCTGTCTATCTTTTATTGCCCTGAAAGTTTGTCTGTCCAAGGTTTCCATACTTTACATATTTTTTTGACTCACCTACCTCAGAAAGTATGGAGGTATCATTTCTTTTTGTCTTGTTATTGATGCAGAACATTTATTAGGCACGTTTTCAGCATGGGGCTTTCACAGAACATTAATTGAAGATTGACCTCTAAGCTGTGAAGCTGTTGGAAAGCTAAAAAGGCTGAAGGACTAATGGATAACAACTTCAACGAGTATCCAAAGGATCAAAGGTCTCTCCTCAAATGGCTAGATCTCCAATGGATAGTTTCAAATGGAAAAATTCTTCTGAAGCATATATAGAAGCCGAAGTTTGAACAAGATAACTAACACTTATAGTGTGAGACCAGCTAGCAACTAACTCAACTCACTTCTGCCTTCTACTAGCAAAAGCTTCTACAAGCCTTCTCCTGAGCTGCAAGATTGAGAGCTTCTTCAATCAGAAAATCTCCAAGCTCTCCTCCTCACATAAGTCTTGTTGTGTGTTGGGTGGAATTTGTATAATTAGATATCTTTTAGTACACCCTTCCTGATTCAGAAAGGATCACAGTTGTAGTTCTTACTTTTATTCCTTTTTGAATTTCCTGTGTTTTCTCATTCTTAGGAGCAAACACACAAGTGTTCTTACAATTCTGTCTGTGTAAACCCGCAGGAGGTTTGTTCCTGTTGTACCCCTTTTGTAAAGGGAAGACCTTGTGAAAGGTAGTCTTGTACCCCTGTTGAGGGAAGACTTGCGTGGGAGCAAGTGGGCTTTTAATACCTCTCAAGGGTGAGAGAAGGCCAAGTTTTCTTGGTAGTTAGTGAAATCTCAAGTGGTTTGCTTGAGGACTGGACGTAGGACTTCCATGTGGGAAGGGCCGAACCAGGATAAAATTCCTTGTGCAATTGTGTGATTGTTTCCGCCAGTTTACACTTGAATCACACACTACACTAAATTCTAACAGTTCTATTTAGTGTGTCAAGTTTTAGATAAATTTTAAAAGCACAAGAAGTCCTATTCACCCCCCTTTAGGACATCATTAGTGCCATTTCGATCCAACAAGTGGTATCAGAGCGAGGTCTTTTCAGAAGAATCAAAAGATTTGAGAAGAGATGGCAGCTGAAAGTCACAACTATGAAGGTCAGTCTGTTACAAGGCCACCATTCTTTGATGGTGAAGATATCAGTACTGGAAGATGCGGATGGAATGCTTCATTAGAGGCACAAATTTTGATCTGTGGCAGGTAATAGAACAAGGTGATTTTGATATTCTTGGTAAATCTACCTCTGCTCTCTCCATAGCTGATAAGAGGAATATGTTCTTAAATTATAAGGCTAAAAATTATCTATGCTGTGCCCTATCCAAAAGAGAATTCAATAGACTATCTGCTTGTAGAACTGCTAAAGAAATGTGGGATAAACTACAAGTTACATATGAAAAACTGATAGAGTAAAACAAAGTAGGACATATATTCTTGTTTCTCAGTATGAACAATTTAAAATACTTCCAAATGAAAACATAACTCAGATGTACAATCGTTTTTCAAACATAATAGTAGGACTGAGTTCTCTAGGAAAAGTTCTTACAAATGAAGAAACTATAAGAAAAATTCTAAAATCATTAACAAATGTTTGGACCCCTAAGGTCACTGCCATTGAGGAAGCATATGATCTTACTCAACTTTCCATTAATGTAGCACCTCAGAAAATTTATTAAGTAAAAATTTGAATAAATGGAAATAAATAATTTCCATAATATTGGAGTATTTAAAACAAATGTACCACTATCGTACGTGCAAGAACACATTGGAAATTCTGTAAAAAATTATAAATCAACCCCAAACAATATTCCTAAGGGTTCCACGAAGAAATTCGTGCAACGGAAAATCCGATTGACCAAGTGTACGTCATAATGTGACAGATCATCCAAATTAGGAAACAAGTCGGAAAATCGTTAACACAGAGATACGGCACGACCATAAATTAAATAAACACATTGGAAGGACTTCCGACATTATCTATTACTGACCCATTATTGATATTGGGCCAATGGATCACTGTTGGCCCAAGAATCAAATAGAGCATGAAAAATAACCATAATTCACAACCCTAAATAAGCTGAAATTAGAAAGAGGCAATTAGGGTAAAATGGGATGCAATTATGCTCTTTTGGCAACCCAAATTCGTGCATAGCCATCCTTGGAGGTTGCTTGACGACCAAGACACTCCAATGGAGGGAGAGATCTTCAAAACATGGAAGGGGGGCAAGCTAAAACCGCAACCCTTCTCTTCTTGTTGCAATATGACTTCCAAAAGCCATAGATGCATAAATACTCTCCACTAAACCCTAGGGACGAGTTTACCATATTGCTGGGGTCGTGTGGAGGAGCTCTCGCAGGCTGGGGAGCAGGAGATCAAGCACACCAAGCCCATCTTCTTCCCCATCACGTTTGCTTCAGGCCTGCACAAACAGTCACCTTGGAGTTGACCAAAGGTAGGTCAAACCTAAACCACATCATTCAAGGCTTATACCCCTGGAAATAGGGTCAAGTCTAGTTCCTAACCCGACTGGAATGCACAATTTTCATGAAGTATACTGGGTGTATTAGGCATTCTTCAACTAGTGGTCTGAGTGAGGGTTTTCTAAAGAACGAAACTTCCTCAACCCAGAAGGTTGGTTTTCTCAGGCCAAACTTTAACAAGTCATATACCAATGTGTAGAGCATCAAGTCTAGTTTCATTTCCATTTGGTTTCATCGAATTCCAATGAGTACATCTTGAGTTATAGGCGTTTTTCCAAAGTCGCACATATTAGGGACTTTTTACGTTCATCTTAATTTATCGCGTATCCTGAGGCTGTTTAAAATTATTTAAAATCATAGTTCCCTTATACTCCATGTTCCCAACAACTTTCATGTTGATACTTTTGTCCCAAAAGCTCTAGTTTAGAAAATATAATTGTCACATGGACTGAGTACCGGTGTTCTGTGTTTTCTGTGTTTTCAGGCTGTGTTTGAACTGCGTCCGGTCCAGGCGACGCGATTCAAGTGCCTGGTATTGCGTTGACCTAGGCCGACACGATTCAGTAAATCGCGATCGTCTGGTACGACGCGATTCAGTGTCTGACCAGTCAACGGCGCGCGTGAGACTTCGCGTCGCATGGGAGTCTGTGCATGTCTGAACCATGGCGGGATCCCCCGACGCGATTTAGGCGATTTTCCCTCCCATTGCCTTATTTAACGATTTCTCATGAATGCGTCGGGATCACTTAACGCGATTCAAGCATGAACGCGGCCACCCAGGTGGACGCGATTTTGAGTCTTCATAGTTTTGCGCTGTTTCGACTGTGCACTATGTTTAGAAGTGCGTCCACTGTGTAGGACACGTATTTCCAGGCTTACCCGAGGACCGTCCTACATGGTATTAAGTGCATGATTTGCATGTCATGGTTCTGATCATCTCATGAGGTCTGTTTAATGGCTTAAAAGTAATTAACCCATTGAAAGCTATAATTACACGAACGTTATTCTAATTGCTTTCTTAATGACGTGACCATTCATGTAATTTGTGATTCACTCTTTGTACTATTCTAGCTTATTAAAATGATAATTGTTATCTTAAAATCTTGCAAACAATGTTTAGTTAAAGTGAATAGTTTCATCTCATGTTATATTGTTACGTGCTTTCCGCTAGTTTGAAACCGGTGGATTGTGGATTGAGATGTGCACATCACTACACACTTGCACTCTTAGGCAGCCCTTTCTTGGGGATTTGCAAGCTCTCTATCGGTCATTCCGTTTTGATAGATTGGCGACCTTTTCTCTAAGACCTCTATAAATCTTCGTACTCTGTGGATTCCCTCATGGAGACCGAGTTGGTTGTACCATTGAAGTTCCCTGGAGATAGCGTGCACTTCTTCTTTTCTCTCATTCTCGTGAGTGTGATTTATGACCTAGACATAAGCTATTGAAGTAAAGATTGAACTAAAGTATAAATTGCGCCGTTATGCTGCCGAACTTATCTCTTGAATATTGTTATCATGCAATCATGTTCACATTACTTATTACTTGTTCTCATCATCATTATGAACATGACATTACACATGCTTACATCTTGAAACTCTCATTGGCCATTATTAAATGACTGTGGGTATCTACATTTAAAAATTGAAATGAGATGCTGACTGAGCACGGAGAGTGTCCAAGGGCTCCAGTCTAGCCCCAATGACGGAGAGTCATAAATATACTATTAACCATGGGGTATAATGATTACTGGCATTGCATCTGTGTTGGGAGTACTTGCGTGTTGAATGCTAGATACAATAACCACATACATGTGTCCTAGTGTGCATTTCAAGGTGGATCTTTCCTTGGTGTACATTAGTGTCTACATGCCTGATTAGTGTTACATGATCGTGCTCGTGCGTGCTTGCTTGCTTGCGTGATATGACCATCCTGTATTTATTGCAATTTAAATGATATCTTACGTGCTTGTTACATGCCTCACTCTTGACAACATCTAGTTCATTATATTCTTGCTCTATCATGATCACTCTATCTAGCTTGTTCATGTATCACGTGTTAATGAGTTTTATTCATACATGCATATCATGACAGTCATCGTGCTTACCTAGTTCTAAATTGTTAATCACTTATAACATTGCCCGCACATTGAGATATAAATCCTACTGGGCTAGTTTGCTCATTCCCTACTTTTAACCATTCTAGGTGATTATGACATTCAAGAGGAAGAGCAAGTCGAGGATGGGAATGCGTCCTAGTGATGAGTGTTCCAACTATGAGTCTAGTTATAGTAGTTTACTTTGAGTGTTAGATTCATGTAGTAGGAAGTGAGGAATAAATGTACTTTTCTTTTTATGGAGTCTTAGTCCTGTACTAGTTTCTTGGAAAACAAATGAAATGAGATTTGAATACATTTTCAATTGAGTTTAACATTTGGGCCCTATTCTGATGTTGTATTGATACACATTTAGTGCGTGCTAGCTAGAGGCTTATTTGTCGACTATTCACGTCTCGGGATATCGACTCGAATTATCCAAATTAATATCCGCTGCGTAATTCTCGAGACGTGACAATTAACAAGTTAATTGGATCCCTAATGGCTCATGAAATTAACATGGAAAGATTTTCTAAAAGTTCATCGAAAAAGAAAATGCCAAATGCTTTGAAGATTGCAGATTCTTCTTCCTCTGAAGACTCAAAGGAGAAATCAGATGACAGTGATGATGAAGTTATGCTGTCAAGGAAACTGCAAAGGATCCTTGCTAAGAAAAAGAAATTCGGTTCAAAGAGATTCTTCAAGAAGGACAAGAAGAAGGAACCAACCTGCTATGAGTGCAATCAACCAGGACACTACAAATCTGAATGTCCCAAGCTGAAGAAGAAGGATCAAGCAGAAAGATCTGAGAAGAAGAAAGGCAAAGAAAAGAAGTTTAGAAGATACAAGAAAAAGGCAATGGCAGCAGCATGGGATAACGAAGAAGCCACCAGTTCAGACTCTTCAAGTTCAGAATCTGAAAAAGAAGAAAAGACAAATCTAGCCCTCATGGCAGGACTGGATCAGGTAAATTCTGAAACCTCTTTCACATCATGTTCTAAATCTGATTCTGATAGCCTTGAAGACGCTTTCAATGAATTATATGAAAAATATAAAACAATAGTTAAGTAAATAAAAATAGTTAAGTTAAATTTGCTAAATCAAGAAAAGGCAAACACCTTCCTAAAAAATGAAGTAGAAAGGTTAGGACAAAGTTTAAATGAAACTAAAAGAGCAAATAAATTACTATGTGAAGACTTAAAAAAATAAAAACAATAAAATCATGGAAATAGAATCAAATTTAAAAGAACTTAAGGATGAAGAAAAATTAAAAGAAGAAAACAACTATTTAAGAGCTACCATAGAGAAAATATCTAACTATAAAACATCCTTATTTGTTAGACTAAAAGGTTCTAGGACATGTAAGAAGAAGTATGGAGTAGGATATACACCTCCACTTAATGAGAAGATATTGTGCACCCTAAAATTTATCCAATTCCACAATTTGTAAAATAAAAAGGAATTAAAAATCCTAAAAAAGTTAACCAACATGTCTACAAATAAAAACAAAAATATAACAACACTGCACACATGAAAAATACTTTTGATCTATGTTGTAGTCACTGTAACCAGCTAGGACACACTGTCAGCATATGCACAACTAGACATTTATGATGGATCCCTAAGACTAACCATCAAGGACCCAAGAAAATTTGGGTACCAAAAGTTACAACTTAAGTTTATTTGCAGGGTCGCCTGAGAGCATCCAAATGGTATTTGGATAGTGGGTGCTCTAGGCGTATGACAGGTGACAGGAAGTTATTTACAAGTTTTAGAGATGAAAGTGGTCAGGTCACTTATGGAGACAATGGAAAAGGAAAAGTCTTAGGATGTAGAACAGTAGGAACTAAAGAAAAGAATCTGATAGAAGATGTCATGTATGTAGAAGGATTGAAGCACAACCTCATTAGTATCAGTTAACTATGTGACAAGGGTCACCTAGTAAAATTTCAGAATGACAAGTGCATTATTCAAAAGGATGGAAAAATAGTGTTTGAAGCTCAAAGGGTCAAAAATATGTACACCTTACAGTTAGCAGAACTAAAAGAAGTAAATTTATGTCTTGCAACCACCAAGAGTGAAGAAACTGATTTGTAGCACAGAAGACTAGGACATGCAAGCACTTCAGTAATCAAGAAATTGATCAAGAATGATTTAGTTGAAGGTCTTCCAAAGATGAAACTAAAGAAGTCTGGAATCTGCACAGCCTGTGCAAAGGGAAAGCAAATCAAGACATCATTTCAGTCCAAAACAGTGGTTACAACTTCCAAGCCTTTGAAGCTCATTCACATGGACTTATTTGGACCTATAAGAACAATTAGTCTTGGAGGAAAAGTGTATGTCTATGTAATTGTAGATGACTACTTATGGTACACTTGGGTATTTTTCTTAGAAGTCAAATCAGAAACTTTTTCAGCTTTTCTGAAGTTCAGCAAATTAGTACAAAAGAATCAAAAGTTTCAGATAATTAGTATCAGATCTGATCATGGTGGAGAGTTCAAGAATGAAGAGTTCATGAAGTTCTGTGAAGAAAATGGAATAGAACATAATTTCTCTGCACCAAGAACACCTCAATAAAATGGAGTAGCAGAAAGGAAGAATAGAACATTTCTAGACATGGCCAGGACTATGCTTACAGAGTACAATTTACCAAGATACTTCTGGGAGAAGCAGTCAACACAGCCTGCTACATCATCAACAGGTGCATGATCAGACCAATCCTAAAGAAGATACCTTATAAGCTATACAAGGAGAAAAAGCCCAACATCAGTCATCTTCGACCTTTTGGTTGTAAGTGCTTTATTTTGAATAATGGTAAAGATAACTTAGGAAAGTTAGATGCTAAAAGTGATGAAGGTTTTCTGTTAGGATATATTTCAAAACCAAGAGGATATAAAGTGTTTAGTAGGAGAACTTTAATTGTAGAGTAAATAGTACATATCTTATTTGATGAGACTAACCCTTCTATTAAGAGAATAGAAGAAGAAGAAGATTGTGTTGAAGATCTGTGCAGGGATCTAGAACAAACATCTCTTGAAGAAGGAGAGAAAGAAGAAGAAAAGGAAGATCCACCACTAGAGGAACTTCAACAGCAAGAAGAACAACAAGAAGGACTACCTAGAGAATTGAGGTATCACAGAGATCATCCAAGAGAAAACATTATAGGTGATCTTAAAAATAGGGTAAGAACAGGAGGTATGAACATTCCTTGTGATTTTTCTGTATTTGTCTCTCAAATTGAGCCTAGGACAATTAATGATGTACTGGCTAATGAATCTTGGATTCTTGCCATGCAAGAGGAACTTAACCAGTTCCAACGTAGCCAGGTTTGGACTCTTGTCCCTAGACCTTTTGACCATCCAGTTACTGGGACCAGATGGGTCTTCAGAAACAAAATGGATGAATCAGGAGTGATCACCAGGAACAAGGTCAGACTTGTAGCACAAGGGTATTCCCAAGAGGAAGGCATTGATTTTGATGAAACTTATGCTCCAGTAGCTAGATTAGAGGCTATTAGAATTTTATTAGCATATACATGCTCCCTCAACATCAATTTATTTCAAATGGATGTTAAAAGTGCTTTTCTGAATGGTTTCATAAAAGAAGAAGTTTATGTTGAGCAACCACCTGGTTTTGAAGATACTAAATATCCAAATCATGTTTTTCGATTAAAGAAAGCATTATATGGTCTGAAACAAGCTCCAAGAGCTTGGTATGAAAGACTTAGTGCTTATCTTATATCACATGATTTCATAAGAGGTAAAGTAGATTGCACACTATTCATTAAGAAATTTTCAGAAGGAATCTTAATAGTGCAAATATATGTTGATGATATTATTTTTGGTTCTACTAATGAATCACTTTGTAAATTCTTTGAAAACCTTATGCAAAGTGAGTTTGAAATGAGTATGATGGGTGAGCTTAATTACTTTCTTGGGTTGCAAATCAAGCAGACCAATGAAGGCACTCACATTTGTCAAACCAAATATATTTTTGATTTACTCTCAAAATATGGTTTTGACAAGTGTAAGCCCTTAGGAACACCCATGAGCTCAGGAATTAAGTTAGATAGTGATCCACTTGGCAAGAAAGTAGATCAAAAGATCTATAGAGGCATGATAGGATCATTACTCTATCTTACTGCTAGTAGACCAGATATAATGTTCAGTGTATGTTTATGTGCAAGATTTCAAGCTGATCTTAAAGAATCACATGTTAATGTTGTTAAAAGAATTTTTAGATATCTTATAAACACTAGTAAATTGGGTTTATGGTATCCCAGATATTCTGATTTCAAATTAATTGAATATAGTAATGCTGATTATGTTGGATGCAAAATAGATAGAAAAAGCACCAGTGGTACTTGTCAAATACTTGTAGGATGCCTGATTTCTTGGTCTTCCAGAAAGTAGAATTCAGTAGCATTATCCACAACAGAAGTAGAGTACATTGCAGCTGGAAGTTGCTGCACTCAACTGTTGTGGATCAAACATCAATTGGAAGACTATGGTCAAACACTTCAAGAAATTCAAATACTGTGTGACAACACATACACAATCAATTTGACTAAAAATCCTATACAACATTCAAGAACAAAGCATATTGAGGTTAGACATCACTTCATCAGGGACTATGTAAGTAATGGTGATATTTTACTTGATTTTGTCTCCACAGAAAATCAATTAGCTGATATTTTTACTAAACCTCTTCCTGAATATAGATTTACATCAATTATAGGAGAAATAGGTATATGTAATCCTGACTAAGTTGCTGTGATAAATCCATTTCTGAAGTGTATGTTAAAAACTCATTGCAAAATTTTCTAAGTCCCGGTACTACGCGACTTATGAAGTCGGAGTGCAGACTGCGACTTCTCAAAGTCGGAGTCTACCACGACTCATGAAGTAGGAAGTGTGCATTGCGACTCCTAGAAGTTGGAGAAGGCACTTCGACTCCTTAGAGTCGGAGTCTGTGAAATCGGAATTCACATTATTTTTTTTAAAAATAAATGTTAATATTTTTAAATTTTAAAAGGAATTTATAACAATAACGGTTCATTCTTTTAATCACAGCCGTTCATCTCCTCATCTTTGGTCCGTTACTTTTTCCAACTTCCATATTAGGACCACCCCTTTCTTTTCCCAAAGCACCTATTTGAACTCTCTCTCTGACTCTCCTATCATCTTCTTCCTCTTCCCGCATGTACTGTTCATCTCCTCCGGAACCATTTTTTGAGGAACTGCAGATCTCTCATCGTCTCTGAAGAAAGGTAGGTTTCTTGATCTCTGAACATCATTTCTTAGACTCCTTTGATATTTCTCTGAATCTTCTCTATCACTTTCTATCTAGATGGCCTCCTCTAGGGCTCCTGAAGGAACTATGTTCACCCCTAAATAGTTCCAACACCTTTCCTCTACCAAGGTTTCCATATGTCCGGGAAAGGTTGTAGATTTCAACCAGTTGCATGGTAGTCTAGGTTGGGTAGAAGAAACCCTAGCAACAATGGGCTGGTCTAGACTATGTCAGATCTCATAACCAACTTTCGAAGGTGCCCTTAAGGCATTCTTTGTGTCTCTTCAAGTTTCTTCAGAAGGTTCAGTAACAGGGTTTGTAAAAGGCACCAAGGTCACAGTTTCAGAAGATCTGTTGATAGCACTATTAGATTGCCCCAACTCCGGCCATAGAATTAGTGAGATTGTGCCCATGGATAAGCAGAAGATGGGTGTTATTGGCAGCCTAGGAACTGTTAGCAAGAAGGGTTTGCTTGTGAATGAGTTGTCTGCAGAAAAGAGGATCATCCACTCAATCATCACCAACATCATCACACCCAGGGCTGACACCCACTCCTCCATAACTACCAGAGATGGTAGCCTGTTATTTTGGGCTATCCAAAGACATAGGGTCAACCTTCCCTCAATCATCTTGGAAAGGATGGTAGCATCCAGGAATCTACAGGAGTCCCTCCCTTATGAACCTCTACGAACCCTGATTTTCAAAAGGTTTTCAGTAGATCTGAGTGGAAAAATTTTAGTGGCCGTGAAGGAAAAGATTGGCTTATCTACACTGAAAAGAAGCCATTACAGTTCGGAGAACAAAGCTAAGAATTTATGGATTAAGGATTCTGTGACCCAGTGCACCCATGATATCTTCCTTGATGAAGCACAGAGTTCCTCCTCTATTCCAGTTACTCAACATGAAGAAGTTAGAGAAGGAAGAGTTGAAGTCCCTACTTAAGACCAACAAGAACAACAGCAAGAAGAAGAGCAACAAGGTATTCAGCAAGAGCAAGAACCACTGCATGAAAGAACAAATTCCTGCCCCATCTCCTGAATATGAAGTCCCAGAAGAAACCTTCAATCAAGTGCTCAGAGATTTGAGGGGCAAGGGAGTAGCATAAGAAGAAGACATTCCTAGGTCTACTCCATTTGAGTATGAATTTGAAGAAGTAGAGCATCACAACTCCCTCCTCATTTTGAGACCCGGCCAAGGACTCAGAGGGAGAATAGCAGCAGTTCCAGCATGTTGATGGATATGCTGTTGAAGCAACAAGAAGGCTTGTCAGTTCTTCAGATGCAAGTTCAGCAGGTGGATGTCAAGTTTGATTTCCTGGATGAGGAGGTCCAACAGATGAAGGATCTTTTACTTCAGTTTGTGTGCCAACAGGGCACTAGTCAGCCATCTACTCCTCCTTCTACTCTACAAGAGGAACAGCAGTAAGAGCAATAGCAGCAAGAGCCAGAGCAGTCTTCAGTAGTAGTTGAGGAAGATCAGCAGAAGCAAGAGTAGCAGCAACAGTTATCAGTGGCAGTTGAGCCTGAGCAGCAGCAGCAGCCCCCTCAAGAGTCTAGGCCCAAGCGACCTCTAGAGTCTCAGGATTTTGAGGTAGATGTCAGGTCCAAGGTCAAAACCTTTAAGAGGAAGGTTAGGAGGAAACTCCATAAGAATGGTCAGCCTGTTTTCTCAAAACCCTTGACCATTTTCACTCCTCCCACTAAACCAACTCCTCCTGCTCCTACTGTTGCTCAGCTAGCAAGCCCGGGGGGGGGGGGGTGAATGGATTGCTAAAATTCTTTTTGGAATAAAACCTATCAATAAAAATGCTTAACAGAAAACACTAAAATCGATAGTTAGTGTTAGTAAGATTGAAGACAAACAAGCACATAAACAATCACACAACAACAAAAGATTTTTTTCTTGGTTCGGCCCTCCTATCCCAAGGAGTCCTACGTCCAGTCTCCAAGCAACAACTTGAGATTTCACTAACCAAGGGTACTGTCCCCCTTAAGGACCTTACACATCCAGCCGCAGCTGGCCTTCTCTTCTATCCCCGAAGAAGAACAAATCACCACCTGACACACAGGTCTTCCTTCCTCACTGAAGGGAATGACAACTACCTGTTTCCAAGAGGTCTTCTCTTCACATACGAAGAGGAAAACACACAAAGAATGTGTAGGATGGCAAATGGCCCCTAGACCAAACTTACAACTGATTGCTTGATCTGAGGCAATGTCTGAGAGACAAAGATTTTCAATAAGAAAATCTCTCAGAACTACAAAAGCTCTCCAAAGATTAACCAAATGGAAAACGAGAGCTGAGAGCTAAAGGTTGGCAGAATGAAGCTAATGAGCTCTCTCTTGCTGATGCTCGCTAGTTCTTCAAAGTGTGTATTCGTGTCTTGTGTGAGTATCTTGTTTTTTTGCATGGAGTCATCAGTCTTCTATGTATATCTTCTCTTAAAAAATATATCCGTTGAAGTGCCCGTTGTCTCTAAGTTTGAAGCACAATAGACTGCATGGTCCGAGGTGTACGATAGGTAAGCCTGCAGCCATTTAATGCTCTGGATAACTCATACGCAAGGAGAAGATTCATGCATATATCTTTCACTTTAGGTTGTCCAACATTGTAAGATTTTGTACTGGCAAACACCTGCACGTAATAAATATCAAAGCATAGACAACTAGACTGTCTCAATGTTGTCAGTCAACGTTAGAAAATATGCTACAAGAATATACACCAAAATAGAAATGCCATTCTGTCATCCTGAAAAGCATTTGCAATAGAGACACATGTGTAGAAGCTATACAGGTATGTAACATGCAGAGAGATGTACAGTCATAATAAATGTTACGTGGTGTAGGATAAAAGATATACGTGGGAAGACTTGAACTCCACAGTGTTTTGAAAAGAATGTTTGAATATTATGGAGAATAGACATTTTCAAATTTATCTAGAGAGATAACAATACTGAAAATGTATAACAATTCATTCAAGACATAATTGATGTGAAGAGAGTTGATGTTATCATGAAATCAATGATATATGCATAAATGAAATTCATGGTGAAATGAAATCGATGTGATTCATGAATATAAGGTGAAATCATTATTAATGATAATCAAATCGTTGTGTTGATGAAATCGTTGTTCTACTTATGAAATCGTTGTTAGCAAATCGTTGTTCAAGTAGAAGCAAATCGTTGCTTAAGTGAAGGCAAATTGTTGTTTGCGATCAAATCGTTATTTGAGAAAAGACAAATCGTTGTACAAGCAAATCGTTGTATAAGTGAAAGCAAATTGTTGTTCAAGTAGAAGCAAATTGTTACTTAAGTGAAGGAAAATCGTTGTACAAATAAATCGTTGTTCAGATATAAGCAAATTGTTGTATAAACAAGCAAATCGTTGTAAAGATATAAGCAAATCGATGTTTTGACCAAATCGTTATAGCGGTCAAATCGTTGTTTAACTTATCGAATCGTTACAACGATCAAATCGTTGTTTTACTTAACGAATCGTTGTAAGACGAAAATCGATGTTTCACTTAACGAATCGTTGTGAGACCAAAATCGTTGTTTCACTTAACGAATCGTTGTGAGACCAAAATCGTTGTTTCACTTAACGAATCGTTGTGAGACCGAAATCGTTGTTTCTCTTAAGAAACTGATGACCGAATCGTTGTTTCACTTATGAAATCAATGTGAGACCAAAATCATTGTTTCTCTTAAGAAACCAATGACTGAATCGTTGTTTCACTTATGAAATCATTATGCTCTAAAGGAAATCGATGTGTACTTAGAAGAAATACTTGCTCTGAACTTTTAACTAGCAGTGTGAGAATGACTTATAGATTTTGCTTGGATTATTTTTTGTGGATGAACTTCATCAAGGATTGTTAGAGAATATTTGTTAAGGTTTTATTAATCACCAAAATTGTATATAATTAAATAAAATTATATGGGGATGGATTGATCATCAATCTCCCCCTTTTTGGTGATGACAAAACATAACATAAAAAATGTGAAGTATTGAAATGAATTTACATTGCTGTCTAAAGTTAGATGAATTTGGTAAATTTCCAAAAACGTATTTCATAACATGTTAATTTTTCTCCCCCTTTTTGTCATTAATAAAAAAAAAAGAAAAATAAAATATAAGGATTCAAAGAAAGAAGAGAGGAAAGATAAATGGAAGCCAGAAGAATCACTATATTAAATTATTGTGGAGGTACATGGATATAGAAGGTAGAAGATAGAAGAGAGGCATGGCGAGTAATGATTGGCCAACCTTGAGTTCCTGCTCTTCAAAATGATTTTTGAATGCACCCCAAGAGAGAGGGTAAGAAGGCCCCATGACTGGAATCATCCTCTGGATGTGGAGTTGCCTTTGAGCTTCAAGGAAGTTGGCATACTCCTCTTTCCCAAGGGAAATCTGATAGAAGCTGGAGGTTCCAAAACTGGCATGCTGTAGGAACTGATCAATGGAGATGGGGTAGAAAATCTGCTGCTGCTTTAGTTCCTTTCTCATTGATACATACACCGTGTATCTCTGAACCCAAGTAGCAAATGGATCTTGAACAAGGTGAATGGAGTTCAGATCCAGAAACTCTTTAGCAGATAGAGTGGGTTTGTTTGAGTTGGCCTGAGACAGATTAAGATTCAGAAGCTGCTGAGCAGTGAGAGGGTAATGCTTTTCCCATTCTGATGGAGATAGCCTTTCACATTCAGATAGGAGAGGGGCAAGCACATCAGACTTGATATGTCCATTGTGATATTGCTAGAATAGAAATCTGTGGAAGGCAAGGAGATTTCCCTTCTGGACTAAAATTCTGCCCATTACTCTAGCAAACCTCTCAAAAATAATGGGACCCACAGCAGATTCCATGACTAAGGAGTGAAGAGGAGGGAGGAACACAACTGCTGACATCTTCAAGGTGGCAAAATCCACTTGGATGGAGGTGTCGGCTGGAGTTGCTGTTTTGAGGAGAGAAATGGCCTGCCAGAATTGGCCAAGCTGAACCTCTAGCAGATTATTCAGATATCTATAATCATTGAACATTTGGAACTGCCTGATGAGCTTGATCTCTTTCTGGATGAAGGGACCCCAGGTGTTCTTGTGGTGAATTACAAACCACTCAGATAGAGTCAAGGGATGATCTCTGGGGGAGAATCGATCAGACCTTGCAAGCGAGAATTTCCTGTAGAGAGACTGATGGCCCCGAGCCTACTGCTCTTCAGTCTTAGACTCAGTGATGGAAAAGATTTTGGACTGATCAGCTTTTGAAATGGGAGAGAGAGGGAGAACAATTTGGAGGTGGTCGGTTAGATTAAGATGAGGAAGGCCAAAGATGGTTGTAAATGTACATTTCTGAATAAATTCACAGTAGAGTGATCTTCTGCAATTTTCAACAGTGAGGGAGAACCAAAGAGGAGGAAAACGAGGCTCAGAAGAGAGAGCAAGATTTTGGGAGATTTTTCTCTTTTTAGGAGCATGACTAGAAGAGCCTGTCCTATGAATATGAGTGCCAACAGACAGGACTGAGCGAAGAATGGCTACTTCAAACTCATCCTTGATGTTTTGTATAATGTGGCCTTCAATTTGGGCACCCTCTGGAATAATAGAGATAAAAGAGGGTGGAGTGAGAGGATGAAGAATAGAATGAGAGGTAGGAGGAGGTGGTACAGATGGTCCAGCAGATGAAGGACTAGAAGATGAGGCTCTAGCGGAGGAGGATGCTGGAGAAACCTCAAATGAGGGAGGAGGAATGGAGGTGGAAGAAGCAGGAGAAGAGGAGGAGGTTGTAGGAAATGATGTAGGGGAGGAGATGTTTTTGGGAAGTGGTTGCTTGAAGGTGGCAGGAGCTTGAGGGGCAGTGGACGAGGAAGTTGAGAAGGAGGGGCTGGATTCTGAAGAAAAGAAGTAGGTGGCTCTGGGGGCACAACCTCTTTTACAGGTACTTCAACTCTGACTTGCTCAGCCTCAAATTCCACTGGCCCTGATGGCCCAGACTCTTCCAGTGATGGCCCTGGTGGCCCTGACTCCTCAACTGCTGGCCTTGGTGGCCCTGAATCCTGTGCAGGCTCAGACTGCATCGATTCCTCAACAATATTTGGCCTTGATGGCCCAGATTCCTCAACAGATGGCCCTACTGGCCGGACAACCTCTTCACCACTTGGCCTTGGTGGCCGGACTTCTTCTTCGGTAACTGGCCCTGACGACCCTGATGCTTCTAGAACTGCAGGAGTGGGAGCAGGAAGGGCATGAGAAGATAAATGCACCCTCACCAAATTAGAAAGATTTGACACTAATGACTTCATGCTTCCTATCTCACTTCTCATTCCCTGCAGCGTTGCTTTGACCATGGCTAGCTCTTTGACTCTAGTGCTTTGGCTAATAAAAATGGAGGAGATATCGGACTGAACAGAGCATAGGATTTGCCCCTGTGCATCCAACGTTTCAACCACTAGCTTCAAGTGCACAAGAATCCTTTTCTTCTTTGATCTTCGGTGTGCCTTCCTGGTAAGACGTGGAATCGAAGTGGCCACACCCTTGCCTTTATCTCCAGTGCTAACAACTGGTTCCTTATCAATATTGACATTATCTTCATTCGAGCTGCTCTCCACAACACCTTCTTGAAATTGATTGACAGGGGCACATGCTGTGTGCTCCCCCTGAATTGCTGCTTCCTTTTCAGTCACATGCTCCCACTGAGCTGGAGCATCCTCCATCTGAACATTTTCTGTGTGGTTTGGTGCCACATCATCGGAAATAGCTGCTCCCTGGACAACTTCCACACTAGAAATTTCAGCAGGAAAAGTTTGAGGAATTTCTTCATGAGTTTGTTCCTGCTCCCCTTGAATACCAACGACAGTCTCCAACACTTCTTCAGTTAAAGATGCAATAACTGTCGAGGGGGTCTCAACTTCAGATGGATGCCCAACAGGCTCAATGTGCTCAGTTGCAATTTCTTCAATTCTTATTCCACTAGCTACTGGTTCTTCTGTTCTAACCGATTCTTCCTCTTCTGGGATCACTGGGATTTCTGATCTAACAGCTTCTTCTTGGACTACTGGAACTACCGGAGCTTCTGCAACAAGGTCTTCAACCCTTACTTCAGCCTCAGCCTCAGCCTTAGCCTCTGCTTCTTGAACTGGAGGAACTTTTGGACCCTCTCCAATGATAGCCTCTCCTTCAGCGACTGAGGTCTTGGTCCAAACACCGGTTACTAATGAAAAGCCACTTTTCTTTAAATTTCTGGACCTGATAGCTTGGCCCATCTTCTCCGACACTTCACCATTCAAATCAATGTTGTAATGCCTGAATAATCTGGTCAACAGATGAGCATATGGTAGGGAAACATTTAGCTTGTTTTTCTTGTCCCAAAACATTACTGCAACAAACTTCATCCTTTCAATAATCACTTCGGCCATGTTGATATCCCAGAACATCATATCTGAATCTGCCTTAGGGCAAGTGGAGAAAGTGGCGCTCCTTGGTACTAAAATCTGGCACACAATGAAATGTAGAATCCTATTGAATGCATTCAGTTGATTTATATCTATCTTGCCATCCTTCAACTTGTACTCAGTTCCGATGATGCCTAGCCCTTTGACATGGATGTTGACGCTGTCTACCCTACTTCGACCGACGGTAGACACTCCAAATAAGCTTTCCAACAGATCATATGTTATGTGGATAGGGGTACCTTTAACTGAGGAGGTAAGGGACCCATCTTCTTCTACCTTCAGCCATGTATAGAAAGCCTTTACCAGGTCCGCATAGCTCGCTTCAGAAACAATGACCATTCTTGTCCATTTCATCCTCTGCATCACTGCTATGACACTATGCATCCCATTCTTCTCTAAATCCGCAACATCTACTGCCTTGTTGCCACATAACTTGGTCTTCACCGCTGCAAACCTCTCTTGCTGCTCTACTGTGAGGAAGGCGATGCTGTAGCCACCAACTGTGCCGGAAATCCCAGAAGCCGCCATGGAATTGAACAAAGAAGGGTTCTGGAGGATCGTGGGGAGGAATGGAACAGAAGCCCTCAAGAAATTTTAGCGGGAAGAGAGGGATTCTTTGAAATCACACAGAGAGAGAGGTCTGGAGTCGATAGGGTTTATCACTCCAGGCAAGTCGAAGGAGATGAGAGAGAAATGTGGAATCGATATGGCATAGATTACAGGATTAATAGCAGGACTTAAAGTTGCTTTTGAAAAGACACATCAATAAATGTGGAAAATGACAAAAGAGGAGATGATTGCGTAAGAGATAAAAGACTTTTTAAATATCGAACTGTCAAAGCAATTTATGACGCAAGCAATTAAAGGATTTTCTTAATTCCAGGGGAGAGAATAAGCATTATTCTGAAAATATTATTATTTCAGTTACGTGTAGAGAAATATATTACAAATTACACATGCCTAATTCCCTTCTAAGAGACGTAAATCTCTCTTTAGGTAAGGCTTTTGTAAAGATATCTGCTAACTGATTTGAAGTATCTATAAAAGAAATACTTATATTACCATTAGCCACATGATCTCTAATAAAATGATATCTAACCTCTATGTATTTCGTTCTGGAGCGCTGAACTGGATTTTTGGTGAGATTTATCACACTTGTGTTGTCGCACAGCAATGGGATGGTCTTGATATGCAATCCATAGTCCTCAAGCTGTTGTTTTATCTATAGGAGTTGAGTGCGACAGCTCCCAGTAGTTGCGTACTTAGCTTCAGCTGTTGATAATGATACTGAATTTTGCTTCTTTGAGGACCATAAGATCAAGCGTCCTGCAAGAAATTGACAACTGCCACTGGTGCTTTTTCTATCTACCTTGCATCCAACATAATCAACATCATAATATCCAACTAAGCTAGTTTCACATAATTTTGGATACCATAAGCCTAGATCATGAGTTTTAGCAAAATATCTAAAAATTCTTTTAACAGATATTAAATGGGATTCCTTAGGATCAGCCTGATACCTTGCACACATGCATACGCTAAATAAAATGTCAGGTCTACTAGCTGTTAAATAAAGCAAAGATCCTATCATACCTCTGTATAGTTTTTGATCTACTTTCTTACCTTCTTTATCACTGTCTAACCTGGTGGATGTGCTCATTGGAGTGGACAGTGGTTTTGCATTGTCAAACCCAAATTTCTTCAATAATTCTTTGGTATATTTTGCTTGACAGATATGTGTACCTTCTTTGCCTTGCTTTATTTGTAATCCTAGGAAGTAGTTGAGCTCACGCATCATGCTCATCTCGAATTCTCCCTGCATTAGCTTTTCAAAGTACTTGCACAAAGATTCATCAGTAGATCCAAATATTATATCATCTACATAAATTTGCACAAGTAGTATGCATTTGACTTTTGATTTGATAAACAATGTACTATCTCCTGTCCTCTGATAAAACCATGGTTTAATAAAAATGAATTGAATCTTTCATACCATGCTCTAGGTGCTTGCTTTAAACCATATAATGCTTTATGCAATTTGAAAACATGATTTAGAAAATCTACATCATCAAAATCAGGAGGTTGTTCTACATAAACTTCCTCCTTTATATAACCATTTAAAAATGCTGACTTTACATCCATTTGAAAAAGTTTTAAATTCAGTACAGAGGCATAAGCAAGTAAGATTTGAATAGCCTCTAGTCTAGCCATTGGTGCATATGTTTCATCGAAATCTATGCCTTCCTCTGGGGAATAGTCTTGAGCAACCAGTCTAGCCTTGTTTCTAGTGATAACACTAGCTTCATCCAATTTGTTCCTGAACACCCATTTGGTGCCAATCACAGGATGATCTGATGGTCTCGGAACAAGGTTCTTTTGAACTGATTAAGTTCATCTTGCATGGCTATAATCCAAGATTCATCAGACAGTGCTTCATTGACTGTCTTAGGCTTAATTTGAGGTACAAAAGCTAAATAATCACAAAGGATAACATTACCTCTAGTTCTTACCCCAACTGATGGATCTCCAATGATGTTGTCCTTTGAGTGATCCTTCCTGTATCTCCATTTCTTTGGAAGATCATCATGTATGATTTCCTTTTGTTGTAGTTCTTCTAAGGGTGGATCTTCATTGTCCTTGATAGATGTATCTTTCAGTTTCTTTGATAGATTTTCTGCATTTTCATCATCACTATCAACTTCCTTCTTAAGAAGGGTTAGACTAATAAAAATAACATGAACAGTTGTTTCAATTAATAAACTTTATTTATTAAAAACTCTAAAACTTTGGGTTTAGAAGCATACCCCATGAAGATTCTTCATCAGATTTGGAATCTAACTTACCTATGCTCTCTTACCATTGTTGTGAACGAAGCATGGACATCCAAATGTCCTGAAGTGACTGATCTTGGGCTTCCTTCCCTTGTACAATCATATGCTGTCTTCTTCAGAATTGGTATGATCATCACTCTATTTATAATGTTACAAGCTGTGTTGACCGCTTCAGCCCAGAAATATCTTGGAAGGTTATATTCTGATAGCATAGTTCTGGCCATATCCAACAATGTTCTATTCTTCCTCTCAGCCACTCCATTTTATTGGGGTGTCTTTGGTGCTGAGAAGTTATGCTCAATTCCTTGATCATCATAAAATTCTGCAAATTTGTCATTTTGGAATTCTCCTCCATGATTTGAGTGAATACTTATTATGCTGAACTTCTCATCCTTTTGAACTATCTTACTGAACTTTACAAAACTATCGAAAGTATCATCTTTATGCTATAAGAAGGATACCCATGTAAATCTTGAATAATCATCCACTATCACAAATCCAAAGTTCTTTCCTCCTAGGCTGGTGGTTCTCATCGGCCCAAACAAATCCATATGCGTTGGAGGTGGTTACCACTGTCTTTGATTTGAAAGATGACTTTGCATGCTTTCCTTTTGCACAAGGTTTACACACACCTTCTATTCTTGAGCTTATCTTGGGCAGACCTTCCACTAGATTTCGTTTGACCAACTTTCTAATTCCATCCAAGTTGCAGTGACCCAATCTCCTGTGCCATAGTTCAGCTGATTGATCTTTATTTGCTGCAAGTCATACATCCTGATCCTTTAATTCTTTTAGGTGCAATACATACAGGTTCTTTTCTCTACTGGCTTCGAATAGAGTTACACCATCTTTCATAATAAGACACTTAGACTCTTGAAATTTTATTTGATGACCTTTGTCACATAGCTGGCTGATACTGATCAGATTGTGCTTAAGTCCTTTTACACATAGGACATCTTCTATGGGAGTTCTGCCTTGACTACCAACTGATCCACAACCGATCACTGAACCTTTTCCATTGTCGCCATAAGTCACTGTACCTTCTTCATTTTTAATGTAAGAAAACAATCTTCTGTTGCCTGTCATGTGCCTTGAGCACCCGCTGTCTAGGTACCACTTTGATGCTCTAAGGCTTCCCTGCAATTAAAACACTAAGATTTAGGTACTCAAGTTCTTTTGGGTCCATGCTGGTTAGTTTCCTCACCTTTTCTTTTAGGAATCCATTTTAAGTGTTTAGTGGTGCAGGTTATTTTAATATGTCCTAATTTATTACAGTGACTACAACATGGTATTTTATTTACTGCTTCAGTTGGGATGTACTTAAAGTTAGATTTATATTCAGTATTTTGTTCTTCTACAAATTTTGGTGTTGGATAGATTTTAGGATGTACAATTGTTTCTTCGTTATCTAGTGGAGTATATCCTAAACCATATTTTTTCTTGCCCGATCTTCTATCTCCTTTTAGTATTAGAGATGATTTACCATTTGTGAATTTTTCAATTGTATTAGTTAAATATTCGTTATCTTTTGTTAGTTTGTCAACTTCCTTTTTAAGTTTGCTTAAGGTTTCCTGGTTTTCCAGGTTAGTTATCTATTCATTTTTAATTTTTAAATCTTCACATAACAGTTCATTTCTTCTTTTTAATTCAGAAATTTACTTTTCTAGTTGCTCAGTTTTAGATTTTAAATCTGAGTTAGTAATTTCCAAGCATGCAAGACTTTTCTTGGTGGTTTTTAATATTTTACAAACATCTTTATACTTACTGTATAGTTCATTGAAGGCATCTTCCAAGCTACCTGAATCTAATTCATTATACGAAGTGAATGAGGAGTCAGAGGTTACCTTTTCATCAGTGTTTTCCATAAACGCCAGGTTGGCTCTTTCTTCTTCTTCATCACTGGAGCTTGACTCACTGTTTGAGTCACTCTCATTGTTCCATGCAGCTGCCATGGCTTTCTTTTTATACTTTCTGAACTTCTTTGAGTTGTCTTTCTTTTTGAACTCCGTCGTCTTCAGCTTTGGACACTCTGCCTTGATGTGTCCAGGCTTTTTACATTCGTAGCATATAGGTTCTGACTTCTTAGCATCCTTGACTTCAGTTTTCTTGAAATCTTTTCCCTTTTTGAAGTATCTTCTTCCAGACTGGTATTTCTTCTTGGCTAGTATTCATTGCAGTCTTTTGGAAAGAAATGCCTCTTCATCTTCACTATTCTCATCACTTCTGTCGTTTTCAGATTCTTCTTCAGAACCGCTTTCTATAGCTTTCAGAGCATTACTGTGCTTCTTTCTGCTGGAGGGTGCACCAAGCCTCTCCATGTTTATCTCATGGGCCATTAGTGACCCAATGAGTTTCTCAAGTGACATCCTTCGTAGATCATTAGCTTCTTCTATAGCTGTCACCTTTGCAGTCCATGAGGCTGGTAGAGAACTTAGTATTTTTCTTACCATGTCTCCGATCTCATACGTTTTTCCAAGCCCAGCCAATCCATTGGTGATGTTTGTGAATCTGCTATACATTTGAGTAATGGACTCTCCTGCTTGCGTTTGAAATCTTTCATATTGAGTAACTAAAATGTCTATTCTAGTTTCCTTTACCTTGTCTGTTCCTTCGTAAGTGAGCCTGAGCTTTTCCTACATTTCCATGGCAGATTTGTAGGCTGAGATTCTGTTGAACTCTTTGTTACTAAGAGCACAACACAGTATACTCTTTGCTTTACTATTGAGAGATATTTTCTTCTTGTCTTCATCTGTCTATTTGTCCCTTTCATTGGTTACCAAGAGATCTCCTTCTTCAACAATTGACCATAGCTGGAAATCGAGACCTTGAAGGAAGAACTCCATTCAAGTCTTCCAATAGTTGTAGTCTTCACCATCGAATAGAGGGGGTCTGTTGACTGACCGACCTTATGCATATCCTTGAGCTGCCATTTGTCTTTGCTCTTCAGACCGTGAGATCTTCTTTCTTGAAGAGACTTGGCTCTGATACCACTTGTTCAATAAAAACGCTTAACAGAAAACACTAAAATTGATAGCTAGTGTTAGTAAGATTGAAGACAAACAAGCACACAAACAATCACACAACAACAAAAGATTTTTATCTTGGTTCAGCCCTCCTATCCCAAGGAGTCCTATGTCCAGTCCCTAAGCAACAACTTGGGCTTTCACTAACCAAGGGTGCTGTCCCCCTTAAGGACCTTACACATCCAGCCGCAGCTGGCCTTCTCTTCTATCCCCGAAGAAGAATAAATCACCACCTAATACACAGGTCTTCCTTCCTCACTGAAGGGAATAACAACTACATGTTTCCAATAGGTCTTCTCTTCACATATGAAGAGGAAAACACACAAAGAATGTGTAGGATGACAAATGGCCCCTAGACCAAGCTTACAACAGATTGCTTGATCTGAGGCAATGTCTGAGAGACAAAGATTTTCAATAAGAAAATCTCTCAGAACTACAAAAGCTCTCCAAAGATTAATCAAATGGAAAATGAGAGCTGAGAGCTAAAAGTTGGCAGAATGAAGCTAATGAGCTCTCTCTTGCTGATGCTCACTAGTTCTTCAAAGTGTGTATTCGTGTCTTGTGTGAGTATCTTGTTTTTTTGCATCGAATCATCAGTCTTCTATATATCTTCTCTTGAAAAATATATCCATTGAAGTGTCTGTTATCTCTAAGTTTGAAGCACAATAGGCTGCATGGTCTGAGGTGTATGACAGGTAAGCCTGCAGCCATTTAATGCTCTGGACGACTCATACGCAAGGAGAAGATTCATGCAGATATCTTTCGCTTCAGGTTGCCCAGCGTTGTAAGATTTTGTACTGGCAAACACCTGCACGTAATAAATATCAAAGCATAGACAGCTAGACTGTCTCTATGTTGTCAGTCAACATTAGAAAACATGCTACAAGAATATACACCAAAATAGAAATGCCATTCTGTCATCCTGAAAAGCGTTTGCAATAGAGACACCGGTGTAGAAGGCATACAGGCAAGTAACATGCAGAGAGTTAACGCTCGCGTTTCAGATTTGGAATAGAGACACTGGCGGCACAAGGTGGGGACGCTAAGTTCCCAGTTTGCTGACGGTTTCAGATTTGGTAACGCTTGTATTTCTCCTGGTTCCAGTTTAGGAAACCCATCCCAAACCATAGGAGACCTACCCTAGTGCGTACCCAACCTACCCAACTCTATAAAAACACCCTTTTTTGGCCGCGCCAAGTCTTTTTGGGTCATTGGAGAAGCTAGGGTTCCTGTGGTGAAAAGCTGATCTTTGGAGAGTTGAATCCGGCGACTGGAGGAGTTTTCTGGGGATCTACACCGATTGCGGAATACACCATACGTTGAAGAAGCGTTCCCAACTCTGAGGATCAACCTACATCGACAAGAAGGACCGGATCTAAAGCTGTTAGAGCACCCTCTTGGCTTGGCCCAGGAGGGATTCTTCGACAAGATTCGATCTTTGTGGATTTATTTTGAGGAAAGTAACCTATGGATGTCAACCCTACGCATGTCCCCTTAGGTCCTAGTATTTTTCCGGATTTTTCCTCATGTCTTGGAACCTCCAAATTCCCCTTGCATGTGTGTGCTGTATGCGTGGTCAGCTGACAGGATATTGGCGGCAACATCCTGTGCTGCCAAGATCCTGTGTTGGCGGCAGGATACTGTGCCGTTGACATAGTAGGTGGCCCACAGTGTGCTGCCAAGTTCCTCAGGGTTTTGAAAAGTGCTATTTGTTCTCCTTAAGGTGTTTATGTGACTTCTGGGTATGTGTGCATGCTGTAATTTTTATGTGCGGATCAATGTGATCATTAGGTCATATCATGAGGTTGTACTAAATTTTTGTGATTATGTTAATTATTAAAATTCTTGTAATTGAACTGTGAGCATAATATGACCATGTTTAATCTGTATAAATAGGTCAGTTATGAGTTAGGGTTTCATAATTTCTCTGTAATCATGTAATGACTGTCTTTAAGTATTGGCACTGTTAGGTTTGACTATTATACTGTAACTTTTACTTAAGGGAAATTAGTGATGAATGAACCTGTAGATTGTTTTAATTGTTATTATTATTTTGCAAACACGAAAAATCTGAAAAATTGAGCATGTGATATTTTTACTATTTGAAATCTGTTATAAAAATTTCATGCTGTTTTAATAACAGTAGGTGCTGCTATGGTTTTAAATGAGAAAAATGACCATATTGAGCATGTTAGGTTTAATTATGTGTAAAGCAAGGGTTAATAGCATGCTAATATTATGTTTTGAGTTGTTTATCACTGTTAAACAGTAAGAGTGAATTCTGTAAATTGAAATGTAAATATTATGCAAAGTGCATGTAAAAAGGGATTAAAGTGTGTATATAAGTATGAGTAAAATGTGACAAAATATGATAATGTGCTTAATGTAAAAATTGGGCCGAGATTAACACTGCTGCCATAGAGGTTTGAGAGTTGTACCATAGAAAAGTCCCTATGGAAGGCTCAACATTGTGAAATATATCCTAAGGGCATTAGTATGAAACCCTAGAGGTGGACAAGTACCACTGGATACGGTGGAGAGGGCTTCTCTTGGTCTGCGCAGTTACCAACATTCGCCACTAGATTGCCCAGGTGGCGGGTATGTGTCATGTGATGTGATGTGCTATGTGCTAAGAGATATGTGCTATGTGAAATGGGTGCGTGCGTCCTCTAGATGGTAGTTAGGACAATGTGTCACGACAATTTAAGTGATAAAATATGAATAAGTGTAAGTGTAACATGTGAATTGGCACGTGGTAAGGGCAAATGATATGACATGTGATAAGTGCAAGTGCAAGAGGAAACTATGTGGAAAATGTGTAAATTGATGTGTAAGGGAGAGTAAATAATAATGAAAGTATAAATGCATGTGAAAACCAATGTAATAATGTATATATGTTCATGTCATTCATGTGTTAATTCCATAAAGGTAATATCATGTTTAAGATCATGTTATATAGTTTAATAACTTCCATGAGGTAGTGTATATGAATATGTGTAAGTAGATATGTGAATTGTGCAAAGAGAAGGATGAGTATGTGGAATTGTTAAATGAGTAAGATAGCATGTGAACAAATGTAAATCCATGTAATTGTGATTTATTCATATTAAAACAGCAAATGAAATGTGTAATTGAATATGTAATGTGCATGTGAAATATGAATAGAATCCATGCTAGGTATGCTATTTACTTTATGTTTAATTCCATGTTTAAATAGTTGCAAAAAAAGTTTGAATGAGAGTTAAATCTTGAAGCATGTTGAATAAAAGATGTAGAAAGCATGTTCTAAGTTTTTATACTTAGTTGTTTAAGTTACATAAAGCATGTACCATGTTTATCCTTAAGTGCAAGCGAATGTCAATGAAAGAGTAAGTGCATGTGAAAACAAAGATAAGGGTGCATGTGTTTATGTCATGCATGCATTAATATGATTAAGGTCAATTTTGATAGAACGTTTAGTATGTGTAGTTTAATATGATCTATGCGTAAGTGTCAAGAGAATATGATAAATTTTACATTAAAATAGCAAGCTAAATGCGTGATAAAATGTTGTAATTGCATGAGAATTTGTTAGAAATCATGCTAGAAGTGTCATGTACCTTGTCCATATTCCCATGATTTAAATTGTAGAATTGTGCAATGATTTGAGTAAAGTATGAGATCATAAAGCACGATATAGAACATTCATGAATATGTGATTATGTTAAGAATGGGTTTAATACGAATCATGATTGGCTATATGAATCGAGTTAATGAGCATGAATAGGAAGTATGTGTAAGTATATGTTTACTATCCATGATTTGAAATAAACATGTGTTAGTTAAAGCATGTGTTTCTTTATTGCTTAATAGTTTAATACATGTGTGTGATACGCGTATGGATGAGTCTTTAGATTGCTTGCTGGGTCTTTTAGACTCATACTTGCTTTGGCATACAGGTGAGACAGGAGTTTCCGCACTTGAGGAGGACATAGCGAGGAGAGACGCCGAGCCCGAGGAGTAGCCATATTGTGGAGCGCTTAGTAGTTTGTACTTCCTTTCATAGTTCAATAAAGTTATTATTATGGACAATGTGATGGACATGTAGTTCTTTTAAATTGTAATAATGTGGACTTTGTCATTTCCTTTTTCTATTTAGACTGTGGAATATTATGATGATGGAATGAGTTGAGCTATTTCTTTTATTCCTACTGTACTCAATTACATTCATGTACATATCAACCTATCATTTAGTGTTGGGTTACTATCCCACTGTGACGACGTTCTTTGTACCGATGGGGATTGGTATAATCATACCGGTATGAAGAGGGTCGTTATAATATACATTTTCAAATTTATCTAGAGAGATAACAATACTGAAAATGTATAACAATTCATTCAAGACATAATTGATGTGAAGAGAGTTGATGTTATCATGAAATCGATGATATATGCTTAAATGAAATACATGGTGAAATGAAATCGATGTGATTCATGAATATAAGGTGAAATCGTTGTTAATGATAATCAAGTCATTGTGTTGATGAAATCGTTGTTCTACTTGTGAAATCTTTGTGAGCAAATTGTTGTTCAAGTAGAAGCAAATCGTTGCTTAAGTGAAGGCAAATCGTTGTTTGCGATCAAATCGTTATTTGAGAAAAGGCAAATTGTTGTACAAGTAAATCGTTGTACAAGTGAAAGCAAATCGTTGTTCAAGTAGAAGCAAATCATTACTTAAGTGAAGGCAAATCATTGTACAAATAAATCTTTGTTCAGATATAAGCAAATCGTTGTATAAACAAGAAAAATCGTTGTAAAGATATAAGCAAATCGATGTTTCGACCAAATCATTATAGTGATCAAATCGTTGTTTAACTTATCGAATCGTTACAACAATCAAATCGTTGTTTTACTTAACGAATCGTTGTGAGATCAAAATCGATGTTTCACTTAATGAATCGTTGTGAGACCAAATCGTTGTTTCACTTATGAATCATTGTGAGACCGAAATCGTTGTTTCTCTTAGAAACCGATGACCGAATCGTTGTTTCACTTATGAAATCAATGTGAGACCAAAATCGTTATTTCTCTTAAGAAACCGATGACCGAATCGTTGTTTCACTTATGAATCGTTATGCTCTAAAGGATAAGATGTGTACTTAGGAAATGCATGCTCTGTACTTTTAACTAGCAGTGTGAGAATGACTTACAGATTTTGCTTGGATTATTTCCTGTGGATGACTTCATCAAGGATTGTTAGAGAATATTTGTTAAGGTTTTGTTAATCATCAAAATTGTATATAATTAAATAAATTATACGGGGATGGACTGATCATCACCCACTACTTCCACTGCTCCTGCTCCTCCTGAATTAGAACAACCTGCATCCTCCTCTCATCCTATTGCCCCCACTGCTCCTACACCTCCTGCTCCCCCTACTGATGAGCAACAACAACAACCTCCACCTCCTCCTTCTACCTCATATGACCATCCTCCCTCTACCTCTTTACTAGAGGATCAACCCCTTGTGTAAGACCCGGCCCTCTTGGGCCCTTGGCCCTATCCTCAGGGTCGCGACAGGCACCTTGGTCGTGATATGGTCGTGCCAGGGTAGCCCGTCGTGACATGTTTTGTGACGCAACACCTGTGGCCGTCGCGACAAGGTCACGATGGGGGTGGGTGTCGCGACCTTGTCGCGGCATCTGGAGGCGTCGCGACTACTTTTCTGATAGACGTGACCGCTGCCCTCTCTATCAGAACGGCCGTGTCGGGTGATAGGTGCGTACAACATTGACGCGACCTGGTCAACCGTCATGTTTGATTTTCTCGATCTTCGAGGTTTGACCACTTTTGGGGTCACATGGGGGGTGGCTGTTGCGACATGGTTGTTGTCACGCCGGGCCGACCCGTCACATCTTTGGGGCCGTCGGTTTAAAAACCGAGGCTGCGCCCCATTTCCCCCTCTCGCCTTCTTCTTCCTTCTTCTTCCCCTCTCAAGCTCCCTTGCATTTTCTTGGTGGTTCTTCGTGCTCGTGGTGCTCATGCTGAGGTGGTGTCGCCCTGTTCGTGCAGGGGACGTGCTCGTGGCGCTTGGAGAGAGGAGGAGGTGGCCATTCTGACGTGAATGCCTCAATAGGTTGGCTCTACTATTGAAGGTAGGGACCCTCATTCTCCTCTCATCCTAGCATGCTCCCCTCCCCCTTAAGATGGTGTTTTCCTCGTGGTTTGGGGTGTGAGAGTGTGAGATTCATGCTCGTGGTTGAGTGAGGTTTCCATCGAGTGTAGATTCTTGTAAATCCATGTTTGTGGGGTGTTAAGGGTGGTTTACATGGTTTAATGGCTTTCTTACATGTTGAGCATGCTCCCCTCCCCCTGTGGAATGTTTGTATCGGGTTTTTGGGGCGTCTCTGGGAGGATCATCCCGGAACCCCCCTCGGCTGAAGACGCGACCGCTATAGAGGTTGCGATGATGTCGTGATGGCCTTGCCGGTCGCGACATCATCGCAACGCTCTTGAGCGTCGCGACCTAGTCGCGACGGCTTGGGCCATCGCGATAGTGTCGCGACTGGTCTGGGCATCACGACAAGGTCGCGATGGCCCGATGCGCCACGACTACAGTAGAGAGATAGGTTAAGGTTTTACAAAGTCTTGTGTTTTTGTGGAGTCTTCACCGTTTCTGCTTTTACTGTACCCGTGGCACCTGTGCTAGTTCCATAGTACGGTCCTACACTAGTCTTCGCCCGATGCTCGAAACTTGAGGGCTTGTCTCGTGAGAGAGGTTGTTACCGTTGCCTGGGACCCCCGTCCCTGCGCGCCTGTTGAGAGAGTACTCCGGGCGGCGGGCGTGCTCAAGTCACGGACTTTGGAGCGGAGGGGAAAATGGTGGTTAGGACAGTGGCGTTGAGTCGTTTGCAGAGCTCTCGTAGTTGGTCTGGGACGCCGAGGACGTTTTGAGGAGTTCTTACCGGCGCAGTTCAGCTAGTCCTTTTCTCACTGCCTCACTCGTTGTGGCCCCGGAACTGCCTAGAGAAGCCAGGTGTGGGACCGTAGTTCGGCCAGACTACGGCGGTTACTGTTGTGTTGCTTTGTGTCCTGCCTCACTCTGACGAGACGTGGAGGTTTAGACCTAGGTCGAGGATAAGACGTCAGTGGACGCACCTGACCGGTTGACTAGTGGTAGTACTTTCCATAGCTAGTGTTTCTTGTCCAGGCGGAGTTCCCTATGTCTGTGTTTGCTAGCCGTGTGGTGGTCACGACGGGTAGTCGTACGGAGTTTCCGATCGTGTTGTACTTTCGTACTATTTCTAGTAGTAGCTTTGTTTCCACACTTCTTTTATAGGTAGAAGATATATATTCTTCTGCCTGTTAGAGCTAGTAGGTGGTAGTCCCTACTGAGCTTCTATTGTGAAGCTCATCCCTCCTTTTTCCCAGGTGAGACTTCTCAGCAGGGGCAGGGCGCGCGCCAGGCGGAGGAGACGGGGCGGTAGTCGTGGTCCCCGTAGCTAGCAATGGTTCCCCCTCTCAGTGTACGTCACCCTCAGGGTATGCCCCTAAGGGACTTTTTATCCCCTACTTTTACTTGTACTAGTTGTGTGTTGGGACTGTACCAAGAGTGATACGCAGCGGTCTCATTCTCTTTTCTGCTTCCGCGTGTGTGCTCCTAGTTAGCAGTTGACGTTTACATCCTTTACATATTCTATTGGACTCATATTATAGCCCTTCTGGGTCTCCGGATCCATGGGCGGCGATCGAGAAAATCGGGTCCTCGACGTGGGCCGAGGGTCGGATTCTCAGGTCGTTACAGTTGGTATCAGAGCTAGAGTCTAACAGGACTTGTAGTGGATTTAAATTGCAACAGGAAGTCCCAACAGTAGTACAAGTACATTGCTAGCCACTCAAGTTAGTATTGTTAACCTTGTTGGTCGTGTGCCACACAGGATATGGCTCCGCGCAGGCGTAGGCAGGCCAGAGAGATGATAGAGCAGCAGGATGAGTCTGATATGCCCGTGCAGGGGCAGGTCCAGGAGGAGGTGTCAGCAGAGGAGTCAGTGGCACAGCCTCAGGGTGCAGCGGCAGCAGTAGTAGCCGGTGGGCAGCAGCAGTAGGAGCATCAGCCTCAGCCACAATAGTACGCAGATTGGTTTCCTTTAGCTGAGCAGTTCTTCAAAACCTGTACCAGGGAGTGCGGCAACATGGGAAAGCGGTAGCGGGAGGTCAGCCTCCTGTACTTCCCCTAGTGGCATCGGAGCAGCAGGTAGACCAAGAGGTGGAGAAGCCAGCAGTTCAGCAGGCGTCGGGTACTGGGCATACCCGGGCTGGTCAGAGGAGGACGGCTGTCAGTGAGGATAGGACCGCCCTCTTGGAGAGGTTCTTGTGTCTCCGACCACCGATGTTCTTCGGTGAGTATGATCCAGACAAGGCAGAGAGTTGGACGCACGAGATGGAGCGCACGTTCGAGACTATGGAGTGCGCCGAGGAGGACCAGGTCAGACTGGCGGTATATCAGCTCAAGGGAGCAGCCCATGAGTGGTGGAGAGTTCAGTGGCAAACTCACTTCCTGGGGCAGCGTTTGGATCAGATCACTTGGCAGCGGTTTTTGGAGGTCTTTTACGGCGAGTACTTCCCCGACTACGCTCGACGTGAGAGATGAGACTAGTTCCACGAGTTGGTTCAGGGCGATCTCATAGTTACTCAGTACCACCAGAGGTTTGTCGATTGTTGAGGCATGTTCCTCATGTTGCAGGTAGCGAGCAGGCTTGTGCAGAGAGATTCATTGCAGGACTGAGGCCAGATTTGGGGTGGGGCGTGACTACTCACATGTGTGCCACATTAGGAGAGGCCGTGGCTAAGGCCACCGCCTTGGAGAGAGAGACCTGGCAGCCCCAACAGCAGCAGCAGTAGTAGGGAGGAGCCTCTTCCAGGTCCTCTCCGTACTAGCATCCCGCAGGGAGCCACGGTAGCACGACTTCTTCTTCTTCGGGCTCGGGCAGTTCCGGTAGTTCCAGGATTCGCTCGATGTTCAGCAGTTGTCTACTCGCGGGGGTGGACGGAGCCGGCAACAGAGGCGTCAGTCGAGGTTTGCGGAGCAGTTAGTCCAGCAGGTGTTGGCCCTTTTGGTACGACATCAAGCTAACCTAGAGGGGGGGGGGGGTGAATAGGTTTTTCTAAAATCTAAAAAGCAAACTTAAACACAGAGAATTATCACTTGAAAGTTTGGTTAGTTGAGTGTGATAGAGAGTAATAGTGCGGAAGCAAATAAACAATCACATAGAGGACACAAGGAATTTATCCTGGTTCAGCCCTTCCCACATGGAAGTCCTACATCCAGTCCCCAAGCAACCTCTTGGGATTTTACTAACCAAGGGTACAGTCCCCCTCAAGGACAATACAACACCCAGCACCCCAGCTGGTCTTCTTCTCTTTCCTGGGCAAGAAGGCAGCCCACTTCTTTTACAGGTCAAGAAGCCAACCTCCTGGTAAAAACCCCGGTGCGGTTCTGCTAGACTTAAACCCCCAGCTAGGTTCTACACTGTATACAATCCTACAGCTAGACAGAAAACACCAACAACTATACTGGCCAACTCTTCACACAGGAAGAGACTCACTGTATACAGTCCTACAGCTGCACAGAAATCTATCTTAGAAAAAAAGAACTGACCGAGAGCTATTACAAGATGAACACTAAGAACTCTAGGTCTCAGCCACAGACTCTCCCCCAGATTTACAATGACCACAGAGAGAGAGAGAAGAGAGGAAGGCTTGAAAGCTTTGAAACTCCTGCTGTGAAAAGCTTCTCTTGATTTGGCTCGAGCTTGTAACATCTCGGGCTTTCCAGCTTTCCGTTGTGTGTGGGATGACTGGCCTTGTTGCGACAGAGGTGCCCGTCGCGATAGTCATCCCTGTTGCGACCACCTTTTGTGTCGCATTCTCGTCGCGCCCGGTCAACGGGTCGTGACAATGTTCTGCTTTTGGTCGTCTGACAGGTGTCTGCCGCCTATCAGGGTGGCAGGCGGGTCAGGGCGACCTGTCAGGTTGTCGCGGCGCCCAGGTAGGGTGCATTTTGGTCACGGTCTGGGCGGCCGTCGCGATAAGGCTAGTATCGCGACGCCCCTCCCCGTCGTGTTTTGGGAGCCGCAGGCTAAAAGCCTGGGCCGACTCTCCCTTTATCTGCTTTTGGCATTTCCTCCCCTTTTCCTTCTCCTCTCCGAGGAGGAGAGGTCTCCTCCTTCTTCTCCGGCGGTTGGAGCTTGGAGGTGCCGGTGGCGGCTCGTGCGGAGCTTGGAGAGGTGGCGAGGAGCAAGGAGGTGGTGGCCGTGGCTTCGTGAAGGCCCCTTTAGGGGTTTTGGTTCTTCAAATGTGTAGGGATGCTTGTGCCCTTTCTTGTTAGTGTGGATTGGAGGTCCTAATGGGTGTTTGCATGCTTTTACTGCTTTCACCATGATTCCCTCCCCATGTTTGTGTGTTTGTTGTTGTGTGGGGGACCTCGGGACGTAGCATCCCGGCAGTCTGCCTCCCAGCTGATGTCGTGACCGCCGAGCACGTCGCAACATTAGATGAGGCATCGCGATAAGAGTCGTGTCGCGACCCAATTGCCCGTCGCGACATTGTCACGACGCTCTGCCTTGTCGCGACTAGGTTGTCGCGACCTGTGTTCCTATCGCAACAAGAGTTTTGTCACGACGTGTTTTCTCGGCGCGGCCTGCTTGTCGCGGTTGCCCTACCCGTCGTGATGGGATCGTGACGGGCTAGGAGGGCGTGACAAGACCTGGTCTGCCTCGAGTGTTTCCGTGGCCACGGTTGGCGTGTCGGCGTGTGCCCCAGTGCAGGGTGTGCCCTTAGGACCTTCTGATGGGAACGCAGAAGGTTTCCTCCCGACGTTCACTGACCGAAGGTGACACCTTCATGGCCATGTCCTAGCGGCTGTGCTAGGAGACTCGCAACTGTCTAATAATCGATTGTCTGTCTGTCAATCGATTACTGGAAGAGCGATGGTTTCTGTTCTGTCTATAGTGCTCCGTTTTCTCGGGCCGTGCCTTGTGTGCCGGCGTTGGCTGACGACCCTTCTGGAGGTTGTTCTCGGAAGGGGTGCCGTGCGTGCCTGTGCCAGTTGGGCTTGTCTTAGTTACAAGTCAGTTGTGCTGTTTCTGTGGTGGTTGCCACGCCAGTGTTCTCTTTCTCCCGATGCTCGGCACTTGAGGGCTTGTCCGTGAGACAGGTTGTTACCGTTTCCTGGGACCCCTAGCCCCGCGCGCCTATGTCAGAGGGTGTTGCTCCAGGCGGCGGGTGTGCTCAAGTCTCGGACTTGGAGCAGAAAGGGAAAACAGTGGGGCAGCGACGTGACCTGTTTGTAGAGCTCTCTTAGCTGGTCTGGGTCTTCGAGGTGGTTCGGCGCTTGTCCGGTGTGGACCAGCTAGTCCTTCTCACTACCTCGTTCTGCGTTGGTTCCGGAGCCACGTAGGGAGGTCAGGCGTGGGGCCGCAGCTCGGCCGGGCTGCGGTGGTTTGTTGTTGTGTTCTTGGCTGTGGCTCGCTAGCCTCACTCTACCTAGGAGGTTGTAGGCAGGAGTCGGCGGCCGGTGTGCTGGAGGAGTGGACTGTGTGTCCTCCTCTTAGCTGCCTGTGGCGGTGGCTTGGTTGCACTTGCTATGATGGTGTTTCACGTTGTTTCCAAGAACGGTTTCTTGTTGCCCTAGCTTGCACGGTGGTTGTACCCTAGCCGTGTCTAGTTCTGTGGGATTGGTTGTTGGCCTCGTGGGCCATGTTTAGTGGTTTCCGTTCTGCGGGTTCTCTCGGGGTGTCGAGTGCTGACACCCGAATGCTGTTTCCGTAACCCGTGCCTTGGTGTCGTTCATGGTGGCACCGATAGGTGTAGTTCCCTGACCTCGTGGAGTGTCTGAGGTGCAGGTTAATTCTGCTTGTGAACCCTCGACCTTGTGGAGGTCTGAGGTGGTCGTGTCTGTAGTGAGACGTTGTTTCTCACATGGTTGTTCGGTGTCTCTCGTGGTGACACCTGGTTGTTCCTTCCCGACCTCGTGGAGGTCTGGGATGTTGGGTGTTTTTGTCATGAGACTCTGGTCTCACGTGGTTGCTCTGGTGTTCCGTGAGCTTCTTTGTCTCGGTGGGTGTGTGCCGAGGGTTTGCTTCCTCATTGTGTTGCTCTGGCCCGACCCTGGTTGTGGGTCGTGGCGTTGCTCTAGTTGCTTCTGCATGTGTTCAACTCCGCTGGTTCTGCGGGAGTCATCTTTGGCCTGACCCAGGTTGTGGTTAAGGTGTTTCTCAGTTTCTGCTGGTTTGTAGTACTCTGTGGTAGGCGTTTTCCCACTTTACTACTTTGTAGAGTAGTTGCTTCCGCTTTGTTGGAGTTCCTACTGCTCTGGCTGGTAAGGGACATGTAATCCCTACTGTGCCTTGTTCGCGAGGCTCACCCCCTACTCTCTTCAGGTAGGGACTCACTGTCGCAGGAGTTCGTTGCCCGATGGTCATGGTGGCGGTTTGTTGCGCCGTGCGTTGCCAGCAGTGTGAGTTGTGAGCGTGAGTTGAGAGTGGACTTTTAGCAAGTCCTCGAGGTATGCCCCTTAAGGATTGCGCCTTTTTTTGTACCTGTATTTTTATTTGGGACATGTTGTACTTAATTTCTTTACTAATATACAATCTTTCTTGTTATAGTTATTTGAATTCATTGCTTATCTCACTGGACTAAATTCTAACCCTTCCGGGTCTTCGGATCCATGGGTGGCGGCACGACCTTCAGGGGTCCCTGGTGGGGGTCCGGGAGGTCGGGTCGTTACAGTGGTATCAGAGCTCATGGGTCCAACGAGATTTGTAATGAGTTAATAACTATGGTTGTCCCAAAGAAAGGTACTAGTACGCTGCTGGCCCGTCCATGTAGAGTTGCTTTTAGGTGAGCATTTGGTTCTTTGTTGCAGGTGGCTAGATTTCCAGCAGGGTCCAAGTGTGTTGTTGTTGTTGCTGGGTGCGCGTGCTGCGAGCGTGGTTGCTGTTTTCGCTCGTGCTGCGGTGGGGTTCGTCATTGGCCTGCACGTCCGTGTGGGTATGTCGCGAAGGCTGAGAGAGCCTATGTGTGGTGTGGCCTTCACCGGTGCAGGGTTGTGGTCTGCGAAACCCGATGAAGGTGTCCTTTCCTTGTTAGGTGTCCCCCTTGTTGTTGGGGTGTGTCCTTGTTGGATGTCCCCCTTGTTGTTGGGGTGTGTCCTTGTTGGATGTCCCCTTGTTTTTGGGGTGTGTGTTGTGCTAGCTGCGTGTTTGGCCTTGTGTGCCTGTGCGCCGTTGTGCGCTGTGCTCTGCTTAGTCAGCATCTTTGCTCGAGCTAAGCAGATGCTTGTGTGCCGTGTTGCACCGCTGGTTGAGCGCTGCGACACCTGTCAGTGGTTGTTGTCGGCTTTGTGCTGGCTGGTTGCGAACTCTGGTGAGGTGTTCCCAGAGTTCTTCTCTGTTGGTTCTGGTGGAGGTGAGGTTTTCTCCAGAACCGTGTTGTGCTTGTTTTTGGTTGCGTTCGCGTTGCTCTCTGGTTTGAGGTGCATCCCTGGGCTGCTTGGGATCTGGTGTTGTTTTCCCAAAACCGTTGGATGTTGTCCTGGGGAGTGTTGCTCTCAGGACTGTTCCGGGCTTGTTTATTTCGATTGTGGTGCTACCTCAGGGTTGAGGTATGCTGCTGTTGTGTTGGCCGTTGGGTTCTGGTGGGTTTTCCCAGAACGGTGCCTTGGTGGTTCTGGTGGAGGTTCTCCTAGAATCAGTTTGTATTGCTTCCACTGTCTGTTGTGTTCTCTCTGTTGGTCATGTGTTTTGGCCATTTGGTTGAGCTGCATTCTGGTGATGTTTTCCTAGAGCTGCTCTTGGCACTTTGGGTGGTGGTTCTCCCCAAAGCTGCCTTGTGTTGTTTTGGCTGTCGCTGCTCTCTCGGTGGAGATGAGCTGTCGTTGTTGCCGATTGGACTGTCTGTGTGACAGTCTGTTTGGGCGTTGTCGGTCAAGGTGTGATGCCTTTGACCGTATGTCTAGCCGTGGTGTTGGCCAGTTGCCTTCCTGTTCATTTGCGCGTTCTCGGCTGTACTAGTGGGACTTCGCGCGTCCCCCTGGTTTAGAGGTTTGCTTCATTTCTCGTGCCCTGCGTGCTCTGCCAGATGGTAGTCTGGTGAGTGCCATGGGTGTCTGGCTGGTTATGCTTCTATGGAAGAGCCAGTCTCGTTTAGTGTTTTCCCTTGTGTGTGGAAGAGACTCGTTGTGAGCATTCTCCCCCCTTGTTTTTCCATTGGTTGCTCGGGGTGGTGGTGCTTCCACATAGCATTGGTGCCATGTCGCACACCGTGGCGACCTTTGTGGCGAAGGTCCCTCCCCTTGTGCTGTCTTGAGGTTGAGCTGGTCACTCCCCTCATGCGTGTGTTTTCCTTGTGGTGCGATAGGTTGTAGTGACCTATTGTCACGTCTCTTGCCATGCTGGTTTCTTGTTGCCTGACTGGACAAGGTAGGGCAGCGTGCCCTGTGTTCAGTGTGAGGTAGCACCGATTTTCTATTGTTTGGCTTGCTTGTGCAAGCTTCGTCCTGGTGTGTGTTTTTTGCTTGTGCCTCAGCTGTGCTTGGAGCTGCTTGTCGCTGCCTCGTGTGTGGCCCTCTCCGCCTGCATGGTGGGAGTGGTGGCTTGTGTTTGTGCGTTTCTAAGAGCCAATAGGGTTGTTGCTCTTATGAAGCTGCTTGTTCTCCGTGTGTTCTACTTGTGTGGGTCTCTGGTGGAGATTCCCTTTTGGTTGGCCTTGAGTCGTTTCAGGCCGTTGGTGCGGTTGTGTACTGCACCTGGAGCGTGTTTCTTTTTCGATGATTTGTGTCTTTGTGCCTGGAGGGTTTGTGGCCGGTGTGGCCTGTTCTACCCTTTTTGGCTTGCGGCTTCTTGCGTGTGGCTTCTGGTAGGTCTCTTGTGGAGAGTCCTCCCTTTTAGTCGTGTTGTTTCGGCCGTTGATGCAACTGTGTTGCATCTTGCCGAGTTTTGGTGCTTGTGGTAGCACCCTCTGCTAGTGTTCAAGTGGTTTGTTTTCGTACCGTCTGGAGCCCTGGGTGCGTTTGTACCTTGGGTGGCTTCTGGTGCTTACGTTGGCACCGTGGGTGGTGCCGGGTGTCTTGATCGTAAACATCGTACGTCGTTTCACGAGTTTACTCGGTGTTCAAGGCGTTGAGCTTTCCGCCTCTGGGACACTTTGTGCTGGCCGTGCCTTTTGGCCGTACCGTTACCGCTGCGAGGTGGCTACTTTGTCTTGTCTAGGAAGCCCTATCGGTGGTACGCCAGGCTTTGGTCGTGGCCGGTGTCTGGGTTTTCCTCTCTCGCTTTGGGGAGCGAGCGTGCCCAGTTGGGATTCCCTGTTTCGGTTTGGGTCCCATTGAGGTCGGCGTGTTGTCCTCGACCTTTGCAGTTGTTTCGATTCCCGTGTAGTTCGCCGATGTCTTGGGATGCTTGGCCTTGCCAACATCAGACGTCTTCTTTAGTTTTGCCTCTATGCATGTGCCTGTGGAGCAGGTGTTTTAGCTTTATGTGGCTTCACAGTCGTTGTGTGTCGTTGTCGAACTACGAGGATGATCTGGATGGGACCTAGTGGTGTCGGCGGACACTGCTTCGCTCGCCGTGGTTTCTCCACATGCATGTTTTTTGCTTGGCTTTGGGTCACCATTAAGAAACTCTCGTTTGGCCTTGCCGTAGGTGCTAGCTGTTGCTAGTTGTGCAGAGCCATCCAGCGGAGTCTTATGGATGACCTCGGTTGTCGTCAGTAGCTAGGACCTCTGTCTTGTCATTGGTGACAGAGGGAGTTACTGATCGGTTGGTCTCAACAGTGTGGCTGTTGAGGGCTCTGTCGTGGTTTTCGGTTGGCGTTTTCAGTATTTTTGGTCGGCTTGGTGCGCGCCGTGCCTATGGAGTTGTCGACATCTACTTGTGTGCTCTGCTCCATTATTGTGCGCCCTGTGAGCTATCGGATGTCTGGTTTGGCGCTCCCTTTGTGGCATGGTCGTGGTGGTGACCACCGGGAAGTCGTGGTGCGACTTAGTGGTCCCTTCGCACCTGTTGTTTTCTTCGACCGGGTTTCGCCCTTGATTTCGAGGATGAAATTATTTTTTCGTTGGATGTATTGTAACATTTCGGGCTTTCTAGCTTTATGTTGTGTGTGGGATGACTGGCCTTGTCGCGACGGAGGTGCCCGTCGCGACAGTCATCCCTGTTGCGACCACCTTCTGCGTCACGTTCTCGTCGCGCCCGGTCAACGGGTCGTGACAATGTTCTACTTTTTGGTCCTTTGACAGGTGTCTGCCGCCTGTCAGGGTGGCATGCGGGTCAAGGCGACCTGTCAGGCTATCGCGGCGCCAAGGTAGGGCGCGTTCTGGTCATGGTCTGGGCCGCCGTCGCGATAAGGTTAGTATCGTAACGCCCCGCCCAATCGCGTTTTAGGAGCCGCAGGCTAAAAGCCTGGGCCGACTCTCCCTTTCTCTCCTTTTAGCATTTCCTCCCCTTTTCCTACTCCTCTCCGAGGAGGAGAGGTCTCCTCCTTCTTCTCCGGCGGTTGGAGGTCGGAGGTGCCGGCGGCGGCTCGTGCGAGCTTGGAGCGGCGGCGAGGAGCGAGGAGGTGACGGCCGTGGCTTCGTGAAGTCCCCTTTAGGGGTTTCGGTTCTTCAAATGTGTAGGGATGCTTGTGCCCTTTCTTGTTAGTGTGGATTGGAGGTCCTAATGGGTGTTTGCATGCTTTTACTACTTTCACCATGATCCCCTCCCCATGTTTGTGTGTTTGTTGTTGTGTGGGGGACCCCAGGACGTAGCATCCCGGCGGTCTGCCTCCTAGCTAATGTCGCGACCGCCGAGCGCGTCGTGACATCAGATGAGGCGTCGCCCCGGTCGGACGCGACCTTATCGCAGCGCGGTTGCCCATCGCGATAAGAGTCGTGTCGCAACCTGATTGCCCGTCACGACAAGGTTGTTGTCGCGATGCTCTGCCTTGTCGCGACTAGGTTGTCACGGCCTGTGTTCCTATCATGTCAAGAGTTTTGTTGCGATGCGTTTTCCCACCGCGACCTACTTGTCGCGGTTGCCCTACCCGTCGTGATGGGATCGCATTGGGCTAGGAGGGCGTGACAAGACCTGGTCTGCCTTGGGTGTTTCCATGGCCACGGTTGGCGTGTCGGTGTGTGCCCCAGGGCAGGGTGTGCTGTAGCAACCTGAATTTTTACGAAAAATAAAAATTTAAATAAAGAATTTAAGGCCTAGCTAAATGGATATTTAAATAGAGTATTAAATAAAACCCATTAAATGGAAAGGAGTAATGGGCTTTGCTTAATGGATCTTCTAGAATTTATTGGGTCAAAAATATGAATTTATAAAGGGAGAATAATAGGAAAATACCCTAAATTCGTAACTAAATTGTTACCTAAATAGAAAAGGGATATTTAATGCATTAAATAGGAAGTTAGAGTTGGAATTGGATTCCTAAACCTACCCCATATGAGTTAGCACGAATTTGGATCTTTTCCAAGTCTAAATAGAGATTGGAAAGCAAGAGAGGAAAGGTGGAGTTAGGAAATCTCGGAATTAAGAGGAATTTGAGTAGTAGTAGGAGTAGGAACTTGTGTTTACATAAATACACCTCTTAAAACCTCTTGGCTGACCCTAGCTCGTGCCAAGGGATTCCTGGACCAGGAGGAGAGGCCAAGGAGGAGGAGATTTTGTGGGAAGAAGAACCTTTCAAGCTCTCAACCCCGTTCTTCAAGTTCTAGCCCTAGAAGAGGATATCGAGTCAAGGTAGGCATTCTCACAAGAAAAAATCCTAAAATTTCGTCTGTAGATTGTTCAATACATCAGGAACAAAACCCTCAAATTTCATAATTTTCCATTGAGCCAATATTTTCTTCTTGAATTTAGAAGTTCTGCAACTCTCTTGATCCCGAGCCCTCTTCTTAACTCTTGATCTCTATGTAGACTTGATCCCATGCTACGAAATTTTTACTGTAGATACTTCTTGTTGTTAGGGATTATTTGCCCCCAAAAAGCCTAAATTTCATTGAGCATGTTGCTCGAATTAAATCAGTCTTGCTCTCTATGTCATGTTCTGTGTTACTCGTTGTTGTTCATGCTCAAACCATGTTCAAACCATGCTCTCTCTCAGATTCTGATTTACTGGAAGTACCCTTACATGTCTAGTTTAATTTTCAACTGGTTTCATGATTTTTCGTTGACTATATAATTAGTTATGATTTTCTAAACGACCCTGTATCAAAAATTGAAATCCCTGGTCCGCAATCCAAGGTCTGGTCTGACTTCTGTCAGAGTCAGGCGCAGACAACCAGAAGGCGACACCTCGATATGTCGTTTTCTGGGGCATGATTACGACAGCCTCCCTGTCGCGACCAAGAAGGCGACAGGCGAGCCGTCGCGTTCTCAGTACCCGATTTGCAAGCCCTATCGCGACCCGTACAAGACCCTGTCGCGTTCACCCGGCCGTCGCGACAGTACCTATGTCGCGATCTGCCTACCCTGTCGCAATCATCATTGGGCTATGTCGCCTTCACAGAGATTTGGTGAAAAACCCATGAAAAATATTTTTGTCGCTTTCTAAATAATCCTTACGCCTTCTTACGGTTATACCCCCAGTAAAAACCCTACTTAAAAAGGATGCTATATTGAATGATTTAAAATACATGTTCACGACTTATTCTAGCTATGATTTCTCTTACACATGCACACACATGAACCATCCATTTATGGCTGAAATCTTGCAGAAAATATCTCATTAGGTATCTGGAAAATCATTGCAATAAAGTATATTAATTGCCCTATTTTTAAAGGACTTGTATTTGTTTCTTGCGTTCTTTATATTCCGATATCGACACTCCACTGTCCTAGAATTCCTCTAGAACGTCGAGCACCTGTTTTATATACACACTTTTCTTGGCTTGTGGTGAACTCTCCGTCGGATATTCCTTTCGCCGGACTAGTGAACTCTTGCACAAGGCCTCCGTAAGTCTCCTCTGATCATGGATTCCCACATGGTCGACGAGCCGGTTGTACCCTAATACCTATGATACCCTTTAGGGATCTATATGATCCAAACGGCTATTAGAGATTCACTCTCGTCTTAAATCACGCCAGACCTCTGAACCTATGCATAACAAGGCCAGTGGTAGGGTCGTGAGTTCCACCTGAGTGCTAACACCAAGTGCGCGTGTTGTGCAACTGTTACTATCGCCTGATTACTCGACGTATTACATGCAATGTCCATTAGCTCTCATCTATACTCTACTCGCTCACCTACTCACGTTCACTCCACTATCTCATCTATTCATCTAGTGCTCTTATCTATTTCTTGGTACTCTATATTGGCCATTGACTGATTGTCTAAAGATAAACAATATAACCAATGCTTGGCAATATATAAAGGGTCCGATCTGGTCATGGGATGTGCGCCCGAAAGTGCTAGTGCCCATGGGAGTTAAATGATCAGAGTGTTTGGCATTACACTCAAGTGCTATCTATCTCGACTATCTATATGACAATCAAAACACAAACGTGCTATACTCTCTCGATGTTTAGAATGACAAACAAGTGCTATACTCGTCGTGCTATTACCATACTTGTGCTAGTTGTGCTATGGCCATCCTGCTATTCGTGCTATACTCGATACTTGTGCTATTTTTGGAAACTATACTCGATCTCGTGCTATTGTGCTATCTTGTTACCTGTTGTGCTATCTCTTACTATATTTTGACTCTCTTGTACCTGCTATCTTTAGACACTCTGCCGTTAAAAGCATTAATTATTTAAAGCCTGCTTGAGCCTGAGATTTAAGTCCTACTGGGCGTTATCGCTCACCCTACGTTATTTGATGTTGTGTTCTCAGGTGAGGCCGAGGATGACACATACACTCACGAGGAAGGGAATGACCAAGAGTGAAGCCAGGAGTACCCTTGAGTCATTATGTTATCTTAGAGTTGTAGTTAGTTATTTCCTTTTATTGCAATGTAATTGGGCCCTATAGAATGGCTCTGATATTAGTGGTTGTAACTAGACATTGGAAAAGTATTAATGAGAAAGAATTGCTTTAGTAATATTCACTGTGCAATGGTTTGATGTCTAGTACTCGCTCTATACCTTTTTCTTGCAACTGCCTTCGCACTCCGATATTCCGCGTCGGGGCGTGACATGTGCCCTTAGGACCTTCTGGTGGGAAAGCGGCAGGTTGCCTCCCGGCGTTCACTGACCGAAGGTGACACCTTCGTGGCTGTGTCCTAGCGGCTGTGCTAGGAGGCTCGCGTCTGTCTAATAATCGATTGTCTGTTTGTCAATCGATTACTGGAAGAGCGATGGTTTCTATTCTGTCTGTATTACTCTGGTTTCTCGGGCCGTGCCTTGTGTGCCGGCGTTGGCCAACGACCCTTTTGGAGGTTGTTCCGGAAGGGGTGCCGTGCGTGCCTGTGCCAGCTGGGCTTGTCTTAGTTATAAGTCAGCTGTGTTGTTTCTGTGGTGGTTGCCACGCCAGTGTTCTCTTTCGCCCGGTGCTCGGCACTTGAGGGCTTGTCCGCGAGATAGGTTGTTACCATTTTCTGGGACCCCTAGCCCCGCGCGCCTGTGTCAGAGGGTGTTGCTCCAGAAGGCGGGCATGGTCAAGTCTCAGACTTGGAGCAGAAGGGGAAAACGGTGGGGTAGTGACGTGAGCCGTTTGTAGAGCTCTCTTAGCTGGTTTGGGTCTCCGAGGTGGTTTGGCGCTCGTACGGTGCAGACCAGCTAGTCCTTCTCACTGCCTCGCTCTGCGTTGGTTTTGGAGCCACGTAGGGAGGTCAGGCGTGGGGCCGTAGCTCGACCGGGCTGCGGTGGTTTGTGGTTGTGTTCTTGACTGTGGCTCACTAGCCTCACTCTATCTAGGGAGGTTGTAGGCAGGAGTCGGCAACCGGCGTGCTGGAGGAGTGGACTGTGTGCCCTCCTCTTAGCTGCCTGTGGCGGTGGCTTGGTTGCACTTGCTGTGACGGTGTTTTACGTTGTTTCTAAGAACAGTTTCTCATTGCCCTAGCTTGCACGGTGGTTGTACCCTAGCCGTGTCTAGTTCCGTGGGCTTGGTTGTTGGCCTCGTGGGTCGTGTTTAGTGGTTTCCGTTCTGCGGGTTCTCTCGGGGTGTCGAGTGCTGACACCCGACTGCTATTTCGGTAACTCGTGCCTTGGTGCCGTTCATGGTGGCACCAGTAGGTGTAGTTCCCTGACCTCGTGGAGTGTCCGAGGTGGAGGTTGGTTCTGCTTGTGGACCCTCGACCTTGTGGAGGTCTGAGGTGGCTGTGTCTGTGGTGAGACGTTGTTTCTCACATGGTTGTTTGGTGTCTCTTGTGGTGACACCTAGTTGTTCCTTCCCGACCTCGTGGAGGTCTGGGATGTTGGGTGCTTGTGTCGTGAGACTCTGGTCTCACGTGGTCGCTCCGGTGTTCCGTGAGCTTCTTTCTCTCGGTGGGTGTGTGCCGAGGGTTTGCTTCCGCATTGTGTTGCTATGGACCGACTCTGGTTGTGGGTTGTGGCGTTGCTCTAGTTGCTTCCGCATGTGTTCGACTCCACTGGTTCTGCGGGAGTCGTCTTTGGCCTGACCCGGGTTGTGGTTAAGGCGTTTCTCAGTTTCTGCTGCTTTGTAGTACTCTGTGGTAGGCATTTTCCCGCTTTACTACTTTGTAGAGTAGTTGCTTTCACTTTGTTGGAGTTCCTGCTGCTCTGGCTAGTAAGGGACTGGTAATCCCTACTGAGCCTTGTTCGCAAGGCTCACCCCCTACTCTCTTTAGGTAGGGACTCGCTGTCGTAGGAGTTCGTTGCCGGACGATCGTAGTGGCAGTTTGTTGCACCGTGCGTTGTCAGTAGTGTGAGTTGTGAGCGTGAGTGCTCTTGTAGCGTGACTTGAGAGTGGTCTTTTTGCAAGTCCTCGGGGTATGCCCCTTAAGGACTACGCCTTTTTTCTATACCTATATTTTTATTTGGGACATGTTGTACTTAATTTCTTTATTAATGTACAATATTTCTTATTATAGTTATTTGAATTCATTGCTTATCTCACTGGACTAAATTCTAACCCTTCCAGGTCTTCGGATCCATGGGTGGCGGCACGACCATCGGGGGTCCCTAGCGGGGGTCCGGGAGGTCGGGTCGTTACAGAGCTCCTCTCTTTCTTTGAGTGTATATGGAGTTGAGGTTCCTCACACGATGTACACTCTTAAAAAAAAATCTTCAGGAAAGCTCTCTTTCTTCTTCAGCCTTGCATCATCTTTTATATGAGCAGCTTTGAACAAATCCGTTGGAGTTCTATCCGTTGCTCATCTTCTCTTTCTTCTGATATTTTGTGGTCTACGAGGTCTGCAAGCATAGAAGAAAGTGTTTAGATAAAAGAGTATCTCTGTCAAAAATGTTCATACCTCTATGTTTCCCGTTGCCACCCAGAAGTAGTAAGTAACCCCCTTTTTGTTGGCAGGAAAGAAGAGATCTAGAGAGATAAGCAAAAAGATCTCCTGTCAGAAAGATAGAAGATTACGCAAATCAATAATATTTGACTTTTTCACTAGATGCCAAAAGACATTTTGAAATATAAAGGGAATCTATGTTTAAGTGATCAAATCCATGTTTTCAAGCAAATCGATGTTTAAGTGATCAAATCCATGTTTTCAAGGGAATTGATGTTTAAGTGATCAAATCCATGTTGAAATCCATGTTTTCAAGCGAATCCATGTTTGAACAGAATCCATGTTTGAAGCGAATCGATGTTTCACTTATGAAATCGATGTGAGACCAAATCGATGTTTCACTTATGAAATCGATGTTTTCAACAGAATCTATGTTTTCATAGAATCGATGTGGCACTTTAGTGCAAAACACACAGCGATAATTCCATAAATTTATATTTATTAGGAAAAACATAATATTGAATATATTTAATTAATCACATAAATTTATATTTGTTAGGAAAATATATTATTAAATATATTTATAATATTTAGTTAATCATAAATTTTGTTATCACCAAAATATAAGGGTAAAATATAGAGTGGTTCAACAATCTCCCCCTTTTTGGTGATGACCAAACTTATGAGAATTTTCTGACAAAAATACTTAAAGCATAGAAAATACAGAAAATTCATAGATAATGCATACTCTCCCCCTTTTTGTCACTAACCAAAAAGGAAGGATCTTACCATGCATTCTTTTCCCTTTTGTGAAAATTTCTTACCATTTAGGGGTTCAACAATGATTGACATTAATGAATAACTCCCCCTTAGTCTGTGCTCCCTCTGAATGAGAGACTCCATCTGAATGAGACTTGCAAAAAATTGTTAGTAATACTAAAATTTAAAAATAAATAGTGACTACTCCCTCTTTAGATATGAGTTAGATGAAGAGTTGGCAGTCATTAATGCCTTGAGCACCCTTTGTTCCTGATGCTGCATGGCTATCCTGCAAACAACTTATTCAGAAGTAGGTACCCAAATCTTTTTGGGTCCTTGATGGTTAGATGCATAAGAATATCCTTTCGGAATCCATACTAGGTGCCTTGTTGTACAGGTGTTTACTGTGTGTCCTAATTTATTGCAATGTGAACAACAATGAATATAATTTGTTTTGTAGTTCTTATTTTCTTTGTAATGTCTGTCTAGAACACAATTTTTGGAAACCTTTTCTTTTATAGGGGCCTTTTTCTGAGACATTTGGTTTCTTTTACAAATTTTGGTAATGGATATTTTTTAGAATTATGACTTATTTTCCCTTTTTAGGAGGTTTGTATCCAAGACCATGTTTATTATTTCCAGATTTTGATCTTTTTAAGCATAGGGCTAAAGACGTTTTCCCTTTAGTTAATTTTCTAACTGATTCTTTTAAATAAATATTTTCTTCAGTTAGAGTTTTTAATTTTTCTTCTAACTCTGATTTTTCATTGTTTTTGCTTTTTAATTCTTCATTCAAGAGAGAATTATTTTCTTTACATTCTTTTATTTATTTTTCTAATTGTTCCATTTCGGATTTAAGATCTGAATTGGTATTTTCTAAGCAAGTAGTGTTATTTTTCAGAATTTTTAATTCTTTTACAACACCTTTATGTTTTTCATAAAGTTCATTAAAGATTTCTTCTAAGTCTTCAGACTCTGACCCTGAATCAGTGCATGAATCAACAAATGGGTCAGAATGTACCTCATCTAGTCCTACTATGAGGGATGGACTTTCCTGCTCCTTTTCAGAATCTGAGCTTGATGATTCTGATGTTGTGGGCTCATCATTTTCCCAAGCAGTCGCCATGACTTTTCTTTTGAATTTTTTGTGCCGCTTCTTGGATTTTTCTAGCTGACCAGTCTTCATGATTCTTGGACAATCTGGTCTCAGATGTCCAGGTTTTCTGCATTCCTAGCAGACTGGTTCTTTTTCCTTTCTCTCTTTCTTTTGGATCCTCCTTGATCCATTCTTCTTCTTTTTTAGAATCTTTTGAAGCTTGGACAGTACGTCATCTACATCACTGTCTTCAGATCCTGCATTTTTTGAGCTAGAAGAAGAGGAGGTGGAAGGAGTAGCTGTAACTTTAAGAGCATTAGTGAGTTTTTTCTTGGAAGAGCTTTCAGATAGCCGCTCCATATTGATTTCATGTGCCATGAGAGAGCCAATTAATTTATCAATGGAAAACTTGGTTAGATCATGGGCTTTTTCAATAGCTGTGACCTTAGGGGTCCATGAAATAGTCAAAGACCTAAGTATCTTTCTGAATGTTTCCTCATCAGAAAGAGTTTTACCAAGAGAACTTAGACCAACTACTATGCTTGAAAATCTATTATACATTTGAGTAATATTTTCGTTAGGAAGCATTTTAAATTGCTCATATTGTGAGACAAGAATATCTATTCTAGTTTGTTTTACTTTATCTGTTCCTTCATAGGTTACTTGCAGTTTGTCCCACATTTCTTTTGCAGATTTACATGCAGATACTCTACTAAATTCCTTTTTAGATAAAGCACAACATAAATAGTTCTTTGCTTTAAAATTTAGAGATAATTTATTCTTATCAGGTGCTGTAATGGCAGTAGTACCTTCAACAGGAACAACGAAAAAATCACCTACCTCTATTACCTACCACAGATCAAAGTCTGTGCCTCGAATGAAGGATTCCATTCTCATTTTCCAGTATTGGTAATCCTCTCCATCGAAGAGTGGAGGTCTGATGACTAATTGACCTTCAGCAAATCCTTGAGCTGCCATGGATCTTCCCTAAGATCGTTGGATCTTCTTGAATGATCAGAGAACCTTGCTCGGATACCACTTGTTGGCCCTTTTGGTACGACAACAAGCTAACTTAGAGGGGGGGGGGTGAATAGGTTTTTCTGAAATCTAAAAAATAAACTTAAACACAGAAAATTATCACTTGAAAGTTTGGTTAGTTGAGTGTGATAGAGAGTAGCAGTGCGGAAGTAAATAAACATTCACATAGCGGACACAAAGAATTTATCCTGGTTCGACCCTTCCCACATGGAAGTCCTACGTCCAGTCCCCAAGCAACCTCTTGAGATTTTACTAGCCAAGGGTATAGTCCCCCTCAAGGACAATATAACACCCAGCACCCCAGCTGGTCTTCTTCTCTTTCCCGGGCAAGAAGGCAACCCACTTCTTTTATAGGTCAAGAAGCCAACCTCCTGGTACAAACCCCGGTGCGGTTCTGCTAGACTTAAACCCCCAGCTAGGTTCTACACTGTATATAGTCCTACAGATAAATTATGAACCATTCAGCAGGCTCTTAGCAGTCCTATGAATACCCACCTGCAAAACGCCCTTATGCACTGCCCCACTTACCTGCTGCAACAATTTCTGACCACAAATAATTCAGATGACACATGGATCTGGTGTTTGAACTCCAATGGTAAATTCACCACTAAATCTGTCCGGCTTCTCCTCCAACCTGAAACCTCCTAGAAATGGAAAACCCTGTGGTCTCCTTACATACCCCTCAAATGGTCTATCTTTCTGTGGAGAATGATCCAGAACCTCATCCCGGTTGATGGGACAGTCCAAGGAAAAGGCATACCATTGTGCTCTAAATGCTCCTGCTGCGTCGATAATCAACCTGAAAGCTTGATGCACCTGTTTTTCAAGAGTAGCACATCAAATCAAGTGTGGGCAGATCTATCTAATCTCCTGAATTTTAAGAACATGGAAATTTCTGATGTGGCTGAGGGTGTGACCTCTTACCTTACACAGCCGGACATCTCCAATGCTACTGAGCGGCTAAAAAGATGCACATTCATGGCAGTTTTGTGGGAGACTTGGTGCAGCAGAAACAAGGCGAGATTCCAAGGCATGACCATGTCAGCTAAGCACATAACCAACATAAGTCTGATGTTTGTCCGAGCCATATGTATTTCTGCCAACTTCCAAAAGATCCCTCAGCCGTGGCCAGCTGTTCTCTGCCAGACCCCAAGTGGAAGTGGAAATTTGAAAGCTATGGAACTCAAAACTGCTAGATGGCTTACACCCCCCGGGGGGAGATTAAAGGTAAATGTTGACGGTGCTTTTAACATGCAGTCAGGTGAGGCTGGAGATGGTGGTATCCTCAGGGACTACAATGGTGATATGCAATGGGCGTTTGCCATCCCCTACTATGATCTGAAAACCAGTCTAGCTGCTGAGGCCCTCACATTAAGGATGGCCTGCGGTTGTGCTACAAAATGGATGCCAGTGAGGTGCAGGTTGAGACTGACTCTTTAAACCTTGTGCATATTGTTACTAAGCAAACCCCCAGGCCATGGGATCTCTCCTTCATTTTGCAGGAGATAGTTGTTATCGCTGCTAAGGTCAAGGCAGAAATCATACATGTCCCGAGGGAAGGCAACAAGGTGGCAGACTGTCTTGCAGAATTTACAGTTTCTTGTGTTTGTTTCACTCTCTTGGACCGTTGGGCTGACCTCCCCAGCAATGTAATGGATTCCTGCTGCCATGATAAGGCAGGACATCCACCCAGGAGCCCCGAGTCCATTTTGTACTCTTCCCCAACCCCCTTTCTCCACACTCTTAAATGAAAATTTCCTTAGCCGTCTGGTGAAGGTAGTGGCACCCTCAGTGCGAGGACGTCCCTACCCTCTCCTTGGTTTGGCTAGATAGAAAAAAAAGAAAACGCCAACGACTACACTGACCAACTCTTCACACAGGAAGAGACTCACTGTATACAGTCCTACAGCTGGACAGAAATCTTTCTTAGAAAAGAAAGAACAGACCGAGAGCTATTACAAGATAAACACTAAGAACTCTAGGTCTCAGCCACAGAATCTCCCCCAGATTTACAATGACCACAGAGAGAGAGAGAAGAGAGGAAGGCTTGAAAGCTTTGAAACTCCTGCTGTGAAAATCTTCTCTTGATTTGGCTCAAGCTCCTCTCTTTCTTTGAGTGTATATGGAGTTGAGGTTCCTCACAGGATGTACACTCTTAAAAAAAAATCTTCAGGAGTGCTTTCTTTCTTCTTCAGCCTTGCATCATCTTTTATATGAGCAACTTTGAACAAATCTGTTGGAGTTCTAGCCGTTGCTCATCTTCTCTTTCTTCTGATATTTTGTGGTCTACGAGGTCTATAAGCATAGAAGAAAGTATTTAGATAAAAGAGTATTTCCGTCAAAAAGGTTCATACTGTTGCCCATTTGACGAGCCCAGAGGGGGGGTGAATGGGTCTTTAAAAATATTCTACAAGATACCTGTAACCAAAAATACTTACACAAGAATTCTTCGAAGGAGGTTAGTGACTGTTAGTTCAAATATCAAACACACAAAGAAGACAATCACACAACACAGAATTTATCCTGGTTCGGACCTCCTTTCCTTAGGAGTCCTACGTCCAGTCCCTGAGGAACAACTCAGGATTTCACTAACAAGGGTACAGTCCCCCTAAGGACACTACAACACCCAGCTCAGCTGGTCTTCCTTCACACCTGAAGGGAATCACAACACCGTGGACACCTCACCAGGTCTTCCTTCACAACCGAAGGGAACTACACCCTGGATGCCACCAGGTCTTCCTTCACAACTGAAGGGAACTACACCCTGGATGCCACCAGGTCTTCCTTCACAACTGATGGGAACAACAACTCAAAGAGAATTGAATGAAATTCAAGCCCCTAGATCAAGCTTTTGACAAGCAAGGATCTGAAGCAACCAGTGCTGAGAGCAAAGATCTAACGCAAGTTACACTCTCAGAACTGCATGGGCTCTCTTAGAAAATCTATTACAGCACAGAGAGCGAAGAGCTGAAGGTGATGAGGAAAAGTAAGATGCTTGGCTCTAGACTTTCTTCAGAAGATTTGAATGCTTGAATACTCGTTGTCTTTCTTCTGTTCTTCTAACTTGTATTTGTATCTTCAATTCGAAATAAGGACGTTGAAGTATCCGTTGTCTCTCTCTTGAGTAGTCGTTAGACTGTATGACCCCTGGAGTCTTGGAAGCTTCCAGTCAACAGTCTTTTGATCACTTGAGCACGCAAAGAGATGAGATCTTCAGGAATATCCGTTGGCTTTTATTTGTTTAACGTTGTATCATGAAGCTAGATCAGAGGTCTGCACAAATGTCAATCTCAAATAGCAGACAGCTAAGCTGTTTCTGATGTCAGTCAACGTCAGTAGCAATAGACATGAAAATAGTAATGCCAAATAGCTTAAGTCTAAAAGACGTAATCAGAGTAAGCACGATAAAGGATGATATTGTCTGCATGCATGCAGAGATACGTTCAGATCTCATAAATGCAAAAGCGTCAGAGAGATGACTACGTGGACTTTGACTAGTCAACGCTTTTAAGATGAATAAGATATCAAGATATGAAATCAATGACTATATGACTTATGAAATCATTATGAGTCATAGCAAATCGTTATGTGACAGAAGATATATCGTGAACACTTAATGAATCGTTGCACAAAGCAAATTGATGTGTTTATGAAGAAATTGATGTGAAATACTTAACAAATCATTATACAAAGCAAGTTGTTGTGAATTCTAAAGAAATCGTTATGGTAACATGAAGTCGTTACAATAAGCAAGTCGTTGCGAGTTCTAAAGAAATCATTATGAATACTTATCAAGTCGTTATGAACTCTAAAGAAATCGTTATGGTAACATGAAGTCGTTACAATAAGCAAGTCGTTGCGAGTTCAAAGAAGTCGTTACAGTAACTTATGAAATCGTTGTGACAGGCAAGTCGTTACGGGTTCTAAAGAAATCGTTACGGTAACTTATAGAGTCGTTGTGACGAGCAAGTCGTTACAGGCTCTAAAGAAATTGTTGCGACGACTTATAGAGTCATTGCGACAGCAAGTCGTTACGGGCTCTAAAGAAATCGTTATGGTAACTTATAGAGTCGTTGTGACGAGCAAGTCGTTACGGGCTCTAAAGAAATTGTTGCGACGACTTATAGAGTCGTTGCGACAGGCAAGTCGTTACAGACTCTAAAGAAATCGTTACGGTAACTTATAGAGTCGTTGTGACGAGCAAGTCGTTACGGGCTCTAAAGAAATCGTTACGGTAACTTATAAGTCGTTGTGACATCGACTTGATTGAAATAACATGACTTTTCAGTCTTGTAAGGAAATCGTTGCGATCAATTATAGAATCGTTACGGCATCGATTTGTTTGAGACAACATGATTTTTCAGCTAGAAAGGAAATCGTTATGGCCTTCAATAGAAGTCGATATGGACTTAGAAAAATCATGTTGAAAAGATTAAGGCTTCAGAGAAGTAATGCATACCTTTATTGGCTTGTTTGACCTTGGTATTTTTCCTGTGCTTAAGACTTATGAAATATTCATTAGATATAATTGATAAACTTTTGTTTGGTTTTGTTAATCATCAAAATATATATGTAATTAATTAGAATTACATGGGGACAGACTGATCATCAATCTCCCCCTTTTTGGTGATGACAAAACTGAACAATAAGCATGGATAAAAAGTATCTGAAATTTGTTCTAAAGAAATGACATGCTAGTTTTCTTCCCTTAAAACTAGTGGATGAATATTTCAGACATGCTAAGTATTTTCTCCCCCTTTTTGTCATTAAGCAAAAAGCGAACGGAGACAAAGAAAAGAAGAGAAAGATTGGTCCACATAAGCAAAGAGATTTTATTAATTCTGTGGAGGTACAGGTAAGTAGAAAGCAGGAGACAAAAGAGAGGCAAAATGGGAGATGGTTTCCCATGCCTGTGCTTCCTGTTCTTCAAAATGGGTTTTAAAAACTCCAAAAGGTATAGAGTAGGATGGTCCCATAGTGGAAGCCATCCGTTTGAGATGAAGATCTAGGTGCTGGTAGAGAAGATCAGCATATGCATCCTTGTCCATGTTCATCTTGAGGAAACGCCGAGTCCCAAAGCTGGCACAGGAGAGGAATTGGTCCATTGTTACAGGATAGTGGTTGTGGTTATCTCTGAGAGCCTTGTGAAGAGCCACATAGACTTTGTATCTTTCCTCCCAGACTTTGAAGGGGTCATCAACAAGATGAATGGAGTTCATATCTAGGAAAGTAGCTGGAGAAATGGCGGGTTTGCCTTCCCTGGCCTGAGCTTCATTGATGTCAAACAGCTGCTGAGCTGACAGGGGGTAGAACTTGGACCATTCAGAAGATGTGAGTCTTTCACATTCAGACAGAATAGGGGCTAGAACTTCAGCACTTACATGCCCCTGGTGATATTCCCTAAATAGGAATCTAGGAAAAGCAACCAGGCAGCCTTTCTGCACTTTAATTCTGCCCATTACTCTGGCAAACCGTTCAAAGATAATGGATCCTACAGAGGACTCCATGACAAGGAAATGGATTTGCGGAAGAGCTATTTCTTCTGGTACTTGAAGGGTAGCAAAATCTACCTGGACATCTGAAGTATGAGAGATATCTGGAGAGAGAGCTGAAATGGCCCTTTTGAACTGGCAGAGCTGAACTTCAGGAAGACGATGGACATATCTGTAGTTGTTGAACAACACATAGTGCCTGACCATCTTAATTTCCTTTTGAATGAAGGGAGCCCAAAGCTCTTGGTGATACATCCTGAACCACTCAGATAGGGTCAGGGAGTGGTCCCTTGGAGGAAATCTGGCAGATTTGGCAAGAATGAATTTCTTTAGGAGATCCTTGTGACTTTTGCCCCACTGCTCTTCAGATTTGGAGTGAGCAAGAGAGAAGATTTTGGACTTTTCGGATTTTGAAAGAGAAGTGTAGGGTAGAATGGTGTTCAAATGATCTGTGAGATTTTGAAAGGGAAGGTTGATGATGGTGGCAAAAACAACTTTGGAAAGGTATTCCCTATACAGTGGGTTATGTTTGTTGTCCACTGTGAGAGAAAACCACAAAGGTGGGTATTTGGGGTCAGAGGAAGAGGAGGAAGTAGAAGTAAGTTTCCTTTTCTTGGGGGCAGGACTAGAAGGGTCTGCCCTGTGAATATGTTCCCCAACTTTCAACACAGATCTGAGGATCCCTTCCTCAAACTCATCCTTTATCTTTTCCATAAAGGGAGAGTTGAGTTGAGCTCTTTCAGGTATGATAGTGATGAAAGAGGGTGGAGGAGTAGGATGAAGAAAAGAGTGAGAAGAAGTAGGGAGGTCATCAACTGGTCCAAGGGAGGGACCAGAGGAGGAGGAGGATGCTCCAGCTGAGGATGCTGGAGGGGCCTCATGTATAGGAGAAGGAGAAGGAATGGAAGTAGAGGAGGCAGGAGTTGAGGTTGATTGAGAAGGAAATGGAGTGGGAGAAGAAATAGGTCTAGATTGGGGCTTCTTGAAAGTCTGAGGAGCAGGAGGAGCTGTAGGAGCTGAGGGTGGTGATGGTGGAATGGGTGTGTGAGAGGGAGAAGAGGGAGCTGGGGGCTTGGATGCCAAGAACTCATCTGCCTCTGTCTGCACAGACTCACTCACCAACGGCCCTGATGGCCCTGACCCTTGCTCAGATGGCCCTGGTGGCCCTGCAACCTGATCAGCTGGCACTTCTGGCCCTACCTCTTCTGGTTCTGCTGCTGCTGCTGCTGCTGCTTCTGGTGCTGGCCCTGATGGCCCTGATTCTTGGGCTTGGTCAGCAGGAGGAGGAGGAGGAATGTGATCTCCAACCACCTTCAGAATTTTCTCTAGCATCTCCTTCATGGTGCCCATTTCTTTATTAAACCACTTCATGGCATTTCTCACACTCGCCAATTCCTTGGAGGCTGAAGCTTGGCTCATGAAGATTGAATTGGTGTCTGCCTGAAGAGAACATAAGATTTGTCCTTGAGCATCAAGTCTCTCTATTACAGGCTTCAGGTTGATTATAATCTTCTGCTTTACTGGCCTTTCAAAGGGAGTATTTGACAACATTGGAATTTCAGATTCTACTTCTTTCCCTTTATTCTGAGCCTCTGAAGCTGGAGAAGGCTCATCATCATCTGAACTGGAGGAGCTGGCTGTCTCCCCTTCTCTGACATCTTCTGAGCCACGAGGGATATTATCATTTTCTGGTGCAGAGCCCACTGGTTGATCAAGGTGATCTCCTTCTTCTGCTTCATTGTCCTTTGACTGCTCCCCCTGAGCAGGAGCTTCTTCTTCATTTGATACCTGCTCCCCCTGAATGGGAGCATCCGCCAATACAGAGTCACCCTGACCATCTGGGTGCTCTAACTCTACTGGTACATCTTCCATTTGAACATCAAAGTGGCCTGATGCCACAGCCTCTTCAGCAACACTCCCACAAGCTTCAGGAGCACTTGAGGTGAAAGGAATCGAATCAATAATGTCTGAAAGAATAGATGCAACTACAGTTGAGGGTAGTGGGTCCTCAACTGGAATAATGTCCTCTGGGAGAATATCCTCAATTCTCCTCTCTGCAAAGATTTGAACTGATTCTTCTGGAAATTCTGAAGCTGCTACAGACACTCTTTCTTCTTCTACTGCACTTTCAGACTGGACTTCTGCTATAGAGGGGCCTGAAGATTCTGCTGCTCCAACTGCTGGAGGTGAAATTGACTCCACTGGCAAATCTGGAATCATATCCGCTGATCCCATCTCCTGATGAACAACTGAGGTGTCGTCGATGATGGCTTCCCCTTCAGCAACAGAAGCCTTGGACCAGACACCATTTTTCTCAGAGAAACCACTCTTCTTTAGGTTCCTGGACCTGATTGCTTGGCCCATTTTCTCTACGACTGCCCCAGAAAGATCAACACCGAAGTGTTTGAAGATCTTGGTAAGTAAGTGGGCATAAGGCAGGGACACATTGAACTTACTCTTGGTGTCCCAAATCTGATCTCTGGCAAATTTCATTCTTTCCATTATCACTGCGGCCATATTTATCTCCTTATTTTGAATGGCCCAGTACATCATGTCTGAGTCGGCCTTTGTGCAAGATGAAAAAGTTGCACTTCTGGGAACTAAGATTTGACAGACAATAAAATGAAGGAGGCGGTTGAAGGCAGATAGTTGATTTATATCGATCTTGCCGTCCCTCAGCTTGAATCCTGGCCCGATAATTCCCAAACCTTTCACTTGGGCGTCCACCGTGTGAACCCCACTAAATCCGGAAGTCTTCACATTAAACAACATCTTCAGCAACTCAGGGTCTATCCTAATCATGATTCCCTTCACTGAAGAAACTAGAGACCCATCTTCCTCTGTTTTCATACACACGAAGAAAGCTTTTACCAAGTCCGGATAACTGACCTCTGAAAAGGTGGTAATTTCTGTCCACTGCATCTGATTGATCAAATCTACCACGCTGCTCATTCCACTTTTCCTCAGATTAGCGACATCGACTTCTTTATGGCCACAAAGCTTCGTCTTCACAAAGGTAAACCTCTCCTGCTGCTCAGAAGTGAGAAATTCGGCGCTGTAGCCACCCAAACTGCCGGCGATGACTGGTGCGGCCATGGATTCAGGTGGGAAAGGCGCTGGAGGGTTGAGACGGAAGGTGAGGAGAAGGAACCCTCAAGAAATTTTGCGGGAAGGAGGAGGAAGGTTCAAATTTGCAGAGGGTTAAGATAGGAGTTGCTAGGGCATCGGCTCATGCGACAAGATGAAAAGGGGGAAAAGGTAGACGATGAGATACGAATCGTTCTGCCATTGATTTTATGAATAAATTAATGCGATGTGGAAAGTGAGGCGCCAAAAGGCGGTGGAAAAGGACAAAAGGTGTTGACTATTCAAACCGACTTCAATGAGAGAGCGGTTACAAAGATAATTTGAATTTCTTTTGCTTAACGCCATGGAGGGAAAAATTACTTAATTCTGAAATTTAATGTGCCATTTGTAAGCAAACTTTTATCACAAATTGCACATGCCTAATTCCCTTCTAAGAGATGTAAATCTCTCTTCAGGTAAGGCTTTTGTGAAAATGTCTGCTAATTGGCCATTTGTATCAATAAAGGATATTTCAATATTTCCATTTGCAACATGATCACGAATAAAATGATATCTAACCTCAATATGTTTGGTCCTTGAGTGCTGGACTGGATTCTTGGTGAGATTAATGGCACTGGTGTTGTCACACAGCAAAGGGATTGATTTGATATTTAATCCAAAATCCTCAAGCTGTTGCTTTATCCATAAGAGTTGTGTGCAGCAACTTCCAGCAGCCACGTACTCAGCTTCAGCTGTAGAAAGTGCTACTGAATTTTGTTTCTTTGAGGACCAGGATATCAAACACCCTGCAAGAAACTGACAACAACCACTGGTGCTTTTTCTATCAACTTTGCATCCAGCATAGTCAGCATCAGAATACCCTACTAAATTGATTTCACAAGAGTTTGGATACCATAAACCTAGATCATGAGTTCTAGCTAAATATCGAAAAATTCTTTTTACAGAAATCAAATGTGACTCTCTAGGATCTGCTTGATACCTAGCACACATGCATACACTAAATAATATATCAGGTCTACTGGCTGTTAAATAAAGTAATGAACCTATCATACCTCTGTAGATCTTTTGATCTACTTTCTTACCATCTTTGTCACTGTCCATTCTTGTTGATGTACTCATTGGTGTTGGCAGTGGCTTGGTATTTTCGAATCCAAATTTTTTCAAGAGATCTTTTGTGTACTTTGCTTGACAGATGTGAGTTCCTTCCTTTCCTTGTTTGATTTGAAGTCCAAGGAAATAGTTGAGTTCTCCCATCATACTCATCTCAAATTCTCCCTGCATTAGCTTTTCAAAGTACTTGCAAAGAGATTCATCAGTAGAACCAAAAATGATATCATCTACATAGATTTGAACTAATAGGATGTGTTTGACCTTTGACTTTATAAAAAGAGTGCTATCTACCTGACCTCTACTGAAACCATGGTTTAAAAGAAAAGAACTAAGCCTTTCATACCAGGCTCTAGGTGCTTGCTTTAAACCATATAATGCCTTGTGAAGTTTGAAAACATGATTGGGAAATTCCGTGTCATCAAAACCCGGAGGTTGTTCCACATAAACTTCCTCTTTTATGAAACCATTCAAAAATGCAGATTTAACATCCATTTGAAATAGTGTTAAATTCAAAGCAGATGCATATGCAAGTAATATTCTAATGGCCTCAAGTCTAGCTACAGGTGCATAGGTTTCATCGAAATCTATGCCTTCCTCTTGAGAATAGCCTTGAGCTACCAATCTGGCCTTGTTTCTTAAAATTGCACCAGTTTCATCCAGTTTATTTCTGAACACCCATTTGGTGCCAATGACTGGATGGTCTGATGGTCTAGGAACAAGTGACCATACTTGGTTTCTCTTGAATTGATTTAATTCATCTTGCATGGCTACTATCCAAGATTCATCAGAAAGAGCTTCATTGACTGTCCTAGGCTCTATTTGAGAAACAAAAGCTAGATAATCACAAGGAATAACATTACCTCTTGTTCTTACCCCTATGGATGGATCACCAATGATGTTTTCAGGTGGGTGATCTTTCTTGTATCTCCATTCCTTTGGAAGATTTTCATGAGTGATTTCTTCTTGTTGCAATTCTTCCAGAGGCGGATCATCCTTGTCCTCAATTGATGTATCTTTTAGTTTCTTGGACAATTCATTTGCATCATCATTGTCACTATCTACTTCCTTTCTCAAGGAAGGGTTAGTTTCATCAAAAATAATGTGCACAGATTGTTCAATCAATAAGGTACGTTTATTAAACACTCTATAGCCTTTGGGTTTAGAAGTGTACCCCATGAAGATGCCTTCATCTGATTTGGCATCCAACTTACCAATGTCCCTTTTTCCATTGTTGTGAATGAAGCAAGGGCACCCAAATGTTCTGAAATGGCTGATCTTTGGCTTCCTTCCTTTGAACAGTTCATATGCAGTCTTCTTCAGGATTGGCCTGATCATCACTCGGTTGACAATGTAGCTTGCTGTGTTGACTGCTTCAGCCCAAAAATATCTTGGCAGATCATATTCTGAGAGCATAGTTCTTGCCATATCCAGTAGGGTTCTGTTCTTCCTCTCAGCAATACCATTTTGCTGTGGTGTCCTTGGTGCTGAGAAATTATGCTCAATTCCCTGATCATCACAGAATCTAGCAAACCTTTCATTTTGAAATTCACCACCATGATCTGATCGGATAGACACAATGCTGAACTTCTGATCTTTCTGCACCTTCTTGCTGAAACTAACAAAGTTTTCAAAAGTGTCATCTTTATGTTCTAGAAATGATACCCACGTAAATCTTGAATAGTCATCAACTATGACAAATCCAAAGTTCTTTCCTCCAAGACTGGTAGTCCTCATTGGCCCAAATAGATCCATATGTAGGAGCTCTAAGGGTTTTGAGGTGGTCACCACCGTCTTTGACTTGAAGGAGCTTTTAGTGTGCTTTCCCTTAGCACAGGGTCCGCATACACCTTCCATTTTTGCACTGACCTTTGGCAGACCTTCTACAAGATTTTTCTTTAGCAATTTCCTCATGCCATCTAAACTGCAATGTCCAAGTCGTCTGTGCCATAATTCAGTAGATTTGTCTTTACTTGCTGCCAGACAAACATTTTGCTCTTTGAGTTCTTCAAGATAGAGCACATACAAATTCTTTTCTCTATTTGCTTCAAAGATGACTGCTCCATCCTTCACTATGCTGCACTTTGACTCTTGAAACTTGATCTGATGGCCTCTGTCACACAGCTGGCTGATGCTGATGAGATTGTGCTTCAATCCCTTGACTAATAACACATCTTCTATGACAGTTTTTCCTTTGTTATTCACAGACCCACTGCCTATCACTGTTCCTTTCCCATTATCTCCATAAGTGACTGTTCCTTCTTCAGCTTGGAGATGAGAGAATAATTTCTGGTTACCTGACATGTGTCTTGAGCACCCACTATCCAAGTACCATTTGGATGCTCGAGGGTTAACCTGAAATAAAAACATCAAGCTTTAGGTACCCAAATTCTTTTGGGTCCTGATTGGTTAGTATCATTAATTTTACCTTTTATTATCCATTTTTTATGTCTTGTTGGGCATGTTGTTACGATATGTCCTAATTTGTTGCAGTGATCACAGCAGGATAATTTTGTTACCTTTTCTATATACTTGAAATCAGATTTATATGCTATATCTTGTTCAGGTACAAATTTTGGTATTGGATATGTTTTAGGGTAGATTATGGTTTCTTCATTATCTGGGGGTGTATATCCTAACCCATTTTTCTTCTTACCTGATCTTCTAGCACCTTTTAATATTAGAGAGTTTTTACCATTAGTAAATTTCTCTAGTGTGCTTGATAGTTTATTATTTTCTTCATTTAAGTTTTTAATTTCCTTTTTTAATTCATCTGTGCTTTCCTGTTTTTCCAATTTTGTTATTTGTTCATTCTTAGCTTTTAGGTCTTCACATAACAATTCATTTCTTCTTTTAAGTTCAGTTATTTGTTTTTCTAATTCTTCATTTTCTATTTTTAAATCAGAATTAGTGTTTTCTAAACATGTGTTATTTTTCTTACTTGCTTTTAATAGTTTAGTTACTTCTTTGTACTTATTATACAATTCATTAAATGCTTCCTCTAAGTTATCAGAATCAGAATCATTACATGAATCGAAGGAGGAGTCAGAGGTTACCTTTTCATCAACATCTGCCATGAAGGCCAAGTTGGCTTCTTCTTCATCGCTGCATGAGCTTGATTCACTGTCTGAGTCACTATTGTTCTCCCATGCTGCTGTCATTGCCTTCTTCTTGTACTTTCTGAACTTCTTGGAGCTCTCTTTCTTCCTGAAATCTGGTTTCTTGAATTTAGGACAATCAGCTTTGATGTGTCCAGGCTTTTTACATTCGTAGCAGATGGTTTCTCCTTTCTTCATTTCCTTACCATCTGATCTTTTGAAGTCCTTGTTTTTCTTAAAGTGCCTTCTGTCAGATTGAAACTTTTTCTTCTTGGCCAAGATTCGTTGCAATCTCCTAGAGAGCATTGCTTCTTCATTCTCACTGTCCTCATCGCTTTCATTTTCACTTGAGCTGGCTTCTGGTGAGTCTTCTTCTGCTTTCAAGGCATTTGAGTGCTTCTTTCTACTAGATGACTCTCCTAGCCTTTCCATGTTGATCTCATGGGCCATGAGGGACCCAATGAGCTTTTCCACTGACATTCTTTTCAAGTCATTAGCTTCTTCTATAGCTGTGACCTTAGGTGTCCACGAGGATGGCAAGGATCTGAGAATTTTCCTTACCATATCTGCAATCTCATATGTCTTCCCTAGGCTGGCTAAACCATTGGTGATATCAGTGAATCGGCTAAACATTTGAGTGATTGACTCACCTGACTGCATCTGAAATCTTTCATACTGAGTGACAAGAATGTCGATTCTTGTCTCCTTTACCTTGTCTGTACCTTCATAAGTAATCCTGAGCTTTTCCCACATTTCCATCGAGGATTTGCAGGCTGAAACTCGGTTGAATTCCTTCTTACTTAGAGCACAACATAGGATGCTCTTTGCTTTGCAATTCAGGAAATCTTCTTCCTGTCATCATCTGTCCATTGTGCTTTCTCATTTGTGACTAACAGATCACCTTCTTCTACTATGGACCAAATTTGATAGTCGTGCCCTTGTAGAAAGTATTCCATTCTGGTCTTCCAGTAAGGATAATCTTCACCATCGAAGAGAGGGGGTCGGTTGACATACTGACCTTCAAAGTTACCTTGGGCTGCCATGGATCTTTACTCTTCAGATCGTTGGATCCTTTCTTTGTCGAAGAGACTCGCTCTGATACCACTTGTTGCCCAGTTGACGAGCCCAGAGGGGGGGTGAATGGGTCTTTAAAAATATTCTACAAGATACCTGTAACCAAATACTTACACAAGAATTCTTCGAAGGAGGTTAGTGACTGTTAGTTCAAATATCAAACACACAAAGAAGACAATCACACAACACAGAATTTATCCTGGTTCGGACCTCCTTTCCTTAGGAGTCCTACGTCCAGTCCCTGAGGAACAACTCAGGATTTCACTAACAAGGGTACAGTCCCCCTAAGGACACTACAACACCCAGCTCAGCTGGTCTTCCTTCACACCCGAAGGGAATCACAACACCCTGGATACCTCACCAGGTCTTCCTTCACAACCGAAGGGAACTACACCCTGGATGCCACCAGGTCTTCCTTCACAACTGAAGGGAACAACAACTCAAAGAGAATTGAATGAAATTCAAGCCCCTAGATCAAGCTTTTGACAAGCAAGGATCTGAAGCAACCAGTGCTGAGAGCAAAGATCTAACGCAAGTTACACTCTCAGAACTGCATGGGCTCTCTTAGAAAATCTATTACAGCACAGAGAGCGAAGAGCTGAAGGTGATGAGGAAAAGTAAGATGCTTGGCTCTAGACTTTCTTCAGAAGATTTGAATGCTTGAATACTCGTTGTCTTTCTTCTGTTCTTCTAACTTGTATTTGTATCTTCAATTCGAAATAACGACGTTGAAGTATCCGTTGTCTCTCTCTTGAGTAGTCGTTAGACTGTATGACCCCTGGAGTCTTGGAAGCTTCCAGTCAACAGTCTTTTAATCACTTGAGCACGCAAAGAGATGAGATCTTCAGGAATATCCGTTGGCTTTTATTTGTTTAACGTTGTATCATGAAGCTAGATCAGAGGTCTGCACAAATGTCAATCTCAAATAGCAGACAGCTAAGCTGTTTCTGATGTAAGTCAACGTCAGTAGCAATATAAATGAAAATAGTAATGCCAAATAGCTTAAGTCTAAAAGACGTAATCAGAGTAAGCAAGATAAAGGATGATATTGTCTGCATGCATGCAGAGATACGTTCAGATCTCATAAATGCAAAAGTGTCAGAGAGATGACTACGTGGACTTTGACTAGTCAACGCTTTTAAGATGAATAAGATATCAAGATATGAAATCGATGACTATATGACTTATGAAATCGTTATGAGTCATAGCAAATCGTTATGTGACAGAAGATATATCATGAACACTTAATGAATCGTTGCACAAAGCAAATTGATGTGTTTCTGAAGAAATCGATGTGAAATACTTAACAAATCATTATACAAAGCAAGTCGTTGTGAATTCTAAAGAAACCGTTATGGTAACATGAAGTCGTTACAATAAGCAAGTCGTTGCGAGTTCTAAAGAAATCGTTATGAATACTTATCAAGTCGTTATGAACTCTAAAGAAATCGTTATGGTAACATGAAGTCGTTACAATAAGCAAGTCGTTGCGAGTTCAAAAGAAGTCGTTACAGTAACTTATGAAATCGTTGTGACAGGCAAGTCGTTACGGGTTCTAAAGAAATGGTTACGGTAACTTATAGAGTCGTTGTGACGAGCAAGTCGTTACGGGCTCTAAAGAAATCGTTGCGACGACTTATAGAGTCGTTGCAATAGGCAAGTCGTTACGGACTCTAAAGAAATCGTTACGGTAACTTATAGAGTCGTTGTGACGAGCAAGTCGTTACGGGCTCTAAAGAAATCGTTGCGACGACTTATAGAGTCGTTGCGACAGGCAAGTCGTTACGGACTCTAAAGAAACCGTTACGGTAACTTATAGAGTCGTTGTGACGAGCAAGTCGTTACGGGCTCTAAAGAAATCGTTACGGTAACTTATAAAGTCGTTGTGACATCGACTTGATTGAAATAACATGACTTTTCAGTCTTGTAAGGAAATCGTTGCGATCACTTATAGAATCGTTACGACATCAATTTGTTTGAGACAACATGATTTTTCAACTAGAAAGGAAATCGTTATGGCCTTCAATAGAAGTCGATATGGACTTAGAGAAATATCATGTTGAAAAGATTAAGGCTTCAGAGAAGTAATGCATACCTTTATTGACTTGTTTGACCTTGGTATTTTTCCTGTGCTTAAGACTTATGAAATATTCATTAGATATAATTGATAAACTTTTGTTTGGTTTTGTTAATCATCAAAATATATATGTAATTAATTAGAATTACATGGGGACAGACTGATCATCACATACCTCTATGTTGCCTGTTGCCACCCAGAAGTAGTAAGTAACCCCCTTTTTGTTGGCAGGAAAGAAGAGATCTAGAGAGGTAAGCAAAAAGATCTCTTGTCAGAAAGATAGAAGATTACGCAAATCAATAATATTTGACTTTTTCACTAGATGCCAAAAGACATTTTGAAATATAAAGGGAATCCATGTTTAAGTGATCAAATCCATATTTTCAAGCAAATCGATGTTTAAGTGATCAAATCCATGTTTTCAAGGGAATTGATGTTTAAGTGATCAAATCCTTGTTGAAATCTATGTTTTCAAGCGAATTTATGTTTGAACAGAATCCATGTTTGAAGCTAATCGATGTTTCACTTATGAAATCGATGTGAGACCAAATCGATGTTTCACTTATGAAATTGATGTGAGACCAAATCGATGTTTCACTTATGAAATCGATGTGAGACCAAATCAATGTTTCACTTATGAAATCGATGTAAGACCAAATCGATGTTTCACTTATGAAATCGATGTTTTCAATAGAATCGATGTGGCACTTTGTGAACTGAAATCGATGTCTATTGAATGGACATCGATTTTTCTTTTTAGTGCAAAACACACAGCGATAATTCCATAAATTTATATTTATTAGGAAAAATATAATATTAAATATATTTAATAATATTTAATTAATCACATAAATTTATATTTATTAGGAAAATATAATATTAAATATATTTATAATATTTAGTTAAATCATAAGTTTTGTTATCACCAAAATATAAGGGTAAAATATAGAGTGGTTCAACAGTAGGGAGCTGAGCAGGGCAGACAGGAGGCAGTCTGTTACACTTGTGATTTGCCGGGCCACTTCAGGAGGGATTGCCCGATGGGGCAAGTCCAGCAGCCGCAGCAGCCAGTACAGTATGCGCAGCAGCTACCGCAGTACCAGTTCCCTCCCCAGCAGCAGCATGGGTAGTACCAACAGTAGCCTCAGCAGTTTCAGCCGTACCAGCAGCAGCAGCAGTTTCCACAGCACCAGCAGCCGCCGCAGTAGCAGCATCCTCAGTAGGCGCCGCAGTGTGGGTGTGGTCGTGTGATGGCGCTTACCAGGGAGTAGGTCGAGGCGTTGAACCTAGTTATAGGTACCCTGCCTATCCTTGGTAGAGTTGCTCGTGTTTTGGTTGACCCCGGTACTTCTCTTTATTTTGCTTCCGAGGAGTTTTACGAGTCTCTGGTTCATCACACACGTGAGAGGCAGTGTGATGTGATGGTCGATCTCTCGTTTGGTGATTATATGCATTCTTTCGGTTACCTGGAGGGCGTCACAGTTTAGATCCAAGGACACCAGTTGCCGGCTAGGTTGTACACGTTGCAGCATCGTGACTTTGACGTCATCCTAGGCATGGACTGGTTAGAGGCTCACTCAGCTGTGGTGGATTGTTAACAGAAGACTGTTCGGTTTGAGATACCTGGAGCACCTATACTCTACTTCTGAGGTATCCGGTCTGCCCATCGACCTTTTATTTGCTTCTGTAGAGCTCGTCGTTTGATCCGTGATGGCTGTGTAGCATATCTTGCTTCTATTTGTTCCTTGGAGCCTAGCGGGTCGTCGGTTTCTGATGTGCCTATTGTTTGTGAGTTCTCTGATGTTTTCCTGGAGGATCTACCTAGTTTTCCACCTGAGCGGGAGGTAGAGTTCTCCATTGAGCTTTTGCCCGGTACGATGCCTTTGTCCAAGGCACCTTACTGGATGGCCCCGGCAGAGTTGCGCAAGCTGAACCGCCAGTTGCAGGAGTTGCTTGAGCTGGGCTTCATCGATCCGAGTCGTTCTCCAGGGGCAGCGCCAGTCCTGTTCATGAGGAAGAAGGATGGCACTTTGCATTTGTGCATCGATTATAGGCAGCTGAACCATGTAACAGTGAAGAATAAGTATCCGTTGCCGAGGATCGATGATTTGTTCGACCAGTTGCAGTCAACCAGAGTGTTCTCGAAGATTCACTTGAGGTCTGGTTACTACCAGTTGACGATTAGAGAGTCAGATATTGGCATGACGGCTTTTTGTTCGAGGTACGGTCACTTTGAGTTCGTCGTGATGCCGTTTGGGCTGACGAACGCACCCCAGCTTTTATGGATTTGATGCATAGGGTGTTCTGTGAGTACCTGGACCGGTTCATGGTCATCTTTGTGGATGACATTTTGGTCTACTCAGCTTCTGAGGAGGAGCACGAGGAGCATCTGAGGATCGTTCTAGAGACCTTGCAGAGTCACCAACCTTATGCCAAGTTCAACAAGTGCGAATTTTGGCTGAGGGAGGTGCCCTTTCTCGGGCACGTGATCTCAGGTTCTGGTGTGGCAGTGGACCCTGCCAAGGATGAGGCAGTGTTGTCTTGGGAGCAGCCCACTTCAGTCTTAGAGGTTCGCAGCTTTCTGGGTCTAGCAGGCTACTACAGGAGGTTTATCTAGGATTTTGCCAGGATTGCGGAGCCGTTGACCAGGTTGACCAGATTGGATGCCAGGTTTGTTTGGTCAGAGGACTGTGAGCAGAGCTTTTAGGAGCTAAAGACGTGGTTGACTTCAGCGCCAGTGTTGGTCTTGCCGTCAGGTAGCAGAGGTTTTATGGTCTACACTGATGTGTCGAGATCAGGTTTGGGTGCCGTACTGAAGCAGCATGGTGGGGTCGTTGCCTATTCTTCTCAGCAGCTTAAGAAGCATGAGGAGAACTACCCTACCCACAACTTAGAGTTAGCACTAGTGGTGTTCGCTCTAAAGTTATGGAGGCACTATTTGTACGGAGAGGCATTCGAGATCTTCACCGACCATCAGAGTTTGCAGTACATTTTCACTCAGAGGGATCTAAACTTGAGGCAGCACATGTGGATTAAGTACTTGAAGGACTACGACCTTACCCTCTCCTATCACCCAAGAAGGGCTAACATTGTGGCAGATGCTTTGAGCAGGTGTGTTCGTTTGAGTTCGATGATGGTCAGAGAGTGGAGGCTGTTTGAGGAGCTATCCCAGGGAGTTTTCTACCCTTCAAGGTGCAGAGACTGTGCAGTGATGACCAGTTTGTCAGTTCGGCCATCAGTGTACCGTCAGGTGTTGCAGGCACAGCAGGTAGACTCAGAGTTGACAGATATTTTATAGATGCCAGATGCTGAGCTAGATGAGGACAGTGAGGTCAAATTCAGAGACAGACTGAATGTTCCCAGTGATGCGCGCTAGGCGCTATTGTTAGAGGCTCACCGTTCAAGGTATGCTATTCATCCTGGTTCCACCAAGATGTACCATAACCTGAGAAGGTTCTTCTGGTGGCCAGGGATGAAGAGGGGCGTGGCAGAGTTTTTCGCTCAGTGCCTTACCTGTCAGTAGGTGAAGGCTAAGCATCAGCGTCCTGGTGGTGAGCTGTAGTCATTGCCCATTCCTGAGTGGAAGTGGGATGACATCACCATGGACTTTGTGGTTGGTTTTCCCCGTACTTCGCAAAGACATGATGGCATTTGGGTGATTGTGGATTGATTGACCAAGTCAGCGCAGTTTCTTCCTGTCAGGATGTCTTGGTCAGTGGACAGGTTAGCCAGGCTGTATGTGGACCGAGTTGGTCCATTGCACAGAACCCTAGTTTCGATCATCTCCGACAGGGATCCGAGGTTCACATCAGGGTTTTGGCGCAGTTTGTAGAGAGCTCTTGGTACAGAGTTGAGGCTGAGTTCGACATATCACCCGCAGTCAGATGGGCAGTCAGAGAAGACCATTCAGACTTTGGAGGATATGTTGAGAGCTTGTTTCTTGGACTAGAGTGGCACCTGGGAGTCGCACCTTCCGATGGTAGAGTTCGCGTATAATAGAAGTTATCACTCGAGCATTGGAATGGCGCCATACGAGGCTTTGTATGGTCGCCTGTACAGGACACCACTTCACTGGTTCGAGGTCGGTGAGGGGCAACTTTTGGGACCAGAGATGGTGGAGCAGTGTGCAGACATAGTCAGGTTGGTCAGGCAGAAGCTTTAGGCAGTGTAGAGTAGAAAGAAGAGCTATGCAGATATCCGCAGGAGGCCGTTGCAGTTCAGCGTAGGTGTAGCAACCTGGATTTTTCGAAAAAAAATAAAAATAAAAATAAAATAAAAGCAATTAGAAAATCAAATAAAAGAGAATTAAATAAAACCCATTAAATGAAAAGAAGTAATGGGCTTTGTTAAATAGACCCATTAGAAATTTGTGGGCTAAAATAGGGATTTTTAAAAGAAGAATAATAGGAAAATACCTTAAATTCGTAACTTAATTATTACTTAAATAGAAAAGAGATAATTAATGTATTAAGTAGGAAGTTTGAGTTGGATTTGTATTCCTAAACCTACCTTAGTTGCTTGGCCACGAATTTAGCTCCATTCCTAACCCAATTAGAAGTTCTCAAGTTTGGAAAGGGTGAGAGAAATAGGAAATCCCGAAATTTAATAGGAATTAGAGTCCTATTAGGAATTAGAAACATAAGAGACATAAATACTCTCCTAAACCCCCATGGCTGGCCCTAGATCATTGCCAAGATTTGCTGGACCAGGAGGAGAGGCCAAGGAGGAGGAGAATTCGTGGGGAGAAGGGTGCTCAAGCTCTCAACCCCCGTTCTTCAAGTTCTAGCCCTAGAGAAGGAAAATGACTAAAGGTAGGCATTCTCACAAGCATAAATCATAAAATTCGTCAGTAGGTTGTTCCAACCATCAGGGACAGAAGCCCTCTAGTTTCATAATTTTCCATCAAGCATATCTTTTGTTCTTGATTTTTGAAGTTCTGTACTCATCATGACCCCGACCCTTCATCTTAAATCTTGTTCTCCATGTATACTCAACCCCATGCCACGGAATTTTTATTGGAGATACTAATGCATGTTAGGCATCTTTTGCCCCTAAAAGCCCTAATTTTCATCCACACTATCCTGCGAATTAATTCTTGCATCTCAACTATTCACAGTCTTCTATTCTCCATGTTTGACTTGATTAAAGCCTATCAAAACCATGTTAGTTTTCAAATTCCTAATTACTGGAAGTGCTCTTGCATGTCTAGAGTCGTTTAAAATTGGTTTCATGAATTTTCATTATCTGTACTATTTGTTCTCAATTTTCGAACCACCCTATGTCATAACAGGGAATGCCCGGACCGCAATCCAAGGCCTGTCCTTTTTTCCGCTCGGGCTCAAGCGCAGAACCTGAGAACGTGACGGCCCAATAGGCCGTGTTCTCAGGGCCGTCGTGACACAGGACCTTGTCATGATCTAATCGTGACAGGATACACCGTCGCATTCTGGCCGCCTGACCTGACCGACCTGTCGCGATCCTCAAACGACCCTGTCACGTTCTGTTTTGATCCCGTCGCAACCCTTACTGGGGTACGTCGTGATATCAGACTTTTGCATAAAAACCCATGATTTGTGATGCTTTGACCCTCTACAGTGCCTATACCCTTGTTGAACAGTCATACACGCAGTAAGTACACATGGGATAAAGTGAATATATATTATGAATGATGTAAAAGCCATGCACATGACATACTTCTGTCTATGATTTCTCTTACACACACACAATTTGAACCATCTATTATGGTTTAACTTGGCATGAAAACATCTCATAACACAACTGGTAATTTATGTCGATTATATATTTAAATTGCCCTATTTTAAATATATTTGTCTGCATTTTCTCGCGATGATTTGGAACACCGTTACCGATGCTCCATTGTTCTAGAATTCCTCTAGAACGTCGAGCACTTGTTTCTATATTTACACTCTCTCTTGACTTGGACGAACTCTCCATCGGATACTCCTTCTGCCGGACTAGTGAGTCTTTGTTCAAGGCCTCCGTAAGTCTCCTCTGTCCATAGATTCCCACATAGTCGACGAGCTGGTTGTACCCTAACACCTATGATACCCTTAAGGATCAACATGATCCAAAAGACTATTAGAAGTTCACTCTTATCTTGAATCGCGCCGGACCTCTGGACCTGTGCGTAACATGGCCAGCGGAAAGGTAGTGAATTCCACCTGACTGCCAACACCAATAGCGCGTGTTGTGCAACTGTTACTATCGCCTGTTACTCGATGTCTTACGCGCATTGACCCTTAGCTCTCATATATACTCTACTCGCTCATCTATTCATGTTCTCTCTACTATCTCGTCTATTCATCTAGTACTCTCATCTATTTTCTTGGTACTCTCTATTGGCCATTGACTGATTGTCTAAAGATAAGCAATATAAACAATGCCTGGAAATATATAAAGGGCCCAGTCTGGTCTGGGATGTGCGCCCGAAAGTGCTATTTGCCCATGGGAGTTAAATGACTAGAGTGTTTGGCATTACACTCGAGTGCTATCTATCTCGACTATCTAATGACAATCAAAAGTGCTATACCATACTCGTTGTGCTATTGATATACTTGTGCTATTTGTGCTATGGCCATCTTGCTATTGTACTATACGCGACGCTTGTGCTTTATTTGGAAACTTGTGCTATTTCAATCACGTGCTATCATGCTATCTCTCACATTACTTGACTTCTCTCTCTATCATTAGTTACTATGCCTTTTAATACGCTAATCATTTAAATCCTACTTGACTATTGAGATTTAAGTCCTACTGGGCGTTATCGCTCACCCTGTGTTATTTGTTGTTGTGTTCTCAGATGAGACTGAGGACGATACATACACTCAAGAGGACGGGAATGACCAGGAGTGAAGTCATGAGTACCCTAGCGTCCTAGTATTATGTTAGAGTTTGAGTTTAGCTCTTTCGCTTTTATTCAATGTAATTGGGCCCTATAGAACGGCTCTGATATTAGTGGTTGTAACTAGACATTGGAAAGTATTAATGATAAGAATTTGTTTTAGTGTTTATTTCTTGTTCAATGGTGTGATGTCTAGTACTCACTCTATACCCATTTATTTGCAACTGCCTCACGTTCCGATATTCCGTGTTGGGGCGTGATAGTTTTGTGGTATCAGAGCCTAGGTTATTCTTAAGTATAGGATGATCTACGTTGACCTGCCTCGACTAGAGTCAATTATCCTACCTATGTGAGTTGTGGTTAGAGTCATGGGTAACTAGCTAAAATGAACTCACACATGCACGAATTAAATTCCACATCAATATCATGACAATAAGTTATTTTTGTAGGAACTAAGCAATCAAGATGACTGCTGAACGTGCTCAAATGAGGGGCATGCAACAGACCATTCATGAACTGACTCGTGCAATTGTGCAAGCTACTCAAGGTGGTGGGAACTGTGGCGGTGCAGGCGAGTTGCATCGTAACTTTCAGAGTCTGAACCCACCTAGGTTCAGTGGATCCATGGATCCAGATGAGGCCGAGCATTGGCTAAAGGAGACAGAAAGAATTTTTCGTGTTATGCAATGTGCAGCGGGGGACAAGCTGCTACTGGCTACATTCCAATTGGAAAAGGACGCCCGCGCTTGGTGGGAGTCAGTGGAAGCTACCAGGGAGAATGGTCAATTCACCTAGACTGAATTCAAAGAAGCATTTAATTCCAAGTACTTCTCAGAGAGTGTTCAAGAAAGGAAGGCTGCGGAATTTGCTGCCCTTAAACAGAGAAGCCTGTCTGTGGCCGAATATGAAGCTCAATTCTCAAGACTGGCAAGATATGCTGAACACTTAGTGAACACTGAAAGGATGAAGGCTAAGCACTTCCTCAATGGCCTTAAGCCTCAGTACATTACCCAATTAGCCCCTCTCGACATCCAGACTTACGCCGAGATGGTGAAGAAAGCTCAGCTGCTGGAAGATGCTACGGACTTCACCGATCGTATCAAGGGGAAATTCGTGAAGAAGGAACTAACACAGGGCATGACTTATGCTAAGCCAAATAATGGCAAGAAGCGTCCTTTCAACATCACAGAAGGACCCAACCAAGAAAGGAAACACAAGATCCCTGTCCCCAACACTCCAGTGAAAAGCAACTGCAAGCATTGTGACAAGCCAGGTCACATGGCTGATGAATGCTGGAGGAAAGTCGACGCATGTCTGCACTGTGGGAGTCGCGAGCATCGCATCCCCGAGTGCCCACTTCTGAAAGAAAATGAAAGGCGCCCTAATGTGCCTAAGAAACAGGGCAGGCTGCAAGCCCTGCATGATGAAGAGCCACTGAGGAAGGTGGCGTGGTAGAAGGTACCCTACAAGTTTTCTCCTTATCAACATTTGTTTTATTTGATACTAGAGCAACTCATTCATTTATATCTCAAAACTTTGCTGATACCTGAATGCTAAACCTATATCCATGGGATGTGAATTTTCTGTCACAACGCCACTGGGAGAGAAGGAGAAATTGAACAAATACTTCCCATCTGCCGATGTAATGATCGGAGACCATAACCTAAAAGCTGACCTGGTGTGTATGCCCATGGAAGGCTATGATGTAATCTTGGGAGCTGACTGGTTGTCCACATATGGGCAAGTGTCGACTGTAGGAAAGGGAAAGTTACCTTCAGTGATTTCCCTAAGTTGTCCTTCACTGGGATTAGACATAAGAGACAGATGTCTCTAATCTTCTCCATAAAAGCCCACAACATGATAAGGAAATGTTGTTTTGCTTTCCTTGCGGCCGTAGTAGTTGAAAAGAAGGGTTCTAAGATAGAAGACATCCACATAGTCCAGGATTTCCCAGATGTGTTTTCTGAAGATCTGCCAGGGATTCCCTCAGAATGAGATGTCAACTTCGCCATAGAGTTGATCCCTGGAGCTGCCCCGATATCACGACAACCGTACCGGATGTCACCTTCCGAGCTTAAAGAACTAAAGGCACAACTGATGGAGCTATTAGAAAAGGGGTTCATCAGACCAAGTACCTCCCCATGGGGAGCACCTGTGCTGTTCGTCAAGAAGAAGGATGGATCGATGAGGCTGTGCATCGACTATCTGTAGACACTCCAATTTGGCAACACATCGAGCAAAATCCGTGTTATACCATGACGCCTCGAAGTGGCTCTTCTCCATTAACCTCGTGAGTGATTTTCCTATCTTTCTAGATTTTTCTAAGGTTTTGAGATCTCTTTTCGAGGGTCTGTCGAGCTTCATCTATTCGCGGCCAAGGTAGAGGATGCCCATTTAGAGAGCTGATCCGCGGCCGGAATGGTGGATGCGCTTAATGCGCGTCCAGCCGCCCCGCTGCCTTTTAAGGTCAAAGATTCTGACCGCGCCCTGTCAGCTCCATTAAATGGACGCCATGTCAGCAATCATGATGTCTGTTTGAAAAACGACTGGGCGGATCGCCGCATTTTATAAATATCAAATCAAAGATCGGATTTCATCAATGATTCGATTTACCTAAGAAAACGCGGCCAGCCACCTGTAGACACCCATTCCGACCCATAAGTCGAGCTAAATTCCTCGTCATATCATTGATGCCCCACGTTGACTCATCATCACCAAGCTGGCTTTCTCCGATCATGTTATCCTTCTTCAGTAGTTCATCACCCTGGTGGGTTCTTCCTGGTCAAATTAATCGATCTTCATCATCATCTCGTAGCTCTCTGGGTTAGGAATCCGACGTTTCAAACCGTACGTCAATTTGATGCCCGTGCAAGGAGATCGGACACTTTGTATGGCCATGTGTTGAAAAGTCCCTGAAGACGACAGCCTCCCTGTCATTTTCCCGGAGGCTGTCGTTTTCCCCTATACAAGGTGACGCCCTTCCTGTCGCTATCTGGCACTGTAACGATTTGCCCAACCAGAATCGATCTCCTTCAGAAGGCGACACCTCGATACGTCGCGTTCATAAATTGGCCTTTAATTCCTTGAAAAATCACCAGAAATACCAGAAAACCCTTCTTTATAAGGAAGGCGGCGTGTCGAGGCGTCGCCATCCGTGTGGCGACCAGGAGGCCATCGCGTTCTGGATGCCATGCAGGGAATCCTTTCCGAGCATGACTTGGACACTTGCCATACATGGATATTCCCTCTTTTGGTCGACCTAAATGCGTCCAAATCCTACCAAAACTCGTGAAGGCCTTCCTTAAAGCCTCCTTTCCGAGTTCCAATCGCCCATGCGCGGCCATATCTACCCAAACCAGAGGTCTTTCCTATTATTCCCTTCACAGCCCTTCCAGGAATAATCACCTATAAGTTGATCAATACTGCATCTTTTAGGGCAAGCCCGGCGTCTGTGCTTCGTCTCCCCGAGAGCTCCAACTCCTTAGAAGAGTCTCTTACCTCCAGACGACCAGGAAGTGCCCCCAGGGTGATTTCTCCCTGCTTACACTTTCTCTCTCCCTTTTTCTTTCAATTTTCTCTTCATTCATGCATACGTAGGATCTGTTTTTTCATAGTTTTACATTAGAGCACACCACACACACCGATCTTAATCACCCAAAGGGGTTAAAAACCCATCCCACATGAGTTCCCTCCAAAATAGTGCATGTTTCTTCATATTTTTGGAATAGATTCATCATACACAAGTTTTCTAATGGGTTTCCTGTTGTTTTGATGATCTTGGCAGGTGTTTGAAGATAGGAGAGACACGAGGCTCTTGCCCCTTGGCCGGCTGAGGAGCAAGAAGAAAGAACCCACAATCTTCGTCCACTGAAGCAGAAGGCGACGACCCTGTTGTTGCGACAAAGAAGGCGCCAGTCTCCCCGTCGCGTTCAGGTAAACAGGCCGCAACCCTCATCTTGTCGCGTTCACAGGAATAGGTACGCCCTCTGTCTTCTCTTCCTTTTCTGAGGTAGTTAGCCCATCTTCATCCTTCTGTTCTTATTGGCAACTACTTTGGTTGCGATCACGGTCAGTTTTCCTTACCTTTTCACATATTTTTTGGGGAGCAAATCCCGTGATTACACCTTTTGGCGATCACGGTGGGACTTCTAGTGCCCATCATGCTTCTTTCTGTCTTTCCCTGCCTTCCTTCATCGTCCATGTGTGTGATTCTTTCTTAGGTTTCCTGTATTTCCATTTACTTTCATTGTTTTTTTGAGTTCTGCTGCTCTGGGTGAGAAGACGACGTCGGGAGCGTCGCTATAAAGGTAGCGACAAAGTTGGTGTCGCGATCAGGTCAGTACATCAACGTTCTGTTCATCCTATTTCTTCGTTCTGTCATATTGTTCTGGAACGCGACGTCGAAGGAGTCGCGATAGAGAAGGCGACTGGAAGAGCGTCGCGATCAGGTATGTGTCTTTTGCCCGTTCACTCGTTTATGTTATTTTAAAATACTGTGTGCCTGCTCAGAAGGCGATGCGGATTTTGTCGCGACAAATACGATGACAGGAAGGTCATCGCTATCAGGTCAGTGGGTCTGGTTCAATCTCTCTCTCTCTGTGTTTTGGGCTTACTTCGAGTACTCCATCCATATTTCAAGTCATATCATGCTTGCTCCATGCTTCTGAGAGTCTGTTCATCCTCCATGCTATAGGGTTGTTTGTGTTTTGTGCATAATCAGGTCCAACCTATTCCCTATCCACTGCGAAGAGGAACGCGACTGGCTTCCTGTCACGATCTTGGTCGCGACAGTGTACCTGTCGCCTTCTGCTTCTGAGAGCAGGTCGGCCTGGTTTAGTTTTGTTAGTTTTAGGTTAGAATTTGCATGCACTCTGGTGCACATAGGATTTGCATACATATTCCCATACTCGTAGTTTAGATTGTCCTCCTCAGCGACGCCCGCTCTCTCGACCACATATTCCTTGTGTCTGACTAGAGCACTCGCTTGAGGGCCTCTGTAAGTCCCCGTTGACCGTGGATTCCCACACGGCCGCCGGGCTGGTTGTACCTGTTGCCACTTAGAATGCGATCCAGTCATTTCTGAGTCTGTGAGAAATCCTAGTCACACCCGAAGTCGGAAGCCTTCTCCCTTTAGGATACCTTCCTTTTGAGAGAACTTGCTAAAAGATCAATCCATTAAAAGGCAAACTTGAACCGAGTAAAAGAAACCATCATCATTGCCAACTACTTGCTTTGGGTGAGACATTTCCTCTTTCTTTTGTTTGCATAGGGTTGTCTGTTTAGGAAACTAGGTGTCCATCTAGGTTGTTTGTTGAAGTCTGAACAGGCTTTCCCCATCTTGGTGCGCCCACTTTCCAAACATGGAGTCATATTTAAATCCGGTCTACGATGAGAATCATGACCCTGCCTTCTATACTTCCCAAGACTACGAGGAATCTCTTCCTCATGACCTCTTTGGGGAGTCGACCTGCCCTTGGGACGCTGTAGTCCATGCCATTGAGAGTCACCATCACGACGACAGTGGCCCATCACAAACCATCCACCCCCCTTAGTCGGACGATCAAGCTGCTCAGCTCCTGCGCCTAATTCCTCAGCTTGATCAGTCTCAAATCCAAACTCTCATGACGACCCTTAAAGGAAAGGCCACTTCATCACCCTCACCCAGAGCAGGCGCTTCACGCCCCATGGCATCTACCTCCGGCCCCCATATCATCATGGGACAAGCCGACAACACTCCCATCCGGCCGCGGACCATTCGATTCACTCCATTTGAGTCTGAGCATTACCATCCCCGTGAGTCGAGGCCCCGGTCTCCCCCATATCACCCTTGCTACTCACCCCATCCTCCTGAGCCACGCGCCAGGCCGGCGTCTCGTGCCTCCTTCTTATACGCTCAGCCATCCGCCGCTCCGGACATGATGTCCGAGTGGGCGTCCATTAAAAAGGAGCTCCAAGAGCTGCGAAAGCAAGTCGACCCTAGGCAAAACCATGACGTGCACATGCCTAACTTCAATGGCCTATGGGTCCCCTCGCCATCCGAACTGCCGAAGTACTGCAAGTACAATGGTTCAGGCAATCCATACATCCACATCAAAGACTTCATCTATGAGTCCGCACCTTACCAGCATGATCGCCGCTTGATGGCATATCTATTCCGCCGATCGCTGGACGGGCATGCCCTAGATTGGTTCTATTCCCTGCTACCCGAGGATGTAGAAGACTTCATCATAGTGAAAGCCAAATTCCTCGAACAATTCCAAGACAAGGTCGGGCCCGAGTATTCCCTCACGGACCTCATGGCAGAGAAGATGAAGTCGGATGAGGAGTTTGCCATGTATGCCGATAGGTGGAGGCAGATGGCCACACGGGTTCCAGGGTACCTTCCAGAGGGAGAAAAGGTTAAGATCATCATTGCTAATGCAACCCCTGCCTATAGGAACATCTTAGCGATGAATGATATCACCACCATGCACCAACTCTACAGCCGGGCCCGGTTTATCCAAACCCAGCTCAAAGACACTCCCATCCATTCCATGTTCGAACCCCAAAAGTCCCCTTTCCAAAGGAAGCCTCAGGGGCCAGTTACCGAGGGTGTCCAAGTGAATGAGCAAGTAAGTGCATTCAACCCTGCCGGCCAGAACCAAAACCGCCAACCTTACACTGCCCAGGGTCAGAATCCTACCAACCCTCCACAAGGCCAACAACAGCACCAATACAACCAAGTGCCACCTCCCGATGGTTCCCAATAAAGGCGTCCCTTAGGTCCAAGGAGAACTCACTACCCCCCACTTCCGGAGACACTCTCCGATATCTTCTTGGCCTTGCTCTCCACAGAAGCTATCAGACTTCCTCCAGAAAGACCATTGAAACCAAGTGTGGACCAAACCAGGTACTGCATGTTCCATCGGCAACCCGGTCATACCATTGAGCAATGCTTCACCTTCAAAGATCTGGTATATGACTTGCATGAGCAGAACAGACTGGATTGGACAGCCCTTCGGCAAGTGATCGGAGACATTAAAGAAAGGCAGAGGCAGCAACAACAGCAGAGGCAGCAACGCCAACCACCCCCTTAACAACAACAACAGCAGCAGCAACAACAGCCGTTGCAGGACCTAGGCATTGTCCACAACCCCTTGCCAAACCATCTGCCAGCTCCTAACCCACCACAGCAACCAGCCCAGGTAAACCCCATCATCCACCACCCCCCTCCTCAAGCGAACTGGACGTATGATGATGAACTTGATGTCCAGAAGATGATGGCCATTAACCACCAGTACCCTCTACAATCCCAAACAATACAACCAGCCAACACGGCTCCTCGATCGAACGCTCCCTTAGTTTCCCTGGCCAACGCCGTCATACTGCCCGTCAGTTCAACACCCGCGCTAGTCGCTAGTCCATCCGTTATCCTACCACCAGTCATACCCTTCGCTCCACCTGTCTCAATACCACCACCTGGGCCGGACCAACCTTCTGCCGTCACGCTATCCTCCGCCAGACAACCCCTCAACCAACCAACCGCCTTACGGAGCGGGCGAGTCTTTCGCAGCCCGTACCCACCTATCTCCACTACCTCCACCAGCCAGAACAACCCCCAACAGGTCCTGCAACCACCTCAGCAGCAAACCCAACAGCAACCACAAGACGAGGGGTTGATTGAGCCATTACCTGGGACACACTATGATAATCTCAAGCATCTTGATCATGTGCCAGCCAAGATCTCCATACTGGAGTTGATAAAGAAATCCAAGGAGCAACAAGAGGCGTTGAGAAATTTTCTGCAGAAGGTAGTGGTGAATGAGGATATGCTAGCTGAGAAACTGCCAAGCGCACTAGCCATGGTGACTCGTGGGCCGGCAATTACATTTGCCGAAAATGAACTAGCACCCCCGGAGGCCAGGAGGCTACCACTCTGTGTTACCCTTGTCATCAACCACGTAGCAGTAGGGGCAGCACTGGTCGACACGGGGGCATCAATTAATGTCTACCCATTGAGCACTCTAAGAGCATGCGACGTGTCAGAGGGTATGCTCAGACCGACGCCAACCACCATAGCCGCCTATGACAGCTCTAGAAGATCTTGCCATGGCATGGTGACTGTACAAGCTGAACTGGGGCCGCTCGCTGTTAGTGTGGATCTTTATTCATGTACAAGGCTATCATGGGGCGTCCATGGTTAGAATCACTGGGAGCCGTATCGTCCACTGCACATCAATGTCTCAAGTTCCCTTTCCAAGGACAGATTATCAAGGTTAAAAGCGTAACCACCGCTCATTCAGTCGATGCCATTCATGACACCCATCTCCCAGCCGTGTGGCCCGCCAACAAGCCCGTTGTCTCAGTGATGGACGTCAACTACCCCTGGAGTTACTCGTTCCAGTCCAAACGAGAGGCCAATCCAGCACAGGTCAATGCAGTCAAAAGGAAGGAGCCACTAAGTACCAAAGGGTGGCAAATCATGATGAAGCTGGGGTATGAAGAAGGCAAGGGTCTAGGGGCAGAACTGCAAGGCATAGTCAAGCCCATCCCGGACATTGTAAAAAAAAGCCGATGGGGATTGGGTTATAGAGAAAAGTCTAAGCCATGGTCATCCAGCACATCCACTCTTAAAGCCGACCGAGAACCACTCACATGGACACTCTAGTGTCATTTCATTAGGGGTCCTACCCAACCTGGATACAACACCGTGGTAGTCGAGGCAGAATTGTCGTAGCATGAGGTGCATGGCCGAAACTTCTCCCGACACATGGCCCCTCTGCTCACCTATAGGGCACTAGAAGCACTCCGCCCAGGCAAGAGGAGGAAGACAGGGGACCCAGAGGCCGAATGGTACCGCTGGTTCGACATAGAAGACATCACCGTGGCCTTCAGCCGTCTTTTCTGGGAGGAAGAAAGAACGTGGCCGCTAGCTGCAGCCGAGTTACTAGACCCACCCACATCCATTACATCTAAGAGGCAGCTTATGAGTGAAACCACAGACATAGGAGAGCCGGACATCCCTTACGAAGAAGGAAGGACAGCCGACGAGTTGTGGAGGGGTACCTGCCTAGCCATCCACCCATCACTCTTGGATTCCCTCCTCCCCAGCCTTGTCCCTTCATCTCCTCCCCTACTCATTCAGCTGACCCCCCAACTCCTGTCAGCGGCACATAGCCTCTTCACTCCTGATCTCCCACCTACAGTCCTCTCTGCTCTGCAATCCGATCAGAGCGACCACGAGGTCACTCTCTCCTGCTGCATGCTCTCCACTGATCTCCAAAAAAATGCCAACTTACAAATGCACATTGAGGTCGAGGAGCCGGCATATCTCCTTCACCCTCCTGATCAGGGGCACCCCCCGACTAGGGCTTCCCCTCCTGCTCCGTCACTAGAGGCCATCCTCTTCGAGGACACCATGTCCTCCACCAGTCCTGTAGAGTCGTCTAGTCTAGAAGAGTCTAAGGTAGGGGAGTCTAGTCTTAGTTTAGGTAAGTCTAGGATAGAGAATCAGGCCAACCCAGCGCCCACCAAGTCCAAACGTCGCCCTAGGAAGCAACGGGGCAAGGTTATTCCCCAGAGATACCTTCAAGAGCTAGCTCGGCGATGTCAAGCACTATTGCTGATAGAGGAGTTCACAAAGGAAGCGCTGGTGTTAGAAGAAGAGATTGTGCAGGATGGGGTGTTTATAGACGACGGATTTGGCATCTATGAGATCATGAATGATGAGGACCCAATCGATGAAGAGGATAGCGAAGTAGATGACGCTGCCGAGATGTACACAAGTGGCGTAAGAAGATTCGATGAACCTACAACGGCAGTGGATGAACCTACTAAGGAAGTCAACCTCGGGACAGAAGAGGATCCCAGGATTGTGATAATTTCAGCGAACCTCCCTCCTGATGAAGAAGAGGAACTGGTGCAAATTCTGAGGGAGTATAAAGACACATTCGCCTGGTCATATGAGGACATGCCCGGTCTAGACCCCTCACTAGTGGAGCACCGACTTGTATTGAAAGAAGAGGCAAAGGCCATAAAACAGAAACTTAGAAGATTCCACCCACTCATGGCCCTGAAGATGAAGGATGAAGTAGACAAACTCCATAAGGCTAGATTCATCAGGGTAGTGCTTTATCCGAACTGGGTGGCAAATATAGTCCCTATCATGAAGAAGGATGGAAAAGTCAGAATTTGTATCGACTTCCGGGACCTAAATAAGGCATGTCCGAAGGACGACTTCCCGCTTCCTCACATTGATGTACTAATTGATAACACTGCTGGGTATGAGACACTCTCATTCATGGATGGATACTTAGGCTACAACCAAATCCGTCTAGCTCTTGAAGATCAAGAGAAAACATCCTTCACCACGCCCTGGGGAACGTACTGCTATGTAGTCATGCCGTTTGGACTAAAGAATGCTGGGGCCACCTATCATAGGGCAATGATGGCCATCTTCCACGATATGATACATGTCTATGTAGAAGTATACGTGAATGACATCTTGTTGAAGTCAAGAACCAGGAGAGAACACCCCGAAATCCTCGCCAAGGTGCTGCAAAGGTCGAGGGAGTACAAACTGAGAATGAATCCAAAGAAATGTGTGTTCGGGGTATCAGCAGGGAAGTTGCTGGGGTTCATTGTTAGAAACGGGGCATCGAGCCAAACAAGGCCAGGATATAGTAGAAATGCCACCTCCAAAGAACATCTCACAGCTAAGAGGGCTAATTGGGCATTTGCAGTTCATCAGAAGATTCATATCTCAACATTCACAAAGATGTCGCCCATTCTATGATCTCTTGAAAGGAGGGGCAAAGTTCGAATGGAATGACAAATGCGGTGAAGCCTTCGATGATTTGAAGAGTTATCTCATGAATCCCCCTGTTTTGCAACCTCCTGTACCCGGAAAACCACTAATCCTATATCTCTCAGTCATTGAGGACTCCCTAGGCGCTGTCCTAGCGCAACATGATGAATCTGGCAAAGAAAGGGCAGCATACTATCTCTCTAGGCTCTTCAACACTGCAGAATCCAAGTACACCACCGCGGACAAAACTTGTGCCGCACTCGTATGGGTAGTCCAAAAGCTCAAGCACTACTTCCCTGCCCACGAGGTCAAGCTGATCTCGAGAATGGATCCACTCAGATACCTTCTAGAAAAGCCCGTCCTCTCTGATCGGCTGGCACGCTGGCAGAGCTTCCTCTCACAATTCGACATTTCCTTTGTAGTCCAAAAGGCCATCAAAGGCTATGCCATCGCTGAGTGTCTTGCCCATCTCCCACTCCCTCACAACGATTCCGTCCAAGAAGAATTCCCCGATGAAGAGCTCTCAGTCATCATCAAAGACCCGTTCTGGTCCCTCCATTTTGATGGAGCACTCAACTCCCAGGGACGGGGCATTGGAGCCATGCTTCTCACCCTGGAAGGTATTACCATCCCCATCGCATATCAACTCACCTTTTCCGCCACTAATAACATGTTTGAGTATGAAGCTCTCCTCGCTGGTCTCAAGCATGCTTACATTCTAGGGGCATCTCACCTTAGAATCATAGGAGACTCTCAGCTTGTTTGCGGCAGGTGCTCTCAACTTACCGCACTCGTGACCCAAAGCTTAAACCCTATCAAGATTTGGTCACGCTGTTAGCAAGGCAGTTTCGCAAGCTCATCTATATCCACACTCCTCGCTCCCAAAATATCCTAGCCGACGCTCTGGCGTCTCTAGCTTTATCCTTGTCCTTCCCTCTGAGTCACCGGACCGAGACAATTGTCGTCCAACGGCTCGACATTCCATCTATCCAGGATCCTTGGTTCAAGGACCTTAGGACGACCTTAGAAGAGAGGGCTAAGAAGAGAGGAGTGCAGCAAGTCATGCTAACTGAGCTTGAGGAAATCTTAGATGAAGAAGAACTGCCATGGTATTTTGAGATTGAGCAATACTGTAGGGATGGGACATACCCCGAAGGGGCAAATGCGGAAGATTGCCAGGCCATCAGAAGAGCCGCCTTAAGATACACAGTTGTGGGAGAAGTCCTATACAGGCGCTCTCTTAATGGAGTTCCCTGAGATGCTTGAATGATGATGAAACCTAGAGAGTGGTGGAAGGAGCCCATGCTAGTGAATGTGGAGGACATGTCAACAATCAAATGCTCGCTAAGAAGATCATTAGGCAGGGCTATTATTAGCCAACCCTTGTAGAAGACTGTCCCATCTACGTCCGTAGGTGTGTCAAGTGTCAACTCCATGCTGATAAAATCCATGCTCCTTCATCCTCACTTCATCCGCTCTCCACACCTTGGCCATTCTCCATGTGGGCTTTCGATATTGTCGGCCCTCTTGGTGATCCTAATGCTCAAACCAAACATAAATCCTTTATCCTAACATCAACTAGGTATTACACTAAGTGGGCAGAAGCGGAAGCGTTTGCAGAAATCAAAGCATCCACGGTGTGCCGCTTTATCATGAAGAATATCATCTCGTGGTTCGGAGTGTAGGATCGAATGGGTGGATGGATCAGATCTAGAAGGGGGGGTTGAATAGATCTAACACCAATTACTGCGGAAGCTCAAGCAATTTAAAATCACTTCGAATCAGAGATCAATTCACCCAAACAATTTACTGATCTGAAGTGTGATTAGTGTGTGTGAGCAAATCGATTAGTATTGTGAACGAAATCCCTATGCATGCATCTAGCGAAATACAAAGTCAAACCACAATTCAAACCATTGCACAGAGAATTTTTAGGTGGTTTGGAAATCACCACCAGTGACTCCTACGTCCACCCCTCACATAGTGAGGCCACACTACTCAAAACCTTGAGTACAACACACATTGTAGCACAAAGACTCCAAACAACCTTGAGCACGACGGATCAACACACAACCTTGAGTTCAATGACTCACAAACTGAGCACGACGGCTCAAACAACAACCGGAGCACGACGACTCCAAATTGAGCACGACGGCTCAAACCACACCGTGAGTGCGAAGACTCACAAACCAGAGCTCGACGGCTCCCAAAACACAAGCTAGATCAAAGACAACAGAAATCAGATCCTCTAGCAATGATCTGATTCAAGACAAATTCGTACACAGAAATTTGCGCAGAACGTCATGCACAAATCTCATAGATGAAATAAAGAAGAACAAACTCTGAAGTGACAAATGGATGTAGAATGAGTGTTCTTTGATGAAGAGGCCATGCAGACGCTTCAATTGAGGAGCGTTGATGGAAATCGATGGAGATTCTCCTCAATTGGCGATGCTCTGCTTTGATGGCATCTGAAATGCCAGAAATCTTTCTTCTCCTGCGCCTCTTCAGTTGGATCTGCTCCCTTGCCTAGCACAGCAAGCTTCTCTCCAGAGATTCCCCTTGGTTCCCACGTCCTTCCTCTTGAAAGGATGGCCTGCAACTTTTGGAGATGGAGCAAGATCTGGAAAGCCCCCTTTGGCCGCCAAAAAGCTTCTTCTGGAAGTGTATGGGCTCTCTTGACTTTGGGGTACAAGGAACATGGGTATTTATAGCCCCATATGTCCATAAAGTGCCTTGGGGTGCATGAGCACGGAAACCTAGGTCAAATCCCCTAAATCCCAAGCAGCCACGTGTCCAGAAAAATTCACGTTTTTGAGTTTCAGGTGGACTGTGTCGACACCACCAGGGAGTGTGTCGACACACTGTCCCATTTGCGCAAAACTGGCCTTCTGGGAACTGGGTCTAGTGTCGACACTGCCTGGGACTGTGTCGACACACTGTCCCAGTCTGGCAACTGGGTCTTCTGGAATTTGGGACTAGTGTCGACACTGCCCATTGAGTGTGTCGACACGACTGGCAGACTGTGTCAACACACAGGCAGACCGTGTCAACACATAGGCAGACCGTGTCAACACACAGGTGGACTGTGTCGACACCACTTGAGACAAATTTGTGTTAACCTGAAAATATAAAGTGTAAATAATTAATACAAGATATTATCATTAAAATATGAGATATTAAACATCAAAAACATGTTGTCTAAGCATTATTGTGATATGTATAAAATGTAAAACATATTCAACATTTCATCATCAAAATCACAATATGTCATCATTAAAATCACAATATACCATCATTAAAATCACAACATGTCATCATTAAAATCACAACATGTCATCATTAAAATCACAACATGTCATCATTAAAATCACAACATGTCATCATTAAAATCAAAGTATGAGTGATGTTCATTGGATATCATTAAAATACAACTTTAGGAAATTCCAAAACACACTCAACCCAACAATCTCCCCTTTTTGATGATGACAAAACTTATGCACAATCTCCCAATATCTTGACTCCCTTGACTACAATAACTCCCCCTTTGACCATATACACCCTTTGACCTTTCTCCCCCTAGAGACCTTTCTCCTTTAAAGAACTTTCTCCCCTTTGAACTTTCTCCCACTAGAGACCTTTCTCCCCTTTTTGACAGCATCAAAAAGATAGATAAGAGAGAGAAACAAAGAGTAGTAGGAGATCAAGAAATGAAATGGAGTAAAGGAATGGTCAGAAATGATCAAAATAAATGAGACAAAGTGATATTGACATATGAGAGAAATGATTGTGTTTTTGGTATTGTGCCACAAAGTTTAATCATAAAGACACACTCAACACAAGGTATTGCAAGATATAATGATCTGAATATAGTTAAAATAATGATGCAAATGTGAAGTAAAGTGACCTATATGAATGAGCAGAAATATTTAACAAGGATGTTAGGAGCTTTAATTTTATCACAATGTAGAATAATAGGTCTAAACTCAGTATGCATGAACTTTATTAAGGTCTTGAGCTTTTCCATCCTGACAATTTAATTTTCTTTCATTTTTTTTAACTGGGAAAGAATACAAGAATAAATTAGTTAAATCTCACTTTTCAGTGCAAGAGATCACATTGATCAGATGCAAGATCTCCTGATTACTCAGTGGTTTAACTTTCATTATCTTATACAGAGTTAAAAGTTTTTTGATTTCCACTTTTTGACGCGAAACATATCACTTTTTAGGTGAAATGGCCCGGTTACTCAGTGGTTCAAGAATTTGCATTGCTCTATTTGTATCTTTCCAGATTGTTGATCATTTTCATCATTTTCTTTTGATGTTTTGCAGGAATATGTTTGCTTTGACCAGACAAGTCATGACTATGAATTTAGAGAAATTATTCTTAACATGTGGTAAAAATGAAGCTTAAACATGCACATGTTAAATAGTAAAGCCACTCATGTGCCTACAAGTGTTTTGCAAGTTATTTTAAAGACATTAAGTATTAAGATTGCTTAACCTTGAAATGATACTGAATCTTTGAAATTAAACTAAATGCACAATGAGTTTATTTTCAATGTTTTAATTCTCTCATAAGAAAATAGCACAAGGACTCAAAAATTCTGATGACTTTGGGGTTCAAAATAGACAAGTAAGTTCAAGAGATATGACAATGACTCCCCCTTTCATGTATCTCCCCCTTACAAGGTGAACATGAAGAATATTGAAGAAATAGGGAAAACAGAATGAATGAATGTTTATTTGAAAGACAAGGACTCCCCCTCAACAATTGCATACAAGACTCTTGATACTTGGCGGAGACATATACTCACGTATAGTGAAAGTGTCCAGACAAGCCTGACTTGTCTTTCTTCAAATCACCATTTCACTCAAAGATTCTTTTGACTCACTTTCCCATAAGATATGCATGATATGAAATGATCATTTAGGCAATTCAGATATGTTCATTCAAAGTAGTTTGCACAGAAAGAATATGAACATGATCAAGCATGCATTAACAGGCAATTTATTGAAGGAGAAAAGTTTCAAAGACTTAAAATAAAGTTTTTGAGATTTTCATTTTTCTTGATGACCTTTTATGCAAGAAAAAAAACTATTGATACTTGACGGAGAGTTTTTCTCACGCATGATGAGAGTTTCCAGACAAGCCTAACTTGTCCTTTCACATTTCACCATTTGATATACCACATAGTCACTGCAAAAAGGTCAATTATTCTTTAGTTTTAGCATGAAATTCATTGTATTTCAAGAACATTTTTTGCACCTTTTCAAATTTACTCCCCCTTAATATGTGCATGGAATGAAAAAGCTAGCAAGTAATTTACACATGATTATGAACACAATTAGCTTTAAGCATAACATGACTTTTGATAGCGGAGTATTTTACTCACGCATAATGATAGCTTCCAAACAAGCATAACTTGTTTTTCCACATGTCATCATTTGATATACCAAAAAGTCAAAGTTGTTGATATGCACACAGAATCATGGGCACAGTTAAGCAAGCATGATAACACAAACATGATTCCAATTGTTATGACACAAGGTTATTATTGGGAGTACCATTGAAACACATTTCTCATTTTTCAGATAAAAATTAAACATTCATTTCAATTCAGGCAATTCAAATTTGAAATGATAAAGAAGTTTTACCTGAAAGGACTTCAATTACTTTTCAAAAATTTTACCTGTGTTCTCCAATCATTTCTTGCCTTGCACAGCCAATATCTTGAATCCATTTACAATGTATGGCTGCAAGACTCCTTAGCTTGCTGATCAAGCTGGTTTTAGGACCCACACTTACTTGGGTCCTGCAATGAAGTCAATGTTAGAGTGCAATAAAGATTTTGAATCTAAAATGATTTTATTTTTGATATAGATGCATTTCTTTCATTGACAGAACTATGAGCAGAATTAGTTCCAAATTTTCTTTTTGCCTTGCTCAATGAATCTATGTTTTCATGAAGTTTTATAATTTTTGGATTTTTAATATAAACAGAAACAGAATGATTTTATGCAACATTTCTATGCCTATACACATGGAATTTCTGAACATTTTCAGTATGAACATGATATTTATTCCTATGTGTATGAGCATATGCATTAGACTGGAATTTCTGAGCATGCACAACAAAATTATTTCTGTACCAATAGCCCCTAGAAATATGATTAATTTTATGACAATGAAAGCATTGGACTGATTTGGCATGTTTATTGAAATTTTGATTTCTAATCCAGCAATGTTTGGCAAGATGACCAGGTTTATTACAGTTATAGCAAATGAGAGCATTTCTTACCTGGTACTTACCTTGGCATGTATGCATTTTCTGGAATCTTCTTTTCATGTGAGGAGGCTTACCATGAGGAGAAGGAGGTACCTTTTGGTGGCTCTTGGCATGATGTGAATTTGGAACTTGCCTTGGAGCTTTTTGGACTGATGGAGGAAGTAGATGATTCTTATTGACATCAGCATTCTTCTTTTTCTCTGTCTGTTTCTGAACAAGAACTTTCACAAGTTTTTCATTAGAATTAACAGAGTTATTGTTCGCAGCAGCTTTAACAAATGTTAATTTTGTTTTATTTTCATTTTTCTTATCTCTCACAGAAGCAAGACTTGTGTTTTTAGTATTTTTCAATTCATGTTGAAGCTTCTGTTTTTTTGCTTTTAATGCAACAACTTCTTTTTCTGAAATTTGAAGTTTATCTAGCATGACATCTAAACCATTTTTCATCTTCTTCTTTTCATTTTCAAATTGAGCAATTTGTTTTTCCAAATCGACAATTTTATTACTCAAATTGCTACATTCATTGTCCAATGGTTTGTCATGCAACAAACACTCAATCTTCCTTTTTAGATGACTATTTTCTTCAATAAGTTGTTTGCATCTTTCATTTATTTGATGATCATGAGCCATGTTAGAAATCTATTTGTTTAATTGATTATTGTCAAATTTGAAGTTTTCATTGAGATCAATCAATTTTTCATTTTCATCTTTCGAATTAAGATTTTCAAATTCCAACTGATCATGATCTTCTTTTAACTTGGACAACTTGTTTTCACAAAATTTGATTTTATATTTCAGACTTTCTTTTTCAGAATTCAGTTTCTGAACTTCAATTTTCAAATTCTCAATTTCTTCTGAAAGATCTTTATCATTGTTCTGGAGCAATTCAAGTGTACTTTTCAAATTTTCACTCTCTTTGTGGCAATGTTTTAAAGCCTTTTTCAAATCTTTGTTTTTAGTGTTCAGCTTTGCATTAAGATTTTGCATCTTTTCACAGAATTCAATCAATCTAACTTGAGACATTCCTTCATCTACATCAGAATCAGAATTAGAATACATACATGGGTCTGGAATTGATTTACCTAACCTTGTAGACTCATTTGAACTCTTGAGTTCTGAAGAGGATGAAGAATGCTCTGAGCTCTTAGAATGTGCAGTGAGAGCCACAACCTTCTGAATTGTTGATTTTCTGGATTCATTGAGGCTCTTCTTTGCCATTGAGCAGTTGTGAATTCTTTTTGCTCCTTGTCTTTGTGAGTCCTTTGAAAAACTTGTTGAAAGTGAGATTGGGGATTTCTCTGAAATTATAACAGGAAATTCATGCAGATTAAAGAGATTTGTCATTATACCAAAACTCAAAAGATTATTAGATCTAATCACAGTGAATCAATGTAATAAGGAATTAGATCTAACAATTAGAGTGGTTAACCTGCTCTAATACCAAATGTAGGAATCAGAGCGATTAAGCACACAGAGACAGTGAAAGATCAAGCAAACAGTTCAAGCAATTAACACAGAGATCAAACAGAAGCAATCAAATCAGATCAGAAACAGATATTAACCCGCTATGATACCAATTGTAGGATCGAATGGGTGGATGGATCAGATATAGAAGGGGGGGGGGGGTTGAATAGATCTAACACCAATTACTGCGGAAGCTAAAGCAATTTAAAATCACTTCGAATCAGAGATCAATTCACCCAAACAATTTACTGATCTGAAGTGTGATTAGTGTGTGTGAGCAAATCGATTAGTAGTGTGAACGAAATCCCTATGCATGCATCTAGCGAAATACAAAGTCAAACCACAATTCAAACCATTGCACAGAGGATTTTTAGGTGGTTCGAAAATCACCTCCAGTGACTCCTACGTCCACCCCTCACACAGTGAGGCCACACTACTCAAAACCTTGAGTACAACACACACTGGAGCACGAAGACTCCAAACAACCTTGAGCACGACGGCTCAACACACAACCTTGAGTTCAACGACTCACAAACTGAGCACGACGGCTCAAACAACAACCGGAGCATGACGACTCCAAATTGAGCACGACGGCTCAAACCACACCGTGAGTGTGACGACTCACAAACCAGAACTCGACGGCTCCCAAAACACAAGCTAGATCAAAGACAACAGAAATCAGATCCTCTAGCAATGATCTGATTCAAGACAAATTCGTGCACAGAAAATTGTGCAGAACGTCATGCACAAATCTCATAGACAAAATAAAGAAGAACAAACTCTGAAGTGTGAAATGGATATAGAATGAGTGTTCTTCGATGAAGAGGCCTTGCAAACGCTTCAATTGAGGAGCCTTGATGGAAATCGATGGAGATTCTCCTCAATTGGCGATGCTCTACTTTGATGGCATCTGAAATGCCAGAAATCCTTCTTCTCTTGCGCCTCTTCAGTTGGATCTGCTCCCTTGCCTAGCACAGCAAGCTTCTCTCCAGAGAATCCCCTTGATTCCTACGTCCTTCCTCTTGAAAGGATGGCCTGCAACTTCTGGAGATGGAGCAAGATCTGGAAAGCTCTCTTTGGCCGCCAAAAAGCTTCTTCTGGAAGTGTATGGGCTCTCTTGCCTTTGGGGTACAAGGAACATAGGTATTTATAGCCCCATATGTCCATAAAGTGCCTTGGGGTGCATGGCACAGAAACCTAGGTCAAATCCCCTAAATCCCAAGCAACCACGTGTCCATAAAAATTCACGTTTTTGAGTTTCAGGTGGACTGTGTCGACACACTGTCCCAGTCTAGCAATTGGGTCTTCTGGAATCTGGGACTAGTGTCCACACTACCCATTGAGTGTGTCGACATGACTGGCAGACTGTGTCAACACACAGGCAGACCGTGTCAACACACAGGGGGACTGTGTCGACACCACTTGAGACAAATTTGTGTTAACCTGAAAATATAAAGTGTAAATAATTAATACAAGATATTATCATTAAAATATGAGATATTAAACATCAAAAACATGTTGTCTAAGCATTATTGTGATATGTATAAAATGTATAACATATTCAACATGTCATCATCAAAATCACAATATGTCATCATTAAAATCACAATATGCCATCATTAAAATCACAACATGTCATCATTAAAATCACAACATGTCATCATTAAAATGAAAGTATGAGTGATGTTCATTGGATATCATTAAAATACAACTTTAGGAAATTCCAAAACACACTCAACCCAACATGGAGTGCCAAGCAGCATCGTCACGGACAACGGGCCACAATTCATTTCACAAGAACTTCAGGACCTCTGTAAGAAATACAACATCACTCTGCATCATTCATCTCCATATTGCCCACAAGGCAATGGCCAAGTTGAGGCAACTAATAAAACCCTTCTTAAAATCTTGAAGAAGACTTGTGAATCGCATATGTTCGTCGATTGGCCAGAAAAGCTAATAGAGGCTCTATGGGCCTATCGTACCTCTGTCTGTACTCCCACGGGGCAAACCCCGTACGCTCTCACTTACGGGATGGAGGCGGTAGTTCCGTATGAGATCTTGATCCCTTCACTAAGAGTCCAACTCGACAAGGAACTTAATCTTGACGAACGTTGAGAGGCATTGCTTGTCCAATTAGAACTCTTAGATGAAAGGCGACTTATGGCAGCCGACCACGTGCTCTCATATCAAAGGCGAATCTCAAGGTCTTTTGAAAAGAAGGTAATTGAGCGAAAATTCCAAGAGGGTGATATGGTCTTGAAACTCATTTTTATCAAACCTGGAGGTCCTAGGTCTAAATTGCAGCCTAATTGGGAAGGTCCATACGTTGTGAGGGAAGTGTATCCCGGAAATGCCTATCGCTTAGTTAACGCTGAGGGCGTCGAATTGTCGCATCCGTGGAATGGGTTGTACCTCAAAAGATTCTATCCCTAGGTCCATAGGTGTGAGGCCACAACATTTAGATTAGGGGACAACCCCGCGTTGAAAGTCCGAAGTTCTTCCCTAATCGTCAAAAGTCGCTTTAACTTAGGACTAACACACACACACGGCAAGCCCGGGTGGCTACACTTGGTAGATGTCGCAGCTATGTAGGCCCTACCCTAGCAGTGCGATGGTAGTTCTCTTCTAATCGGTCGAAGTGTAAGGGCAAGGGTCGTAAGGGTGAGGTTGTCGACCTAAGGCATACCCTGACGAGGGGAAGTCTCAAACAGGGATGGTCAAACAATAAGGGGCAAAGAAGCAAAAGAAACAAAAGAAAATAAAAAGTCTATAACACAATAGGGGCATGGCAAAGAGTGGAAAAGTCCCCGCGGGATGCTCATGAGCCCGTCGTACGCATGCCCCAAATAATACAAGTCCATAAGAGAAGACCACAAAGTCCCTACACAACAGGCCCAATCTCTGAAGGGTATGCTGCAGGAAGTAACCGAACCCAACATCCCTAAAACCTTCATGAGACTTTCATAAAGTAGTCTTCCATTTCTTCCTATAAGACCGAATCATTTCTTGCATATGGCTTAAATAGTCGCAGCGTCAAACCAAGGGTAGTCTCCCAAGGTATGTCACCCCTCAACGCACGTCCTAGCTTAGCGAGGTCTGTGGCGAGAACGAGAGGTGATCAAGACTCCAAACCAGTGGTTCGAACCAGTCTATGTGTTGTGGCCCAAAGGGCGAGTACCTTCCATCTCACGCGTCGTATTTTTTTGGAAGGGGCAAACGTCGGCTTTAGGCGTATTCCAAAACTCCAAAAAATCAAATACTGTCAAAACAAAAAAAAAATCAGATATTTCAAAACTCCAAAAATCAAATATGTCAAAAAAAAATCAAATGTATCCAAAACCCAAAAAAATCAGATATTTCAAAACTCAAAAAAAAATCAAATAGTTCAAAATCCCAAACAATGTTTTCAAAACCCCAAACTGCATTCATTCATGCATGTCATTTATTTATTTACATCTTTTGCCTATTTTAATAAGGCTTAGCCCCTTGACCATTTATCAAGGTTGGTCACTCGTCGCATCTTTAAGGCAAGGGGCTAAGTCTAAGAACAGATCTAACCTATCTTCATGATCTCTTAAGTGTGCAGGACATAGCAAAAGAAAGAGAGCGGCACTCACATCCCACTCGTCACTCTCACACAACCACAGTCCATAAATCAAAATTCTTTCATTCCATTTCATGCTATGTGTACATCATCACAAAAGAGGGATAGTACAAAAAAGGAGTACAATCCCCCAGTCACTCTCCCCTGTACCCTCAGGCGGGCGGGAAGGTGGAGGGGTCATCTCTCTCGGTCCAGTCGTGCTCCCCTCGGCTGCTCCCTCGCGTCGCCGTGCCTCCTCCTTGTTCCTCCGCCGTCTGGAGGAACCTGTCAAGTAATGCCTAGCCGACCCGCTGGGGATGCCACTCCTGCTGACGGATGAACGGTTGCGTCTGACCAAGGAGAGGGCCCTCTCAAGACCCTTCATCTCGGACCGCAGCAGCTCGCAGTGGTGCCGTTCCTCTCCTAACTGCGAACGGAGCTCGTCTGCCTCCCGACGCAGGCCGGTCGCCTCGTCTGCCTGAGGGCGTAGGCTTAGCTCCGCCATCTCAGTCTCTAGCGCAGTCGACCACGCTAGGGCATCCCTCAACTCCGCCTCCTGCAAATCAAAGAAGAATTGTCAATAAATGAAACCAAGTGCAAAGGCCATGCAATTGATAACATACCTGCTCGCGCAGCTGGTTTAGGGCATCCTTCGCCTGGGTCACCGCCGCTGCCAACTGGCCCTCCAGTACGGAGCGGCCAGGCTCGTCTTGGGAGGAAGAGGCACCTCCCACCATCTGCTGAGCTCGATCCAGCTCATCCCGCTGCAAAGAAAAGCACAAGGGGTCAGTCAATTGAGGCTAAAAAAATAGAAAGGATAGGGAGTAAAGCATTCACTAGCTGGGTCACGGTCCGCTGGAGGTCATCCCTCTGTTGGATCGTGGAGTGAAGGATACCCTCGAGGGAGGCGATCCGCCCCTCGGGGTCAAACTACAAACACAAGACATGTTAGCCAAACAGTTAATGATTAAAATACTTAGAAAGGCTAAGTTGTAGTACTCACCGGTCGTCGGGTCCCCTTATATACCTGGGCCCCGTACCTCCGTGCGTAGGCACGGAAGTAGTCCTCATCGCTGGTGGCCTCGGAGGTCACTGCTCGGCCCCGCTGCTCCCAGTCCTCGAGCTGCTGTCGGACCCGTACTGTCCAATCCGTGACCTGCTGGATGCCACGGAAGCTGCAACCCGGCCTCTCCCACGATCTCTGCCGAGTCGGGAACTCCACTGCCGCCTGGTGAAGTCCCAAGGTCTACGCGACCAGCCGTGGTGGAGGGGTACCACTGTGTTGAAAGCATGAAGCCAGATATCCCTATCGAAGTAGGGGCGGCCCTGCTCCACCCACGGCTGGGCGGCGTCATCCTCCCCAGCATAGGGAGTCCAGTCGACCTGCACATCATAGATACACAGTCTGTCAGTCAATTGTCAGTGATACAAGAAAAGGAAGGGGTGCTGAGAGCGAAGAAATACTTACATGTCTGTAGGGGACGGTGTCCAAGGCATCATGAATGAGCGTCACCTGCAGGCACAGTGATCGCTCGTCGCGGCAGAAACACCAGCGCTGCAAGAGAGGCACAGCACCCGGTCGCCTCGGCACTCCTCGACCAAGGGAGGGGAGGTAGTAATACGCCCACACCTACAAAGCAACATAGTCAGTACCGCAGTCAATTAAAATAAGCAGGAAAAGCAGTAAAGGGTAAGGGTGAGAGGAATACCTGTAGAAGTGGGAAGAACCCGGCCACCCCGGTCTCCCTGCTGGAGGTGCCCAGACTGTCGAAGAGGTAGGCCAGAAGGGCCGCACCCCATGCGTAGCTGCCAACCTGGGTCAGGTCCTCTAGCAGGGGCAGGCACCTGCAGCTCACTGGGTCCCCTCTGGTCCCCAGAATCAACTTCCCAATCATAAGGATCAGGAAGCGCCTCAAGTCTCTATCCGCTGCCGCTCCCTTCTCCTCCGCCAGTGCTGCTCTGGCGTCCACTGTCAGCTGGGCCATATACTCCGCCTGGCCCTCTCCAGTCTGGTGGCGCGTCCGCCACCCCGAGACTCGCCTGCAGCCTCGTCCTCGCTACCAGGGACGACCTCTCCCTCGTCACCTCCAATTCCAGGAGTCGCTCCACCATCTCTTGGTAGCTGGGGTAGGTAACCCCTGTCACCGCCTGGCCGTCCACCCTCAGGCTGGTGATCCGTGCCACGTCCTCCAGTGTGGGGATCATGTGACCCCACGGGAAGAGGAAGGCGTGGCACTCGGGGTCCCATCGCTCCTTCAGAGCCTGGATCAGCTCCACGTCTGGCGTCAGCTCCTCCAACCGCAAGAAGGGGCCAAACCCCATCTCCTCCAACCGGGTCCTCTGAAAGTCCGTCAATCCCTAGTAAATCTCCCAGACGACAGCCCACCCTAGCCGAGACCGTAGCTCGCTCTGCAAAACAGCCATAGAAGGACACAAAATCAGTCAAGTTTCACAAAAATGCAGTCAGAGCAAATTACGACAGGGTTACTGTCACCTTCTGAAGGCGACATACAGGGTGTCATTTTGAGGTCTGAAGGCGACGTATCGATGCGTCGCCTTCTGAAAGCGACATATCTAGCGTCGCCTTCTCCATGGTAATGCGACAGCCAAGCTGTCGCGTTCGCAGGGTGACCGAGGATGGACAATACCCGTTTCTTGGTTGTTCCACCTTGGGCAAAAGCCCCACACAGATGCCTTGCACTCTCCTCCCCTCCAATCAGCACTCAATCACACATGGTTTAAGGTTTTAGAGCCTACCTTTTTGGGGCCGAACGGTTCATCCTCACCCGGCGCCGCCGCGGTGTCTTCCTCCATGGGAGCCGCCGGAGCAACCTCCTCCGCCGCCATAGACGGGCCCTCATCCATCTGTCGCCGATGGACGGACCTGTTGGAGCCCCTCTTGCGACGGTCCCCGCCGTCTCCACCATCGCCACCGCCCTCCATCGTCAGCCGTCCGGAAAAGAGGGAAAGAGAGCAGAGAGAGAAGGGGAAGACTGAGAGAAGAAGAGGAGAGGGGTCGCCGCCACCGGCCGGAGGGGAAAGGAAAAGGAAAGGGGGTTTCGGTGCTCTGTCGCCGGAAGGAAGGAGAAAGAGAAGAGAAGCGAAAGGAGGGAAAGAGAGAAAGGGGCACTAGGCCCCAAATTCAAACCGCTTCGATCCTGTCATCGTGACATGAAGCCAGTCGCTTTCAGTTTTGGTCGCGACATAAGACTTGTCGCGTTAAACTAATAGCTAGCGACCGTTGACTAGTCGCGTTTTAGGTCGCGACGCTCCCTACGTCGCCTTTTCAGTCAGTGAACAGAACTTTCTGAAAGTTGAATTTTCATTGCAAATCTCTAGTGCATACATCAAATAAAAGCTGAAAACTAGAACCGACATGTCCCTCTCACTCTTACCACATCAAATATTTCAAGATCCTTCAAATCTCAACAAAAGTACAATCATATTTCCCTCTCAAGCTCGCAGTCCCCGAGTGGCCGGATCTTTTCGTGCTCCCTGAGGTACGCTTAGTATGTCTCTTGCTCCTCGTGCAGCGTAGGTGGTAGAGCGTGGGTAGCACTCGCACGCCATAATGCCAATGTGCTCCGCACGGCCTGCTCATCCTCCGGATCTCCCAAACGTCTCTTCTTCATGGGAGGCAAGTGAGATGGCTGCAGTAGCTTAGTCCTTGGCTTCCCGATCTGAAGATAGCATCTTTGTGGGTTGTAGAGCACCATCGCCATATTTCCCACAAGTTGAAGGTCCAATCCGCATCCAAGAGGAAGCCGTATTTCCGTGTCGCGTAGCGCTGCTATGCCTAAGGCGAAATGTTCTACTGGGAGTGTGTTGAAGTAGTGCCACCATGCACTCTGGGTTTTCTTGTCCGCCGTCCTGCAAGTAACCCGATCGGGGAATTTGGCCACCCGCCAATAAAGCACAGTGGATGGCACCCAAAGATCCGACTCTCGGTGGTGGGATTCTCTGCGGGTTTGAATTTTATCCTTACCCCCAACCAGCATTCTAGGAGAATCATAGAGCCATAGAGTGGGCCCCCCGTAGATGCCCTGGTGAGACCCGCATAGAGGTAGGCCAAGACCGCGTGAGAGAGGGAAAGTCCTCGCCATACCCCACTAATGGCGCTCAAGCTCGCATAATCTATAAGGTGGTCTGCGGACGGGAAAAGTACTACCCCACACAAGCATATAGCCACGGCTTTGGCTATCTCCCGGTGATCCCCACTCTTGTTCTTACATTGAGAGATGACCCACTTAGACAAAGGAACAAGATGGATGAATTGAGGGCTGATTATGGTGTAGACATCCTCGGGATCCGTCATGAACTCACCTAGGATAAGCTTTGGGTTGATGGGCTCGACGGTGTAGCAGATATTTTGCTCATCCCCCCATTTGGTCTTAGGCAAAGCCAAGAACGCCTCGACCTCCTCAAGAAGGACGGTTGCCTCAAATTTAGGGAAGATGAAGGTATGGGTTTGTGGGTGCCATAATTCAATCAAGGCGGTGATGCTATGCCAATCGAAAGATATCTTGTGGTAATTATGGGCCGCTATCAACACTCCCCCCAAACCCCACTCTCTCAAGAATCGGATTACATACATGGGTAGGGCTTTGATCATGGGTACTATCCATGTGAGCTTAGAATAGCGGCGGGAGCCGGGGAAGAGCTAGAGGAGAAGAAGGAAAGGAAAAGAGAAGGAGAGGAAGAGGAGGACGTGCATTAAAGAAGAAATTCGGAGTTAAAAATAACTAAAAATTGAAAACACTATTTTGCATACCTCTCTCACATCCCCGTTGTTGCTCAGATGGTTGGGGACGTCCGTCCGCCTCAGGAGATCGCCATAGGTCGTCCGGGCTCGCTTGGGACCTTCGTAGGGAGCCTCCTCACCCATAGAAGCATTTGGAGCTCTCTTCATGGCCATTGAAGCTTGCAAGCTTGAAGAGAAGAGGAGGAAGGTGTGAGCTACGAGTTTGGACCTCTCACCCCTTATTTATAGAGCCTTGAAACTCCTATTCATGGTAGGAAAGGGTTTATAAGAGCTAATGAGAGTGGGACTTTGATTAGAGAGCTTTAAGAGTCCAAGTGGGAGTCAAAATGAGATTTTTGGATTGCTGTTTTGTGCTCTGGACGCAAATCCTGTGGTCGCGACGCATCGATACGTCGCCTTCAGGTGGCGACAGCTTAGGCGTCGCTTTATGATCTAGGTCGCGACACACCTCTGGTCGCGTTCTGAGTGGGGTAGCGACCCATAGTTTGTCACGTTCTGTGTGTGCATTTTATTGCCTATTTCTTTCACACAATCATCAATCGCCATCCCAAGATGTGTTTGCACTTATGCTCTGAAAATATTTCCATTATTTTGTTGCATTTCAAGTTTGTATCATGTATTATATGTTTTTATTGCTTTAATTATTGTTGAAAATCCATAAAAATCAGAAAATGCAGAAAATCCAAAAAATCCAAAAAATTCAGAAAATCCAAGAGACGGTTCGTCAGGTAAGTCAGGTAAGTATTTCTAACCCTATCTCTGCATTACTATATGGTATCTACGCTATTATATCATCTCAAGGACTGGCTGGTTCTCAGTGTGTTCTGGGATCTGAGTTCCCCTTCACCAAAAACAAGGATGATCTAGGTACACACTGTTAATCGCTGGATAGGCCGTTAGATGGTATGACTCGAGGACGATGGATTCTATCGCACGCCGGGGATGCGAAGTGTCTTGACCCTTGCTCGTGTTGTCTAGCAATATTATCCTTGAGTATTTGTTATTTTCTCCTTTTCTTTGCATTTGTTTTTTATGATTTCTTTCTTTTAGCCCAGCATGCATCATTTAGGATTTTGAGCTTCATGCCTCATGATTTGTCAAAGTCAGCTTCTCAATGATGTTGCAATCAGACCCTCATTTCCAGACAAGGATTTCCATTCCGAATTTGAAAGTTTTCTTCGAGCTAGTTGTTCGGTCCAGTTGTCAGTATGGTTCCCGTTCAGGATTCCTCTCATCCCCATTCATTATAACAGTCATTCCTTTGTCCTCCGATCCGCTCATTAGTCGTGAATCGCTCGAAGGCCAGAGTCGAATCGACCCGCCAGGCAGCACCTATCCCTTAATGAATGAAACCTGCAAGCTAAAGCTAGCCAGGGTACCTCTTGAATCAGGAGGTTGATCATTTCTTTTCTTTTGATCTGTATTCGTCCAGATGGGAACCATCCTTGCACTCTGTCACCAGCCATGTTCGAAGATCGCCGGATAATTCTTGCTGCTTATTCGTTCAGAATGTGTGTCTCTTTACCTTGATGCCCGCTTTTCATCTCATTCCGCTTCACTACGCTACACCTTCATTTCATGCCATCTTCGCTCCATTATCGCTCCACTCCCTTGCAAAGCAGGCATCAAGGAGGGGCAATCTGTAGACACCCATTTCCGACCATAAGTCGAGCTAAATTCCTCGTCATATCATTGATGCCCCACGTTGGCCCATCATCACCAAGCTGGCTTTCTCCGATCATGATATCCTTCTTCAGTAGTTCATCACCCTGGTGGATTCTTCCTAGTCAAATTATTCGATCTTCATCATCATCTCGTAGGTCTCTGGGTTAGGAATCCGACGTTTCAAACCGTACGTCAATCTGATGCCCGTGCAAGGGGATCAGACACTTTGTATGGCCATGTGCTGAAAAGTCCCTGAAGGCGACAGCCTCCCTGTCGTTTTCCCCTATACAAGGCGACGCCCTTCCTGTCGCTATCTGGCACTGTAACGATTTGCCCAACCAGAATCAATCTCCTTCAGAAGGCGACACCTCGATACGTCGCGTTCATAAATTGGCCTTTAATTCCTTGAAAAATCGCCAGAAATACCAGAAAACCCTTCCTTATAAGGAAGGCGACGTGTCGAGGCGTCGCCATCCGTGTGGCGACCAGGAGGCCGTCGCGTTCTGGATGCCATGCAAGGAATCCTTTCCGAGCATGACTTGGACACTTGTCATACATGGATATTCCCTCTTTTGGTCGACCTAAATGCGTCCAAATCCTACCAAAACTCGTGAAGACCTTCCTTAAAGCCTCCTTTCCGAGTTCCAATCGCCCATGAGCGGCCATACCTACCCAAACCCGGGGTCTTTCCTATTATTCCCTTCACAGCCCTTCCAGGAATAATCACCTATAAGTTGATCAATACTGCATCTTTTAGGGCAAGCCTGGCATCTGCTGCTTCATCTCCCTGAGAGCTCCAACTCCTCAGAAGAGTCTCTTAGCTCCAGACGACCAGGAAGCGCCCCCCAGGGCGATTTCTCCCTGCTTACACTTTCTCTCTCCCTTTTTCTTTCAATTTTCTCTTCATTCATGCATACATAGGATCTGTGTTTTCGTAGTTTTACATTAGAGCACACCACACACACCGATCTTAATCACCCAAAGGGGTTAAAAACCCATCCCACGTGAGTTCCCTCCAAAAAAGTGCATGTTTCTTCATATTTTTGGAATAGATTCATCATACACAAGTTTTCTAATGGGTTTCCTGTTGTTTTGATGATCTTGGAAGGTGTTTGAAGACAGGAGAGACACGAGGCTCTTGCCCCCTTGGCCGGCTAAGGAACAAGAAGAAAGAACCCACAATCTTCGTCCACTGAAGCAGAAGGCGACGACCCTGCTGTCGCGACAAAGAAGGCGCCAGTCTCCCCGTCGCGTTTAGGTAAACATGCCGCGACCCTCATCTTGTCACGTTCACAGGAATAGGTACACCCTCTATCTTCTCTTCCTTTTCCGAGGCAGTTAGCCCATCTTCATCCATTTGTTCTTCTTGGCAACTACTTTGGTGGCGATCATGGTCAGTTTTCCTTACCTTTTCACATATTTTTTTGGGGAGCAAATCCCGTGATTACAACACCCAGATGCGATTCAGAACCTAGCTTATAGCTACGATCATCGTGAAAATGTCTAATCGCGTGCAAATCAAGTGATTTTATGAAACGCAGCCTGTCAGGCAGACGCCTTTAAGTTGTAATAGGCGGCCTCTGGATTGGACGTGATTTTGGCTATAAATACAGACCCAAGAGATCCTCATTACAGAGAGACCGGAACCACGGCGAAGCCTTGTCAAATTCCCACCCCGACCTCCGGACTTCAACTCACCAACTTCTAAGGCAGGATTTCATCGGCTCGGAAGTTGGTGTTCCGGAGGCGGCACACTGCGCACACGTTGCCTTCAAGTCGTCTCCTTCGTGAGTCGGAGCTCCTTGAGTGTCAGGGAGCAGCGGGGGAGCCACACCGACGTCACCCCCATCCGCGTCACCTCGCCATAGGGCTACGCCGCCACTCTGCCTCTCCCTCTTCTTTGATTCCTTTGTCCTTCTTTTCCTTCCTTTTTTTTTTCGTGTCAGTTAGCACATGCATTGCACATTTTCACACACACACACATGGCATTTCTTTCATCCACCTACTCCCTAGGGGTTTAACACTACCTCCACGAGGTGTGTCACTTTTCATTTACATGTTTTTCCACACTTTAATCCGTGAACATTTACTACACTTCATAGTCTAACCTCCCTTTTACTTGTTCCTTGTTGTTTTACCTTTTGCGAGGTAACCGGCATCGAATCTTCTTCGTCGGCTGGCCGACGTAAGGAGGAAGGAGAATTCACTGCACATTCCCGCGATTTTCTTCGGGTGAAGGTAAGTACACCGCGTCCTTTCCTCTCCTCCTGTCACATCTGGTGCCTACGTGCACCTGGCGATCGCGACACTTTCCTCATGCACACACGCACGCACCCCCTTTTCTTTTGTTTTGTCATTTTTTTTACGCCATCAGTCCCATTTCCACTCTTTTCCACCTCCAATTTCCTTTTAAAAATCCCTTATTTCCCGTCGTGGGACGAGTGTTCTCCGGAGATGTCGGGGAAAAATGCCGTCTACAACTTGGCGATCACGGTGGGACCCTTCTTCTTTTGATCCCGATTACCTCCTTCGGCACCCACGTGTGCCCCTCCTTCGTACCCCACATGGTACAATCTTCCCCTTTCCGTACCCCATGTGGTGCCATTTGGGATTCTCGTCACCATTACCATTTCATAGTCATATTTTTCCCTCATTTTCTTTTGCTACACTTCCTACATGAAATCCGTGGATTAAAAGGAAAAAAAGAAAATTAAAAAAAAATACCACCATGATCCCCTCCCCGTGTACTTATTTTTACCTGAAGAAAGCATCTCCATGCGAAATTTCCTTCCTCGCATAAAAATTGTGGAAAGCATATCTGTCAGGTTTCCTGCTGTTTTCTTTGTTCTCGGATTGCATATTTGATTCGCGTCTAGTGCAGCAGACGCCTTTTCTGTTCCTCATTTGCGCGGTGGCCTGATCGGACGCTTTTCGTGACAGAGTCTGGAGGGAGTTACCTCGGTTCTTACAGCTTCCAAGAGCTGTCAAATCCGCGGTCAACAGAACGAACGCCTTTATTGAGTCGCGCCCACTGTACTGGACGCGATTCAGTCTATCACAGAGCACCAGTCTTCCTGCCATCTGTGTTATCTTTGCGTTGTTTTGCATCTACAGGGCATTTCGGCCGAGAGACCTCCTTCTCTCCTCCCCTAGGATCCACACACCTTCTCGGTGAGGGCTATCTCCCCATTGGGCATTCCGTCTCATTGGGCTAGAGAATTCTCATCGGGACCTCCGTAAGTCTCCATACCCCGTGGATTCCCTCACGGTGGACCGAGCCGGTTGTACCGCTCTGTTGACCCGAGTTTAGAAGACCTATTGCGTGCAAGGGAGTTGTTTAGAAAAAAATTGAAGTTGTCATCTCACCTACTTTAGGTTCACACTTACTTTGGAGAGACACTGACATTAAAATCAACATTAAGACATATTGAATATTTAAGTGGACGTAATCATTTTTCAAGTCTACGATTTAAAAGTCATTAACTCCTTCTCTCAAACTCGTTTGAGTAGTTGTCTGTTAGTTGCTTGTTAAATTACACTGTGTGTCTTTAGAATTTCGCATGCAGCTACGTTTCAGCCGATCCCTCTCAATGGCCGAGAACGATGGTATGAGTTATGAGAATATGTATGATGAGTTGTATGATCCCGGCCAGCAACTTCCCCAAATTCAGAACCAGGCTTATGCCGATCCGTCCAGTCCGTGTGTCAACGCGATGGATGTCTAGCCTCCCCACGTCTCGACAAGGCATGACACTGGGAACACTTCCTCCCCATTTGATATATCCCAAATCATAGATATCCTCTAGAGCCTCCAAGCCTCTCAACTTCAGGAGGTCCAGGCTGCCCTCAAAGGCAAGTTTGTTGTTGATCATGTCCATCTCTCTCACCCGAATGCAGGTGTCCAGACTCAATTCGCTCATGACCCGACGGCCCGAGCTTCTCCTCTCCCCTCGCGGGCCCATTCCATCATCCAGTCCCGCCCCCACAGTCCCGTGGGGAGGCATCCTCTTCCTTATATTCGGCTAAGCACCGATGCGGCAAGGCCCGTTCACCAACCCCGCGTCCTGGCTCATGTCTCCCTACCGACCGGTATCCATTATACACATTATCCTGTTCAAGTAGATGCCCCCCACCACTTTCATCCGGGGGCACCTCCCAAATCTTCTGTTGATCAACTCACCCAAGCCCTCTTAGCGAAGGTGAGTAAGCTTGAACAAGATTTCAAAAGGGTGTCCACACCCAAAGACTCCTTCGAACTGGTGCTCCCTTCCATGCCAGTCTTTCACCTTCCTCCCTCTGAGATGCCGATTTACCGCCGCTACAATGACACCAGCAATCCGTTTGTGCATCTAAAAGAATTCATGTACGAATCTTCCTTCTGGCAAAGCGATAATCGGGCCTTTGTTTTCCTGTTCTGATGATCCTTGGATGGACCCGCCCTTGAGTGGTTCTATTCATTAGAACCCACAGACGCTGAGGATTTCGAGACCGTGCAGAGGAAATTCTTGCAGAGGTACAGAGACAGAGTTGGTTTTGCACTATCAATTACCGATCTAGTGGCTGAAAAGATGAGGACGGATGAAGAATTCACACATTTTGCTGATAGATGGAGGGCATTGGACGAAAAGACTAAGGGAACCGCTATCTGAAGCCGAGCAAGTTAAAATGATCACAGCAAATTCCATGCCTCAATTGAAACATATCTTGGCCATGAACAAGCTAACGACGATGGAGGAACTGTATGAAAGGGCACGATATATTCAGACACAGCTGAAGGACTCCCCTATTATGGCGATGTTCGAGTCCAAAACTCGGGCATTCAAGAAAACCAGTGGTGCTCCGGTTGGCGGTCCCACGACAGAGGGTGTCATTCATAATGAGCAAGTGAGTGCAATAGGCAGCCCCAATCTTTCCACCTACCGACCCAATGCCAACACCCAAACCCCACCACCCCAACAACCCACTCCAAGAACCAACAACCCACCACTGTTCAGAACACCACCTCAGCTACCTCAGCAACCTCAACAGCCTTCATATTACCAGCAACCTCAGCGGCCACAGTATCAACAACCTCCCCCATACCATCAACAACCTCTGCAGCCACAATACTTATAGCCTCCGCAGCCTCAATACCGGCAGCCCGCTCCACCCCAGTACCAACCACAACAACCCCCTCCAGCACCTCCCCAATACAATCAGATCCCTCCTCCAGGAAACTATGAACCTCAACCACCCCGACAACCCCCTAGCCCAAGAAGGACTCACTACCCCCCATTACCAGAAACCCTACCAGATATCTTTAACGCCCTAATGGCCGCTGGCGCACTCACTTTGCCTAGGAAAGGCTGCAATGGCCGCCCAATATTGACACCTCGCGGTATTGTGAGTTCCACCGAGGCCCAGGCCACACCTTGGAAGCATGCTTCCACTTCAAAGACTACATCTATAATATGAATGATAGTGGAGGCATTGATTGGGCAGAAATGAAGAAGTTCATTGTAGAAATGAAAGTACGAAGGATGGCTAGGCAAGAACCACCACAACAGCAGCCGCAGCAGCAGCAACCCCAGCCCCAACAGCAGCCTAGTATGGGCATTGTCTAGAACCCACTCTCGGAGCACCAGACTCCAAACCAGCAAGTTAACGCCTTTAGAATATCTCCCGAACATGAAGTTTCCAATCGGCCGACGGAAGTAGTCTCTGCATCCACCCCACCTTCCCAGTCATCCTTCACCCTACCGCCCTTCATCCGTACACCTACTCCTGATAATCCACTACCGTCCTTCCTACGCATCCCTACCCAGCACACCACGCCATCCAGACAAACCATCTACTCACCGCTCACCCACCAGTCCACCACCCCTACGGCGCCTCCACCCGCCAGCATACAAGCCCCCTTCCTGCGCAACCCTTCCACTACACCACCGCAACCAATCCATACATCCCATTCTACCGCAGTCCCACAACCACCATCACCCAACCCACCTCTTCTCCACACGCCATCAACTGTACCCTTCATTAACCCCAATCATCGAGCCCCCTTTCTCCGTACCCCCACTCAACCCTCCAGTGCAACAACTATCCAATTGCCGCACCAGATGTTTTCCGACCAACCCTCAACCTCCTCCCCTTCCGCTCAGTCAGGTTCCAACAACAATACCGGGAAATACCCTTGAGGAAACAATGGTGCTCCAGAGTGGGCGAATGTTCAATAGGATGTTTCCCCAGCAGCAAGAGCAGACCTTGGCACCCCAAGAAGAAGAAGAGGTCCAACCAGAGGAGTCCGTCCTAGGGACGCAGTATGATTTGTTGAAACATTTAGATAAAACCCCGGCTAGAATCTCCATTCTGGAATTGATTAAGAGGTCGGTGGTCCATCAAGAAGCCCTCATGCAATATTTACAGAAAGTAATGGTGAACGTGGACTTGCTAGTAAACCAGATTAGTGCTGTATTAACACCCACAAGCCCACACCCGGCCATTATGTTTCATAAAGAAGAATTAGCACCGGTCGAGTTTCATCGATATGCTATATGCCTCACGGTCAGCATCAACGGGATCTGCGTATCTCGGTGTCTGGTCGACTCGGGGGCATCAATCAATGTCGTGTCCTCTGACACGTTGTAACTCTGTGGGGTAACGACACAGTCAATCCGACCTGCTGCCATCACTGTCACGGCCTACGACAACACTAGTAGGTCGTCCAAAGGGGTCGTCACATTGAAAATTGAGCTGGGCCCATCTATCACTGAAATAGACTTCCACATTCTGGATTTGGATCCGAGTTATCGCATGATCCTGGGTAGGCCATTCACTCAGGCTCTCGACGCAGTTATCTCTATCGTCCACCAGTGTCTCAAGTTTCCATACAAGGGGTGAATCGTCAAGGTGGCCAGCAAGCCTGCAATCGCAGAAGTGGACGCCATGACAGACAACTCGGTCCCTTCCATTTGGCCCAGCAATCAGCCCTTAATGTCAATACTGGGCACGCCAAGCATGTACCCGAGCCTGAATAGTCTGTCTGTCAATGTTACCAGAAAAAGCAAAATCATTATTGAAAAGGGATGGCATATTATGAAACAGATGGGATACCAGCCAGGTAAGGGGTTGGGAGCACAACTGCAAGGCAGAACAGAGATAGTAAAGGACTACAAGATAAGACCCAAGGCAGGGTTGGGTTACAAACCAGGCAAGAACAAGCAAAAACTTGAGGAACCCCTCACTTGGGTAATATATGAACATTTTAGGAAAGGACCACTATAGCCGGGAGCTGAGCAAGCATCAACTGTCATTGTCGGATCCACTTGTGTAAGACCCGGCCCCCTTGGGCCCTTGGCCCCGGCCCCAAGGTCACGACAGGCGCCCTGGCCGTGACATGGTCGCGCCACAGCGGCCTGCTGCGACAGGATTGGCGGTTCGTGTCACGACGGGGGTGAGCGTCGCGTCTTGGTCGCGTCACCCCTGGCTGTCGCGACTATGTTCTGACACAGCTTGACCGCTGTCCTGTCTGTCAGAACGGTCGTGTCAGATGGTAGGGTCGTGCAGCGTTGACGCGACCTGCCAGGCCACCGCGTTTGCTTTTTCGATCTTCGAGGTTTGACCGTGCTTTTTGTGTCCCGATGTGGCGGGCGGTCACGACATGGTCGCGACGCTCCTGGGCGTCGCGACAGCGTCTGAGGGGCCATCGGTTTAAAACCGACAGCGCGCCCCATTTTTTCCTCTCCTCTTTTCTTTTCCTCTTCTTCCCCTCTCGCCCCCTCCGAGCTCCCTTGTAGTTTTTAGGAGCTCCCCGTATTTGAGGCGGCCGTACTGAGAAGGGCGTCGTCCCGTTCGTGCAGGGGTCGTGCTTGTGGCGTGCGGTGCGAGGAGGAGACGGCCATTCCTACGAGAAGGCCCCAACGGGTGCGTTCTTCGTGTGGAGGTAGGGACGTCCGACCCTCTCGCCCTAAGCATGATCCCCTCCCCTCTAGACCGTGGTTTCCTTTTGGTTTGGGGCTTGGGAGTGTGAGAACTCCATGCTCGAGTTGAGTGAGGTTTCCTTCGAGCGTAGATCCATGCTTTTGAGGGATTGTGGGTGGTTTGATGGATTTATAGTTTTTAATACACGTTGTGCATGATCCCCTTTCCCCCCTTGTGAATGTATTTCATGTTTTGGGGGAGGGTTCCTGGAGGGACTGCTCCGGAACCCTGCTCGGCTGGAAACGCGGCAGCCTCGGAGGCTGCGATCAAGTCGTGACGGCGCGCCCGGTCGCGACGTGGTCGCGACACTCCTGAGCATCGCGTTGAGGTCGCGACATGCTAGGGCGTCGCGACATGGTCACGACGGTCCGCCCTGTCACGTTATCGACCGAGAGACAGTTTTCGCCTGACGCCGTTTCCGTTTGCTTTGCTGTACCGTGGCACCTGTGCTAGTCCCCTAGTACGGTCTACACCAGTCTTTCGCCCGGTGCTCGGCACTTGAAGGCCTGTCCCGTGTGAGAGGTTGTTACCGTTGCCTGGGACCCCCATCCTCGGGAGCCTGTCGAGGGAGTACTCTGGGCTACGAGTGCGCTCGAGTTGGCAGCCACTAGGCGGACTCTGGAGCTTAGGGGAAAACGGTGGTTAGGAGAGTGGCGTGTGAGTCACTGGCAGAGCTCTCGTGGGTGGTCTGGGACACCGAGGACAGTTAGGAGTTCTACCCGGTGCAGGATAGCCAGTCCTTCTCACTGCCTCGCTCTTTGCGGCCCCGGAACCGCTTAGAGAGGCCAGGCGTGGGACCGTAGTCTGGCCAGACTACGGCGGTTACTGTTGTGTTACCTATGTCCTACCTCGCTCTGACGAGACGTGAGGGTCAGGACTTGGGTCGAGGATAAGATGTCGGTGGACACACCTGACCTTGACTAGTGGTAGTGCTTTCCGTAGCTAGTGTTCCTTGTCCAGGCGGAGTTCCCTCCGTCTGTGTTTACTAGCCATGTGGTGGTGACGACGAGCAGTCGTACGGAGTTTCCGACCATGTGTACTTTCCGTACCGTGCTAGTTGTAGTTTCCCTTCAGCACTTCCATTTGTAGGTAGAAGATACTCCTGCCTATTTAGAGCTAGTAGGAGATTGGTAGTCCCTACTGAGCTTCTGTTGTGAAGCTCATCCCTCCTTTTCCCATGTGAGACTTCTCAGCAGCGGCAGGGCGCACGCCGGGTGGAGGAGACGGGGCGGTAGTCGGAGTCCCCATAGCTAGCAGTGGTTTCTCTTTTTCAGTGCACACCACCCTCGGGTATGCCCCTAAGGGACTTGTTCTTCCCCTGCCTTTTACTTGTACTAGCGTGCATGCGTTGGGATTGTACTTAGAGCGGTACACAGTGGTCTCGCTCTCTTTTCTGTTTCCGCCTGTACACTTCTAGTTTAGCAGTTGACATTTAATTCCGTTACATATCCTGTTAGACATAGATTATAGCCCTTCTGGGTCCCCGGATCCGTGGGCAGCGACCGCGAAAATCGGGTCCTCGGCGTGGGCCGAGGGTTGGGTTCTCGGGTCGTTACAACTTGTCAGTCATCTCCGGCCATATACCGGGATGCAGCTAATCATAGGCCAGCTAAGAGTATCAGAAAAGTTGAGTCAGAGCCGGAATGGAGCAAATGGTTTGATATGAGCAATGTGGCAGCTTCTCTCGACCAACTCTTCGCGCTGGAGGAGAATGAGCAACAACCAGATATGGACCAAGGCATGCAAGCCAAAGAAGCAGCTGCGGCCGCAACTAGGCTCAGGGCATGTCCATCCTCCTCGGGCATCGTGCCTGTTCCCAACTCCACCGTGGGCGAACCGCCCATTCCAACTACAAATTCAGGCAACACGCCCACTCCAAATCCAACCACAGGCACTGCGCCCATTTCAGGTTCAAATCTGGGCATCGCACCCATTTTAGTTCTCATTTCGGGCATCGCGCCCACGTCAACCTCAGTCCTGGGCACCGTGCTCACTCTTCCAAATTCTCCGGACAACGCGTCCACACTTTCCTCCTCTCCAGGCATCGCACCCGTGTCCCTTCTCTCTCCTTCGGGCAATGCACTCACTTTCTCCCTCTCTCCAAGCATTGCACCCTCCCTCCTGCAGGCCACTGCATGGTCCTCTTCCTTCCTTCTAAGCATCCTCCGGGCGCCAGTACGCTACCTGGCGATTTCTCGACACCCTCCCAAGCAGACACTCGTCACCCCTCCTCTTCACAGCAATTCTTCTTCTCTTGAACTCTTGCTCCCAGATAAACTTTCTCAGCTTGCAATCTCGCCTCGTCCTCTGCACTCGGCCTCACTGTGATCTTCCTCCCTCTTTCTCACTGCAATCCTCCCCCTCCCTCAAAAGTGATTCCCTCTTCCTCAAACTCGAACTTTCTCGTCTAGCAGTCTTGCCTCCCCACTCTCTCCGGACAGACTACTTGACACTCCCCCTCTTTCCCCAAGCAATGCGTCCTTCCCCTTTCTCATGGGCCCTGCGCCCACCATAGCCCCTTTCTTCCACTCTCTTCTGAAAAACCACTGTCTCCCTACAGTCGAACAGCTCTCACTGCATCCCTAGGACAGAAGCTTGCCTTCAATCGCTCTCCCCGATCTTTGAGCCCCGACACTCCCGCTTCGTTCCCTCCTTTCGCACACGCTAGCAAGGAGGGGGCCTCCAAGGCCGTAGCTTCGCAATGGCCGATCCCACCATCTCATTTGAGGAAACTTCTTTCCTCGCCCCCGAATGTGCCCCAGCCGATGAGCAACCCTTCTTCGGTCCTTTGACCAACCTCCCGCCCCCTTTCGCGCAGGGGGCATTTGCTGTTTTCAATAATCCTCCCCCCTCGTAGGGGGATGTTACTGCTTTTTCTCCTTCATTTTCCCCATTGTGGGATCCTACTTTTCCTAATTCCCCCATGCGGGACTCGGTTGTTACTATTTTTCCTCCTTTAAATCTTTCTCCATCCTCCCCTCGCGGGATCCAGCATTTACTGCTTTTCCTTCGCTTGTAGATTCCAGTAGCTGTAGCTCCAGTCTAGGTAAAGGTAGTGACCAATTAGGGGTAGTTTTAGAAAAGAAGTCCAAGGGTAGGAGGGTTCTGCACCGCTTCCTAGCGGATCTAGCCCGTAGATGCAGAGCATGCTTAGTGGTTCCAGAATTTGTAGAGGAGCCTTTGCAGTTGTCGGATCTCGAATGTGAGCAATTAGTATGCTTTATTGATGATGGGTTTGGAGTCTATCAGATCATGGATGATGACGACCCAACTGAAGAAGGTGATGAGGAGCTTGAGGATGAGGCTGACGTGGTCGCAAGTGGAGTAAAAAGATTTGATGAACCGTCAGCCACCGTAGAGGAAATCACCAAAGAAATCAATCTGGGAACCGAGGAAGAACCTAGGATCGTCCTCATAAGCAGTAATTTATCATCAGTAGAAGAGGAGGCAATTATTGAGGTTCTCAGGGAGTTTAAGGACGCGTTTGCATGGAGCTATGAAGATATGCCTGGGTTGGACTCCGCGCTAGTTGAGCATCGTCTTACCCTTAAGCCGGGGTCCATTGCCGTTAAGCAGCGATTGAGGCGTTTCCACCCCAAATGGCTTTGAAAATGAAGGATGAAGTCGACAAGCTCCACAAAGCCAGGTTCATTAGAGTTGTACTCTATCCAAATTGGGTGGCAAACATCGTCCCAGTTTTGAAGAAGGATGGAAAGGTTAGAATTTGTATCGATTTTCGGGACCTGAATCGCGCATGTCCTAAGGATGATTTCCCACTGCCTCACCTAGATGTGCTCATTGACAATACGGCTGGGTATGAAACCCTCTCCTTCATGGATGGTTTCTCAGGATACAATCAGATTAAGTTGGCTGAGGAAGACTAGGAGAAGACCTCATTCACTACGCCTTGGGGAACTTATTGTTGTGTGGTCATGCCGTTTGGACTCAAGAATGCTGGAGCCACTTACCAAAGGGCTATGATGGCTATTTTTCATGATATGATCCACATTTTTATCGAGGTTTATGTGGATGACCTGGTGGTGAAATCTAAGACGTTGGCTGAACATCCCGGGGTTCTGAAGAGAGTCTTGCAGAGAGCAAGGGAATACCAATTGAAGATGAACCCCAAAAAAAGTGTATTTGGTGTTTCGTCGGGTAAGCTCCTAGGTTTCATCGTGAGCAAGAGGGGCATAGAAATTGATCCCAACAAGGCAAATGCAATAAGAGAAATGCCTCCTCCTAAAAATTTGAAGGAAGTTCGAGGGTTAATCGGGAGGCTGCAGTTTATTCGCCGATTCGTCTCCCAACACTCGCAGAGGTGTAGACCCTTCTACGACCTCACCAAGCCGGGAGTTGAATTTCGTTGGGATGAGAAGTGTCAGGCGGCTTTTGACGGACTTAAGGATTATTTGGCTAATCCCCCTATCCTAAGGCCGCCGATTCTAGGTAAGCCTCTTATTCTTTATGTATCTATCCTGGAAGACTCGGTGGGAGCTATCCTCGCGCAAGTTGATGAAGAAGGCAAGGAAAAGGCAGCATACTACCTGTCTAAGCTTCTCAACCCCTGCGAGCAAAGGTACTCTGCAATGGAGAAAACCTGTGCCGCGCTCGTGTGGATAGTGCAGAAACTGAAGCACTACTTTCTTGCTCACGAAGTCCATCTCATCGCCCGAATGAATCCTATCAAGTTTCTCCTTGAAAAATCTGTTCTAACTGATAGGCTAGCGCGATGGCAAAGGTTTCTCTCTCAGTTTGAGATCACCTATATTCAGCAGAAATCGATTAAAGGCTATGCCATAGCGGAGCATCTCGCTCATCACCCTATTCCCCGATTCGATCCGGTCCATTCAGAGTTTCCAGACGAAGAATTGATGTCCCTTAGCCAATCTGATCCTATGTGGACATTATATTTTGATGGAGCTCGGAATTCTCACGGGAAGGGCATCGGGATTGCTCTGCTATCATCGGAAGGTGTCACCATTCCACAACCTCATAAACTGGATTTTCCTGCCACCAATAACATCGCCGAATATGAAGCATTGTTGGCTGGTCTGGAGCTCGCCCATTTCTATGGTGTCACCCACCTGCGAATCGTAGGTGATAGTCAGTTGGTTTTGCGCCAAGTGCTCACCAAATATGTCACTTACGATCCGAAACTGAAGCCCTATCAAGAACATGCCTCAGCTTATGCCAAGCTATTCTCCAAGCTAGTTTTTATCTATGTCCCTCGTCATCAGAATCTCCTAGCCAATGCCCTCGCCACAGTTGGCGCAACCATGAATATGTGCTATCTTGGGGATCATGACAGTATTCAGATCGAGCGCCGTCATGTTCCCGTCATTCTAGATCCTAACTTTCTCTGGGTTAAGGAAAAAGTGCTAAAGAACGCAAAAAGGAGAAGCAAAACCGAGATCATGTTGATAGAACTGGAAGAAGAAATGGAGGATGATGAAAAGCCATGGTATTATGAGATAGCTAGGTATTGCAGAGACCAGTCATATCCTGAGGAAGCCACAGCCGATGAGAAGAGAGCAATAAGGAGATTATCCCAAAAGTATACATTGGTTGGAAATGCTCTCTATAGAAGGAGTTTTTATGGAGTTTTGCTTAGATGCCTGGATGAAGAAGAGGCCGTAAAGGTTGTTGAAGAGGCCCATTCGGGCATTTGTGGAGGCCATGTGAATAGTCAAATGCTAGACAAGAAGATCCTTAGGCAAGGTTTCTTTTGGCCTACTCTAGAAGTGGATTGTTCCATCTTTGTCCGTCGATGTGTCAAGTGTCAACTACACGCCGACAAAATTCATTCTCCATCCTCCTCGCTTCACCTGATATCCTCCCCGTGGCCTTTCGCTATGTGGGCTTTTGACATCATTGGCCCCCTTGGCGACCCCAACTCCCGGAGCAAGGTCAAATCGTATATCCTTACCGCAATGGAGTACTTCACCAAGTGGGCGGAAGCCGAAGCATATGCGGAAGTCAAGGCAACAACCGTGTGCAGATTCATCATGAAAAATATCATCACCAGGTTTGGTATCCCAGACACCATCATCACCGACAACGGGCCCCAGTTCATATCTCAAGAGCTGCGTGACCTCTGCAACAGGTATAAAATTGCATTGCTTCATTCATCTCCATATTATCCGCAAGGCAATGGCCAGACAGAAGCCACTAATAAAACCTTGATTAAAATTGTTAAGAAGACGTGTGAGACTAACAGATTCTCGGATTGGCCAGAAAAGCTTATAGAAGCTCTGTGGGCCTACCGCACTTCAATCCGTATTCCTACTGGGCAGACACCGTTCTCCCTCACCTACGGGATGGAGGCAGCAGTACCATATGAGATTCTCGTTCCCTCGCTAAAAATCCAGCTTGACAAGGACTTGTTAATCAATGAGCAACGTGAATCCCTCCTAGCACAACTGGAACTCTTAGACGAGAAGCGGCTGGTCGCCGCAGAACATACAAGGGTATACCAAAATAGACTCGCTCGTTTTCATCAAAAGAAGGTTATCGAGAGAAAATTTAAGGTTGGTGAAATGGTTGTTAAAAGAATCTTTGTGAAACCCGGAGGTTCCAGGTCAAAACTCCAACCTAATTGGGAAGGGCCATTCGTGATCAAAGCAATAGGTCCAGGCAACTCGTATAGGCTAGTAAACGCAGAAGGCGAGGAGCTCTCTCACCCATGGAACAAGTTGTATCTTAAAAAATACTACCCCTAAGTGGCTGATTGGATCTATGTGGCACAAGGACCCCAAGATGAAAAGATGTCAATTTGTTTTATTATTCTTGGTAAGTTAGCCAGAGGTGCCGACACCCACACACATACACACCCAGCCCCTGGAAGCGAGAGGCACGGAACCCAAAGAAGATCAATGACGCGCCAAGATCCTAAAGCATTACCTATTCTCTTCCTTTCAGTCTGCCAATAGAAAAGAAAACTCGAGGATTGACCTCACAAATCTGTTCGAAGCTCAGTGGAAGTAGGGAAAAATAAGAGAAAATCAATGACAAATCCAAATCCAAAGAGCCAAAACAAGGCTAATCAATTGTAGCACGTCAAGAGTGGCAAAGTCCCTGCAGGGATTCAAATGGACCTGGGCGTAAGCGTGCAGCACGTCAAGAGTGGCAAAGTCTCCGCAGGGATCCAAATGGACCTGGACGTAAGCGTGCAAAGAACCCCACAAACCTAAAAGAAAACCAAAATTCACTGAGTCTAGGACGAAGGAGTGACTATTTCCTCAAGTTTCTTGGACCATTGGCAAACTTCCTGGAACTCTCTTCACTTCTCCCCCAGGTGGGTTTTAGGATCAAGGCAAGGCAATGATCAACCAAGGGGGACGTAGCCAAAAGTGACCTTGGATGAAGGCACCACTTAAGCACGTCCAACCTCAGACTAATACACTCAAGAGTAATCAATGCATCTTTAGCGACAACCAAGTAATTGACGGATCCAAGTGCCACGAATTTCCAATTTAAGCAGGCCCCCTTCGTTCTACGCGTCTTCTTGGAAGGGACCAGTCCAGGTTGCGGCAGATATTTTCAAAATAAAAAAAAATAGATATTATCAAAATAAAAAAAATAGATATTCTCAAAATCCAAAAAAATAGATATTCTCAAAATCCAAGAAAAATAGATATTCTCAAAATCCAAAAAATAGATATTCTCAAAATCCAAAAGTAGATATTCTCAAAATCCAAAAAAAAATAGATATTCTCAAAATCCAAAAAAATCAGATATTTCCAAAATCCAAAAAAATCTGATATTTTAAAAATCCAAAAGATTTGTACATTCTACATTCTCACTTCGTGTATATTCGGTGCATTCTTCATGCCGTATGTAGATATGACGTTTCATGTGTAAATACTAATGCATGCATCCTACTGCATCCTGTTGTCCTTTCATTTTTTCGCCTTCTTTTAAATAAAGGCTCAGCCCCTTGAAAAATCCACAGAGCCAAAAAAAGACGTTTCATATGCAAGGGGTTGAGCCGGAACGGGTATTTAACTTGTTTGTTCAAGTGAATTGCAGGCACAGGAAGAGAAGAGCAAATATATATATATATATATATATATATATATATATATATAGTGGCCAAAAGGGGAGAGGACCATCCCTAGTACATCATCATAAAAAGCCCAAGCGGGCATACATCAAAAGGTAAGAAAAAGTACATGTCATGATAAGTGGCCTAACACTCGCCACCGTCCCCTGCAGGCCGGACACTCTCACCCTCACCCTCCGCAGGCCGTTGACGCTGGCTGCTCTCAGCCTCGCCCGAGTCTGCTGCCAGATGCGAAGCCGGTGGGCTCATGGAGGCACACGAACCCGTAGAGCCCTGAGCAGCCCGCGCCTCCTGGACGTTCCTCTCGTACTGAGAGGAAGACGCGATGAGGCTCCCAGAATAGGCGTTGGACCACCCCTGCTCCCTCGCGCGCTCCCGTCTATGTCGGTACCGGTCCTCTGCCGCCTGCCGCAAGTGCTCAGAGACCACTAAACTAGTGCGGGCATCCACTGACTACTGCGTCAGACGCTCGCGCTCCTGAGACCACCGGTCGCGCTCCTCCTCCCACTGGCGGCGATCCTCCCTGCGCTCCTCTGCCAACCGAGCTCTCTCTCTCTCACGGTCCTCCCGCTCCAAGGAAAGCCTCAAGCGTAACTCCGCGACGTCACGAGAAAGGTCCGCATCCCACTGGGAGGCCGGGGTCCGCAACCCGGACAGCTGCTGCGACAGATCAGCTACCTCGGCGCGAATGCTGGTCTCTCGTGTAAGGGCACTCTGAAGCTCGTCTGACTGCAAGAAAGGACGACCATAGGTAAGTTTGAAAATAGTTCAATCCAATTCATATCTGATTAAGGTTGCTTACCCGTGCAGAGAGATCGCGCTCCGCCTCCTATGCCCTGGCCTCCGCCGCCGCCAACTGCGTACGAAGGGAGGCCATCTCCAAGTCGGGAACACTCCGGCTCGAAGAAGCCCCAGCAGTATCGGCATACTCCACTAACATCCTGGCAGCATGCTGCAATGATTCAAAGTCAAGTCAGTAGGTGGTAAGATAAATAACGAAGGTACAATCTTTCTACACTTACCAGTGTCTCTAGGGCCGACCGTGCCTCGGCCAGTTGTGCCTCTGTATCCGCCAGCTGGGCGCGGAGTGTGTCAATGAGGTCATTCCGCGCATCCTGCATATGCACACATTTGATTAGAATATCATAACGTAGTGAAAGCATATAAAGTTTAGAAGTGCGTACCCTGGTAGGCCTCATGTAGTCGCGTCTCCCGTACTCCTCCTGGAAGCGCTCTAGGTACGCAAGGCTGTCGGCCGCGTCAGACTCCACAGACTGGCCGCCCTGCTGCCAGTCCACGCGCTGGTCGGGAAAGCGGAGACGCCAGTCAACCGTCTTCGCCTTCCCTCGCGTCTCCCGTCCAATCCCGCGGGGCTCCTCTACCTCGAGCCACTCCTGATGTAGGCCCAGAGTCCGAGCGGCCAACCGTAGGCGGAGCGGCTCGATCTCGTTTAGGCAATGGACCCACAGGTCCTGCCCAAACCGAGGCCGGCCACTCTCCACCCATGGCTGACCCTCATCCCCCACACCTACATAGGGCTCCCACACGACCTGCATGGAGTTCAGCTACATGAGTATTTCATATCAAATGCACAAGTTATAGAAAGTTAGGTGGGGTTCATACCAGAAGTGACGGGAAATCTCGGATGGTCTGACGGAGGATGTCGAGTTGGAATCTGTAGGTGGCCGTGCTCACCAACGGTAGCCACCTCCACGCGAGTGGCACCGTGTCAGGACGCACCTGCGTCGCCCTACCCAGGGGAAGGTAGTAGTAGCTCCACACCTGCATGCACACACCGATTTGTACCATTTAAGCAATCACAGGAAAATTTAAATGCATAGTCAAAGAGAAATTGAATTCTAAGCTCCTACCTGTAGAAAGGGCGCAAAGCTGCCTACGGTGGTCTCCCTCCCTATACCGGCAGAGAGGTCTGCAAAGGTGTGAGCCAGAAGGGCCGCACCCCAGGCGTACTCATCGACCCGGTCTAGGTCCTCCATCAGCTCCAGAAATCGGCAGTGGATGCCGTCACCCTTCGTGGTGAAAAGCATTTTGCCGAAAAAGAAAGTCAGGAACCTCCGGAGATCCCGGTCCACCCGCTCCGTGTCCTCGAGATCGTGGCCGTACGCCGCACGCGCCAGTCCCGCCGCCCGCTGCATGAACTCCTGCAGTGTCTCCTCTGCTCTCGGTCGCACTCCTGCCAGCCCCAGTGTCTCCAGGAGGGCGACCCACCCTATCATCCTCCGATCACCGTCCTCGTCTCCCTGGGGGTCCAAACTTAGGAGGTCCTGTGCATGCTCGGTGTAGTCGGCATAGGTAATGCCGCTCACCGCCTCACCGTCCACCCATAGCCTGGTGATCTGAGCTACATCCTCCAAGCTCGGGACCATATGGCCCCAGGGGAACAGGAAGGCCCTGCTCATCCTATCCCACCTGTCCCTCAGCAACTGGATCAGGGGTGGGTCTATGAAAAAGGGCTCGATCTCCAAGACCGGCCCAAACCCCATCCTCCAGACTCTCTCTCTCTGGAAATCTGGGAGCCCCTGATACGCCGCCAGGACGAGGGGCCACATCGTCCTCGTCTTCATCACTCCCTGCAATGCACAATTCAAAACAAAAGTCAGATCTCTAGAAATTGCAAAGATGTGCACAATTAAACTAAAAACATTCAGTTTCGGGAGCCCCCACTGAAACGCATCCAAAGCAGGGGCGTGTTTCAATCCTTGAATTGCGGCCAACTGTTTGGCCGCACTTTTTGAACCGATGAGCAGCCAGACAATGCGTCGCGGTTCTTGGCACGAACCGCGCCCTCCTATCTGGACACGATTCGCACCCCCTCTTCTCCGGCGCCGACCGCCTTCCCCTTTCCTCTGCCTTCTACCCAGGACTAAAATGAAAGAAGGGGACTTACCATTTCCGGCCAAGGGGGGATGTCACAACCACGGCGCTGCCGTCGCCACTCCTCCCATGCCTCATCTTCTTCCTCCTCCTCTTTTTCTCACCCCGGCGCTTCCTCGTCGCCTTCCTTTGTGATCGGAGCCGTCGTTGTCTCCTCCCCCATCGCCGAGACAATGGCGAGCTCTCCCGAGGCCTCCATCATCTCCTCCACCATCTCTGCCGTCTCCCCTGTCGCCGACGCTGCCGTCGCCTCCGCCGTCTCCTCAGACGAGCCGCCGCCTCCCTTGCTCCGCCACCTCGCCATCGGGTTAGAAGGGGGATTAGGAAGGGGAGAGAGTAGAAGGTTGAGTTTAGAGGAAGGAATCAAAGAAGGAGAGAGACGAGAGAAGGGGGAGCTCCGGTAGTGAATGGCCGGAGAAGTCGCCCAAGGGCTTCAGGAATGTCTGAAATCGCGGCCACACAGGAAGACACATTTCTTGGTTTAATTGCGGCCGGACTGTGCGCCACGATTCAGAACGTCATCATAGCTTTTGGCACGACTTTTTAGGTGCTTTAAATTCAAAGTTAAGATGCGTCTCAAAGGCTAGACGCGAATTTGAAAATGTATCTTGAAAGGCGTCTGATGTTCTCGCCGCGATTAAGAAAGCAATCATTGCACCGGCGCAGAGCCCGAGAGGCGCGTCGTTTGAATTTTGCAAGGGGAATTGAAAAGGAGTACACTAAAACAGACGCGTCTCTTGAAAACGCGGCGCCTAGATTGAACACAAATAAGGTAGTGGAAGGCGGCCAGTTGGGACGCCGCAATTTAAAGAAGAAGTGCATCGGTTTACAAGACAAACATATAGGGTCGGCGTTTAAAGGAAACAAGAAGTCGAAACCAGGGTAGGACCTCGCCATAATTTAAGGACATGCGTTCACTGTGGCATGCTCAAAATTTTCAGAGTCTTGCTTCCTGGTTTTTCCACCAAATTGGTGGTGCCGCATAAGAGTCGCCAAGCACTCCATCAGAGGGAATTTGATCATTTTGAACTCTTTCATCTCTTTAGCCCTCTCATTGAACATCGTAGGAAGGAGACAAGCCTAATTGTTGTGCTCGGTTTGGAATTTGATTCACGGCCACAGTAGTGGACACTTTTCATATGAAAGGCATCCTCTATAATGGACGCGGTTATAAGGGCCAACCGAGGCTTTGTTTGAGGAGAAATTCACGCAATTTGAAAGAAATGAGCTTATTTCAAGGGACATTCTTGGCGCGTTAGGAAAACAATTTTCTTCATAAGGATTCAAGCGCGCCATTTACAAACGGCCACTTTCGGCCGCAATTTTCTAAGCTCCCTTACATAATTCATCCAATCATTTTCAATCTCTGCTACATTTGAAGTCGGCCTCCCAAAGGTACAAATCTTCCATATGGCTTTTATGGTGTTCACCTCCTCGCCATCATTGTTAGTGCCGATGTCGCGTCGTTTAATCGGTGGAAGGTGGGATGGCCCCTCGAAAATGCATCTTGGGATGCCAAGCTGAGGGAGGCAGCGGTGTGGGTTATAGAGGACAAATTCAAACGCCCCGATCAATCGCAAATCCACACCGGGTGCTAGCCAAGTCCGCACATCCCGGGCGAGAAGTGGGACGGAATGAAAGAAAAGGTGCTCTCGAGCATATCTCGGATGAAATCCCGCCAATCCGCCCGCGTCTTGAGTTGTGGCACCCGGTTTGCCACACTCCCTTCTAAGCCCACAAGGTGATCCAAGTGCTTAAGTGGACTCTTGGAGAAAATCTAGGATGAGCTTGTAATTCATTGCTTAGATAAAACTTAAAGTGTAGATCAGTCCAGCATGTTAGTAATAGCATAGATCCATATGGAGGCCTACCCAAGCTTGCCGCCGTAAGACCGCTGTAGAGGAAGGCGAGCACCGCCGGTCCCAACCTCTCTCCTTCCCAAATGGCGCATACCGCGCCGAGTTGATCCTCTTCCAAAACATTGTCTATGGAAGGGAGAGGAGCATGCCCGCCACGCAAATGGTGAATCCCTTCATCACTGCTCAAGCCTCTCATCATATCTCGTCTCCGATATCTCTTCATTGTCCAGACCGCCAGCTTTGAAGATTATCCTTGAGGTGCCCGGACGCTTCGTGCCTCCCCTGGATCCATGAAGCCCAAGCACTGCCTTGCTTGAGTATGCCTTGGCATGATCGCCATCCTTTCTTCATCGCCTTGCTTCATCCTCTTCAAGCCTAATAAGAGTTCAGCCTCTTCCAAAAGAATCGTGGCTTCGAATGTTCGGAAGAGAAAGGTGTTGGTTTGAGGATGCCATAACTCAACCAATGTCCCGAGAGCCGCCCAATCAAGGTGGATCTCGTGGTACCTTTTGGCATGAACAGTAAGGTTGTTTATCCCCCATTGCCTAAGGATAGCATTCATATCAGGGGTGATGGTGGAGGTTAATTGTTGAAGCCAAGGGAGACGTATGAAGCGTCGATTACCCGGGAAGAGCGGGTAATCCTAAATGGGTAGCCGTGATATAGGATCCGGTCATTTGAAAGAGGTAGATGGAAAGAAGGTCAAGAGGGAAAAACACCGAACAAAAATGATTAAAACATGTCAAAGAAAATCTATCAAACAAATCAAAATCATCAACTTACCATCTTTGCTTGGACAAGTTGCAAATATGGCCCCCAATTGGCTAATCTATGGAAACCCTCTATCTCTCTCCAAGGCTCTTCTTCCACTCTTCCCTTTTCCCTCCTTTCACCTCCTTCTCCTTCTCTTTGATTCAAAAGGGGGGGGTTTTGCCTTAAATAGAGGAGGGAAGCATGGAGTTTTGAAAAGGATCCGGAGATATGTTATCTCCTGCAGCCGCCCCCATACCCCATGCCCATTGAGGGGGAAAAATGCCAAAGCTTTTAATCAAGTTGACGGCATTAATCGGTCCACATCAGAAGACGCTATTCAATTTTGAAAGGCGTCCAGCCACCCAGACGTCATTATATTTTTTAAAAAAAAAGAAAAGGAAGAAAAGGAGAAAAAAGCGGTTGTCCCCACTAGACGCGGATAAAGAAAAGGTTCACATAACTCATTTTCTTTCACTTCATGAAGGCTAAAGAAAGTTCAATTGGCACTCCAACTTCATGATAAGCAAGAGGACCCAAGGCCTAGCAATTTATGCAACAAAATCGTCCTAATCTTCGCAAGTGCAAGTTCTTCAGGGTGTTGCTTCCTGGCTTCGCCACTAAATTGGCTATGCCACAGGGGAAAAAGGCTTTCATCATCAGAGAGAATTTGACACGCGTCGCACTCATAGATCCTCTCTGTAGAACTTGAAATCCAAGATTAACGATGATGGCGAATGTGCGTGTCACGCCCGCCAATTAGCAGCGGAATAAATTGGGGGACATGAGCAAAGTACATAGTTGAGTAAAATGTAAACAGTTGAATAATTCAGAGCATCTATTTAAAAAATTTGAATAAAAACTCTTCATTTCATTATAAAATCACTAAGATATTACAACCACTAACTCGGAGCCAATACATAGGGCTCGATGACATCATTACATATGAAGAGAAAAATCTAAAGTAAAACTACTAGACTCCAACTGTGCTAGGGAACTTCGTCATTTGACTCCGGGTTGCTCATCACTCTGGTCTGTCCATGTGTGTGTGTGATGTCAAAGTCCGACTTACTGAGGCACACCAGAAAAATAATGAAGGGTGAGCGATAACGCCCAGTAGGACTTAAATCTCAGGATCAAGCAGCTTTAAATAATCAGTGCTTTAAAAGGCAGGAGTAACTAATGATAGAACAAATCATGTAAAGTTGAGAAAGTAATAACACAAGTAACATGGTGCAGAGAGCAGATGCATCAAGTATAGCGATATGATTAAAGGCACGTCACGAGGGAAATGACAACAACAAGATGGCAAATCATGTCAACGTCAAGCAATAGCAAGTAACATGTATAGCAAGGAGAGAGAAAGTAGTTGGCCATATAGAGAGTAAATTGCACTTTGATTGATTTTCTTATCAATCGAAATAGTATAGCACTTTTGAATAACTTCTGTCAATCAAAAATAGTAATGGCACTTTGGTTATCCGTAGATAGTTGAGAGAGAGTATAGCACTTTGTTATCAATAGACAACGAGGGAATATAGCACTTTTGTTTGTCAAAGACATCGAGAGAATATATCACTTTTTGTTGATTGTCTTAGATTAATCTTGATAGTATGGCACTTGGATGTAATGTCGACATCCTGATCATTTAACTCCCGCAGGCAAATGGCACTTTCGGGCACTCTCCCCAGGACCAGATCGGGCCCTATTGCGCTGGCATTAGTCATTTTATTTATCTTTAGACAATCAATTTATGGCCAATTTGAGAGTACCAAGAAATAGATGAGAGCACTAGATGAATAGATGAGATAGTAGAGTGAACGTGAATAAATGAGTGAGTGGAGTATAAATGAGAGCTCGTGGACATTGCACGTAACACGTTAAGTAAACAGGTGATAGTAACAGTTGCACAACACGCGCACGTGGTGTTGGCAGTCAGGTGGAACTCACTACTCTACCACTGGCCATGTTAAGTACAGGTCCAGAGGTCTGGCGTGATTCAAGATAAGAGTGAATTTCTAATAGCCGTTTGGATCATATCGATCCCTAAAGGTGTAATGGGTGTTAGGGTACAACCGGCTCGTCGACCATGTGGGAATCCATGATCAGAGGAGACTTACGGAGGCCTTGTGCAAGGGTTCACTAGTCCGGCGAAAGGAATATCCGACGGAGAGTTCACCACAAGACAAGTAAAGTGTGTATATAAAAACAGGTGCTCGACGTTCTAGAGGAATTCTAGAACAGTGGAGCATCGATATCGGTATATAAACAACGTAAGAAACGATACAAGTCCTTTAAAATAGGGAAATTAATATACTTTATTACAATAAATTACTAGATACATTATGAGATATTTTATGCCAGATTTCAGCCATATATGGATGGTTCATGTGTGTGCATGTGTAAGAGAATCATAGATAGAAAAGAAGTCGTGAATATGTATTTTAAAGCATTCAATATAGCTCTATTTTAAAACAGGTGTTTTTATTGCGTGTATGACTGTTAAAAAGGCGTAAGAATATTGTAGAATCTTGTGAACGCGACGTACCCATGTAAGGGTCGCGACAGGGTCATGATGGAACGCGACAGGGTCCTGTATGGCTCGCAATAGGGCTGTCTGCTCAGGCGGCCAGAACGCGACGGGGTTTCCTATCGCGTTCAGAACGTGACAAGAGGTTGGTCACGATGGCCCTGAGAACGCGGCATGTCGAGCCGTCGCGTTCTCAGGCACTTCACCTGAGTTCGTGCGGGAAAAATGTTCTACATCGGATTGCATACCAACTTGATTTATTTGGACACAGGGTACTTTGAAAAAATCATAACTAGTTACATAGTCAATGAAAAATCACGAAACAAGTTGCAAATTAAACTAGACATGTAAGGGTACTTCCAGTAAATCGGAATTAGAGAGAGAGCATGGTTCATACAGGGTTTGAACATGAGCAAGAACGAGTTATTCAGAACATGACATAGAGAGGAAGATCGATTAAATTCGATCAGCATGCTCGATGAAATTTAGGGCTTTTAGGGGCAAAAGATCCCTAACAACATGAAGTATCTACAGTAAAAATTTCGTAACATGGGATCAAGTAAACATAGAGATATGATTCAAACATGATGACTCAGAGTTATCATGTTTGTAGAACTTCTAAAATCAAGAACAAAAGATTGGCTCGATGAAAAATTATGAAACAAGAGAGCTTTTGTTCCTGGTGATTGGAACTACCTATAGATGGATTTGATTTAGTTTTGCTTGTGAGAATGCCTACCTTGACTCGACTTTCTCTCCTAGGGCAAGAACTTGAAGAACTCGGGGAAGAAGCTTTGATGGATCTTCCTCTCCACGATTTCTCCCCCTCTTGGCCTCTCCTCCTGGTCCAGGAACCTCTTGGCACGAGCTAGGGTCGGCCATGAGGGTTTACGAGAAGTATTTAAGCTTCTCCATATTCCCTTTCCTAGTTTAAGTTTAACTTCTATTAATTCTGAATTTCTATTTTTCTCTCCCCTTTTAAAGCAAGAGATCTTCTATTTGGGTTGGGAGAGAGGGGATTTCGTGGTCAACCATTAGGGTAGGTTTAGGAATCCAATCCTAATTCAAACTAGCTATTTAATGCATTAAATATCTCTTTTCTATTTTAGTATATTCTAGTTACGAATTTTGGGTATTTCTCTATTATTCCTCTTTTTAAATCTATATTTTAGCCCACTTATTTCTAATGGGTCAATATAGTAAAGACCATCACTTAATAGAATTTAACTTATGGGAATTTCCCTTTTTATTGGAGAATAATAAGGTTTTGGATTTTATTACATTTTCTCATTTGAATTTATTCATGGCCATGAGAGGTCCATTGATCCAATTTCTCATGATGGATTATCAATACATATTGTTAAAGTCTACCCATTATTTGATTTTTAATTATTAATCCACTTGCTCATAAAATAATGGGTTTTCCGAATTATCCCTTGATTACAATAATAAGTCACCTAAATTCTAAAAACTCGGTCGAATTATTTTTCTATGCCCCAATTTCTTAATGGGTCATTAGGGAATATTGTTTAAAGTATAACTTTTATTTTTACAAAATTTTTATATATGTTTTTACGCATGTGATAATGATGTGTATCATTTAACTAGTTTAAATTTTTATTAATTGACAAAATTTCCATTTTATATATAATTTTTAATTAATGAAATTTCTGGGGTATTACAGTGCGCTTTGATGAAAGATGGGTCTTGGGTGCCTCTTGGTGTTCAAGAGTGTGGGCGGTCTGACTTTTCATGCAATGCAAGAATGGTTACAATTCTTAGCGATGATAGCCATGGTCAAACCTCCCCACACTCTGGAGCAGCCTGTGTAAGTGCGTCCAATCCAGTGGCCGCGATTCTCTAATTATAGGCGTCCAGATTATTCGCCGCGGTTTTACAAGTAGCACTGTTTGTCATGTTATCATTCTATCATTTGTTGCTTGTCTATGCTAATCAATCTTTGAGCACAGAGTCTGGATGTCCTCTTACCGTACAATGCACGATCATCCTCGGCGACCACTACCTCGGTATTGTAAATATTGCATCTTACTATATGGTATATTTTTAGAACACATCAAGGACCTTGAGGCTCTGACAAAACTGGAGTTTGAGTTCCCCTCCTCCGCCAAAAACAATGATAATTCCAGAGGAGTCTTACGACTTGAGGATAGGCCGTTGCGCTATGGAAAGAACGATGGTTCCATCCAGTGTCCTGACTTCCGCAACGTAACAATATTATCCTTGATTATTTTATACTTTCCTTTGCTTTATGTTTTTTCCTTTAGCCTGACATGCATCATATAGGACCCTTTTGAGCATAATTCCGGCAGATCACTCTCGTTTTTAACTGAAAAGGGCCACTTGTTCCTCGATTCCAAATAACGTGAGATATTCCACTTCGAGTCAAGTACTCAGACCATTGCGTTGTTGTTTAAAGATCATCGCTTGAGAAAACTCGCTGCCTTGGATTTCCTTCAATTCAGTTACTTTCCCAAAAGATCCACCTACGGCAGTGGCAGACACCCAAAAAGGTGAAACCTAATGGATTGTGTCCTTAGGTACTTCCCCAACGCTGGAAGTTGATCTTTCTCCTTCTCCGTGCCCACGCGTACGCCCCCCTTCTCCGAAGCATGAAGTTTTCTCTTGAGATTGTCAACAAACCACTTCATTCTGGACTAAGGAATAGCTCCTGTCATGTGTTGTTAAGGCGTGTCTCATCACACCTTGGCGTCTACTTTTCAGTTATTTCACTTCATTCCACTCAATTCACGCTACTCCATTTCGCGTTACTTCACCTCATTTCCTTGCAAAGCAGACGCCAAGGTGAGGCAGATGTAGACACGCCAATTTGGCAACACATCGAGCAAAATCCGTGTTATACCATGACGCCTCGAAGTGGCTTTTCTCTATTAACCTCGTGAGTGATTTTCCTATCTTTCTAGATTTTTCTAAGGTTTTGAGATCTCTTTTCGAGGGTCTGTCGAGCTTCATCTATTCGCGGCCAAGGCAGAGGACGCCCATTTAGAGAGCTGATCTGCGGTCGGAATGGTGGACACGCTTAATGCGCGTCCAGCCGCCCCGCCGCCTTTTAAGGTCAAAAATTCTGACCACGCCCTGTCAGCTCCATTAAATGGACGCCATGTCAGCAATCATGATGTCTGTTTGAAAAACATCTGGGCGGCTCGCCGCGTTTTATAAATATCAAATCAAAGATCAGATTTCATCAAAGATTCGATTTACCTAAGAAAACGCGGCTAGCCACCCAGACACGATTCAGAACCTAGCTTACAGCTATGATCATCATGAAAATGTCTAATCACGCGCAAATCAAGTGATTTTATGAAACGCGGCCTGTTAGGCGGACGCCTTTAAGTTGTAATAGGCGGCCTCTGGATTGGACATGATTTTGGCTATAAATACAGACCCAAGAGATCCTCATTACAGAGAGACTGGAACCACGGCGAACCTTGTCAAATTCCCACCCCGACCTCCGGACTTCAACTCACCAACTTCTAAGGCAGGATTTCATCGGCTCGGAAGCTGGTGTTCCGGAGGCGGCACACTGCGCACACGTGCCTTCAAGTCGTCTCCTTCGTGAGTCGGAGCTCTTGAGTGTCAGGGAGCAGCGGGGGAGCCACACCGACGTCACCCCCATCCGCGTCACCTCGCATCGAGGCTACGTCGCCACTCTGCCTCTCCCTCTTCTTTGATTCCTTTGTCCTTCTTTTCCTTCCTTTTTTTTTTTTCGTGTAGTTAGCACATGCATTGCACATTTTCACACACACACACATGGCATTTCTTTCATCCACCTACTCCTAGGGGTTTAACACTACCTCCACGAGGTGTGTCACTTTTCATTTACATGTTTTTCCACACTTTAATCCGCGAACATTTACTGCACTTCATAGTCTAACCTCCCTTTTACTTGTTCCTTATTGTTTTCCCTTTTGCGAGGTAACCGGCATCGAATCTTCTTCGTCGGCCGGCCGGCGTAAGGAGGAAGGAGAATCTACCGCACATTCCCGCGCTTTTCTTCGGCTGAAGGTAAGTACACCACGTAATTTCCTCTCCGCCCGTCACATCCGGTGCCTACGTGCACCTGACGATCGCGACACTTTCCTCGTGCACACACGCACGCACCCCCTTTTCTTTTGTTTTGTCATTTTTTTACGCCATCAGTCCCATTTCCACTCTTTTCCACCTCCAATTTCCTTTTAAAAATCCCTTATTTCCCGTCGTGGGACGAGTGTTCTTTGGAGATGTCGGAGAAAAATGCCGTCTACACTATCGTCAACTCAGTTAGCTCACCATCAAGAACAAATACCCACTGCCCAAGGTCGATGAGCTTTTCGACCAAATATCCGAAGCTCAATACTTCTCCAAGATCGACCTTCGATCTGGCTATCACCAAATGAGGATCAAGGATGACGATATTTCAAAATGGCTTTGAAAAGCAGGTATGGACACTATGAATTCGTCGTTATGTCTTTTGGTCTAACCAATACTCCTGCAACCTTTATGCAACTCATGAACATCATATATCGGCCATACCTTGACAAGTTCGTGGTTGTCTTCATCGATGATATCCTCATACATTCAAAGACCAAAGAAGAGCATGAAAACATCTGAAGATAGCACTATAAGTCTTACGAGACAACAAGCGTATGCAAAGCTAAGCAAGTGTGACTTCTGGCTCGAAGAAGTGTCCTCCTTGGGCCATGTCATCTCAAAGGATGGCATCTCAGTTGATCCCTACAAGGTCGAAGCTGTACTCAATTGGGAGAGACCAACCAGCGTCACAGAAATCAGAAGCTTCTTAGGACTGGATGGATACTACAGGCGGTTCATCAAGGACTTCTCCAAGATTTCTGTTCCTCCCACACGACTGACACGAAAGGAGAATCCATACTCCTGGAGTAAAGAGTGTGAGAAAAGTTTCCAAACTCTCAAAGATTGTCTTACCTCAGCACCTATTCTCACTCTGCCAATAGAGGGAGAAGGTTTCTCTGTCTACACTGATGCCTCAGAATTGGGCTAGGGTGTGTATTGATGCAAAAGGAGAAAGTCATCGCCTACTCTTCCCGACAACTGAAAACTCATGGAGTCAACTACCCTGTGCATGATCTTGAGTTGGCTGCCGTGGTCTTCGCTTTGAAAGTCTGGAGACATTACTTGTATGGAGAACAATTCACTGTCTATTCAGACCACAAAAGCTTAAAGTACTTATTCTCCTAGAAGGAACTCAACATGAGACAAAGAAGATGGCTAGAATATTTGAAGGATTTCGACTTCAACATCCAATACCATCCATGCAAGGGTAATGTCGTGGCTGATGCTCTTAGTAGAAAGCCGATGGCATCTGTTTCGAGTCTAGTTCTGGGCGAGATGCAACTACTAGAACAATTCGCAAGGTTAGACTAAAATATTGAACATAGGGATGATCGAGTCTTAGTTGCCAATATCAAGATTCAATACGACTTGCTGGAAGAGATTAAAGTTCAACAAGATAAGGATCCATTCTTAGTTAACATCAAGGAAACCTTAACCGAAAGACCGGACTTTGCTATGACTGAGGATAGAAGACTGGTGTTCTAAGGGAGGACATGCATTCCCGACAATGAAGAACTGAAGAGGAAGCTAATGGATGAAGCTCACAAGACAAAGTACACTATCCACCCTGGAGATACCAAAATGTATCATGACATGAAAAGAACGTTTTAGTGGCCGAACATGAAGAGAGAGGTAGCTGAATGTAGTAACCCGAAAAATTTAATACTTAAAAAATCGAAATAATAATTTCTTTAAAACGAAATAATTGAAACATGCGTACCATTATCATATGTGCAAGAATACATCATAAAATTCCTTAAAATTATAAATCAACCCCAGACATTATTCCTAAGTGTTCCACAAAGAAATTCGTGTACGAAAAATCCGATTGGCTAAGCGTATGACACAATGTGACTAATTATCCAAATTAGGAAACTAAGTCGGAAAACGTTAACACGGAAAGATAACGCGCCCAAAAACAAACGAACATGTCGGAGAGAGACTTCCAACATCATGAAAGATTATCCATTATCAGAATTGGACGAATGGACCTCTCATAGTCCATGAATAAAATCAAGTAAGAAAATATAATAAAATCTGTAACTCTATTATTCCTAATTAAAAAGGGAAATCCCATAAGATAATTCTAATAATAATGGGCTTTGATAAATGGACCATATAAAATTTATTGGGCCATAATAGGATTTTTAAAAGAGAAATAATAGGAAAATACCTAAATTCGTAACTAATTATTACCTAATGGAAAAGGGGTATTTAATCATTAGTAGGAAGTTGAGTTAGAATGGATCCTAAACCTACCCTATAGGTTGGCCATGAATTTAGCTCCCATCCTAACCCAATTAGATGTTCTCAAGCTTGGAAAGGGTGAGAGAAATAGGAAATCTCGAAATTAAATAGGAATTAAGTCCTATTAGGAAATAACAACCCAACAAGCATAAATACTCTCCAATCTCTCCATGGCTGACCCTAACACATTGTCAAGGGTTGCTGGACCTGGAGGAGTGGCCAAGGAGGAGGAGAATTCGTGGGGAGAAGGCTTCATCAAGCTTCATCCCGAGTTCTTCAAGTTCTAGCCCTAGAAGAGGAAATCGACCAAAGGTAGGCATTATCACAAGATAAAATCATAAGATTTCGTCTGTAGATTGTTCCATACATCAGGAACAAAACCCTCAAGTTTCATAATTTTCCATCAAGCCAATCTTTTCTTATTCAATTTTGAAGTCCTGCAACTCTCTTGACCCCGAACCTTCATATTTAATTCATATCTCCTTGAATACTCTATATCATGTCTCAAAATTTTTATTAGAGATACTGATGCATGTTAGGCATCTTTTGCCCCTAAAAGCCCTAATTTTTATCCACCCTACATTGTGAATTAACTCCCTCTTCTCGACTGCTCATTGTGTCATGTACTCCATATTTGATTTGAATAAAGCATGTCGAAACTCTATCTATTTTCAAATTCTTATTTACTCTCGGTACTCACGTATGTGTAGATCAATTTGCAACTTGTTTCATGATTTATCATCAACTATACAATTAGTTATGAATTTTCAAAGCACCCTATGTCAAAACTTGTAAAATTGGCACACAATCCCATAACAGTCCCTTTTCCCGCTGGAACTCAGGTGAAGTACCTGAGAACGCGACGGCCCGATAGGCCGCGTTCTCAGGGCCCGTCGCGATGCATTATCTGTCGCATTCTGAAGGTGACAGGCAGCACTGCCGCGATCTCGATTCCTGCACTGACGGCCCGTCACGATCCTTTAACAACCCTGTCGCGTTCTATTCTAACCCCGTCTCAGTTTTTGCATGAAAACCCACTCTTTTTGCAAGTCTTATTGTTATACAGTCACCCCATGACCTGTTAACTGTCTTGTACACAGAAAAACGAAATTGTAAATTTTGAATATATTTAATTAATTCAAGTTAATCACATGATCTATCTTGTCTATGATTTTCTCACAACACTTGCACACACTTTGAACCATCCAAAATGGCTTAATTGGCATGAACATGTTACATAATATATTTGGTAAATTATGTAATTAAATTACCTTATTTTTAAATGAACTTGTCTTCGATTCTCCCGTCATTTTGGAATACCGTTCTCGACGTTCCACTGTTCTAGAATTCCTCTAGAACGTCGAGCACTTGGTTCTATATACACACTTTCTCTCGACTTGGACGAACTCTCTGTCAGATATTCCTTCTGTCGGACTAGTGAATCCTTGTTCAAGGCCTCCGTAAGACTCCTCTGTCCATGGGTTCCCACATGGTCGATGAGCTGGTTGTACCCTAACACCTATGATACACTCTAGGGATCAGTAAGATCCGTATGGCCTTAGATTGTTCTCTCTCATATCTTGAATCACGCCGGACCTCTGGACCTGTGCGTAACATGGCCAGCAGAAAGGTAGTGAATTCCACCTGACTGCCAACGCCGTACGCGCGTGTTGAGCAACTGTTACTATCGCTCGTTACATGATGTTTCCTGTGCAATGACCATAAGATCTCATCTATACTTTACTCGCTCGTCTATTCATGTTCATTCTACTATCTCGTCTATCTCATACTCTCTTGGTACCCTTGAGCTGTTGTGGCTTCTACTGTTTTATACTGTTCATGACTGTCTAGCGCTAAAAAGGGTCTTATGACTCTACTGACTTGAATGCATACTATTCAGGGCACGGAGAGTGTTCGAGGGGCTCCAATCTAGTCCTGGGGGCAGAGAGCCACCCGAAAATACCTGCAGGGGCTGTTGACGGTGTTCTGCATTACACCGGTTCTGACTGACTGTTCTGAATTAGCTAGACATCTGACCGTTATACTGTTACTGTTAGTATGTTAATTCAGACGTGCTGCACTGTTACTGTACTTCCACTGACTGTTACTGAATTGTTATTGAGCGACTACTGTCGTACACTCTACTCAACTTGATACTTGCTATCTTGAGTTACTGCGTGCTATCGCGACTTGATTGCATTGAAAGTGCTATACTCTCTCGTTGTCTCTTGACAATAAAAGTGCTATACTATCTCTCGGCTATCTACGGACAACCAAAGTGCCATTACTATTTCGATTGACGAAAGTTAATCAAAAGTGCTATACTATTTCGATTGATGAGAATCAATCAAAGTGCAATTTACTCGTTACATGACCATCTAATATCTCTTTCCTTGCTATACATGTCACATGCTATTTCTTGACAATGATGTTACTTGCTATTGATGTTATCGTTTGTATCATGACTCGACTTTAATCATCGTGCTATACTTGACCCATCTGCTATCTGAACCATGTTACTTGAACTATTACTTTCTCGACTTTACATGACTCTCTCTATCATTAGTTACTCTGCCATTTAAAGCATTAATCATTTAAAGCCTACTTGAGATGAGATTTAAGTCCTACTGGGCATTATCGCTCACCCTTCGTTATTTGTTATTGTGTCTCAGGTAAGTCGGACAATGACGTTATACGTACCAATGGAATGGGACCAGAGTGATGAGTGACCCGGAGTCAAATGACGAAGTTACCCTAGCACAATTGGAGTCTAGTAGTTATTACTTTTGATTTCTTTTCAATGTAATGAATGCCATTGAGCCCTATGTATTGGCTCCGAATTAGTGGTTGTAATAGTCTTAGTGGAATTTCAATGAAATGAAGAGTTAATTCCAAATATTGTTCATTAGATGCTCTGATGTTTGCATCTTTATACGCAATTTACGTTACCATACTCGTTGTTCGCGTTTCCTCCGATTTATTCCGCTGCTAAATTGGAGGGGTGTAACAGTTGGTATCAGAGACTAGGATGTTCTTATTAGGATATTTTAAGTCTTGGATGTTCTAGGTGAACTGCCATGACCGTGTCTAAGTCAACCACCATACCTATGTGAGAGATTGGGTAAAGCTTGGGGTTATGCTAGGAGCTTAACTATATGTATAAGCACCCTAAGTTTAAGAAGAAATAATAAGTATTATTGCTCACAGGAAATAGAGGAGATGGCTGGCGAGCATGCGCAAATGCACGAATTACAACAGACCGTACAGAGGTTAACTCAAGCCCTTAACAACGTGATTCAAGCAAGAGCAAGAAATGGGGGCAGGAGACTTATATGGAAACTTTCAACGAATAAATCCCCCTAGGTTTAATGGAACTCCGGATCCCGATGACTTGCTTAGGAGCAAGTGGGCTTGTAATACCTCTCAAGGGTGAGAGAAGGCCAAGTTTTCTTGGCAGTTAGTGAAATCTCAAGTGGTTTGCTTGAGGACTGGATGTAGGACTTCCATATGGGAAGGGCCGAACCAGGATAAAATTCCTTGTGCAATTGTTTCCGCCAGTTTACACTTGAATCACACACTACACTAAATTCTAACAGTTCTATTTAGTGTGTCAAATTTCAGATAAATTTTAAAAGCACACGAAGTTTCCTATTCACCCCCCTCTAGGACATCATTAGTGCCATTTCGATCCAAAATATCTTCCAAACAACTATGATTTTTCCTCAAAATTAGCCCTCGGGTGAGCTTCCTAAATTGCGACGGGCACAGGCGTCGCGCTTAAACTTATGATCCGCGACTGACCAAACCATCGCGCATTACCAAAAATGCGACCACTTACCTCGTCGCGCTTCAAATTGTACTTTAAAATTTCAAAAATTCACTCCTCAAACTCAGCGCCGGGGTAATGATGGCGTCTTTGAATCGCGATGACTCTTCCCGTCGTGTATAAAATTGGGCCTTCCAAATACGCAAACGCCTGAAACCATCTCATTTTAATTTATTTAGAATATGCATAAACACCTGAGAGACCTCTGTAATGACCCTCCTTATACCGGTATGGTTACACCAACCCACATCGGTATAATGAACGCCGCTACAGTGGGACATTACCCCCAACATTGTACAATTAGGCTGAAACATACACAAATAATATATATATACAAATGACAGTGGAAATGAAATGACTGGAAAGTAACTCTTATTCCATCATCCACATTCTATTCACAGTCCATATAGAGGAAAAGAGAACTAAACATTTCATAACTAAGAGATGAATTAAATACATTGTCCACATAAGACTACGCAGAGTCTTTTTATTACATACTTATGAAAATGAAAGTACAACGTTGAATCTAAACAAGGTCTCCTACTCCCGCTCCGAGTCGCTCCTAACGATCTCCTCGGAAGAAGTAGAAACACGTCTACACCTGTATGCCGAAGCAAGGATGAGTTCAAAAGAACTCAACAAATAACTCTAACACATTAAACTTACATGCATCACCTAACATTCACATTCTCATACCACACAATCACATATAAGCATGGATTTAGCTATTTATGCAAATAGAACCTAAACATGATTTCTACACATGTTACACATGGAAATTGTTTAGTACAAAGTGTTCAATAACTTAAAGCCTATCACATGCTCTCTACACATTTATCAATATGTTAAACTAAGTTTCATTTAACTTCATTTATATATTCACATGTTAACATTTGTCATCTTAAACATGGAGTTTGTACACATAAAGAAAGAGACAATTCTAGCATGGATTCTATAATCATATCACATGAATAACACTTTATACACATGAAAAGCTTGCTGTTTTGCTATGTACATAACATATTCATTTAAGAAGTTATAATTTCACATGCTATCACAAGAGTTCATTTTAACATATAATCATTTACACAATTTCACAGTTTTCACATGCATATTCCCTTAAACACAATTTCACATTATAAATGCCATGACACATAGCCCAACCACCATTAGAAGGACACACACTAATCACAACACATATCTATCACCTGGGCATTCGAGTGATAAATCTTAGTTACTGCGCAGAACCGGGAGAAGCACTCTCCACCCTAACCAGCGATACTTGTTCGCCTCCAGGATTAATCCCAATGCCCGTGGGACATCACACACTATGAACCTTCCGTGGGGACTTTACCACAGTACAGTTCCACAGCCCTCTAAGGTAGCAGTGTCACCCATTGGCACATTTTCCATTTAAACACACACACAATTTCACACCATTTTAACCGTTATTCTCATTTTCACAATCATGCACATGGTTCAGGTTCCTATCATGGTACTACTGTTAATAGAACTAAATCAGTCACAACTACTAATTGATTCATATCATGTTGTAATTACATTAATCATTTTTAATTACACTAAACCATACCCTTTCATGATGAAAATTATGTAATCAGTACCTACTGTTATCCAATGAGTGTGAAAATTAACCATAGGTCTTTTACTGTTCACATATCATATATGAAGGTTCATAATTTCTGAAATATCCACTATTTAATAAAATTCAAACAGTGATATATCTCAGGTTAAAATAGCCCAATTACATAGTTGTTATCATTCAGACCTATAGTTCATGCTACACATGCATACTGATAGTACCGAACATATGATAATTTTCAGGAATTTATTACTTTCATACCATTTATTCGAATTTCTATACTAAATCAACATGCTCCTTGTTTTACCATTCAAAAATTTTAATAATTTACACAAATATCATAAAATTCCAAATTTTATACAGCGTGAACTGAAACCCTTATCTGATATACAAAAATTTCATGACTATTAAATTCCACACAGATTTGCATAATCGAGATTTTACAAGATTAAAACCTGTCAACTAGACATTTCTGATAATTCTAATAATGTGGGAAATCCACAGAAATTCATAATAATCCACAACATGCTTCCACACAGATATTTACATATCATATAAAGTTTATCTTATATCCTCATGCACAGAAAATTTTGAGAAAATAGTTTTTTTTTATAGGGCAGCAGACACATTGTTTCTGCCTGAAGAACTAAACGGCAAGGGGGTGGCTGCCTACAAAGTTAACGGCAACAAAGACCGCCGCCAAGTTCAGATCTTAACAGCAATAGATCTTGCCATTAAGTTCTTGTCTGTGTAGAACACAGACTGAACGCAAAAGATCGACTGAATGGGGGGTTCCAGGACTCGAATTAAAATCAAAAAATTTCTGGGACATACTAGACACATGTAGGGATGATGTGGATGGGTTACTTGCCTTGGATAAAATCCCCAATCGATGTTTCGAGTTGAAGCTCTCCTCGGCCTGAGCCAAAGATCCTTCAAATCCTTCTTTATCCGGGTTCCCTGTTGATCTTCACTGCACACCAGCGTGGGGAAGTTGTTCCCGGATGTTCAGAGTCCTCTCCAGTCGATGCAGATCGCCGGATGAAGCCTCTAGTAGCCGGATCGAAGAGTTCCAAAATCAGGTTTTTGCACAGAAAGTCTAGGTTTTTGACCCAAGAGTCAAAGGACAGACTTGGCCGAAAACTGGACAATATAAAGGGTTGGGGTCAGATACGCATAAGGGTTAGGCTAGGTTACCGTGGGGAACAATTTCCAAATCAGAGGGCGACATTTTCGGGGGCGTTTCCGGATCTGAGATCGCAACAGATCTGGAAAATAAACGTCAACATCTCTGGCCGCCAATACAGAGTTGGCGTCCATCGATGTGCCGCTGACTCCCAATAAACGTCAACTCATGTTGACGCCTACTTGTCGACAGAACAGACTTAAGACTGCAGAAACTATATACACCCACACATATAGATATATACATATATACCATGCATACATTACATCAGCACTAATTCATGCAATTCACACAATAAATACTATACATAATAGTCCATACATCAATAGTATATACTCGTATACACATATATACATAAGCAAACACTCAAGATAAAAATCAAGAGTCTTACACCCTCTCCCCCTTAAAGAAAACTTCGTCCCCGAAGTTAGACTGACACTACTCAAACAACTGAGGATACTTCTTCTGCATTGCATCCTCAAGCTCCCAAGTAGCATCCTCTCGCGAGAAGTTGCACCATAAAACTTTCACCGATGCAATGCTCTTGTTCCAGAGATGTTGAACCTTCCGGTCAAGAATAGCTACTAGTTGCTCCACATAAGAAAGATCTGGCTGGATCTCTACTGGCTCGTGACTAATAATATGAGATGGATCTCTAACATACCTCCTGAGCATAGATACGTGAAAAACAGGATGAACACTAGCTAACGCTGGGGGTAAAGCTAGCTCATATGCCACGTTACCCAATCGTCTAAGAATCTCATACGAGCCAATGAATCTAGGACTTAACTTACCATGCCTGCCAAATCTAACTACACCACGAGTAGGCGAAATCTTTAAAAGACTTGCTCACCTATCTCGAACTCCAAATCCTTCCTCCTGATGTCGGCATAACTCTTCTGCCTATCCTGTGCCGCAACAAGTGCGACGACCTCATTATACCGGTACGATTATACCAACCCACGTCGGTATAGCGAGCGTCATCACAGTGGGACATTTACCCAACAATGACATTCAGCTGAGATACACGTGAATATACGAACAGAGTAGCGGAAGTAAAAGAACCACTGTCTTCATTCATTCATCATCCACATTTAACATACATGATTTAATAACATTTAAAGAACTAAAGTCCACATAATTTAAATTGCTGAAAATCAAATTCATAGATGTCCACACTTATACATTCTTCCATGATAAAGATAATACAATGTTCAATTTACATACTATGAAATCACAAAATGTCACAAGTACTCCAGCAACACTCTAATCTCCGCGCTCGGAGTCGGTCTCCAACGTCTCCTCCACAAGTGTCTCGTCACCAACTACACTGTACGCCGAAGCAAGTAGTGAGTCTAAAAGACTCCGCAAGTAATTCTACACATACCATACATGCACATATCATAGTAGGTTCTACATACACATTCACAAGACACAACACGTAGCATGCTTGACATTTAATTTTACAACCTATCATGGTGAATCTAAAATTTAAACACATGGACTATGCTTTCAGATTTCCTAAAGTAGAATCACCTATCACATGCTTTCTATTCATTCCTCACATAGAAATTCTCCCTTTAACCAACTAAGACATGAAAGCCATTAACATAAATTTCCGAGCATGCATGAAAGGAAACATACCTAACATGGAATCTACACATTCCTACACATATACGTAACCATTTTACATGCTTTAAACTTGCTGGTTTTACATGCTTTAGCAACCATAATCTAACACATGAGAGCTACAACAATGATTTAAATCACAACATGTGAACAATCAAGTATGGAAGTTGTTTATATATGCTTAACAATTATCCCTAGCATGGATTCTAGGCATTTTGCATACATAACATGATCATAACATAGTAGAGCTACTGTTCAAGCATGATTTCAGATTATCATAACATGGATTAAAAACTCACATCTTCACATTTTGGTTTCACATTTTTCCACAATTTCAATCTCGCATATTTCACACTTTACACATGCACTTTTACACATTGTTCACATAAACACATACATATTTACACATTCATATTTACACATTCACATTTACACATTCACATTTAGTGCCGTGACACATAGTCCAAACCACCAAAGAAGGACACAACACATCACATCATATAGACGCCATCTAGGCAATACAATGGCGACTCTTGGACTGCGCAGACCGGGAGAACAAGTCTCCACCCTAACCAGTGGTACTTGTCCACCTCCAGGATTTCCCCCTAATGCCCTTAGGATCACTACACATTGAACCTTCTCAGGGGGACTTTTCCCTGATACGGTTCCACTACCCTTTGCGGAAGCAGTGTCACATTTGGCACAAGTTACACATTACACATTTTTACCGATTTTAACACATAGGTTTACACATGTCACTCTCATTTCATTCACTTTCTCACTCACATGCACACTTCTCTATTTTTCCTAACATGGCACTACAATTACAGAAATTTAGCACTCAGGAAATTTCACTAATCAGGTTGCTATTTACAAAATCAAATCATTCTACAAAGGCATGCATTAGTTTCGCATTTTTACATGGAAAAATTCATATTGCATCATATACTGGTCCAAATGATCTGAAAGTTTAACCACATGCTAATTTCGGGTTTAGGATCCCACATGCAAAATTTCAGATTTTTCTAAGCTAAAACGAAATTACAGAAAATCTGACATTAATTCCACATGCTATCCGCAATTCGATTTAACATGGAGTTGAATACCAATCACAATTTTTAACAATTCACTGCCTGAACCCTAACAGACATGGAGCTACAGAATTTATTCCTGAAATTTTTGGGCAATACATGATTTACCGAAGATTTATCATAACCTACGCATGATTTCTATTTTCCCAAACAATAATTCCACTAATTCACACAAGCATGAGAAAAATCTCAGAATTTCAGAACAGAGACTGACGAATACATGCATGACCCATAAAATGTAGGACATTCTGACTCGTCCTAAATCATACAAACAAGGGTTGACAAGATTAGCAACTCATCATATATGTATTTCCATGAAATAAATAAATAACTTTATCATTTACCACCTTGCACAAAATTCATCCACACACCACATTCACTAGTATACATAACATATAAGAGATTACATTATATCCTCATCGTGAAACATATCGAAATTAGTCATATAGAAGGGCAGAACAGCTTGCTGTTCTACTCAGATGAACTTGGCGGCGGTCTCTGGCCGTTCCAGGAGTGAACGGCAAGATCGCTGGACGCACACCTGGATCTTGGCGTCAAGGCATTGACGCCAAGTTCCTGTCTGTGCAGAAACACAGACCGAACTCAAATGAAAAGGTGAAAGAGGGGATCCAGGACACGAGGAAAAATACATAAAATTTATAAAACCAACCTAGACACATACAAGGACGTTATGGGTAGGGTACTTGCCTCTAGAAAATACACCAAACGGATCTAGGGCTCGGTGAAGCTCTCCTTGGGCTGTCCCAAGAAGCTCCTAGAAAAGCTTCACTCCGGGTTCTTGAGCAAGCTCCAGTGCAGTCCGAGGTCGGGGATGCCTTCCTCGATGATCCAGCAAGCTCCTTGAAGCAGCAGGTGGCCGGATCAAGCTTCAGAACTTCAGATTTGGGGTTGCAAAAGTGTGGGTTTCTCACAGTCCGAAAATAGGGTTTTCTCTCCTTTTCCTCTTCTTCCTCTCTTGCAAAGGGCAGAGAGAAGGGTGTGAGTTGCAAAGAGGGATTTGTATATAGCCAAAGACCTCTCACCCACGCAGGAGATGATGTGATACCCCTTTCAGACCGTTGGGGACGAGCTCCCCAATGGTTGGGGTGGCTTGCTCCCGGAATTCTGGGCTCTGCAACACATGCAGGTTAGAGAAGTTGGCATCCACATCGCTGGACGCTGGACTTTGTGTTGGCGTCCATATGGTTGACGCTACACAACACAAGCGTCCATTGATATTGACGCCAATAGGCCTTCGGCCAGGACTCCAAAACATGCAGAAACCATGCACATCTTACACCTATATACATGCCATATGTATGTATTAACATGTACATACTACCATCATACCTTCATATATATATTTTTTACTAATTATCACATGCATACATAAGTATACTAACTAGTACTCACGTAGATATTACATAAGTACATACACAACATGAATTATTTACATGCAATACAATAATCTAACAAAATTCGAGGGCTTACAACAAGCCTCTTCCTAATCAGCTGGACCTTATCCGAAGTCTCCTGAACAAACTCCGGACCAATCAACTGCCTATCACCAGTCTCCTCCCAACATAAAGGAGATCTGCAAGGCCTACCATACAACGCCTCAAATGGAGCCATACCAATACTCGCATGAAAACTGTTGTTATATGCAAACTCCACAAGAGGTAAATGGCGCTCCCAATCATCCTTCCAATCCAGCACACACGCCCTCAACATATCCTCAAGCGTCTGGATAGTCCTCTCGGACTGTCTATCTGTCTGGGGATGAAAAGCCGAACTAAGCTTCAACTTCGAACCTAATGCATCCTGAAGACCCTTCCATAATCTCGAAGTAAATCGTGGATCTCGATCCGAAATGATCGACTTCGGGACACCATGCAATCTAATAATGCTACCAATATACAATCTAGCTAAACTCTCTACTGACTGCTTCTTCTTCAGGGCAAGAAATGCGCAGTTATCGAGAATCTATCTACCACTACCCAAATCGAGTTGTTACCCCGTCTGGATCGAGGCAAACCCGTAACAAAATCCATAGTGACAGCCTCCCACTTCCATACTAGAATCTCCATCTTCTGCATAAGACCAGATGGTTGCTGCCGCTTGGCCTTCACTTGCTGGCAAACTAGACATCTAGACACAAATTCTGCTACATCTCTCTTCATGCCAGACCACCAAAAAGATCTCTTCAAATCTTGGTACATCTTAGTGTTACCCGGATGAATAGAGAATCTAGACCTATGAGCTTCTGCTAAAACATGCTCACGGACATCCACTATGTCTGGAACATAAACACGGTGATGGAATCTAATTACGCCATCCTCATCACGAGCAATGCCTGCCTTACCCACTAACTCTTGGAGTTTAGGGTCAGATTTCTATTGCTCGATCACTTCATCCAACACCGAAGACCTAATGGACATCTGAGCTACAAAAGCCTGGCACAATGATGGCTCTAACTCAGTCATCACACACGCCGCATCCTCCAACATCTTCCAATCTTGCTGGAGAGATGAACTCTTTCTGCTAAGGGCATCCTCTACGACATTCGCCTTTCCAGGATGATACTGGCCGTCGAAGTCATAGTCCTTCAGGAACTCAATCCATATTCTCTGCCTAAGGTTTAATTCCTTTTGGGAGAAAAGATACTTTAGGCTCTTGTGGTCAGTGAACACCTCAAATCTGGCACCATAAAGATAGTGCCTCCAGATCTTCAGTGCATGAACCACTGCTGCAAGCTCAAGATCATGAGTTGGATAATTTCGCTCATGCTCCTTCAATTGACGAAAGCATACGCTACTACCCTTCCTTGCTGCATCAATACACAGCCATGGCCAATCCGAGATGCATCCGTGTAGATAGAAAACCCTCTACACCGCTCGACAAAACTAACACAGGAGCCGAAGTGAGCTTAGTCTTCAATAACTAAAACTACTCTCACACTCCTCGGACCAAACAAACTTCACTCCCTTCCTGGTCAGCTGAGTCAATGGGCGGCGATGGATGAAAATCCCTCAATAAATCACCGATAATAACCCGCCAAACAAGAAAACTCCGAATCTCCGAAGGAGTCTTGGGAATCTCCCAATCCATACAGCCTGGACTTTCGCTGGATCCACTGCTACACCAGCACCGGAGATAACATGCCCAAGGAAATGAACCTCGCGCAACCAAAAATCGCACTTGCTGAATTTTGCATACAGTTTGTGCTCACGGAGAACCTCTAACACTACCCTCAAATGCTGATGATGTGTGGCCTCATCCGGAGAGTAGACCAACACGTCATCAATAAAACTACGACGAACTATCTAGGTATGGTCTAAGCACCTGTTCATGAGATCCATGAACGCTGCAGGGGCGTTGGTCAGACCAAAAGGAAGGACCAAAAACTCATAATGTCCATAACGGGTTCTAAACGTCTTGGACACATCCTCACTCCTAATCCTCAACTGATGATAACCAGACCGCAAATCAATCTTAGAAAAGACTGATGCATCTTGCAGCTGGTCAAACAGATCATCAATCCGCGGTGAGTACCTGTTCTTCACCGTCACTTGGTTTAGCTTTCTATAATCAATGCATAACCTAAGTGATCCATCCTTCTTCTTCACGAATAAGATAGTTGCGCCCCAAGGGGAAACGCTAGGATGAATAAATCCCTTATCTAACAAATCCTGCAACTGCTTCCTTAGCTTAGCTAATTCCGCAGGTGCCATCCGATAAGGTGCCTTCGAGATAGGAGAGGTGCCTGGAAGTAACTCTAGGGTGAACTCTATCTCTCTAGCCGGTGGCAATCCAGATAAATCATCAGGAAAGACATATGGAAATTCCCGCACTACATCAATCTCCGCAAGAGTAGGTGACTCATCAGCCTTGGGTACTAATACCATGCTGGCAAGAAAAGAGTCACAACCCTTGTTCACCATTCTCATCGCCCTCATGGCAGAGATGACAAACTTCCCTGCCAAGTTCCTTGGCAAAGGATGAGAAAATTCATCTTCACTAGGAATGCGGAAAACGATCTTCTTCCCACGACAATCTACTAACGCATAGTGCTCCTCTAGCCAATCCAGACCAAGAATAGCATCGTAGTCCTTCATCTTTAGCAAGAAGAAACACCCTTCTAGGACTCTATCCTCAATGCACACCGGTAAAGACAGAATACATTTCTAGTCGATACTGTACCTGCAAGGTGTGTGCACAAACAAAGGACTTCTAACTCCTCAGACTCTATTCCTGACTCTAAGGCTAACTGCCTAGCAAAATGGTCGGAAATGAACGAGTGGGTAGCACCCGTATCGAACAAAACTCGAGCATGCACACCTAAGAACAAAAACATACCTTCGGTGACATGATCCGCCTGCTCGGCATCCTCACGAGCTAACACAAACACTCGAGCTGGGGCTCGAGGTCTCCCTGGTCGTCCTGTCGCTGGCGCTGCTACTGCTGCTGCTGCTGGGGCTGGTGCCGCTCCACGCTGACCTCCCTGCTGAAGTCTGAGGCAATCCTTAAACCTATGCTTGCTGCTCCCGCATTCAAGCACTTCCCTGCCAACTTCCAACATTCCGTACCACCATGTGCCCTCCCGCAATGAGGACACTCCTTCTTACCATTAGGGGAACGTTGAGAAGGTACCTGACCACTGCCCGATGCAACAGGATGCTGCGGGGACTGAAAAGTCACCTTCTTCCTATCCTGCCTCTGGAAAGGAGCCGCGGGCCTCTTCTGAGAAGCCTTCTTCTCCTCCAGGTACTGCTCCATCTCTCCCTCCTGCCGACATGCCACGCTGAGTGCCTGCTCGAGGGTACGATGGTCGAAAGCCACCAACCTCGTCCTCAGCGATGGCCTCAGACCCATCACGAATTTCTTCTCCTTCCTACGTTCATCAGCTACAATATGAGGGGCATACTTCGATAGATCGGCAAACCTGGCCTCATACTCCAGTACGGTCATGGAGCCGTAAGTCAACAAGAGGAACTCCTGCTCCATCTTGTCCTGGATGTGCTCCGGAACAAACTTGGCTCGAAGAGCCTCACGAACTCATCCCAACCAACCTCCACAGCACCATCCTCGAACCGAGTACGTAACAATGAGGACCACCACACGTCGGCTCGCTCCTGCCAAAACCACCCATAAGGACTAACCAACATAATCTATAATTAAAGAAATAACCACCGAATTAAATTACACATACCTGTTGCATATAGGTGGCTAAAGTGACCTTGTCATCCTCAGCGCACCTAATAGCCCGGAAGAACTTTTCGATCTCCCTCATCCAGCTCTTAGTGAGTAACGGGTCGCTCTCCCCCTTAAAAGAGGGTGGCGAAATCCTCTTGAACTGTTCCATGATGGAGGGTCCACTATGGTCCTGGGCCTGGGGAACTGGCACTTGAGTCTGAGCCTCCAGCTGAGCCTGGAGTGCAGCCTGAGTGTGGCCTGCGTCTGCATGGCCTGCACTAACCCTGCATGAACACTCCATAGTCTACTGGTGGCGGTGGGGGAAGCACAGGACCCTGGGGTGCTGGGGCCTGCTGCTCACCCTGATCCTCACGCCGAGGCTCATCTCTCCTCTGCTCACCTTCATGAGCAGGAACACTACGCCTTCCACGCGAAGCCATATCCTGCAAAATGATTTAATCACAATTTAGAACTAGACTATCTAATTTCTAACTATTTACTTATCTACGTGGACAATCTACATAGACTTAGCATACAATGAAGATGATGGTATGTACATCTACATATTTATGTACATTTCAGCCTGTAGTCTCTGATACCAATCTCTGTAACGACCCTCCTTATACCGGTATGGTTCACCAACCCACATCGGTATAATGAACGCCGCTACAGTGGGACATTTACCCAACAATTATACAATTAGGCTGAAACATACCCAAATATATATATATATATTATATAAACACATGACAGCGGAAATGAAATGACGGAAAGTAACTCTTATTCCATCATCCACATTCTATTCACAGTCCATATAGAGAAAAGAGAACTAAACATTTCATAACTAAGAGATGAATTAAATACATTGTCCACATAAGACTACGCAGAGTCTTTTTATTACACTTATGAAACGAAAGTACAACGCTGAATCAAACGAGGTCTCCTACTCCCGCTCCAAGTCGCTCCTAACGATCTCCTCGGAAGAATAAAACGTCTGCCTGTACGCCGAAGCAAGGACGAGTTCACAAAAACTCAACAAATAACTCTAAACACATTAAACTTACATGCATCACCTAACATTCACATTCTCATACCACACAATCACATATAGCATGGATTTATCTATTTATGCAAGCAAAACCTAAACATGATTTCTACACATGTTACACATGGAAATTGTTTAGTACAAAGTGTTCAATAACTTAAAGCCTATCACATGCTCTCTACACATTTATCATATGTTAAACTAGTTTCATTTAACTTCATTTATATATTCACATGTTAACATTTGTCATCTTAAACATGGAGTTTGTACACATAAAGAAAGAGACAATTCTAGCATGGATTCTATAATCATATTCACATGAATAACACATTTATACACATGAAAAGCTTGTTGTTTTGCTATGTACATAACATATTCATTTAAGAAGTTATCATTTCACATGCTATCACAAGGCTTCATATTAACATATAATCATTTACACAATTTCACAGTTTTCACATGCATATTCCCTTAAACACAATTTCACATTTTTTAAATGCCGTGACACATAGCCCAAACCACCATTAGAAGACACACACTAATCACAACACATATCTATCACCTGGGCATTCGAGTGATAAATCTTAGTTACTGCGCAGAACCGGGAGAAGCACTCTCCACCTTAACCAGCGATACTTGTTCGCCTCCAGGATTTAATCCCAATGCCGTGGGACATCACACACTATGAACCTTCCCATGGGGACTTTACCACAGTACAGTTCCACACCCTCTAAGGTAGCAGTGTCACCCATTGGCACATTTACAGATTTTCCATTTAAACACACACACAATTTCACACCATTTTAACCCGTTATTCTCATTTTCACATTCATGCACATGGTTCAGGTTCCCTATCATGGTACTACTGTTAATAGAACTAAATCAGTCACAACTACTAATTTATTCATATCATGCTGTAATTACATTAATCATTTTTAATTACACTAAACCATACCCTTTTCATGATGAAAATATTGTAATCAGTACCTACTGTTATCCAATGAATGTGAAAATTTAACCATAGGTCGTTTACTGTTCACATATCACATATACGAATGTTCATAATTTTTTGAAATATCCACTATTTAATAAAATTCAAATAGTGATATTATCTCCGGTTAAAATAGCCCAATTTACATATTGTTATCATTCGACCTATAGTTCATGCTACACATGCATACTAACAGTACTAAACATATGCTAATTTTAGGAATTTATCTACTTTCATACCATTTATTGGAATTTCTATACTAAATTAGCATGCTCCTTGTTTTACCATTCATAAATTTTAATAATTTACACAAATATCATAAAATTCCAAATTTTACAGCGTGAGCTGAAACCCTTATCTGATATACAAAAATTTCATGACTATTAAATTCCACACAAATTTGCATAATCGAGATTTTACAAGATTAAACCTGTCAACTAGACATTTCTGATAATTCTAATAATGTGGGAAATCCACAGACATAACAATCCAGAACATGATTCCACACAGATATATACATATCATATAAAGTTTTCTTATATCCTCACGCGCAGAAATTTCGAGAAAATAGTTTTTTTTTTATAGGGCAGCAGACACATTGTTTCTGCCTGAAGAACTAAACGGCAAGGGGTGGCCGCCTACAAAGTTAACGGCAACAAAGACCGCCGCCAAGTTCAGATCTTAATGGCAATAGATCCTACCGTTAAGTTCTTGTCTGTGCAGAATACAGATGAACGCAAAGATCACTGAATGGGGGTTCCAGAACTCGAATTAAATCCAAAATTTATGGACATACTAGACACATGTAGGGATGATGTGGATGGGTTACTTGCCTTGGATAAAATCCCCAATTGATGTTTTGAGTTGAAGAAGCTCTCCTCGGCTTGAGCCAAAGAGCCTTCAAATCCTTCTTTATCCGGTTCCCTGTTGATCTTCACTGCACACCAGTTGTGGGAAGTCGTTCCCGGATGTTCAGAGTCCTCTCCAGTCAATGCAGATCGCCGGATGAAGCCTCCAGTAGCCGGATCGAAGAGTTCCAAAATAGGTTTTCGCCAGAAAGTCTAGGTTTTTGACCCAAGAGTCAAAGGACAGACTTGGCCGAAAACTGGACAATATAAAGGGTTGGGGGTCGGATACGCATAAGGGTTAGGCTAGGTTACTGTTGGGGAACGGTTTCCAAATTAGAGGGCGACATTTTCAGGGGCGTTTTCGGATCTGAGATCGCAACAGATCTGGAAATAACGTCAACATCTCTGGCCGCCAAAACAGAGTTGGCGTCCATCGATGTGGCCGCTGACTCCCAATAAACGTCAACTCATGTTGACGCCTACTGGTCGACAGAACAAACTTAAGACTGCAAAAACTATATACACCACACACATATAGATGTATACATATATACCATGCATACATTACAACAACACTAATTCATGCAATTCACACAAATAAATACTATACATAATAGTCCATACATCAATAGTATATAATCGTATACACATATATACATAAGCAAACACTTAAGATAAAAATCAAGGGCCTTACACCCTCCATCTCCCTCTTTGACACTCGGGCTTTTGTACCCTCTCAACCCTCTTTGACTCTATCTCTTGCTCCTCTAGACTCTCTCGCTCTCTAGCTCTCTTCCCTCTCTCTGCTTTGATGACGAAGATGGCGGCCTCCAAGCGCCGACGAGGTGATGGAGCGGAGGTAGAGGAAGGAGGGGCACCAGCGACGACGGCAATGGAGGAGGAGTGGAGACACCAGGCACGGTGGTGCAACTGATGATAGAGGAGTTGATGGCGGTGAAGGAGGAGATGGCGCCGATGGTGGAAGGAACGGCCATGGTGGCGATGGAGGAGAAGACTGTGGAAGAAGCATTGGAAGGGTGACTCTAACAAGGGAGAAGAGGTCAGGAAGCACCTCCATAAGGAGATACGGTAAGTCCCCTTCGCCCTACTCCATGGTTTGTATGTAGGAGGAGGAGGGAGTGGCTGTTGGGGCCGGAGAAGAGAAGAGGTGAATTTCGACGACTCCAGTCGTTGCAATTGGAGGTGTTTAATTGCGACCGCTTAGGCCATTGCGTTTCAACCTGAATCGCGACCTCTGAACTAGTCACGATTCAAATGACCACCCTCAAGCTTATTTTGGGCCTGTTTTGGGCTATTTGAGTTATTTAACTGTGTTTACCTTGTGCTCACTCGGCTTTTGGTCTTCTTATGTGCAGGGATCATGAGGCCCGATCCACTGCTACTAGTGATTGCGGCATACCGAGGGCTCCCTGACTTCCAAAGGGAGAGACTTAGGGTGATGGGGTTCGGGCTGATCTTGGAGATCGAGTCCTTCTATGTAGATAGTCCCCTCGTCCAGGCCTTGATGGAGAGGTGGGATAGGACGAACAGCCATTCTTGATGCCTTGGGGGCATATGGTGCCCAATTTGGAGGATGTGGCCAGGATCACTAGCCTCCGGGTGGATGGGGAGGCAGTGATGGTGTGACGTATGCTGACTACATCGAGTACGCACAGGATCCACTAGGGTTGGAGCTGGCAAGAGTAGATGACCTCAGCGACCATAGGATGGTCGATCGAGTGGAGTTGTTGTAGTGCCTGGGACTACGATGGGTGAGGCAGTCGGGCGAGGAGTCGCTGCACGAGTTCATGCAGCGAGCAGCAGGACTGGCTAGGGTGGTATACGGCTAGGACCCCCAGGATGAGGAGAAGTTGGACTGGGACCTGAGGAGGCTTCTAGTATTATTTATAGGGAAAATGCTTTTAGGGACGAAGGGGGATGACATTCATTGCCGATTATTAGAGATTTTGGCAGACTTGGATAGAGTTGGGGAGTATGCATGGGGTGCGGCCTTCCTGGCCCACACATTCACTGACCTCTCCAGTGGCACTGGCCGTGAGACAGCAATGGTGGGTTCACCCCTTTCCTCGAGGTACATGATTTTCCTTTAAGCTTTGTTATTTCCTATATTACACTTGTCAGTCAAATAATCAATGTGCATGCAGGTGTGAAGCTATTACTACATCCCCCTGGGGAGGGCTATGAAGGTATGACCCAATGCACTTTCCCTTGCACGATGGTGGTTGCCAGTGGTGATGGCTGCCTCATTCTCTCTGCAGTTGGACACCCTCCGGCACAACATCTGGGACTTCCCGGCACTCCTGGTACGTACTCTACCTTATCCCATGCATTTCTTTGTAATATGACATGATATGTGACATTATGTGTGCATGCATGCAGATGGTATGGCAGCCCTACTTGGGCATGGCAGATGAGGGCCAGCCCTGGGTGGAGAGTGGTCGACCTCGCTTTGGGCGAGACGTTTGGGTCTATTTCCTGAATGAGATCGAGCCTCTCTGCCTGAGGCTCGCCATGAGGACATTAGGGCTGCACCAGGCATGGTTCGAGGAGGTGGAGCCGAGAGGCGTGGGGAGGAAGACCCGGGGGAAGGCGAAGAGGGTGGACTGGCATCTTCGCTTCCCCGACCAGTACGCTGACTGGCAGTGAGGGGGTACCATGGTAGAGTTCGATGCAGCAGGCAACCACACATACCTCCAGCGCTACCAGGAGGTGTATGGCGACCGTGACTTCATGAGACCAGCCAAGGTTTGAACTTCTAAACTTGCCTTGTTCATTATGACGTATATGATTTAACTAATGAATGTGTGCATATGCAGGATGCTCGGTATGACCTGATTGAGACCCTCCATGCCCATCTGGCAAGTACGAAGGTACAGTTGGCCGAGGTACGGGATGCCCTGGTGACTTTGGTAAGTATGAATGATTTTACCTTTGATTTTCTTTACCTTGGCATGGACTGACTAGATCTTTCATGTGCATAGCATGCTGAGAAGGCCATGGAGCGCATCGATGCTGCAGGTGCCTCCACAAGTGTGAGTGTACGCGACCCCCAGGTAGCCTCCCTCCAGGAGTAGTTGGCTATTGTAACATCCCTGTTACACTTTTGGGTAAGCTGCTCTCATTTGGGATCGCGACATGCAGGGCCGTCACCTTCTGAAGGTGACATAGGTAGCCGTCGCGTTCTGGATTGGAAGCGCCGGCCGCCCATGTCGCGACTTGGCTCTGACAGCAACTTACACATGTTGGCTTGCATGCATGATCGCGACGAATCAGTCCGTCGCGATCAGGTGTCAGTTGTGCATGCACACCACATGTCAGGTTTGACCGTCAGGGCTGCAGGCGACTTGAGATCACGACTTGGCGGGGTGTTGCGTTAGGCTTCGTAACGCGACGACCAGGGCCGTCACGTTCTCAATGTCTGAGCTTTAGTGCCCAAGCCCGAGAGCACAACCCCTTTTTAGCAATTGCTCTGTGTTCCTCTCCTCTGTGGCATCTCTTTGTGTTGGTGTGCTCCGTGGGGAGCTTGGATGACATTTGTGGTTGGACTTTGGGTGATCTTGTGAAGGTAAGTGCTTGCTTTAGTGAAATTGATTGTGTGTGTGTTGGGTTGTTGTGCTCCTCCCTCAAGTTCTTCCCGTTCTTCTTCTTGCATGGTGGAACTCTTCCCTTGGTGCATGAAGGAGGAGACCGAGCTCGGTTCGTGGGCGGTGCATGGAGCATTGAAGCTCGGAGGAGGCGGAGTGCAAGCTTGTTTGAAGTCCCTTCTAGGGTGTTTCTCCAATTTGAGGTAGAAACCCAAACCTCCACCTAGTTCTTCATGCTAGGTCCCAATCCCAATTCCAAGCCTAGACTTCATGCTAGGAGTTTTCTTAGCTCAGATGATCCATGTGTGATGTGTGCATGGTGTGGTTTGCATGGCTTTCATGTTTGGATGGGGTTTGGTGTTAGGAGGTGTATGTGCTTGTGTGAGGTTCATGAGAGTGTAGCCCTACTTCCTTGCATAATTGGGGTCTTCTTGAGGGTGGTTTGATCTTAATTGAAGTATTTCCATCGTGTGGCATGCTTCTTTTTCCCCCTTGTATCATGTGGAGTGTTTTGGGGTTGTTGGAGTGCTCTGTCTGAGCAGTCGGCTGTGGTCGCGATGGACTTCCCAGTCGTGACCAGGTCGCGACGTATCGTGGCGTCGCGTTACCATGAAACCCGTCACGTCTAGCCAATGCGACGGGGTACATGGCAGCCTTCTGGGTTTCGGGGTCTTGCTGGACCGCGATCGCCTTCTCCATCGCGATGAGATCACGACGGGGTATGCATCGCGTCCAGAAAGGTCGGGTTTGTTGCGGCGCTCATGGCCGTCGGGATCCTATCGCGACGGGCTCAAGAGCCGCCTTCCTGTTGTTGGGTTCACATTCTAAATAATAAATACAACATGTTTTTTGATGATGAACAATGATGAACAATGTAAACAAATGTGAACAATGTGAATTGAGTTTAATGCATTAGATCTTCATACAAATGACTTGTCACAATAACTTGGTACAATGCTTGATTATATATGTTCATAATATCTCACTAACTATGTTTACTAATGTAGGAGATATACTATGCAAGACATGTGCCAAAAACAAGTATGAAAGATCAAGAAAAGTCAAAAGACAGTGTACCTGTCGACATCCATCAAGACCCTGTCGACAGATACCAACAGTCAGCAACATACATGTTCTGGAAAACAAGCCCTGTCGACAGCAACAAAGCCTCCTGTCGATAGAAGCATACAGTCAGAAAATCACAGTTCTGGAAAACATGTGCCTGTCGACAGCACCAAGGCACCTGTCGACAGATGCATACAGTGAGAGCTTCAACAGAACTTCCAGACTTCTGGAACTTGGCACACTGTTGATCCCTGTTGACAGCAGGTGTATGACCTGTCGACAGACGTACAGAATCTTCAGAAACGGAAAGTTTCAAAGTTACCAAAATTGGTGTTTCCTTCTACCACGTCTCTCCATATGTAAACACCAATATATAAACATCCTTTTGAAGCAAATCTCGTACACAAGCAGCCTCCAAGCAAGAACCCTAAAGAGTTCTCAAAAGAAGTGTTGTTCTGCTGCTCTGCTTCAACCTACCGCCCAGAACCAAGAAGAGAAGTTCTCCAGCCAGATTCAAGATCAACTTGTTTACAAATTTTACCAGGATTTACAAATTGTTCTTCAATTCTCAAACTCTTCTCATTTTCTACTTTTCATATCTGTGTGTGTGTGTTGTGTTTCAAGCAGTCCTTGTGCTTGATACACGTGTGTGGGTGTTGATCTAATCGTGGTTGCACATCAGATAACACGTGTGTGTGAGTTGTAGTTTGTGAACTAGCTCATAAGCAGATTGTTCTGCATGTGTGTGTGGCCCGTGGATGTAGGATACACGAGTTGTGTACTTCGAACCACGTAAATCTACGTGTCTCGTGGTTTGAACGCTTTTACGCTAGATGTTTGGTAGGCACGACGTCTATACACACGTTTTGTAGTTTGCTATCTATCTGTCATTAAGTTACACACATCCACACATAGCTTAGAGTTTAATATTGTTTTGATAATCTGTGTTTAAAGAAAAGAAGGTGATAATCTTTTTTAATCGACAGTAATCTATTCAACCCAACTTCTAGATTACCATATCGGGAATTCCGCAACCCTTCAATTGGTATCAGAGCCAGGTTTCTCCGATTTACTGCTTTACTTATTTGATCTTACGATCAGGAGATTCACCATCTAATGAAGTCTAACAAGGGGTATGTGTCCGAGGGACACTCAGTCACCAGGCCACCCTTCTTTGATGGCACTGACTATCCGTATTGGAAAAATCGAATGCAGGTGTTTCTACGAGCACAAAATTTCGAACTATGGAAAATAGTTAGAAAAGGAGCATACGAATTGCCTTAGGACGAGGATACCTGGACTAAGGACCAGATTGCCAAGGGGACACTCAACTGGAGCGCCCTCAACATGATGCAGTGCGCAGTCCACCCAAAGGAGTACTCAAGAGTCTCCATATGCACCTTAGCAAAGGAGATGTGGGACAAGCTTGAGCTGATCTATGAAGGTACGTCTGAGGTAAGAGAATCAAAGGTAAGCATGTTGGTTTCAGAATATGAAATGTTCAAAATGAATAATGATGAAACCATCTCTGACATGTTTGCTAGATTCATGATAATTATAATGGATTGAAAGGTCTTAAAAAGGATACTCAGAGAGTGACTTAGTGAGGAAGATACCTCGGTCTCTTCCATCCTCATGGAACACCAAAGCCACTGTCATGTGAATTCCAAAGACCTCTCAAAAATGAAAGTAGATGAATTGATTGGTTCTCTGATGACTTATGAACTGAATGTCAAAAGAAAGGAAACTGAAGAGAATCCTAGGAAGTCACTTGCTTTGAAGGCTTCCAGGAAGAGTTCTTCAGCTTCCAAAAAGGAGATAATTTAGGAAAGTGATGTGACTGAATCGTCTAGTGAGAGTGAAAATGACGAAATGGCTATGCTCACTAGACAATTCAAAATTCCTAAATACAAGAGGAGAGGTACAGTAACTCTAAACCTTTCCAAAAGAAATACTTTGCTAATAAATTTGATACTAACAAAAAGTCTGAGATTGTCTGTTATGAGTGCAAGAAGCAAGGGCACATGAGAGGAGAGTGCCCGAGCTCAAAAGAAGCTGAAGAAGGACAAATTCACTTTCAAGAAGGCCAAGGCAATGGTGGCCACTTGGAGTGATGAAGATGAAGACGAGAACAGTCAAGCTACCTCCGGAGATGACGAAGTCCACTGTCTCATGGCAAGAAGTGATGACTCAAATGAGGTAAATTCTTCCTTTGAAAGCTATTCAGTTGATGAATGGGAAGAAGCTTATACTGTCTTATTTGAAAAGTTCTGTGAATTTAAGTCTGAAAACAAAGCACTCAAGAAGAAAATCACTTCCCTTATTCATGAAACTAGCAATAATGAAGAAATTGAATCCTTGAATAAGGTGATTGAAATGATGAAGCTTGATGAACAAACACACAGTGAAGAAATGGAGAGTATGAAACTTAAACTTCAAGAAGTTCAAAAGGAAAGAGATGATCTAATGAACTCTCTTGAAATCTTTAAAGTGAGCATGAAAAGCTAAAGGAGAAATTGGAAAAAGCTGAAAAAGACATAAAGGTAAGTCTAAAGATTTATCTATTTTGTCAAAAGTAAAAAATCTGGATGCAATTTTAGGTTCAAATGTTTTTGTTGCAAGACATGGGATTGGGTTTCAAAATGCAAGGCCAAAGGAAATTGGCAAAAATTTGTTAACAGATTTCATTGATTCCAGCCCAAGTTCAAGTAAACAAACCCTTCAAAGAATAAGAAAAATCCTTCAAAGGGTAAGAAACAAGAATCTAAAATGATCAAGTTTGTTCCTAGTCAATCTAAGGAATTTGCAACAAGACCAAGACATGACAAACAGCAACCTCCTAAAGCTAAACTAACAAGGCAACAAAAGGGTAAAATGCCTATGCATGCTCCTAAAAAGGTAAAGCCCACTGTTGTTCAAAAATCATCATCATGCAAAATATGTAAAAAGGTTGGGCACAATGAAAAACAATGCTGGAATAGCCCAAACCAAATAAAAATCAAACAAGTTTGGATTCCTAAGCACTTGTTATTTGGCATGAATGATACAACGGGACCCAAAGTAATTTGGGTACCAAAACCTCTTGTCTGATCCACATGTGCAGGAATGCCTAGCAGCCCACAATCAAAACAAATGGTACTTGGACAGTGGCTGCTCGAGGCATGTGATGGGCGACAAAGGAAAATTTTGTTTGCTCGTGGAAAAATACAGAGGTCAAGTGATTTTTGGAGGTAACAAAAAAAGCCAAATCATCGGCTCAGGTAAAGTTGGTAAGTTTGCTTCTAACTCAATAGACAATGTACTTCTTGTGGATGGCCTTCATCACAATTTGCTTAGCATAAGTCAATTGTGTGATAAGGGTCATAAAATTGTCTTTGAGTCTGATTCATGTCAAATTCTTGATAAGGAAACATGAAGTCTGAAGTTTTCTGGAAAAAGGATAAATAACATATATGGTCGACTTAGATGATCCAGAAAATAATGATTTGTGTCTTGTAGCAAACAAACAGGACGAGCTTACATTGTGGCATCGTAGGCTTGGTCATGCTAGTTATAATGTGTTGCACAAGATCACGAGGCTCAAACTGGTAAGCGGACTTCCTGAAATTCCATTCAATAAAAATGAAAATTTTTGTGATGCATGTGCACAGGGAAAACAAACTCGGAAATCCTTCAAATCAAAAGCACCGGTGAGTACTTCTAAAGCTTATGAACTGTTGCACATGGACCTATTTGGACCTACAAGAACACTAAGTCTCAATGGAAAGCGTTATGATTTTGTCATTGTAGATGATTTCTCTAGGTTCACTTGGGTGAAATTTCTGGCTCACAAGAACGAAGCACTGAATGTTTTTTAAGAATTTTTCAATAAAATTGAGCATGGAAATGTCAACAAAATATGCTCCATCCGCACTAATCACGGGGGAGAATTTGACAATAACTCCTTCTCTGATTTTTGCAGGAACCAAGGTATAGAACACTTGTTTTCCTCCCCAAGAACTCCAGAGCAAAATGGGGTTGTGGAGAGGAAGAATAGAACCTTGGTGGAGATGGCTCGCACGCTTCTGGTCGAAAATCAACTCACAAGAACCTTTTGGGCAGAAGCGGTAAACACATCATGCTACATTCTTAACAGAGCCATGGTAAGACCGGTATTCAAGAAAACTCCCTACGAACTTCTGAAAGGTAAAAAACCCACCATTGGGTACTTTAGAGTTTTTGGTTCAAAAGTGTTCATACATAACAATGATAAAAATGATTTGGACAAGTTTGAAGCCAAGAGCGATCAAGGTATTTTTCTTGGATACTCAGAACACTCTAGAGCCTATAGGGTGTTTAATCTGAAAACTATAACAGTGGAAGAAACTCCACATGCTGTATTTGATGAATCTCAAACCAAGCCTAACAGTTCTAATCTTTACAGGTTTGCAGATGAAACTGAAGATACAACACTTGGAGAACTACAAAGAAAACCAAATGCAATCTCTAAAACAAGTCTCAAAACTAAAAGTGGATATCTTTGCAGGTACGATGATGAAGATGACGGACATCTGTTCAGAAATGAAGAAGAAGTACCTACACAAGATCCACAACAACAGGATCAACCTCAAGCTGAAAGTCCTCCAGCCACCCCTCCTCTAGAACAACCTCCTCAAATGCAAGATCAACCCGGAACTTCAACAGTCACTAATGTGAGGTATTCTAAAGCTCATCAACTTGAGAATGTCATAGGTGACATAAATGACTCAGTTCAAACTAGGTCTCAGGTTAATCAAATAGTTGAACAAGATCATTTAGCTTTTATATCTCAAGTGGAACCTAAAAATGTTGAAGAAGCATTAAAAGAAAACTCATGGATTGATGCTATGCATGAGGAGCTTGGGCAATTTCAATGAAATAATGTCTGGAGTTTAGTTCCTAGAACCCCTGAAATTTCTGTAATTGGGACAATATGGGTTTTTAGGAACAGACTCAATGAAGAGGGCAAAGTGGTGAGAAACAAGGCTAGATTGGTTGCAAAGGGATATAATCAGGAGTTTGATGTGGACTTTGAAGAATCCTTTGCACCTGTAGCTAGGCTAGAAGCAGTTAGAATCTTGTTAGCATATGCATGCTCAAACAAGTTTAAATTGTTTCAAATGGATGTCAAAACTGCCTTCTTGAATGGCTACATAAAAGAGGAAGTCTATGTCTCTAAACCACCTAGCTTTGAGGATCATCATAAACCAAAGCATGTAGTTAAATTGCACAAAGCTCTTTATGGTTTGAAACAGGCACCCCGAGCTTAGTACGACAGGCTAAGCACATTTCTGGTAAGCAAAAACTACTCAAGAGGTAAGGTGGACCAAACACTCTTTACAAAGAAAGTCCGCAATCATATCATAGTTGTTCAAGTTTATGTGGATGACATTGTATTTGGTTCCACTAACCCTTCACTGTGTGAAGAATTCTCACAACATATGCACAGTGAATTTGAGATGAGCTTAATGGGGGAGCTTCAATTTTTTCTTGGTTTGCAGGTTAAGCAGTTAGAAGACGGATTCTTCATCAACCAAGAGAAATATGTAAAAGAACTGCTCAAAAGATTTCAGTTCGAACAAGCCAAGCCTGCCTCAACACCAATGAGCACAAGCATTAAGCTAGAAAGTGATGAGAAAGGTAAATCGGTAGATGTCAAACAATTCCGAGGTATGATTAGCTCACTCCTTTATCTTACTGCAAGTAGACCGGACATACAATTCAGTGTTTGTCTTTGTGCTAGATACCAATCTAGTCCAAAGGAAAGCCATTTAATTGCAGTCAAGAGAATTTTCAGATATCTCTCAGGTACGTATGAATTGGGCCTTTGGTATCCAGCAGGTAGTAGTTTTGAGTTGATTTCTTATTCTGATGCAGACTACGCTGGATGTAAAATTGACAGGAAAAGCACTAGTGGCTACTGCCAAATGCTTGGTGGTTGCATGGTTTCATGGGCATCCAAGAAGCAACACTCAGTTGCACTCTCCACTGCAGAGGTAGAATATGTTGCTACAGGGAGTTGTGCGACACAAGTGTTGTGGATAAAAAGTCAACTGTGTGACTATAACATCGATATTGGATGCACACCTATACTATGTGACAACACTAGTGCAATCAATCTATCAAAGAATCCCATTCAACACTCTAGGACAAAACACATAGAGATTCGTCATCATTTCTTGAGAGATGAGGTAGCCAATAAAACCTTGGAAATTAGCTTCATACCCACTGAAAAACAATTGGCTGACATCTTTACCAAACCTCTGGCAGAAGATAGATTCACCACATTGAGAAGAGAATTGGGTTTGTGCAAATTGCAATGAAACTTAACACAAATGTTAAGCATATGTCCCTTGTGTGTCTTAACTATGAGGTATATCAAATGGTGATATGTGGAAGAACAAGTTATGCTTGTTTGGAAACTCTCATTATGCGTGAGAAAATATTCTCTGCCAAGTATCCATAGTCATGTGGCATGAAAGGGGCATGTACTCTACATATGGAATTAGTTTCTTTACAATTATGCCCGTTCAAAATTCTCTTTGAAAGTCTGAAAACACTTGATGGTCTGTTTTACTACATGCTTGGTGTGCTTATTTGATTGGTCTATATGTGCAAATTTGTCTTCATGAACATGAGTATCTTTGTACAAAATAGCACACATTATGGGGGAGCAAGTTATTGTTAGATGAATGCTAATGTGAAGGAAATCACTCAAATTTTGTCTATCTCAATTCCCTCACAACCTTTGATCAATTCTGTCTTTCATTCTATTCTTAAACTGCCTCTGTACAGGCATCTGTCGGCAGCCTACAAGCACCCTGTCGACAGATCAGGCCAGACAGAACACTCATTCTGTACACTATCTACATCTGTCGACAGGTCCACTTTCCTCTGTCGACATATATGTACAGTCTCTGCCTCCCAGAACCCTTAAATCTTCTGTTTGTGTGATCCTGTCGACATGCCATTTCTCTCTGTCGACAGATACACTGAAAGTTGGAACTTCAAGCCCATTTCTTCACACATTCAGTGAGCAGTTTCATGTCTAACAAATAAGGTGTCTATAAGGTGTTAATGCATGTTTGACCACACCATGTACAAATGATATTTAATCTATTCTTTATACCACTATGATTTTCACATACTACTCATGTTTGGGTTTAGGTTCTATCATTTTGGAGACATTTCACAACTCTAAAGGCTATACACCTCACTCCTCTAAATAATTTCTTTGTAGGCAAACATAGTTCTCAATTTACTTGATCAGTCTTTTGGTCATGGAACTGTATGTCTAATATTGATAGATAATCATATAAACTACTTGATCTTGAGCCTTTAAAGCAATACTTGGAGAACAGCTACCTATTTCTGAAAAATAGCGTTCACATAAGAAAAATAAAAATCAACCTTAAATTGGGATAAATATAGAGCAATGCTGTATTTTGCTGAGTAACCGGGGTGATGGGCATCACAAATGTCTGCCCTCGCGTCAAAAGGCTCACTCATCAACTCTATACAACGGTATGCTAGACACTTCCACTGAGTAACTGGGGGTATGGGCACTTGTAATGTCTATTCTCACGTCAAAAGATGTGAAGTCCTCTTAAGTACCACTTTATCCCATTGCCTTTCTGAATTGCAAATAAAGAAAAAAATGAAATAGTGTGAAGCCTCCACTGAGTCATAAATCTCAGGGTCATTGGTTTTATGATTGTCTTGACATATAGATATTCATTTCATGCATCATTTGCCTATCAACAAAATGGGGATTGTGTTGTCTTACACTGCATTTATACAATGAAGGGTGAAAGTGCATTGGTCTTCATTTTAGTAGGTGTTTTCTTAATGCTCTAACTTAAAATTCCTTGGGTATTATGTTAAAACCATTAAGGAAAATGAATTGGCTTTTTATATCTTTATATATGGTTGGTTAAAATATGTGTTCACCTCTTATACACATTAAATAAAGAATTAGGAACCACTCCTCCAAAGTTCCAATTCACAAAACCCACCAAAACAGCAAACTGGCCATTTACTGTATGTCCCTGTCGACAGGCATCTGGGGCCCTGTCGACAGCCGGCGGTCAGACTTTGTCTGGAAGCCCAACAGGCAAGGGTTTAAGGCCGGATTTTGTGGGACCCAACCTTTCAAATTCTCACACTCTTTCTATAAAAGGTTCCCATGCCCCTTCCACCCTTTCACACATCCCAAATCCCTTCCCTTTCCTCCTTTCACCAAAATCCTTCCTTCTCCAGGGCACCGGAAGAGATCTCCACACCCTTGCGTCTTCCTCCTTCCTGTGTCTCCTTCTTCTCTACCCTCTCCATCTACATCGAGATTCCAGGTCTGATGGCTCCATCGGCAATGAAGATGGCATCCCGTCGTCGTCCTCAGTCTCCCGAAGCCGGCCAGGGCTCTAAGGCACACGCCGAGCGTCGGACGAAGCACCGGGAAGATCGTTTGCCGGAGCTCATCATCCCGCCTACTCTTCGTCTTCTCGATGCCCATGGTACCTTCACGAAGCTCGTGCAGCCCCGCTATATCGACTTCGTCTCGTTGGAGGATATGTTTCCCGAACTCTAGCCTCTCTTTGTTGTCCAGGGTTGGGCTCCTTTTTGCTACGATCACAAGCGGTACTCCCCAACCGCCGTGACTGAATTCTACAACAACCTCCGATTGTCCAGCAGTGGTGAGTTATACTCAAAGGTGAAATAGACTGCCTTCTGATAACTCCAAACCTCTTCTCCACCGCCTTGCAAATCCCCAACACCGGGATAGACATCAAGTCCCATCATCCAACCCCCGAAGAGTACCACACTCTCATTACTCTGCAGCCTTACGATCCTACTGATTGTAAGCAACTAAATGCCAACTCATTCTCTCCACTTCATCGTCTCATCCATCACATCTTCACCACTCTCATTGTTCCCAAGGATGGTAGCCGAGAACTTGTGACCTCCCTTCACAAGTCTCTGCTTCATCAATTCCTACTACCTGAACCCATCAACCTCCCTCTCCTTATGGTCTCTATTCTTCGCCTATGCGTTAGCAGTGCAAAGAGATCTATGCCCTATGCATGCCAACTCACTTCTCTCTTCCTATTCATTGGCATTCAAATCCCAAAGGAGGAGATGACAGATCTCAAATCCCGTAGCTCCTATGACCTCATGGCTGCTCAGAGGATGGGCTACAAGTTGGTAGATGGCCTTGTCACGCGAGACCTCAAGGGCAAAGGAGCAGCTGCTGCTGAGGATGATGGTGCTGACGAGGAAGATGAAGAAGATGCTGAAAATGAAGAAGACTCCCAGTCTGAGCCACTAGATGCTCCAGGAGATGCTACTGCTGATGTTGATGAGCCTTCCATCCGTCAACTACTTGCTCAGTTACAACTTCAGATGACAACAGGGTTTGATAGGCTCAATGCAAGAATGGACACAATGGACTCTAGCATTGCAGCACTGGATTCGCGTCTGGACACCATTATTACTGAGCATCCTCCACAGCCAGCTGATGAAGATGCTTAGCTAGTTTATGTGTCTAGGATTGACTCCAGTCCTGTTATCTTAGTTTCATTTGACTCCTATTCTGTTTTATGTAATGTTGCTTTCAAATGGTCATCATGCCATGTCTTTCCCTTTACATGTAATTCCTTCCTATTAGCACCTCATGTACTGTGTAAATCCTTGTTCTGTGCATAATACATGTGTCTCTGGTGTGTGCTTTTGGATGTTGTCAAAAGGGGGAGAAAACTCAATTGTGCACTTAATTGATTAATTTTGTCATCATCAAAAAGGGGGAGAATGTTGGGTTCACATTCTAAATAATAAATACAACATGTTTTTTGATGATGAACAATGTAAACAAATGTGAACAATGTGAATTGAGTTTAATGCATGAGATCTTCATACAAATGACTTGTCACAATAACTTGGTACAATGCTTGATTATATATATTCATAATATCTCACTAACTATGTTTACTAATGTAGGAGATATACTATGCAAGACATGTGCCAACAATAAGTATGAAAGATCAAGAAAAGTCAAAAGACAGTGTACCTGTCGACAGCCATCAAGACCCTATTGACAGATACCAACAGTCAGCAACATACATGTTCTGGAAAACAAGCCCTGTCGACAGCAACAAAGCCTCCTGTCGACAAAAGCATACAGTTAGAAAATCACAGTTCTGGAAAACATGTTCCTGTCGACAGCACCAAGGCACCTGTCGACAGATGCACACAGTGAGAGCTTCAACAGAACTTCCAGACTTCTGGAACTTGGCACACTGTTGATCCCTGTCGACAGCAGGTGTATGACCTGTCGACAGACGTACAGAATCTTCAGAAACGGAAAGTTTCAAAGTTACCAAACTTGGTGTTTCCTTCTACCACGTCTCTCCATATGTAAACACCAATATATAAACATCCTTTTGAAGCAAATCTCATACACAAGCAGCCTCCAAGCAAGAACCCTAAAGAGTTCTCAAGTGAAGTCTTGTTCTGCTGCTCTGCTTCAACCTACCGCCCAGAACCAAGAAGAGAAGTCTCTCCAGCGGAAGGTGAAGCCTGAACGTCGTGGATTCAAGTGTCTCCATCAATTTGTGATCATCAAGACAAAGCTTGAAGTCCAGCCAGACGTTTACCAGAAGAGTTTACAAATTTGGATTTGTTCTTCAACTCTCAAACTCTTCTCTGTTTCTACTTTTTCATATCTGTGTGTGTGTTGTGTTTCAAGCAGTCCTTGTGCTTGATACACGTGTGTGGGTGTTGATTTGATCGTGGTTGCACATCAGATAACACGTGTGTGTGAGTTGTAGTTTGTGAACTAGCTCATAAGCATATTGTTCTGCGTGTGTGTGTGGCCCGTGGATATAGGATACACGAGTTGTGTACTCCGAACCACGTAAATCTGCGTGTCTCGTGGTTTGAACTCTTTTACGCTAGATGTTTGGTAGGCACGGCGTCTATACACACGTATTGTAGTTTGCTATCTATCTGTCATCAAGTCACACACATCCACACATAGCTTAGAGTTTAATATTGTTTTGATAATCTGTGTTTTAAAGAAAAGAAGGTGATATACTTTTTTAATCGACAGTAATCTATTCAACCCCCCTTCTAGATTACCATATAGGGAATTCCACAACCCTTCACCTGTTTCTTGTCACGACAGACATGTAAGACCCGGCCCCCCTTGGCCCCATCCTTAGGGTCGAACAGGCGCCCTGGCCGCGACATGGTCACGCCAGAGCGGCCTGCCGCGATGGGTTTGGTGACGCCCGGACCCCGTCTGCCGCGTCTATCTCGCGACAGGGGTGGACGTCGCGTCCTTGTCACGTCACCTTGGGCTGTCGCGACTGCATTCTGACATGATGTGACTGCTGTCCCGTCTGTCAGAACGGTCGTGTCGGGTGGCAGGAGCGTACGGCGTTGACGCGACCTGCCAGGCCGTCGCGTTTGCTTTCCCGGTCTTGAGGTTTGACCGCACTTTTGGTGTCGCGCCTTGGCGGGCGGTCGCGACAGGGTCGCGACGCTTATGGGCATCGCGACAGTGTCGTTACCGTGCCTGGCCGCCACGTCGCGTTCTGGGGGCCATCGGTTCAAAACCGAGGGCACGCCCCATTTCTATCTCTTGCCCCTTTTACCTCTTCTTCTCCCTCTCGAGCTCTCTCTCGCGGTTTCTCGTGTTTCTCCTTGCTCGTGGTGCTCGTGCTGTGGCGTGGACGTGCTGTTCGTGGAGGGCGCGTGCTCGGGTTGTCCGGTGTGGGGAGGAGGCGTTCTTTCCTACGAGAAGGCCCCAACGGGGTGGTTCTTCGCATGGAGGTATGGACCCTTTATCCTCTTTCCCTGAGCATGCTCCCTTCCCCCTCTAGATTATGTTTCCTCTGTGGTTTGGGGTTTGGGAGTGTGAAAACTCCATGCTCGAGTTTGGGTGAGGTTTCCATCGAGCGCAGATTTGTATAAATCCATGTTTTCGTGGGGTTGTGGGTGGCTTGGATGATTTAAAGCTTTAAATACATGTTGAGCATGCTCCCCTCCCCCAATGGTTTGGTTGTACCGCGTTTTGGGATGATCTCTGGAAGAGATGGTTCCGGAACCCCCCCTCGACTGAAGACGCGACCTATCGTGGGGTCGCGATGATGTCACGGCCGGTGAGGCCGCCGCGACATCCTTGCGGCACCTAGGTATGTCGTGACTTGGTCACGCCGGCTCAGGCCGCCGCGACAGTGTCGCGACCAGGTTGGGTGTCGCGACAAGATCGCGACAGCCCGCTGCGTCGCGACCCCGACCGAGAGGCAGGTTTTGGTCTTTCCCGTTTCCACTTTTCTTTTACTGTACCCGTGGCACCTGTGCTAGTTCCCTAGTGCGGTCTACAATAGTCCTTCACCCGGTGCTCGGCACTTGAGTGCTCGTCCCGTGTGAGAGGTTCTTACCATTGCCTGGGACCCCCATCCTCGGGTGCCTGTTGAGGGAGTACTCCGGGCTACGAGTGTGCTCGAGTTGGCAGCCACCAGGCGGACTCTGGAGCTTAGGGGAAAACGGTGGTTAGGACAGTGGCGTGTGAGTCACATGCAGAGCTCTTGTGGGTGGTCTGGGACGCCGAGGACAGTTAGGAGTTCTCCCCAGCGCAAGCCAGCCAGTCCTTCTTCTCACTGCCTCGCTCTTTGCGGCCCCAGAACCACTTAGAGAGGCCAGGCGTCGGACCGTAGTCCAGCCATACTATGGCGGTTACTGTTGTGTTACTTGTGTCCTACCTCGCTCTGACGAGACGTGAGGGTCAGGACTTGGGTCGAGGATAAGACGTCGGTGGACGCACCTAACCGTGACTTGTGCTAGTGCTTCCGTAGCTAGTGTTCTCTGTCCAGGTGGAGTTCCCTCCGTCTGTGTTTACTAGCCGTGTGGTGGTCACCACGAGCAATCGTACGGAGGTTCCGATTGCGTGCACTTTCCATACCGTGTTAGTTGTAGTTTTGCTTCCGCACTTCCATTTGTAGGTAGAAGATATAAATTGTTGTCATTTATTATATATATATCTTCTCCTGCCTGTTTAGAGCTAGTAGGAGATTGGTAGTCCGTACTGAGCTTCTGTTGTGAAGCTCATCCCTCCTTTTCCCAGGTGAGACTTCTCAGCAGCGGAAGGGCGCGCGCCAGGTGGAGGAGACGAGGCGGTAGTCGGAGTCCCTGTAGCTAGCAGTGGTTCCCCTTCTTTTCAGTGTACGTCACCCTCGGGGTATGCCCCTAAGGGACTTGTTCTTCCCCTACCTTTTACTTGTACTAGCGTGCGTGCGTTGGGTTTGTACTTAGAGCGGTACACAGCGGTCTCGCTCTCTTTTATGTTTCCTCCTGTACGCTTCTAGTTTAGCAGTTGACATTTAATTCCATTACATATCCTGTTAGACGTAGATTATAGCCCTTCCAGGTCCCTGGATCCGTGGGTGGCGATCGCAAAAATTGGGTCCTCGACGTGGGCCGAGGGTCGGGTTCTCAGGTCGTTACAGTTGGTATCAGAGCGAGAGTCTGACAGGACTTGTAATGGATTTGAACTGCAACAGAAAGTCCCAACAGTAGTACAAGTACACTGCTAGCCGCCCAAGTGGTATTGTTAACCCTTGTTGGTTGTGTGTCGTGTAGGACATGGCTCCATGTAGGAGCAGTCAGGCTAGACAGTTGATCGAGCAGCAGGATGAGTCCGAGATGCCCGCGCAGGGGCAGGTCCAGGAGGAGGTGTCGGCAGACGAGTCAGTGGCACAGCCTCAGGGTGCAGCGGCAGCAGCAGCGGCAGTTGGGCAGCAGTAGCAGGAGTACCAGTCTCAGCCGCAGCAGCACGCAGACTGGTTTCCCTTAGCAGAGCAGTTCATTAGGAACTTGTCCCTTAGCAGAAGGTGTTCAGTTTTCGGTACCTCCTCCAGTGGTGCCGGAGCAGCAGGTAGAGCCAGAGGTGGAGCAGCCAGAGCGTCAGCAGCGGTCGGGCATTGGGAGTACCCAGGCCGGGCGGCAGAGGACGGCGGTTACGGAGGACAGGACTGCTCTCCTCGAGAGGTTCCTGCGCCTTCTGCCACCGATGTTCCACGGTGAGTATGATCCAGACAAGGTAGAGAGTTGGACCCATGAGTTAGAGCGCATCTTCGAGACCATGGAGTGCGCTGAGGAGGACCAGGTTCGACTGGCAGTGTACCAGCTCAAGGGAGCAGCCCATGAGTGGTGGAGAGTTCAGAGGCAGACGCACTTCCAGGGGCAGAGGTTGGATCACATCACTTGGAAGCAGTTTTCGGAGGTCTTCCACCGTGAGTACTTCCCCGACTACGCTCGACATGAGAGACGGGACCAGTTCCACGCGTTGGTTTAGGGCGACCTCACAGTTTCACAGTACCACCAGAGGTTTGTCCGGTTGTTGAGGCATGTGCCTCATGTCGCAGGCAGCGATCAGGTGTGTGCAGAGAGGTTCATAGCAGGACTGAGACCAGACCCCATGTGACGACACACATGTGTACCACCTTGGGAGAGGCCGTGGCGAAGGCCACCACCTTGGACAGAGAGACCTGACAGCCTCAGCAGCAGTAACATCAGCAGTAGCAGGGAGGAGCCTCTTCTAGGTCCTCGCCTTACCAGCGTCCAGCGGGTAGCCGCGGAAGTGCGACTTCCTCTTCCTCCGGCTCGGGCAGTTCCGGCAGCGCCGGGATTCGCTCACAGTTTAGGAAGTTGTCTACTCGAGGGGGCGTTCGGAGCCGGCAGCAGAAGCGCCAGTCCAGGTTTGCAGAGCAGTCAGTTGTCCAGGGAGCTAAGCAGGGCGGTCAGGAGGCAGTTTGCTACACCTGTGGCTTACCGGGCCACTTCAGGAGGGATTGCCCCATGAGGCAAGCCCCGCAGCAGCAACAGCCAGTGCAGTACGCTCAGCAGTCACCTCAGTACCAGTACCCTCCTCAGTAGCAGGCACCGTGTCAGCAGCAGCGGGGGCAGTACCGGCAGCAGGCTCAGTAGTTTCTGCAGCCGTACCAGTACCAGCCGTACCAGCAGCAGCAGCAGTACCCCCAGCAACCGCCGCAGCAGCAGCAGCCCCAGCAGGCGCCACAGTGTGGGCGTGGTCGTGGTCACGTGATGGCGCTCACCCGGGAGCAGGCAGAGGCATCAAACATTGTTATAGGTACTCTACTTATCCTTGGCAGAGCTGCTCGTGTTTTGGTCGACCCCGGTGCTTCTTTGTGTTTTGCTTCCGAGGAATTCTATGAGTCCCTTGCTTGTCACGCTCCTGAGAGGCAGTGTGACGTGATGGTCGATCTCCCGTCTGGTGACTATATGCGTTCCTTTGGTTACCTGGAGGGTGTGGCAGTTGAGGTTGAGGGGCACCAGTTGCCGGCCAGGTTGTACGCACTGCAACTTTGCGACTTTGACGTCATCCTGGGCATGGACTGGTTGGAGGCTCACTCAGCCGTTGTTGATTTCCAGCGAAACACCGTTCGGTTTAGGTTACCTGGAGAGCCCGTCCTCTGCTTCCGAGGTATCCGGTCTACCCATCGGCCATTTATTTCTTTTTGTAGAGCTCGTCGTTTGATCCGCGATGGCTGTGTGGCGTACCTTGCTTCGGTTTGTTCTTTGGAGCCTAGCGGATCTTCAGTTTTTAACGTGCCGGTTGTTTCTGAGTTCTCCGACGTCTTCCCGGAGGATCTACCTGGGTTGCCGCCTGAGCGGAAGGTAGAGTTCTCCATTGAGCTTTTGCCCGGTACGATGCCTTTGTCTAAGGCACCATACCGGATGGCCCCGGCGGAGCTGCGTGAGTTGAAGTGCCAGTTGCAGGAGCTTCTTGAGCTGGGCTTCATTCGCCCGAGTCGTTCGCCGTGGGGCGCGCCTGTTTTGTTTGTGAGAAAAAAGGATGGCAGTCTTCATTTGTGCATCGATTATCGGTAGTTGAACCAGGTTACTATGAAGAACAGGTACCCGTTGCCGAGGATCGATGATTTATTTGATCAGTTGCAGTCGGCCAAAGTTTTCTCGAAGATTGACTTGAGATCTAGGTACTATCAGATGCGGATCAGAGAGTCAGATGTCGGTTTGACGGCTTTCCATTCCAGGTACGGTCACTTTGAGTTCGTCGTGATGCCATTTGGGCTGACGAACGCACCCGTAGCATTCATGGATCTGATGCATAGGGTGTTCAGTGAGTACCTAGATCGTTTTGTGGTTGTTTTTGTTGATGATATTTTGGTCTACTCAACTTCTGAGGAGGACCACGAGGAGCACCTGAGGATCGTGCTGGAGACCCTGCGGAGTCACTGCCTTTATGCCAAGTTCGACAAGTGCGAATTTTGGCTGAAGGAGGTGCACTTTCTCGGGCACGTGATCTCGGGTTCTGGTGTGGTAGTGGACCCTGCCAAGGGGGAGGCCGTGTTGTCGTGGGAGCAGCTCACGGTGGTGTCAGAGGTCCACAGTTTTCTGGGTTTGGCCGGTTACTACCGGAGGTTCATTCAGGATTTTGCCAAGTTAGTAGCGCCGTTGACCAGGTTGACTAGGTAGGACGTCAGGTTTGTTTGGTCAGAGGACTGTGAGTAGAGTTTTCGAGAGCTGAAGGCGAGGTTGACTTCAGCGCCAGTGTTAGTCTTGCCGTCGGGCAGCGGTGGTTTTGTGGTCTATACCGATGCGTCGAGGTCAGGTTTGGGTGTCGTGCTAATGCAGCATGGTGGGGTCGTTGCCTATGCTTCTCGGAAGCTCAAGAAGCATGAGGAGAACTACCCCACCCACGACTTGGAGCTGGCAGCAGTGGTGTTTGGTCTCAAGTTGTGGAGGCACTACCTGTATGGCGAGGCTTTTCAGATCTTCACCGATCACCAGAGTTTGCAATATATCTTCACCTAGGGGGATCTGAACTTGAGGCAGCGCCGATGGATGGAGTATTTGAAGGACTACGACCTAACCCTCTCCTATCACCTAGGAAGGGCTAACGTCGTAGCCGATGCTTTGAGTAGGCGCGTGCGCTTGAGTTCACTAATGGTCAGAGAGTGGAGGCTGTTCGAGGAGCTGTCCCAGGGAGTGTTCGTTCCGTCAAGGACAGAGACCGTGCAGTGGCGAGCAGTTTGTCGGTTCGGCCGTCAGTGTTCAGGCAGGTGTTGCAGGCACAGCAGGCAGACCCTCAGTTGGCAGACATTTTGCAGATGCCAGATGTTGAGCTCGACGAGGACAGCGAGGTTAGATTCAGAGGCCGCTTGTACGTTCCTGAGGAGGCGCGCCAGGCAGTTTTGTCAGAGGCTCACAGATCGAGGTATGTTGTTCATCCTGGCTCCACCAAGATGTACCATTGCTTGAGGAGGTCCTTCTGGTGGCCAGGGATGAAGAGGGGCGTAGCAGAGTTCGTTGCTCGGTGCCTTACCTGTCAATAGGTGAAGGCCGAGCATCAGTATCCTGGTGGTGAGCTGCAGCCGTTGCCCATTCCCGAGTGGAAGTGGGACGACATCACCATGGACTTTGTGGTTGGTTTGCCCCGCACCCCGCAGAGGCACGATGGTATCTAGGTGATTGTGGATCGTTTGACCAAGGCAGCCCACTTTCTTCCGATTAGGATGTCGTGGTCAGTGGACAGGTTAGCCAGGCTGTACATGGACATAGTTGTTTCATTGCACGGGATCCCAGTTTCAGTCGTCTCCGACAGAGATCCGAGGTTCACGTCAGGGTTTTGGCATAGTCTTCAGAGAGCACTGGGTACAGAGTTGAGGTTCAGCACAACATACCACCCTCAGACAGACGGACAGTCAGAGCGGACTATTCAGACACTGGAGAACGTGCTGAGAGCTTGCTATTTAGACTGGAGCAGCACGTGGGAGTCGCACCTTCTGATGGTGGAGTTCGCGTATAACAACAGTTATCACTCGAGCATCGGAATGGCACTATACGAGGCTTTGTATGGTCGCCCGTGCAGGACACCTCTTCACTGGTTCGAGGTTGGAGAGAGGCAGCTTTTGGGACCAGAGTTAGTGCAGCAGTGTGTAGATACAGTCAGTCTGATTAGGCAGAGGCTTCGGGCAGCGCAGAGCAGACAGAAGAGTTATGCAAACGTCCACAGGAGACCGTTACAGTTCAGTGTTGGTGACCTTGTTTTCTTGCGGGTCTCGCCGACCAAGGGCATCATGAGGTTTGGCAGAAAGGGAAAGCTCAGTACGAGGTACGTCGGGCCTTTCCCTATCACCGAGAGGGTCGGCGAGGTGGCTTACAGGTTGAGTCTTCCGGCAGAGCTAGCAGGTGTGCACAATGTGTTTCACGTTTCGCAGCTCAGGAGGTACGTTGCAGACCCTTTGCACGTGTTGAACTACTCGCAGCTGGAGGTAGTGCCAGACTTGTCAGTGCCAGAGTACCCAGACAGTGTTGTCGACCGCAGAGTTCAGCAATTACGCAGGAAGCAGATTCCGCTGGTGAAGGTCGTTTGGCAGAACCGCGTTGGTGGCGAGGCCACCTAGGAAGGCGAGGATGAGATGCGGGAGCAGTTCCCTTATTTGATTGATTGATCGGTATGTAGTTATCTCCCCTTTGTTGTTTTCCGGGTTGAGACCGAGTTGTCTTCATTTTGAGGACGAAATGTCGTAAGGTGGGTGGGATGTAAAACCCGGCCCCCCTTGGGCCCTTGGTCCCATCCTCAGAGTCGCAACAGGCGCCCTGGCCGTGACATGGTCGCGCCAGAGCGGCCTGCTGCGATGGGTTTTGTGACTCGCCGACCTCGTCTGCCACGTCTTTCTCGCGACAGGGGTGGACGTCGCGTCCTTGTCGCGTCGCCTTGGGCTGTCGCGACTGCGTTCTGACACGACGTGACCACTGTCCCGTCTGTCAGAACGGTTGTGTCGGGTGGCAAGAGCATACGGCGTTGACGCGACCTGCCAGGCTGTCGCGTTTGCTTTCTCGATCTTCGAGGTTTGACCGCGCTTTGGGTGTCGCGCATTGGCAGGCGGTCGCGACAGGGTCGCCACGCTTATGGGTGTCGTGATAGTGTCGTTACCGCGCCTGGCCGCCACGTCGCGTTCTGGGGGCCATCAGTTCAAAACCGAGGGCGCGCCCCATTTCCATCTCCCGCCCCTTTTACCTCTTCTTCTCCCTCTCGAGCTCTCTCTCGCGTTTCTTGGTGTTTCTCCTTACTCGTGGTGCTCGTGCTGAGGCGTGGACGTGCCGTTCGTGCAGGGTTCGTGCTCGGGTTGTCCGGTGCGGGGAGGAGGTGTTCCTTCCTACGAGAAGGCCCCAACGGGGTGGTTCTTCGCGTGGAGGTAGGGACCCTTGATCCTCTTGCCCTGAGCATGCTCCCTTCCCCCTCTAGATTATGTTTCCTCTGTGGTTTGGGGTTTGGGAGTGTGAAAACTCCATGCTCGAGTTTGGGTGAGGTTTCCTTCGAGCGTAGATTTGTATAAATCCATGTTTTCATGGGGTTGTGGGTGGCTTGGATGATTTAAAGCTTTAAATACATGTTGAGCATGCTCCCCTCCCCTAATGGTTTGGTTGTACCGTGTTTTGGCGTGATCTCCGAAAGAGATGGTTTCGGAACCCCCCCTCGACTGAAGACGCGACCTATCGTGGGGTCGCGATGATGTCGCGGCCAGCGAGGCCTCTGCGACATCGTCGTGGCGCCCAGGTATGTCGTGACTTGGTCACGCCGGCTTAGGCCGCTGCGACAGTGTCGCGACCAGGTTGGGCGTCGCGACAGCCCACTGCGTCGCGACCCCGACCGAGAGACAGGTTTTGGTCTTTCCCATTTCCGCTTTTCATTTACTGTACCCGTGGCACCTGTGCTAGTTCCCTAGTGCGGTCTACACTAGTCCTTCGCCCGGTGCTCGGCACTTGAGGGCTCGTCCCGTGTGAGAGGTTGTTACCATTGCCTGGGACCCCATCCTCGGGAGCCTGTTGAGGGAGTACTCCGGGCTACGAGTGTGCTCGAGTTGGCAGCCACCAGGCGGACTCTGGAGCTTAGGGGAAAACGGTGGTTAGGACAGTGGCGTGTGAGTCACTTGTAGAGCTCTCGTGGGTGGTCTAGGACACCGAGGACAGTTAGGAGTTCTACCCAGTGCAGGCCAGCCAGTCCTTCTTCTCACTGCCTCGCTCTTTGCGGCCCCAGAACCGCTTAGAGAGGCCAGGCGTGGGACCGTAGTCTGGCCAGACTACGGCGGTTAGTATTGTGTTACTTGTGTCCTACCTTGCTCTGACGAGACGTGAGGGTCAGGACTTGGGTCGAGGATAAGACGTTGGCGGAAGCACCTGACCGTGACTAGTGGTTGTGCTTCCGTAGCTAGTGTTCTCTGTCTAGGCGGAGTTCCCTCCGTCTGTGTTTACTAGCCGTGTGGTGGTCACGATGAGTAGTCGTATGGAGGTTCCGACCGCGTGCACTTTCTGTACCGTGTTAGTTGTAGTTTTGCTTCCGTATTTCCGTTTGTAGGTAGAAGATATAAATTGCTATCATTTATTTTATATATATCTTCTCCTGCCTGTTTAGATCCAGTAGGAGATTGGTAGTCCCTACTGAGCTTCTGTTGTGAAGCTCATCCCACCTTTTCCCAGGTGAGACTTCTCAGCAGCGGTAGGGCGCACGCCGGGTGGAGGAGACGGGGCGGTAGTCGGAGTCCCCGTAGCTAGCAGTGGTTCCCCTTTTTTCAGTGTACGTCACCCTCGGGGTATGCCCCTAAGGGACTTGTTCTTCCCCTGTCTTTTACTTGTACTAGCGTGCGTGCGTTGGGACTGTACTTAGAGCGGTACACAGCGGTCTCGCTCTCTTTTCTGTTTCCGCCTGTACGCTTCTAGTTTAGAAGTTGACGTTTAATTCCATTACATATCCTGTTAGACGTAGATTATAGCCCTTCCGAATCCCTGGATCCGTGGGCGGCAACCGTGAAAATCGGGTCCTCGGCATGGGCCAAGGGTCGGGTTCTCGGGTCGTTATAAGATAGGTTTGTCGCGTTCTAGCCCCGATAGACCATTACGTCGCCTCTCTGATCGAGAGCCGACTGTCGACCTGTTTGTGTTCCGTTTTAGCTTCCGCTGTGACTCGATTTTCTTGGTGCCTGTGTTGTTCCTAGTACAGTGCTACTCTAGTCTCTTAGCCCGGTGCTGGGCACTTGAGGGCTTGTCCACGAGACAGGTTGTTACCGTTACCTGGACCCCCAACCCCGCGCGTCTGTTAGAGGGAGTTCTCCAGGCGGCGGGCGTGCTCAAGTCACGGACTTGGAGCAGAAGGGGAAAACGGTGGGGACAGTAGCAGTAGAGTCGTTTGTAGAGCTCTCTTAGATGGTCTGGTTCTCCAAGGTAGTTGTGGTGCTCTTGCGGTGTAGACCAGCTAGTCCTTTCTCACTGCCTCACTTTACGTGGTTCCGGAACCATTTAGAGGGGTCAGGCGTGGGACGGTAGTCCGGCCAGACTACGGCAGTTGTGTTTACTTGTCCACCACGTCTCACTCCGACAGGAGGGGAGACTTGGACTTGTAGTCGTGGGTAAGGCGCGTGGCGCTCCTGACTGCTTGACTAGTGTAGTGTACTATAGCTAGTGTGTTTGTCCAGGCAGTGTCTACTGTCTGTGTTATAGTTGGGTTTCTTGTGGTGCCTCAGTTTACACGGGTTTTCGGTCCCGACGTGTAGCCTAGACCGACGACTGTGTAGTTACTTCCACGCTTCCGCACTTTACTCTGTTTAGTAGAATAGAATTTATTGCTTTATTTAATTACTGCACTTAGTTCTATTCTGCTGTTAGAACCAGTGGGAGATTGGTAGTCCCTACCGGGCTTCTTTGTGAAGCTCACTCCCTGTTTTGTAGGTGAGACTTCACAGCAGCTCGCTCCGCGGTAGACTAAGGAGACGGGCCCGCAGTAGTCGGCGTCTCTAGTGGTAGTGTTCCCCCAGCTCTTGTACTTCACCCTCGGGGTATGCCCCTAAGGGATGTGTTCCTTCTCGTTTATTTCAGCACTTGTACTTTATTTACTTTGGGACTGTACTAGACCGTTACTTAGTGTTGGACACTCTTTGTTCACTTGTGGTGCACTTTAGTACGTTTTTTGTTATTTATTTCTGTTACATATCTTGTTAGACCGATTCGTTAGCCCTTCCGGGTCTCCGGACCCGTCGGCGGCGGTCCCGACATTCGTATTCTTGGTGGGAGCTGGGGGTCCGAGCGTTGGGGTCGTTACAGCTGTGGTGGTGGCTCGTGCTGAGGGTGCAGAGCGCGACCTCGCTAAACGAGTAAGTTCGACAGTAACACATATATGACATTGACTTTCTTGTGACTTACATATGTTTCCTTTTCGTGTAGACTGCCGAGCTCCAGGGCGCCATCACCTAGGTTACCCTAGAAGGAGCCAAGGTGGTGGAGTTGTCAAAGCAGTTGTCTGAGCTGTAGACCCAGGCCTCCCAGTGCGACCCCGACCTTCCAAGTGAGGCGGCAGAGCTACGAGTGGTGCTCGCCGTGGAGCGTAGTGAGCGCGAGCACAGTCGGTGGGAGCAGGAGTAGGAGTGCCTTGCCCATCAAGTGATGGACGCGTGCACGAGCTGGGCACCTTCGAGCGGCTACTGCATGAGGCCGAGGATCGGTACCGGCGTGGCAGGGAGCATGCCGTGAGGGAGGGGCGTGCCAGCACGTTGTAATGACCCTCTTTATACCGGTACGATTATACCAATCCACATCGATATAAAGTGTGCCATCACAGTGGGACATGTAACCGACACAACATAGTAGGTAGAGATGTACATAAATAACAAAAAAGTACAGTGGAAATGAAAGATATTCTTATTCCATCATCAATCACACATTCCATAGTCTATATAGTAGAAATGAAAATAAGCAATGTCCAAAATTATACAAGTTCATAATATAACATCATTGTCCACATACTAATGAAAGAAAGTGCAGTCTAAGCAAATAATCTCCACAAGCACAGCTACTCCTCTCGCTCGGAGTCGCTCCTCACAATGTCCTCCTCAATCACGGGGACACCTGTCTCACCTGTATGTTAAAGTAAGTATGAGTCTTCACAAAGACCCAACAAGTAATCCATTGGCACATCCTTACACATATCACATTCATGCTATACCTTTTAACAACAAGAGATGTTTGGCACATGGTTTATGTTAAAATAACAAGTACACATGAATAACCTATAACATGCTTTCTACACATGGTCTCTAACTTTATTCATGATATCAATTTCAATTCATTCATATCATTTTTTCTAAACAACTTGATCATGGAATTAAGCACATGGTTACTAACAAACCTAGCATGATATCTAACACTTTTCACATGCTTTTGTATCACATAATCACATCTTTTTCTTGCTGTTTTAGCATAAATAAAAATATTCACATGGTTTCACATCATTTCACATGGTATCACATTAACACATCACTTTCACATGAACACTTTGCACATTTACACATATTTCATATTTTTACACTTTATTTGCCGTGACACATAGTTTGAACCACCATAAAGAAGGACACACATATCACATAACACATACCCATCACCTAGGCATTATAGTGACAAATCTTGGTAACTGCGTAGAACCGGGAGAAGCCCTCTCCACCCTAACTAGTGGTACTTGTCCACCTCCAGGACTTCATCCTGATGTCTGAAGCGCGCGACATTGTTGACTGTGTACTTTCGTTGTCCAGAGTTCATCTCACACATCAATATGCGCACTTCCTCTAAACTGTCTCACAAATTAAAATAGCAAAAATGAACTAGCATGGTGGTGAGAACAGGTCCTATCCACGGAGAGGCAAAATAGAGCTCGACTTAACTACCTTGACTTGAAATCTCTATCAACGATGTATTAAAAGTGAATGTGTAAAGAATACCGATCAAATCCCTCACACTTGACAGATCAAATTTAATGAAAGAACCAGCTTAATTGAAATGGAAAGATACTTGGTATTAATGTACCCGCACAGTTGAGGGGTCAAAACTAAAAAAAATAAGATGCAGTAAACTTTAGAATAGTAAGAAGAACAATGAATCTCTTAAACTACAACGTCCAATTCTTGATCTGTCCCGACGGAAGAAACAGAGCACTAACAAAATAGAAAACTCAAAGCAATAAAATCAGAAGAGGAGTCGAACTCCCTAGTCTCTAAAATTCTCTCTACTACTGCCTTCGACAACTTCCTGTACACCGTCACCGGATAAATCGAGAACATACCAAGTAAAGGGGGTGTTCCTGGTCGCCTTGTACCCTTCTCTGTAGTGCACCTAGATTGTCCTCACCAGACACCTTCCGAAGAGAGCAAATGCCAACGATTTCCTAGCAGCAAGGAAGACGAAACCCTCGGACTTCCAGCAATCCCTAAACACAGAAGAAATGGAGAACAAATGCAGTCGAACTAATCTCCTAATTTCATGTAGCCGAATCCCTTGCAACAAGAAAAGAAGAAGATAAATCAAAACAAATGCCTCGCCCCCCCTGCAACCATCTCAAATACTGAACCCATAGAAATGAAAAATCCCATGAAAAATCACAGCAACAATCTCCACAGAAGAATGGAACAGAAATAGAACCTAAATCCCGAAGATGAACACAGCAAGAATAATGGAAAATAAATGCAATCGCCCTATGAAAGCCTTCACATAGCACAAAAGGAATGGAATTAACACAATAGAAGCGGAAAGAGATTGCCCATGGAGAGTTCTCCTCTAAACAGAAGAAATGGAAAATGCCACACAGAGGAAATGGAAGAAGAAATTGCGGTCAACTTATATTTTCAACACAGAAGAAAAGAACAATACCACTGGATCGACTTTTCAACACAGAAGAAAACAGAAACTAAATGCAGAAGAAATAATAGAAAATTTCACTAGATTGAACTCTAAATAAAGAAGAAATGGGAAAATTCTGAACAAGAACATATACTAAACGAGAAAACAAGAACATTCTTAACAACTCAAAATTCTAAACTCCAGCCCAATCCTCACAGCAGAACAAAGCAAAATGGAACACTCGATCCTCCTCACTGCTCTGCTCAAACAAAGAAATTACAGAAGAATGGAACTAGAAATCCTAAGAAATTCCGAACCCCCCAGCCACCCTCCGGAACACTCCCTCTCTGGCTCTGCTCAAACAGGGAAAATACAGGGAAAAGAAAAAACTAAAACAAATTTTAAGAATCGAACCCCCCTTGAGATGAGGACCTTGGGGTCCTTATATAGGCCTCAGGGCCTTCCAGGTGCCTCTGCATCAACTTCTTGTGTCGCACGGCCATCTGCCACTTCAGCACAGCCCAGCCACCTCAGCATCGCCATCGCACAAGCCGCCTGCGCTTCCCGCCACAGCACCATGCGCCAGCACACCCACACACCAGGGCCACCTCAGCATCGCCTTCGCACAAGCCGCCTGCAAACCGCCCTCCTGGCCTCCGCACGAGCTCTGGCTTCACACCCCTGGCTGATCGCACACCAGATGCGCCAGGGCCTGCCAGCTCACCACCCAGCACAGCACTCCTGGCCACAGGCCGCGCCAGCTCCAGCATAGCTCCATCGCCAGCTCTGGCCGCCTCCTCCTGCTGCGCACCGCCATGCCCAAGCTTCACACCAACCAGCCGCCGCTCGGCACATCTGCAAACCGCCCCTTGTACACAGCAGCCCGCCATTGCCTGAGCACATAGGAGCTCTGCTGCTTACCCGCACGGCTAGCAGCTCCAACCGCCATCACCACATGCACCGCTCCAGCCTCCGGCGCCCAGCTCTGCATGCGTCAGCCAGTGCCATCGCCAGGGCTCCTCCCAGCATCTCACCAGAGCTCCAAACCCCAGCGCCGCCCTCCTTCCAGTAGCTTCTGAAGAAGAAATAAAGAGATAAGGTTTAATTGGGGTTTTATCCGTGGCCAAGAGATGGTGGATTTATGAAATTGGTGTGGTGGGGTATGTGGCATTACAAGATTTGGTGGGGTTTGTTTATTTATTTAAGATTTCCTTTATTTATAAACTAATATTTGTAAGAATAAATATTATTTATGTACAATGTAGAAAGTAAGAACACTTTATTTATTCAAAGAGTATTGACATTATTCAAGGACAATCTAATTATATAAGTGTTCTACCCAAAAATTTAACTAAAATGTTCAAAATTTTATTTATGGATGAAATGAAAATTTAAAGTCAATATGCACATTATTTATAGACAAAGAACATCTAAAATTCACTATATGCATGAAGTTTAACACAAAAAATTATTTAGTTATCAATGTCCACAGGATATCACATACATATTGAGCCTTCCCATAGAGACTTTTCTATAGTATGGCTCCACAGCCTTCTTTAGTAGGAGTTTCAATTTCGGCACATATTTCACTTAAACACATTATCTCAATTAATCACATGATTAACATCATTTTACATGTACTATTTAGTCCATTCACATGCATACTATTCAATCACATATACTTCAGTTTACATAACCTATCATGATTGTCTAATAGTATCAAATCATGCATAATAGTACCTAAACATGATACTAATCACTGTAAAATACTGTTTCTTACATAATCATGCTTAACATAGCTTTTATTCCCTTTACAATTGAAAATGGTATCTACAGATATCAAAACAATCCCAAATTTTAACCATAAACTCTACACATGGAACTATCACATGGCTAATTTTTTAGAATTTTCTTAATAGTATAACTATTTTTAACATTTAATACAAATCTCATGCAATTTAACTAAATAATTCAATTCGACATGATTAACAGTGGACAGTCGGGTCTAATAGTCTCAAAACATGAAAACAACAACCCTAGTTTCAGGAAATTTTTATGTAACAATATCATGCATTAAATCTATTTATCCCAAATTTAACTCTGTCAAGTCATGCATATTTCTCCATAACAGAAATTTCATAATCCTTAATTATTATCAAAAAATTTACACGAATTCATGGTTCTGACCTAATACCATACCTAAACATCCACAATTTTATAGCATGAGCAAACATCCAGAAATCCCAAAAATCAAATCACAGAGATTAAACACATATTTTTGTAAGAACCAGATGAACTTGATGGCAAGGGTCTTGCTGTCAGGGTGGGTTAACGGCACAATCGATTGCCGTTAACTCATGAACTTGGTGGCAACAAGGTTGCCGTCAACCTCCTATCTGCAGAAAAGTGCAGACCGAACATAGAAAAACATAGAATTTGAGGGTCCAAAACACGATTTAAAAATCCGTAAAAATACCTAAACTCTAGGGGATATGTCCAGGATGAAACCCCTAAGTTACTTGCTTCTCAAAAAATCTTGGAAGATCGGATTTTGGCGATGAAGCCCTCCTCGACCAAGCCAAGAAGGTGATATCCCTCGCCTTGATTTGACCTCCACGCTTGAGCACAAGATCTCCCGGAGTTAGGAGAGCTCCTTCACCTCCAGAAGAGTCTTCCAGTCGTAGAAGATCGCTGGTGAAGCCTCCTAATCGCCGGATAAAGCCTCTCAAAGTCTACTTTTTCTCACCCCAAACCCTAGAAATCACTTTATGAACCAAAAGGGCCTCTCCTAACCGAGATGTTTAGGTTAAATAGACATAGAGTCAGGGTAACCCTAGGTATTAGGAGTCCTGACCGTTGGGGATACATTTTCGAATCCATCTCTAGAGAAAATGGGACGATTTCAGATCTGGAATCCCAAACACAATCAGAGATGTAAATGGCCACTTTGCTGCCATCAACCGGAAATAGGCGTCAATCGATGTTGACGTCTAGATCCTCTAGCCACACAGTCAACAACACAAAAGTTGCCGTCAACATGCTCTTAACGTCAAGGGATGTTGACGTTAAATAGGGATTTCGGCAGAACACATAAACGTCAAAATAGACATAATATGCACAGACATAAACAAATATTATATGCACAGAAATTGAGGGCCTTACACACGTACTCCGCCAGCTTTATTATGACTTCCTCTAAGTATCAGAGGAATGTCAGGAGGGACGTGATGCCCAGTGGTCCACCGACTCTCGCGCCTCTATGAGGCCTCTGTCTCCTCGCTCGGCAGCAGACCCTAGTGAGGCCGAGAGCAGCCGACATCCCCGGCTAGCAAAGAGTGGTGGTGAGAGCTAGGCCCCTATCATGACTTGTACTTTTGCTTTTCTTCATGATGACGCGTACCCAGTGGGGTACCCTTCTGTTTGATGTATATCTTTTAGCCATGATATTGTAGAGTACACTTTGCCTTTCTTTGCTTGTGCCTAAGGATCACTCGAAAATAGATTAGTTAACTGTTCTGTCTCAGCCCCTTACTTGCTAAGTGAGCCAGACTTTGTGATTTGTCAAGGGCTGAGCCTTTATTCAAGTAAGGCATAAATAAAAGGAATTAATGAAAATGCAACAAGCAAGCATGAAATGCTAGCAAGAAATTAAAAGATGAGCAGGCATTCACTGCATTCATGCAAATAAGAGGAGCATAAGCTTAACATTTGCTGTTTTTTTGTTTTTGCATATTCACTTTTTTTGGATTTTGAAATGTTCCTTTTTTTGGGTTTTGAAAATATTTGAATTTTTTTTTTACTTTGAACTATTTGATGTTTTTGGCTTTTGAAAGTATTCAATTTTTTTGAATTTTGGAAATAGGCCGAAACACGAAGTGGTCCCTTCTTAAAAAGACGCGCAGAACGAAGGGGATCTGCTCTAAATGGAAAATGTGGCACTTAGACTCTTCATTACTCAATCATCATTTAATATTCATTAATGATTCTTAGGTGTGTTAAATATGGGTTAGACGTGCTTAAGTGGTGCCTTCACCCAAGGTAACTTTTGGCGACATTGATCATTGTCTTGCCTTAAGCCTGGGACAGATCGCTAAGGGAGAAGAGAAGGTGTGATTTTAGAAAGTCTGCGAATGGTTTGGGTAACCGGGGAGACACTCATTCCTCTGCCCTATACTCATTGGGGTTCAACTTTTGGTTTGTGGGGGTTTTTATTAGCATGCTTACGACTAGGTTCATTTGAATCTCTGCGGAGACTTTGCCACTTTCGACATGCTCTTTACTTATGATTTGCCTTGTTTTGGCTCCTTTGACTTTGATTTACCCTGTTTTCCTCCCCCCCCCCCCCCCCCTTTATTGGGCAATAACCTCTACCCATTAAAGTGTCAGACAAATTTAAAGGTCAATCTCACAGGTTCCCATCTCTATTGGCAGACCGAAAGGAAGAGAAATTGTAGTGTCCCAGACTCTTGGCTAAGCATTGATCTCCCTTAGATTCTGTGCTTCTAGATCCCAAGGGTGGGCATGTAGGTGTGTGTGGGTGTCGACACCTCTGGTTAACTCACCAAGAATGAAGAATGAATTAAAGATGATGATGATGTTTTCGTTATAGGGTCCATGCACCCCGTAAATTTGAGCACCTATCTAGGGGTAGTAGTTTTTAAGATAGAGCTCATTCAAAAGGTGGGAGAGTTCCTCACCCTCAGCCTTCACTAGCATGTACACACTGCCTGGATAAACTTCTTTTATCACATATGACCCGTCCCAGTTTGGTTGGAGTTTTGAACGAGGACCAGCAGGTTTTACAAAAATTCTTTTAATGACCATTTCACTGACTTTGAATTTTGTCTCAATCACTTTCTTTTGGTAAAAATGTGTGAGTCTATTCTGATATACTTTTGTGTGTTCTGCGGAGGCCAGACATTTCTCATCTAAGAGTTCCAGTTTTGTAAGGAGCGACTCACGACGCTCATCTGTTGACAAGTCCTTGTCAAGCTGGACTCTTAGTGAGGGGATAAGAATCTCATATGGTACTACCACTTCCATTCCATAAGTGAGCGCGAAGGGTGTTTGCTCTGTAGTAGTGCGAATTGAAGTGCGGTAGGCCCATATAGCTTCTACAAGCTCGTCTGGCCAATCCGAAAACTTATTAGCCTCACATGTCTTTGTTATGATCTTGATTAAAGTTTTATTTGTGGCCTCTGCTTGGCCATTGCCTAGCGGATAATAAGGAGAGGAATGATGCAATGCAATTTTATACTTATTGCAGAGGTCCTAAAGCTCTTGAGAGATGAACTGAGGTCCATTGTCGGTGATGATGGTACTGGGGATGCCGAATCTGGTGATGATGTTCTTCATGATGAATTTGCATAGAGTTGTTGCCTTGACTTCCGCATAAGCTTCCACTTCTGCCCATTTGGTGAAGTACTCCATTGTAGTAAGTATGTATGATTTCAACTTATTTTGGGAGTTGGAATCACCAAGGGGTCCAATGATGTCGAAGGCCCACATAGCGAAAGGCCATGGGGAGGATATTGGGTGGAATGAAGAGGATGGAGAATGAAGTTTATCAACGTGCAGTTGACACTTGACACACCGACGGACATAGATAGAACAATCCTCCTCTAAAGTGGGCTAGTAAAAGCCTTGCCTAAGGATTTTCTTGGCAGGCATTTGGCTATTTACATGGACCCCACACACACCTGAATGAGCTTCCTCAACAACTTTCCAAATTTTATCATCATCCAGATGTCTAAGTAAAACTCCAGTGAGTCCTTGTTTATAGAGCACATTGCCAACCATGGTATATTTTTAGGACATTCTCCTTATTGCCCTCTTCTCTTCACTAGTGGCTTCCTCAGGGTAAGACTGATCTATGCAATATTTAGCTATCTCATAGAACCATGGTTTCTCCTCATCATCCAACTCTTCTTATAACTCTAGTAGCATGATTTCTTTCTTACTTTTCCTCTCTACCTTCTTCAACATCTCCTCTTTGATCCAAAAGAACAAAAGATTTCATACAGCTATGACATGACGTCGTTTAATGTGAATGGTGTCAAAATCCCCAGGATAAGAGATATTGAGTGATGAGGCAAGAGTGGCAAGAGTGTCTACTAGAAGATTTTGGTGGCGAGGCACATGTACAAAGATAAGTTTGGAGAATAGCTTAGCATATGCTGAGGTGAGTTCTTGGTAGGGCTTAAGCTTTGGATCTCTAGTGCGGTCTTTAGTGAGAACTTGGCAGAGGATCAACTGACTATTACCTACAATTCGCAATTGGGTTACACCATGGAAATGTGCGGCCTTAAGTCCGGCCAGCAGGGCTTCATATTCAACTATATTATTGGTGACATGGAATGCTAGCTGAAAAGCCTACGGAATGGTGACCCCTTCAGGTGATAGGAAAACAATCTTGATGCCCTTACAAAGAGAATTTAGAGCTCCATCAAAATGTAATGTCCACATAGGATCAGATTGGCTAAGGGACATTAGTTCCTCATCTGGAAACTCCGAATGGACCGGATCAAATCGGGGGATAGGGTGGTGAGCGAGATGTTCTGCTATGACATAGCCTTTGATTGATTTTTTCTGAATGTAGGTGATGTCAAACAGAGAGAGAAAGCTTTGCCAGTGTGCTATCCTATCAGTGAGAATAGATTTTTCAAGAAGGAATTTAATAGGATTCATACGGGCTATGAGATGGACTTCGTGAGCAAGGAAGTAGTGCTTCAGTTTTTGCACTACCCAAACAAGAGCGGCACATGTTTTCTCCATAGATGTGTACCTCTGCTCATAGGGGTTGAGAAGCTTAGACAAGTAGTAAGCTGCCTTTTCTTTACCTTCTTCATCCACTTGTGCAAGGACAGCTCCTACAGAGTCTTCTAGGACAGAGACATAGAGAATTAACTATTTGTCTGCAGTCGGTGACCTCAGGATAGGAGGATTAGCCAGATACCCCTTTAATCCGTCAAAGGCTACCTGACACTTCCCGTCCCAATGAAATTTGACTCTCAACTTAGTTAGGTCGTAGAAGGGTCTACACCTTTGTGAATGTTGGGAGACAAATCGGCGAATAAATTGCAACCTCACAATTAATCCTCGAACTTCCTTCAAATTCTTGGGAAGTGGCATTTCTCTTATAGCTTTCGCCTTATTGGGATCAATCTCGATACCCCTCTTGCTCACGATGAACTCAAGGAGTTTACCCCATGACACACCAAAAACACATTTCTTGGGGTTCATTTTCAATTGAAATTCTCTTGACCTTTGCAAGACCTTAGTTAGAATCCCAGGATACTCAGCCAATGTTTTAGATTTAATAACCAAGTCATCCATATACACCTCAATGTAGATGTGAATCATGTCATGAAATATGGCCATCATTGCTCTTTAGTAAGTAGCTCTAGTGTTTTTGAGTCCAAATGGCATGACCACATAGCAATATGTGCCCCAAGGTGTAGTGAACAACGTCTTTTCTTGGTCCTCCTCAGCCAGCTTGACCTGATTGTACCCTGAGAAGCCATCCATGAAGGCGAGGGTTTCATACCCGGCCATGTTATCAATAAGCACATCAATGTGAGGCAAGGGGAAATCATCTTTAGGACACACACGGTTAAGGTCCCAGAAGTCAATATAAATTCTGACTCTTCCGTCCTTTTTCATGACTAGGACAATGTTTGCCACCAAATTAGGATAAAGTATGACTCTAATGAACTTGGCTTTATGGAGTTTATCAACCTCATCTTTGATTTTCAAAGCCATTTGAGGGTGGAAACATCTTAACCGCTGCTTAATAGCGACGGACCTCAGCTTAAGTGTAAGGTGATGTTCGACAAGCGTGGGGTCCAGTCCTGGCATATCCTCGTAGCTCCAAGTAAACATGCCCTTATATTCTCAGAGAATCTCAATAATTGCCTCCTCTTCAGCTAGTGATAAGTTACTGCTTATGAGGACAGACTAGCACACTAGTTAAGATAGCACTTTTGATTGCCTTTAGATTATTCTGATAACTATCACTTGAGTGTAATGCCAAACACTCTGGTCAATAAACTCCCACGGGCATTGGCACTTTTGGGCACACCTCCCAGAACCAGACCGGTCCCCTTATAATATTTCCAGGCATTAGTCATGTTTATTATCTTTAGACAATCGGTCAATAGCCAATAGAGTATCAAGGATATATGGGAGTAAAGAAAAATGGATGAGAACGTAAAGAAAAAACTTGAACAGATGAGAGAGTAAAGAAAAAACTTGAATAGATGAGTTTATAAAGAGATCTAAATAGAAATAATAGGTTGGACATGTAAAACGACAAGTAATACTAACGATAGTATTTGTTGCACAGCACAGTTGGTACTGATAGAAAGTTTGGATTCCTTTTCTTCTGGTTGGTGTGTGCATGTGAAGAAGAATCCAAGACAGTGGAATAAATCGTGCACATCTTCCATGGAAAGAGCAATTAACATACTTTTAACCTTAATATTACTTGATACTGTTACAGTCTTTACAGGAACTTAAAGGCAGACTCTTCACGGTATCAAGCAGGACAGTTCAAAAATCTGGGTTTTAGGGCTAGAGGAAACACATAGGTCTCGATTTATATGGCATGTACCTTATGGAAACAGCTAAACAACTCCTAACAAGGTATACTCAAAAGAAATCAAGGTCATGATAAGAATTTTATGAAGAACAAGAGCAACCAAAAGGTCATGGGTACGTGAAATAATAGAATCTTGAACATGAAAATCTCACAACTTGAGAAATAAAATCTGGGACAAACATGGGCTTTGGCTACTAGTTTCCTGGACTATCTAAGAATGAGATTATTTAGGTTTGTGCTTGAAAGGATGCCTACCTTTGGACGTTCCTAAGAAAATCTTCTGCACGATGAAGCATAATGGGGTCTGGGGAAGAAAGCTCTGGTTGGGCGATCTTCTCCTTCTCTGGTGCTGTAAATATTCTTCCACAAGTCCTTTAGAAAGTTGGTAACTCATCCCCAAGGGCTTACGACGGGTATTTATAGATTTAGTGTTGTTAGAAGTCCTATCGTAACTGGAAAGTGGAGTTGCAGTTTTTAACTTGGTCCCTTCCGTGTCTGGAGGATTCCCATCCCAATAGGAGTGAGAAACCTTTAGAAACTCTCTCCCAATGGGCACGGATTTGGATTAATATGGAAGTCTATTGATGGTTAAATCTCTGGGTTTGCATGCCTAACTCTTGGTAGGAGTCCTATTAGGTTCCAGCACTTCCATAGGAATCGTTTCTGTAACAAGTTTTCCTACTTGGTTTAGTTCTAGGAATTAGGTTCGAAATCCACTATTGGATTTAGTCATGTTTTTAGGGTCTGTACTTTTCCTTTTTATTATCAGATATATAGTTAACATGTGTTTTATAGTTTGGAAGATAACCGGTAACTTAATCATATATGAAGTCATATACGATTTAGTCTTGAACAGTCAAAGCTTAAATTCTTCATATACGAAGCTAACTACGTCATATCTGAAGTCTACTTCGTCATATATGAAGTCTACTTCATTTTGGTCTTCAACAGTCGAAGCTTAACTTCATCATATATGAAGCTAACTTCATCATATCTGAAGTCCACTTCGTCATATACGAAGTCTACTTTGTTTTGGTCTTTAATAGTTGAAGCTTAACTTTGTCATATACGAAGCTAACTTCGTCATATTCGAAGTCCACTTTGTCATATATGAAGTCTACTTCGTTTTGGTCTTGAGCAGTCCAAGCTTAAGTTCATCATCTACAAAACTAACTTCGTCATATCTGAAGTCCACTTTGTCATATACGAAGTCTACTTCATTTTGATCTTGAACAATTGAAGCTTAACTTCATTATATATGAAGCTAATTTTGTCATATCCGAAGTCCAACTTCAGCTGACAACGTTATATCTGGGCCAGTCGATTTGATACATCGATTGCCCCAAACATCAATTACTATTCAACATCGATTATCCTTTAACATCAATTATTAACTAACATTGATTACCTTTAAACATCTATTACCTTGAACATCGACTACCTTGGGCATCGATTGCCTTAGGCATCGATTACTTACCAACCCATAACGATTATTGACTATTTTATCCATTGCTCTGTCGTTTAGTGTGCATTTAATCAAACCTCTTTACAAATTTATTATTATTTTTATTATTCCTATTTATTTAGGGTTTAAAAAAATCCAGGTTGTTACAGGTATTAAATGAGTTTGGATTTTCCTCACAGAGGTGTAGTGACAGGGAATTCGAAACCCATAGAGGCATGTTTTACAGTAAGTATCAACAAAGTTATATGACATGAACAATGTGTAGCATCAGTATCAAACAAAATGAATGTTGAATTAAAATAGACTTGTAGTGTACCTTCTACCATTTCTCTTTCTTCAATGACTTTTGGTTCTTGTATAACTTGCAATTTGTCTTGCTTCTTCTATCTGTGAGGATGCTTTTCTTGTGGGACTTGTCCATTAAGTAGGTGGCAATTGAGGATCTAGTGGTCACAACTCCCACATTGCATGTAGGCTCTAAGTTTTCTCTAGCACTCCTTAGTAGTGTGATCAAACTTGTCACAATGCTTATGATTCACCTTAGATGGTGAGGTGGGGGTGACGGGATTTTGCCGGTAGTCTTGGTCTTCCTATCTTGGGATGACCCTTCAGTATTATTAAACCATCACTTCTTACCATTTGAAGGCCTAGGCAGTGTTTGGGAGTGTGTCCGAGGAGATTTTGGGGTGCAAAATCTCTGACAAAAGTACCATTGTTCCCAAACGTTCCCGGCGAGCATTGGCTTTCGTGAGGGGGTGATTTTGCAGAGAGGAGAGAGACAAACAAAGGCAATTTTCTTTCACCATTGTGCCGAAAAATAGGATTTGCCTACTTTTAGAGATTTTCACATATTGATGATGAAACATGCACTTTTTAAGGCTTTTTAGCATTTATGCACCTTTTGCACACTTTTGCACGAGCGACGAGGTGGAAATCATGCTAGTTCCTAGCTTTTGCGATAGAAGCCAATTTCACCCAAAATTGCTTTTTTCAATGCACTTACAAACATTGCCTTAGTGTTGTCAAAGCTAGTAGCATGTTCTTTCTTTGCCATCTTCCCCTTGCTACGATCAATTAGGACGATGGCATCCTCTAGTAGTTAAGCATTTTTCACCATCTCAGCGTAGGTTTTGATATCAAGTGGTGCTAGCTAACTGATGTATTAGGGTTTAAACTTGTTCATGAATCATTTAACTTTCATCTTTCTGTGTATATTAAGTGCTCAACATAATAAGTTAGTTGAGAGAACTGAGCCTCATACTCATGGACGGACCTAGAGTGTAATGCGTGGGGTCCTGTGACCCCACTCAATTTTTTTTATTATCTAAAATGACCCTATAAATTGAGGATTTGATAAAATTTTATATAAGAGGTGACCCCACTGAATTGTCTCAGTGGGGTCACTCCTTATGTATAATATTTATTTATATTATATATAATATATTATTTATATAAATATTAAAAAATAATTTATGTGACCCCACTGAAATAAAATTTCTGTATCCGTCCCTACTCATACTCCAATACTATAGTTGTGTGACTTTATTTCAGTGTGATGAATTCCATAACCTTCTTTTCTTGGAGCCTTTTTGAAAAATACTTCCCATTCTCTTGGTCCTTGAACTCGTTCCAAGTAAACTGAGCATTGGCATGAGTTGCCTCCACTGATTCTCAACAACCTCAGACGTCACGTTCAAATTTGATGTTTAGAAAGCGGTTAGAAGGTCGGACATGTTTAGACTTAAAATCCAACTAGGTAGGTGTAGACGCGAAGATTTGGCCATCTCTGCGTAGTTCATGGCCCAATAAGGCACGTTTGACCACTTGTTGACTTGCCTCGGATCCCATGTAGACGTCCACATCGACTGCCGCTGACTCCATGTTGACGGCAAGGTCCCTGGACGTCGACTCCGGTTGGCGTCCACATGCGTTGACATCTGCATGGGGTTGGCGGCAGCATCGCTTGCCGTCAACCTGGGTTTACTTGGTCTACGCAACTGCCCGAGATTCTAGCCCACTTGCGCCCTTTCTTCACCCATGCAACGCATGGGGCCATTCCCAATGGGCAAATGAGCAACTGTGATGGAATGCCTCGTCCAAGCCTGTTAAACCGATAATAGACTTGACCCGAGTCCTTCTCCTGCGAACGGGCCGGAGCCTCGCAAGGGATATCATACTCAAGTCCGTGGGAACACAAAGGAACACACCATTTCATATTATTATATTTCACAAGTTTACATAGCCATATTTTACAAAAGGAAAGAAAGTACAAAAGCCTGAGGCATACCCCGAGGTACAACTGGTACAACCAAAGGAAAAAGAACTACTCAGCTGGAGGTGCTGGCCTAGCTCCGCTGCGACGCGGCTCCGAACTGGACGACGGTAAGGAAACCTCTCCTCACCCTCACCTGTGGGGGGGTAGGTGTGAGCCTCGCTAGTCACTGGCTCAGTAGGGAACTCCCCCAACACCGAGCAAACCCAACACAGGTACGAAAGCAGTAAACTGCGCTAGCAATTCATAGAACAACTAAGCAGAATATTAAAGCTGTAAATGTACTCACCGTTTGTCGATTACATAAAGTAACTGCAATAAATAAACGGAAAAGCTCAAACAGGTGTACAAGCTAAAGTAGAGACTGCCACACGCGAGCCACGTGAATTGGTTCGCGACACCAATAACTGACTCGGACAAACACACACAGGTCTACCTCTCAGTCTCGCAGCCACAAACGAAGGGTCCAGCTGCCGCTCCACGTGAAAAGGTCAAGTAACTGTGGAGACCAACTAAACACCACCACCTGTGGATCACACGGCCGCAGGCCCATGCCTGGCACCTCTAGAGACCCTGGCCTGGGCCCTCTAGAGTGAGGCACTGGAAAAGGACTAGCTGGGGACTAGTGTCGACTACTGGTGTCCGTGCCCCCAACTAAGAGCGCGCCACAAGTGACTAGAAACAAACACAAGAGTCACTGTCCCATTGTCGTCTTTCCCTCAGCCAGACGTACAACTCAAACTAAGGAGTGAGGGTGTCCAGGTCAGACGACACAGACCTCGACGGTACAGCACAAGTACCGGGACAAAGCCCCGAGCTAACAGCCTGGCTCACAGAGAACCTGAGGCACCCAACTGGAGAGGTAACCACGGTAGGCATCGTACTACTTGCCACATACACAAAACCACGTGCACGTCACACAAACCACGTGAAGTCTCGCACAAACCTCGTGCACTGGTAGTTCACCACACGTAAACACCACGTAAACACGTAAAGAACTAGCTAGGGCTGTACCTTGTACGCTAGTCACAGAAACATCACGCACCCAATGCACCACAGGTGCCAACACACCGCTCGTTATCTTTAAATATTCATGATAACAACATTTAAATAAATGCATGCTGGCGGCAACATCGACTGTCATCGATGAGATGTAAACGGCAAGATATCTGGTCGTCAATCTCCCAGCTAAAGAACCTGGCGTCAATCGATATTGACGCCAAGCTCCTCGGCTATCAGCTCTCACAGAAACCCTAGGCCGATTCCTCAGGTATTCTCGGCCCTAAAATCAGCAGAAAAACACGAGGAAACACTTCCTCTAACATGCATGCATCTCAATCAAACTGAAACTACCAGTTTCACTCGTTAAATTGCTCAAACCACCCATTGACCCCACATGGAGTACCTTTACCCAAAAACATAATTAACATGCAGATTCATGCGTTCCAGATGCATTATCACAACCAGAAGGAACTAAAAGGGATCGTTCCCTACCTCAAGATGCACTTAAACCTCCTAAATCCTCCCGATTCGTACCAAACCCTCCGCGAGCTCCTACGGAGATTACACCTCGCTCCGGCGTTTCCTTGCCCGATTCGTCACCACCTCACGTTCCACGATCCCCCAACTAGCCTTCTACAACCATTGGAAGCAGTGGGAAAGCAAGGGCATGAAAATAGGGCGAGGAAGAGGGAGAACGGAGTGAGGGAACTGCCCTCGGGTAGACCTATATCCTGCAGGTCGCACAGGTTGGTGTCAACCCTGTTGTCGTTTAGGGAACTGTCACAATAAACGTCCACAAAGCTCGCTGTTAAGTTCTTAAAGTTGACGTCATTGTCGATGGATGCCAAACCAGTCAACAACCACACCTGGACGTCAACCCCTAATCAACTGCAGCAGGTCTTATCTTGTTTCAGGACCAAACCTGCACGCACTACACATCCAAACCACATTGGCCTCACGATGGCCACCACAACCATTACACACATGATCCATAAGGATCCGAAAAACACGCGACGTTACATTACTATCATCTAAAAAGAAAATTTCGACCTCGAAATTATGCTCCCTACCTCCGACCCCACTGCCTATATAGGGTAGCCCTTGGCCTTCTAAGTGAGGGGGGAGATGCTGGACGAGCCCAAGCTTTGTTGCTTTGAGAGAAGAGAGAGAAAGTGCACTTGAGCTTCCACCTTTGCTTCTTCTCTTTCTCTTGACATTTGGAGTGTCCAGGAGGTTTCACCATGAGCTGGAGGAGCCCACAAAGGAGCCAATCAAGCTGCTACAAGAGGATCATCTCCCTCTCTTCTCCTTCTCCTTCTCTCTCTTAGTCTTGCATGTTACACACACACATACACACACCTTAGGCATGTAGTGAACCTTCCTACACACCTAAAAGGGGTTTTCCAAACCAAAAATGGAGGGAAGAAGGGTGGTCATAACACTTGGCCACCCCTCTTCTCAAGCCCACAACTGGTACGGGGCTCTCCTTTTGGGTTCCTCCTTTCTATTTTGGACGTTTACTACACTGCATCCAAGTCTAATAGAGCTTTCTCTTGTTGCAGGAACACTTCAAATGAGACCGTGGAGCTTCCTTCCTTTGGCCGACCGAAGAGAGGAAAGTTGGAGTCCCATCATCATCCGCTACGCGAGGCAGCATCATCGGTGTGATCAAGACACTTCCCTGGCGATCACATCCCTTCATTTACTTTGCTACTTTCTTTGTCTTTCCCCTTGGTCAACCTGGTCAAACTGGAGTCAAAGAAGCAAGTAAGGGTCAACCAGCAACCATCCACGCCAACGAGGGAGCACAGCAATGTTCGGAGAACCTCCGGAGTAGCTGCTGCATTTGGGGGGGCTGAACGAAGCGTCCACAGCTTTGCTTTGGCGATCACGTGGGACAACTGCTACTGCCACGGTTTTCAGCCTGCATCTATGTAAACGGCACACGATCTGGCCGTCAACACTGGTAAACGTCCATCTATCTTGCCGTTTAGTTCCTCTTAACGTCCATATCCTCTGCCGTTTACTCCATTTTAGCGTCCATCGATCATGTCGTTTACTGTCTTATGAAGAACTGAATGTCCACTGTGTTGCCGTTTATTTCGCAGAAGCCTATTTTTGGACTGTTTTGATTGATCTTTCTTTCTGTTTGCTTCCTGTTTGATTTCTAACGGTCCTCAGTCATGGGGGGGGGGGATTCCTTATTCTCCTCTGTTCTAGCCTCCCCGCACATTTTAGGATAGCCCCTTCTTGATTCACAACCTTTTATCCGGGGATTCGCTCTCGGGTAAATCGAGTTGGCGTCAAGGAGAACTCTATAAGTCCCTAAATTCCATGGATTCCGTCACGGTACGGGGAAGGAGGACCTTTCACCTTCCCATCTAGTTCGCCTATTCACCCGGTGTTGAGTGAGAAGTGAGAGAACCGGCCCTTACAAGTCTAACATACACACAACTTCAACATCTAAAAAAAAAAAATGGGACGTTGTTTGACAACATTATTTGGTAGAAACCCACATTTCTCCTAATAACAGTGTAGTTAATCAGCTTAACCATCTTAAAATCAATAGCTTGTGTTGTTAATGGACTCTTGGTTGAATTCCGTTAACATGTCTAACAATCTGGCCTTTGAATATGATGATAACATCAATGATGAGTTTGTCGGAATGGTAAATTCTAACATTCAGCCCGAAGAGTCGGTTCAATCCTCCTCTAAAGTTGACAATGAGGAGGTAAGTTTGAGGGTCAACCCCACATATGCCCAAGAAGTTCAAGAAGACCCCGAATTTTCCAAACTCCTCTCCCGCTATTCGCCTGAGGACATTATGTCCATGCTCTCCAAGCATACTGTCTGGGCAATGGCCTCTCCTTCCTCTCCATCTCCATCTCCATTCAATGCCTCTTCATCTAGGCCCATTCCTAGACCCGTCACTCCTTCCCAGGTTCCCATCTCCACTCCTCTTCCTCCCACTCCTGCACCTACTCCCATTCCAACTCCTCCCTCTGTCTATCCACCCTATGTCCAACACACACCCCCCGCTCAATCTGAATCCATCTCTCGGTCAGAGATGGAGGATCTTGTTAGGAGACTCTTTGCTGAGTCATTGTCCCTCTCCAAGCCTCACTCTGTCCAAAATTACTGCAAGCCCCCCAACACTTACTTTCCTCCGGGTTTCAAGGCCCCGAAATATCACAAGTATGACGGGACCTCTGACCCCCAATTCCATCTCTCCGGCTTCACCATGGATTCCCACCGGTGGCTGTATGATCAGGTCCTCTTAGTCCACCTCTTCCAGTAATCGTTAGAAGGGGAGGCTTTGAGGTGGTTTACCTCCTTGCCCGCATCCGACCTTATTAATTTTGACATTGTCTTCAAACGCTTCATCTCCCACTTTTCTTACATGACCACCCAAGTCCCCACACTTCCCGACTTAGTGGCAGAAAAAACGAGGCCGGATGAAGACTTTGTCACATTTTCCAACTGTTGGAGATCTATGGCTTCGAGGGCCGACCTCCCCATCCCGGAGTCCCAAGCCATAACAATGATAGTCACCAACACCACCCCTTTGCTTTGATCCATATTGATTCTTAGCGAGTTCCCCTCCTTTGCACACCTTTACAACCGAGCTAAGGTGGTCCAAAATCAAATTAAGGACTCCTCCCTCTCGCCATTCTTTGAAGGGAAGCCTAAGGGACGCAAGGCTCCCGCGGCGCCTACCACCGAGGGGGTGACCGTCAATGAGTCCGTTAGTGCTTGCAGTCAACCGTTGAGGCCTCCTAACAAGCCCTCCAATCCTGCCTCCAATCCTCCAATCCTCACCAATTCCCATCACACCCCTCTAGGCCTTACTCCGCTGTCCCTCCTCCTTCTGGCTATACCCGTCCTGGTCCCAAGAGATCTCATTATCCTGTCCTCCCCGAATCCCTCGAGGACATATTCTTTGCTCTCATGTTCTGCGACGCTATCCAACTCCCCCCACAAAAGGAGAGTTTCCACCTGAGGGCCGATACCTCAAAGTATTGTCCCTATCATAGGTCTCCCGGTCATGAAATCTACAATTGTTTCACTTTTCATGACTGAGTGTATGATATGAATGACCAGGGTAGGATTAATTGGGAGGATGTCAAGGTCGCCATTGCTAAATCTAGGTACACAAGAAGGGAACTGGGTATTATGTGAGATCCCCTGCCCACCCACCAAAACAACAACCCCTCCTCCTCTAAGTCCCAGAAAAAGGTCAACACCATGACACATCCGGAACCTCAGGTTATGAGGAGAGAACAACAATGGGGGGTAGATGGTTTTGAGGAGTGGTACCCGTGTCCCTCCGTAGAGTCCCAAGAACCCTCCACCACCGTAGATGTCATCTTAGAAGAGCGACCCTTGGTGCTTATCCGACTTGCTCATCAGGATACCTATCCTTCCGTTCCCATTCCCATTCCCCCTTCCCATGAGTCATCCACCCATGACTCAAAACCCCTCCAACTCATTCTCCCTAGGTTTTAGGAGGACGTTCATGTCACCCTCCGGAACCGAATTGTTCCCCCACTCCCATGCCCATCTCACGATGAGGAGGACAACGGACCCTCGCCACCTGTCGGCACAGAATATGACATTCTGCAACACTTGGATAAGACTCCCGCGAGGGTGTCTATTTTAGAATTGATTCAGAAATCGCCGTCCCACCAGTCCACCCTCCTCCAATTCCTTCAGAAAATCATGGTTAATGACGACCTTCCTGCCAATGGGGTAACCAATGCCATCCTCTCCCTCACCCAAGGACCATCCATCTCCTTCTCGGATAAAGACCTTGCTGCCCTCGAGTGTCTTCACTTCTTCTCTGCGTCACCATCACCCTCAACGGGGTTTCGGTGGATTCCACTCTCATTAACACCAGGGCATCCATTAATGTTTGTCCGATGAAGACTCTTAAATAATTGGATTTGGGGGAGGACAATTTGGAGAAAATCTGCTCCACCATTGCTCCTTATGACAACTCCAAGAGGGTTGCCAAGGGTAAGATCACCCTTCAACTAGAGATTGGACCCGTCACTATGTCTTCTGAGTTTCTAGTCTTGGATGTTGACCCTGCCCATAAGGCCATTCTAGGTCGTCCTTGGCTGGAGCAAACATTAGGGGTCCCTTCCACCACCCACCAATGCTTCAAATTTCCATTCAATGGGTGGGTTATCAAAATCAAGAGCATTCCTACCATGGAAACCCTCAATTCTATCACTTCAGAGTAGATGCCACACCTGTTTATTCCGGACAAGGGGAAGAAACCTGTTATGTCCATCTTTGATCTCCCCTTGCCCCTTGATTTGAACCAACCTCCCCTTTTGGATGAAGAGTTTGAGACTATCCCGTGTCCCCAAGGGAAAGGTTGGGAGGTGATGGCTAAGATCGGCTATATTCATGGCCGAGGATTGGGTAGAGACAGACAGGGTCCTATTCATGGCATTCAGGTCAAGAGGTTGTTGACTAGGGCTGGTCTATGTTTTCACCCGGACCTAATTCATCCGGATCTATTCATACCCTATGAACCTCTCACCTGGACCCTGAAGGAGCATGTTATTTAGGGACCCCTCCAACCGGGAACCCGGGAGCTTGTGGTGGAGGAGTTGTCCGACTCTGAGAGCGAAGAAGAAGAGGAAGCTGCTGGAATTGAGGAAGTCTGTGAAGACTTCGGCCTTCTATCGCTCTTTGATTATGACTCTCCTTCTCCGTGTTCCTCATCTCCATCTCCATCTCCATCTTCTTCAACTAAAATGTGCTCGCCACATGAATCTCTCTCTCAACCCACTTCTTTTTCCCTTCTTTCCAAATCTATCTTCCCTCCATTCCTCACCTGACCAGTCGGGGCAGCCTTGAGTCAACAACTCATGGTTCTAAGCCTTGACTCCAAAAAAAAAAGGCCAATTCTCAAAGGTGGGAGTGTGAGGTCTCCGTCGAGCATCCTTCCTCTATGGAGTTTCTTCCGATCGGCCAAGGGCCGACGCTTTCAAGCCTAAGCTCTCATTCTCGCCCGTCTAGGGGCACTCCCCCTGTACATAGTCTTGTACATAATCCTGTACATAGTAGTTTAGACTCTAGTTTAGATTCTAGTTTAGAGTCAGGTTTAGAGTTAGGTCTATGTTTAGAAGAATCTGGTCCCTCTCAACCATGCATTCGCAAGGAAAAGGGTAGGCAACTTCCTGCCCATTATGTTATGGCCTTGGCTAAGAGGTGTGTTAAGTTAAGTCAAGTCCCAGAGTTTCTTGAGGAGCCAGCCCTTATAGAGGCTGATTTTGTAGAAGGCGACTATGTAGATGATGGTTTAGGGGTCTATCTGCTAGATTTTGATGAGAAAGATGAGCCGGGAGATCTTGGGTCAAAAGAAGAGGACCTAGTGAGCTCCTATGTGGATGGCACAAAGAGGTTCGACGAGCCAACCATGGCTGCGGATGAGCCAACCAAAGAGATCAACCTTGACATAGAGGAATCCCGAAGGTAGTTTTGATTAGTGTCAACTGGAGTATAGAAGAAGAAGAAGCCATTGTAGTTATCCTAAAAGAGTTCTCCGACGGTTTTGCTTGGTCCTACGAGGACATGCCGGGGCTTGACACCTCCTCGGTCAGCACCGGTTGGTCTTAAAAGCCGTCAAACAAAAGCTAAGGAGGCTACATCCCAAGCTTGCACTCTAGATCAAAGAGGAGGTTGACAAGTTGCACAAGGCCAAGTTCATTAGGGTTGTGCTTTATCCGCAATGGGTAGCTAACATCGTCCCGGTGATGAAGGACGGTAGGGTTAAGATTTGCATTTCCGTGACCTTAATCGTGCTTGCCCTAAGGACGATTTTCCTCTCCCCCACATAGATGTCCTAGTTGACAATACTGTCGATATTGAGATTTTGTCATTCATGGATGGTTTTTCGGAGTATAAACAGATCTGTTTGGTGGAGGAAGACCAGGAGAAAACTTCTTTCACCATGCCTTGGGGGACCTATTGTTATGTTGTGATGCCCTTCGATTTGAAGAATGCGGGAGCAACCTATCAAAGGGAAATGATGGCGATTTTTCACGACATGATGCATGTGCACATGGAAGTCTATGTTGATGATGTCTTGGTTAAATCTAGGACTCGACATGGCCATGCTAACATCCTCCGGGAAGTTCTCCAACGGTCTAGAGAACATAAGCTCAAAATGAACCCCAAGAAGTGTGTTTTTGGAGTATCCTCAGGAAGTTGCTCGGATTCATAGTTAGCAAGCGGGGAATTGAGATTGACCCCAATAAGGCCAAAGCAATAATCGACATGCCTCCTCCTAGGAATATCAAGGAAGTTAGAGGGCTAATTAGCAGACTTCAGTTCATTAGGAGATTTATTTCTCAACATTCCATACGTTGTAAGCCCTTCTATGAGATGCTTAGAGCAGAGGCTAAGTTTGAATGGAATGATAAGTGTCAAAAGGCCTTCGAAGAATTGAAAAGCTATTTGTTCAATCCCCCTATTCTCGCTCCTCCGGTCCCGGGTCGGCCTTTATTGCTCTGTGTGTCAACCACTGAAGATTCAACTGGAGCAGTCTTGGCCCAATACAACGATGAGAAGAAGGAGAGAGTGGTGTACTACTTATCCAAATTGTTCAATAAAGCTGAAAAAAAGTACACTGCCATGGAAAGAACATGTGCGGCCGTCGTCTGGTTTGCCCAGAAGTTGACGCACTATTTCCTAGCTCATGAAGTGAAACTTCTGGCGCATATGGACCCAATTCGGTACTTGCTTGAGAAGCCCATCCTGACCGAGCAGTTGATGAGGTGGCAAAGTTTTTTAAACCAATTTGATATCACCTACATCACCCAAAAGTCAATAAAGGGGCATGCTATTGCCGAGCATTTGGCCCACCACCCCTTACCTTTGTATTCTCCCGTCGATGAAAGCTTTCTGGATGAAGAGTTAGGAGCCATTGTCGATGGTGAACCTTCATGGATACTTTACTTCGACGGTGCTCTCAATTCCAAAGGGAGTGGAATAGGGGTAGTCCTCCTCTCATCGGAAGGGGTGGTCATTCCGCACGCCTACCAATTAACCTTCCCGGCCACGAACAATGTGGCCGAGTATGAGGAACTCCTAGTTGGGCTGAAAATGGCATTGTTGCTTGGAGTCAAGGAATTAAGGATTATTGGAGATTCACAATTGATACTCCGGCAGTACCTTAGCAAGTACTAGACCCGAGATCCCAAGTTGAAACCATACCAGGACTTGGTTTGTAGGGTAATCCGGCAGTTTAGGAAGTCACTCTTGTCCACACGGAAAGATGTGCAGAATTACCTATTATGGTAATCTAGAAGGGGGGTTGAATAGATTACTATCAATTTAAAACACTATGACCTTCTTTTCGATGGGGATACAGACTTATCGAAATCTCCAACAGATTTAGAATCGAACCAAGATGTGTGTTAATTGTAAGTAGAAGAAACAACAATTTATCTAGCGTGTGAAAGACCAACGTGCCTACCAATCATCTAACGTAAAACGTTCAAACCACAGACACGATGATTTAAGGTGGTTCGGAGTACACAACTTGTGTATCCTACATCCACCGTCCACACACACACGCAGAAACAACTGCTTATGAGTGAGTTCCACACTACAACTCACACACACACGTTGTCTGATGTGAACACACTATCAGAACAACATAAGCCATGTGAATCAAGCACAAGGAACGCTTGAATCACAACCACACACACAGAAGTATGAGAAATAGGAAAAGATAGGAGTTCTGAGTTGAAAGAACAAATCTAGATGAAGAACTCTTGTCGTTGGTCATCCAGAAGAACTCCAAGCTTTATTTGAATGTAGTTCAGTTGATGGAGAAGCTTGAGTTGTGGACAGACCGGCTTCAAGTCCACTCGCAAGATGGTTCTTCTTCGCTCTGTATGGAGGCTTGAAGCAGAGTAGTAGGGAGAAGCTTTCTCTCTTGAGTTTTTCTTAGGGTTTTGGTATTGTGGCTTCTTGCTGCGAAAATACCTCTATATGATCTATATATAGTGGTGTCCAAGTATGGAGAGACGTGCTAAAAGGAAACACCATAATATAGAACATATCCAAATCTCGTATCTGAGGTTTCTCTTCGTCTGTCGACAGGCACTTCATAGCTGTCGACAGCTACTGCACACTTCTGGTTTTCCAGAAGCATGTTGTTGCTGGAAGACTGGATCTGCCGACAGGTATTGTCTTGCTGTCGATAGGCAAACTTCATCTCTCGACAGGCACATCTTAGCTGTCGACAAGTACTACTTTCTGAGTGCTTCCAGAAACTTGTTTTGTTCTGTCTTATCCATCTGTCGACAGGTGACTTCTTGGCTATCGACAGGTGATCACTTGAAGTTTATTTCTTGTTCTTTTTCACTTGATGCTTGTTGCTTGGCTTATATGCATTCATACCTACATAAGAAAGACATTCTAAGTGAGATACAATGAATACATAGGTGTTCATCAAAGCATTTGCTCACTTGATCATTTCATTCATGTCTTTTACAAATATGGCATTGTACAAACAATGATTACAACATTCATTGAATTCACATCATCAAAAATATTTAATCTCATGTTAATCCAACATTCTCCCCCCTTTTGATGATGACAAAATTACAACTTATGCACATTGATGTTTCTCCCCCTTTTGACAACATCCAAAAAGGCAAAATATGCACACATAGATAACAAAGAAGCAAAGGAACTGAGGCTTTCATTCATTGATCATTCATTACACCCAGTTACAAAAGAGTACCACTGCATGACATACAGAGAAATCAAAAGAAGGAAAAGTACAAGACTGCCTGAAGACTAAGTGACCCAATACCCAAAGCTAGAAACTAGAATCTAGATAACCCAAAGACTCTCTAAACATCGTCATTCCTAGAAGCAGCTGGATGACGAAATTCACGAAAGTTCGTAGAAAGCTTGCTAAGCCTATGCTGAATCTGCACTTGGGTGTCGGCCAATGCATCCATCCTCGTATCAACATGATCAAGACAGGCGTTGAGATGTTCAAAGCCCATGGTGAATTGGAGTTGCAGTTGAGCCATCTGACCAGCTATGAAATCTCCAAGGGATGGAGCTGGTTCCTGGTGTTTAGCATCAGCATAATCATCATCTCCTTGAGCATCCATTGGCTCTGCCTGGGAGTCTTCATTATCACCATCATCGTCTTCATCTTCAGCAGACACTTCTTCAACATCTGGTTCCTGACCTTTGAGAGTTCTTGTGACTCTCCCATCCACAAGCTTGTATCCCATGCGATGAACAACAGTGAGATCAAATGCACTGCCTGACTTCATGGTGACAAGTTCATTATCAAGGATATGAATGCCAATGAAGAGTAGAAGTGAAGTGATCGGACAAGCATATGGCATTCACCTCTTAGAATTGCGAAAGCATTGATTGAGGAGATCAAGCATAAGCAAGGGGTGATTGATTTGCTCAGTCCGAAGAAAGTAATAGAAGAGGGATTTGTGGACTGTAGTGACAAGTTCCCTGCTTCCGTCTTTCAGAACAACAAGTGTGGTGAAGATTTGATGAATAAGGTGATTCAATGGAGGGAATGTATTGGCATTGAGTTTTAGACGATCCACACTAGGATGGTAGAGTTGATGGGTGATGAGGGTATAGTAGTCAGAGGTAGAAGGAGGATTAACAAGAATGTTTGCCCCTGAGTTTGGAATCTGAAAAGCACGAAAAAGGAGATTTGCAGAGATTTGAAAGGTTGTACCCTTGACCGTGGTGAAGAATACCTCATCAACGACGGACTTCTCCAGGTTGTCGAAGAACTCGGTCACAACGGCAGGAGAGTACCGCTTGTGAGAATAGAGAAACTCTGTCCAACCATGGGTGTCGAACAGGGGCTGGAGACCTGGAAACATGTCCTCTAGGGACGCGAAGTTCACGAACTGTGACTGGACAAACTTCGTGAAGGAGCCCCGGACCTTAGAGGTGTGGCGGTTGGGAGGAACAACAAGCTCCGGTAAACAGTCGTACCGGTGCTTGCTCCGACGCTCTACAGAGCCTTGGAACTGTCGCCGGCTTCAGGCGAGAGAGGCTGCCGACGGGAGGCAACATGTTTGCCCTTGGGAGCCATGGAGAAGGAGAGGTTGGGGTGGAGAGGGATCTCTGAGAGGAAGATGGGAACCGGAGGAAGGAGAAGCAAAGAGAACAAGACTCTGGGTTCCGGTGCCCTGGTTGGAGGAGATTAGGGTAAGAGAGGGAGGAAAGGTGTTGTAGAGGGGTGGAAGGGAGAAGGGGTCGTGGGTTCCCTTTTAAAGGAGTTGGGTAAGAGTTTGAAAGAGAAAGGGTCCCACAAAATACGGCCAAAAGTCATGCCGTTTGGGCTTCTGAACCGCCCTGGGCCGCCGGCTGTCGACAGCAGCCGTGTGGCTGTCGACAGCTGCTTAGCAGTTTTGTGCCAGAACTGAGTTTTCAAGGAATTTGAATGGAAGTGAGCTTGCACTTATGATTCTAAGGATGATAAAAAGTTTTATACTCAATACCAAGTGTCATAGCCAATAGTATGAAGACACAAAAATATTCTACAATGGTTGAGAGATAATACTCCGAGAATCTAATGTTATGGCATTTAGAGAACTATGCTCAAATATAAATGAAATAAAGAGAATCCCGTTGAATAAAACCATTGAAGAAAATCATATGACTTAGTGGTGATGTTCATTTGGTAAATGAAGACAACGGCTACATGACCCATTGACAATAGACAACCTGTTTCCCTTGAGTTGAGATAATGGAGGCTTCACTCTATTTCTTGCAATGTGGGATTTTCCTTTTATTCAAGTAATATTTGAAAAGTGATAATTAGGTTCACGTACACCTTTTGACGTGAAGGTAGATATTTGTGATGCCCATACCCCCAGTTACTCAGTGTGAGTGTCCATCATATCATTGAACAGAGATAATCAAATAACTTTTTTGATGCGAAGACAGACATTGGTGATGCCCATGTCTCCGGTTACTCAGTAAGAATCATCATTGCTCTACTTTTATCCCATTTGAAATAGGCAGCTTTTCTCCCCTTTTTTTTTATTTAACAGTCAAGGTGACTGGTTATGTAAGGTCAAGGGCCAATGTAAAACATTAAGTTCAAGTACCACCTTACTTATCAATCCATGTTAGAGATATGATCACCCTCAAAATAATTATTCAATTGAATTAAGTTGAATTCACTTGAGTTACCCAAAGTTTTCTAGATGACACAACCAAGATCCAAGCTCAAAATATTATGTCAAAATCATTAAGAGTAAATTAATATCTTGGATACTATGTGGGTATGATAAATGGTAATGAACATAAAGTCCTTATTTTCCCCTTATACAAAGGTTGTGAACATACTTATTGAGAAGGGATGAGAAATGTTGAAGAAATGACAAAAAGAGAGTATTTGTCGACATCAAGGAATTACCTATCGACAGGTACTGAATTCCAGTGAAAGGTGTTTCTGGGAAGGCTTTGCTGTCGACAGCTAGGTTGGTGGCTGTCAACAGGCACTTGGAAAATCAGTGTTGAGACTTGATTAAAGATAGATTTTCAACCAATGAGTGAGAGATTAAGATACATGAAATATGAAGGATATCCCTTAAGGTACTCACTCACTTAGCCTTACCTTGCTCCCACAAAGTGTGTGCATGTGTTGACTCAACATTTGAGCAAAACAACATGATATTCACAATCAAGGCAAACATTTACACACAAAGCAACATCCATAAACATGTGAGCATGTGAAATTCATTAATTGAAGGAAATGTATATGACAAAATTGAGAAAACCAAATACCCTATTGTGAAGTGTATAACCTTGGAGACTATGGATACTTGGCGGAGGATGTTTCCTCACGCATAATGATAGTTTCCGAACAAGCTGAACTTGTTCTTTCACTTATCACCATTTGATATACCTCATAGTCACTACTCACAAGGTTTGATTACCTCTCAATTTGGTATTGGTTTCATTGAATTTTGCATAAACCCAATTCTCTTCTTAGGGATGTGAACCTATCTTCTGACAAATGTTTGGTGAATATGTCAGCCAGTTGCTTTTCAGTGGGTATGAAGCTAAGCTCCAAGGACTTGTTGGCTACTTCATCTCTCAAGAAGTGATGTCTTATTTCTATGTGTTTAGTCCTTGAGTGTTGGATTGGGTTCTTTGAAAGGTTGATAGCACTAGTGTTGTCACATAGGATTGGTGTGCATCCAATATAAATATTATAGTCGCACAATTGAGTCTTAATCCACAATACTTGTGTCGCACAACTCCCTGCAGCAACATATTCTGCCTCTACAGTGGAGAGTGCAACCGAGTGTTGCTTCTTGGATGCCCACGAAACCATGCAACCACCAAAAAATTGACAGTACCCACTAGTGCTTTTTCTATCAATTTTGCATCCAGCATAGTCAGCATCAGAATATGAAATCAAGTTAAAGTCACTTCTTGCTGGAAACCATAAACCCAATTCCTGTGTACCTGAGAGATATCTAAAAATCCTTTTCACTGCAACCAGGTGGCTTTCCTTTGAACTAGATTGGTATCTAGCACAAAGGCAAACGCTGAACTGTATATCTGGCCTACTTGCAGTAAGGTAAAGGAGTGAGCCAATCATACCTCAGAATTGCTTTGCATCTACCGGTCTACCTTTCTCATCATTTTCCAGTTTAATGCTTATACTCATTGAAGTTGAGGCAGGTTTGGCTTGTTCAAAATGAAATTTTTTGAGAAGCTCCTTAACATATTTTTCTTGATTAATGTAGAAGCCGTCTTCATGTTGCTTTACCTGCAAACCAAGAAAGAATTGAAGCTCCCCCATTAGACTCATCTCAAATTCATTGTGCATGTGTTTAGAAAACTCTTCACATAGTTATGGGTTAGTGGAACCAAATATGATATCGTCCACATAAACTTGAACAACAATTATATGATTGTGAACTTTCTTGGTAAAAATGTTTGGTCCACTTTACCTCTTGAGTAGTTTTTACTTACCAAGAAATTGCTTAACCTGTCGTACCAAGCTCGAGGTGCCTGCTTCAAACCGTAAAGAGCTTTGTGCAACTTATAAACATGGTTAGGCATTTCATTATCTTCAAAACCAGGTGGTTGAGAAACATAGACTTCCTCTTTGATGTAGCCATTCAAGAAAGCAGTTTTAACATCCATTTGAAAAAGTTTGAACTTATTTGAGCATGCATATGCTAACAAAATTGTAACTGCTTCAAGCCTAGCTACAGGTGCAAAGGATTCTTCAAAATCTATACCAAATTCTTAGTTATACCCTTTTGCCACTAGTCTAGCTTTGTTTCTCACCACTTTGCCCTCTTCATTTAATTTATTCCTAAACACCCATCTTGTGCCTATGATAGAAATTTCAGGGGTTCTAGAAACTAAACACTAGACATTATTTCTTTGAAACTGACCAAGTTCCTCATGCATAGCATCAATCCATGAAGTTTCTTTTAGAGCCTCTTCAACATTTTTAGGTTCCACTTGAGAGACAAAAGCTAAATGATCTTGTTCAACTATTTGTCTAATCTGAGACCTAGTTTGAACTTTATCATTTACATTTCTTATCACATTATCAAGTGGGTGATCTTTGGTGTACCTCACATTTGTGATTGTTGAAGAGCCAGGTTGATCTTGAACTTGAGGAAGGTGATCTTGTGGAGGTTGTTCTTGAGGAGGGTTTACTTGAGGAGTTTCACCTTGAGGTTCTTTCTCTTGTGGATCTTCTTCACATTCATCATCTTGCTTTTTGAAAAGTATACCATCATCATCATCATTGTACCTGCGAAAATATCCACTATTAGTTTTTGGTGCTAGTTGAGAATTTCTTTTTGCTTTTGCTTGTTGTTGTTCCCCAAGTATTGTTCCTTCATCTACTTCATCATTCCTGTGTAAATTTGAACAGTTAGACTTTGCATGATACTCATCAAATACAACATGTGGAGTTTCTTCCACAGTTTTATTTTTATTATTAAACACTCTACATGCTCTAGAGTGTTCTGAGTATCCTAGAAAAATACCTGGATCACTTTTGGCTTCAAACTTGTCTAAATCGACTTTATCATTGTTATGTATAAACACTTTGGAGCCAAAGACCCTGAAATACCCAATACTGGGTTTCTTACCTTTTAACAGTTCATAGGGAGTTATCTTCATCACAGGTCTTACCATGGCTCTGTTAAGTATATAGCATGAAGTGTTCACCGCTTCTACCCAAAAACTCTTTGAGAGTTGGCTTTCGACCAGAAGAGTGCGAGCCATTTCCACCAATGTTATGTTCTTTCTCTCCACTACACCATTTTGTTCTGGAGTCCTTGGAGAGGAGAACATGTGATCTATCCCTTGGTGCCTGCAAAAATCGAAAAATGAGTTGTTATCAAACTCTCCCCCATGATCAGTGCGGATTGAGCATATCTTATTAACATTCCCATGCTCAATCTTATTAAAGAATTCTTCAAAGACTTTCAGTGCTTCATTCTTGTGAGCCAGAAATTTGACCCAAGTGAACCTAGAGAAATCATCCACAATGACAAAGCCAAAACATTTTCCATTGAGACTAAGTGTTCTTGTAGGTCCAAACAGGTCCATGTGCAACAATTCATACTGTTTTGAGGTGATTCCCGATGCTTTTGATTTGAAAGACTTCCGAGTTTGTTTTCCCTGTGTACATGCATCACAAAAACTTTCATTTTTATTAAAAGAAATGTCAGGAAGTCCACTTACCAACTTCAGCTTCATGATCTTGTGCAATACATTGTAGCTCGCATGGCCAAGCCTACGATGCCACAAAGTCAACTCATCCTGTTTATTTGCAACAAGACACAAATTTATGTTTTCTGGTTCATCTAAATCAACTAAATAAATGTTGTTCACTCTCTTTCCAGAAAACTTAAGACTTCCTATTTCTTTATCAACAATTTGATATGCATTAGTTTCAAAGATAACTTTATGGCCTTCATCACACAATTGGCTTATGCTAAGTAGATTGTGATTTAGACCATCAACTAATAACACGTTGTCTATTGAGTTAGAGGCATACTTACCTACCTTACCTGTGCCAATTATTTAGCCTTTGTTGTTACCTCCAAAGACAACTTGACCTCCGTCTTTTTCCACCAACAAATAGAATTTGTCTTTGTCGCCCATCATGTGCCTCGAGCAGCCACTATCCAGGTACCATTTGTTTTGATTTTGGGCTGCTAGGCATTCCTGCATGGATAGATCAGACAAGAGGTTTTGGTACCCAAATTACTTTGGGTCCCAATTTTTCATTCATGCCAAAAAGTAAATGCTTTGGAATCCAAACTTGTTTGACTTTCAATTTGTTTGAGTTATTCCAACATTGTTTTTCATTGTGCCCAAGTTTCTTACAGAAATTGCATGATGAAGATTTTTTCAAAACAGTTGTTTTATTATTTTGATGAACAACATTCATTTGGAATTTGCCCTTTTGTTGCCTAGATGGTTGTCCTTTGGCAGCATGTCTCCAGGCTTGTCGACAGCTCTCTTTGAGCATGTCGACAGACTGCTTATTCTTTTGAACACCTGAGGGCTTTTGTTTGGGTTGTTGTTGCTTACCCTTTTCTTGATTTTTCTTGTTCTTAGAAGGAACTTTTTTACTTGTGCTTGGACTTGAATCAACAAAGGAAGTTATCAATGTCTCTCCCATTTTCTTTTGTTTCACTGGTTGATATCCAAGCCCATGCCTTGTTATATTAACATTTGCACCCAAAACATCATCAAGATTTTGTTTTCCTTTTACAAATCTTGTGAGATCGTCAGTCTTTTCTTTTAATTCCTTTTTAGTTTGTTCCAACTTTTTCTTTATTTCTTGATATTCATTTTGAAGGCTTTCAAGAGAATTGCTTAGACTTTGTTTTTCTTTTTCACTCTCTTGCAATTTTACTTTTATGCAATCCATTTATTCACAATGAGCTTCCTCATTAATTTTCATCATTTTAATCTTTTTATTTAGGATTGCAATTTGTTCATCATTGGATGTGCTATGAACAAGTGAATTGATTTTCTTTTTCAGTGCTTTATTTTCAGACTTATATTCACATAATTTTTCAAAAAGCAATGTGTAAGCTTCTTCCCATTCATCTATAGTATAGTTCTCAAAGGAAGAGTTTACCTCAGTGGAGTCCTCACTCCTTGCCATTAAGCAGTGAACTTCTTCATCTCCTGAACTTGCATGTGAATCCTCATCTTCATCTTCATCACTCCAAGTTGCCAGCATTGCCTTGGCTTTCATGAAAGTGAATTTTTCTTTCTTCAGTTTCGTTTTAAGCTCCGGGCATTCTCCTCTCATATGCCCTGGTTTGTTGCACTCATAGCACATAATCATGTCAGATTTTTTGTTAGACTCAAATTTATTTGAAAAATCTTTCTTTTGAAAAGATTTGGAGTTACCTGAGCCTTTCCTTTTGTACTTAAGGAATTTCTTGAATTGTCTAGTGAGCATAGCCATTTCGTCGTGCTCACTATCACTAGACGTTTCATTGTCATCACTTTCCTGTTGCACTTCCTTTTTGGAACTTGAGGAATTTTTGTTGGAAGCTTTTAGAGCAATAGATTTTCTTGGATTTTCTTCAATTTCATTCCTCTTTATGTTTATTTCATAGGTCATCAAGGAACCAATCAATTCACCCAATTTCATCTTTGAAAGATCTTTAGAATCCTCAATGACAGTGGCCTTAGTATTTCATAAGGATGGAAGAGACCGAAGTATCTTCCTAACTAAGTCACTTTCTGAGTATTCTTTCTTAAGACCTTTCAGCTCATTGATTATTAACATGAATCTTGCAAACATATCTGATATGGTTTCCTCAATTTTCTTTTTAAACATCTTATATTCAGATACTAGCATGCTTGCTTTGGTTTCCCTTACCTCGGACGTACCTTCGTAGATGAGTTCAAGCTTGTCCCACATCTCTTTTGCTGAGGTGCATGTGGAGACTCTTGAATACTCCTTGGGATGTACAGCGCACTGCATCATGTTCAATGCGCTCCAGTTAGGTTCCTTAGCAATTTGGTCCTTTGTCCAAGTCTCTTCATCCTCGGGCAGCACATATGCTCCTTTGCTGATGATCATCCAAAGCTCAAAGTTTTGAGCTCTTAGAAAAACCTGCATTCGATTTTTCCAATAAGGATAGTCAGTGCCATCAAAGAAGGGTGGCCTGGACACTGAATGTCCTTCATCCATATACCCTTTGTTAGATTCCATGAGATCGAGAATCTCCTGATCGTAAGATCAAGCTTTAAAAGCAATAAATCGAAGAAACCTCGCTCTGATACCAATTGAAAGATGTGCGGAATTGCCTATTATGGTAATCTAGAAGGGGGGTTGAATAGATTACTATCAATTTAAAACACTATGACCTTCTTTTCGATGGGGATACAGACTTATCGAAATCTCAAACAGATTTAGAATCGAACCAAGATGTGTGTTAATTGTAAGTAGAAGAAACAACAATTTATCTAGCATGTGAAAGACCAACGTGCCTACCAATCATCTAATGTAAAACTTTCAAACCACAGACACGATGATTTAAGGTGGTTCGAAGTACACAACTTGTGTATCCTACGTCTAATGTCCACACACACACGCAGAAACAACTACTTATGAGCGAGTTCCACACTACAACTCACACACACACATTGTCTGATGTGAACACACTATCAGAACAACATAAGCCACGTGAATCAAGCACAAGGAACGCTTGAATCACAACCACACACACAGAAGTATGAGAAATAGGAAAAGACAGGAGTTCTGAGTTGAAAGAACAAATCCAGATGAAGAACTCTTATCGTTGGTCGTCCAGAAGAACTCCAAGCTTTGTTTGAATGTAGTTCAATTGATGGAGAAGCTTGAGTTGTGGACAGACCGGCTTCAAGTCCGCTCGCAAGATGGTTCTTCTTCGCTATGTATGGAGGCTTGAAGCAGAGCAGCAGGGAGAAGCTTTCTCTCTTGAGTTTTGCTTAGGGTTTTGGTATTGTGGCTTCTTGCTGCAAAAATACCTCTATATTATCTATATATAGTGGTGTCCAAGTATGGAGAGACGTGCGAAAAGGAAACACCATAATATAGAACATATCCAAATATCGTATCTGAGGTTTCTCTTCGTCTGTCGACAGGCACTTAATAGCTGTCAACAGCTACTGCACACTTCTGGTTTTCCAGAAGCATGTTGTTGCTTGAAGACTAGATCTGTCGACAGGTATTGTCTTGCTGTCGGCAGGTAGACTTTATCTGTCGATAGGCACATCTTAGCTGTCGACAAGTACTGCTTTCTGAGTGCTTCCAAAAACTTGTTTTATTCTGTCTTATCCATCTGTCGACAGGTGATGTAATGTCGCATGCTTTTAGGATCCTTATGGATCAAGTGTGTGATGGTTGTGATGGCCATTGTGAGGCCAGTGTGGTTTGGACATGTGGTGTGTGCAGGTGTGGTGCAGGTTCGGCCCTGAAATAAGATAGAACCTACTGCAGTTGATTAGGAGTTGACGACAAAGGTGTGGTCGTTGACTGGTTTGGCATCCATAGAAGGTGACGCCAACCTTATGAACTTAACGACAGGCTTTGTGGACGTCTACTGTGACGGTTCCATGAATGGCATTAGGGTTGACGCCAACCTGTGCGACCTACAGAATATAGGTCTGCCCGAGGACAGTTCCCTCAACTCATTCTCCCTCTCCCTTGCTCTGTTTTCATGCCCCTTCCTTCTCCACTACTTCCAAGAGCTGTATAAGGTTAATTGGAGGATCGTGGAACGCGAGACGGTGACGAATCAGCCAAGGAAACGCCGGAACGTGGTGTAATTGTCGTAGGAGCTCGCGGAGGGTTTGGTGTGGATCTGGAGAATTTAGGAGGTTTAAGTGCGTATTGAGGTAGGGAATGATCCCTTTAGTCCCTATAGGTTGTGATAATGCATTTGGAAAGCATGAAATTGCATGATAATTATGTTTTTGGGAATGGTTCTTCATGCGGGGTTAATGGGTTGTTTGATCAATTTAACAATGGAAACATGTTGTTTCGAGTTGATTAGGATTCATGCATGTTAGAGGAAGTGATTCCTCATGTTTTTCTGTTAAATTTAGGGCTGGGAATACCTGTGGTATCAGCCCAGGGTTTCTGTGAAGTTGATGGCCGAAAATCTTGGCATCAACATCGATTGACGCCAGGTTCTTCAGCTTGGAGATTAACAGCCAGATACCTTGCCGTTTACATCCCATCAACGGCAGTCGATGTTGCTGCCAGCATGTTTTTATGAAAAGGTTGTTATATCAGATATTCAATGTTATCGAGTGGTGCAACGATAATTGTGGTGCACCTAGTGCTCGTGGTTTCTGAGACTAGCGTACTGGGTAAGCAGTTGGCTGGTTCTTTACGTGTTTACGTGGTGTTCACGTGTAGTGGACTACTAGTGCACGCGGTTTACGTGAGTCTTCACGTGGTTTGTGTGATGTGCACGTGGTTTTGTGTACGTGGCAAGTAGTACGACGCCTACCGTGGTTACCTCTCCAGTTGGGTGCCCCAGGTTCTCTATGAGTCAGGCTATTAGCTCGGGGCTTTGTCCCGATACTTGTGTTGTACCGTCGAGGTCTGTGTCGTCTGACCTGGACACCCTCACTCCTGTGTTTGAGTTGTATGTCCGGCTGAGGGAAAGATGACAGTGGGACAGTGACTGCCGTACTTGTCTTTTAGTCACTTGTAGCGCGCTCGTAGTTGGGGGTACGGACACCAGTAGTCGACACTGGTCCCCAGCTAGTCCTTTTCCAGTGCCTCACTCTAGAGGGCCCAGGCCAGGGTCTCCAGAGGTGCCAGGCATGGGCCTGCGACCATGTGGTCCACAGGTGGTGGTGTTTAGTTGGTCCCCACAGTTACTTGACCTTTTCACGTGGAGCGGCAGCTGGACCTTTCGTCTGTGGCTGCGAGACTGAGAGGTAGACCTGTGTTAGCTTGTCCGAGTCAGTCTCTGGTGTCGCGAACCAGTTCACGTGGCTCGTGTTTGGCTGTCTCTACTTTAGCTTGTACACTTGTACTGGTTTGCCATTTAATTATTACAGTTGTTTTTCGTAGTCGGAAGATGGTGAGTACTTTTACAGCTTTCATCTCTTGCTTAGCTGTTCTATAAATTTTTGGTACTGTTTTGTACTTTTGTACCTGTGTTTTTGGTTTGCTCGGTTTTGGGGGAGTTCCCTACTGAGCCAGTGACTCTCGAGGCTCACCCCTACCCCCATAGGTGAGAGCGAGGAGGACGTTTCTCGACCATCGTCCAGTTCAGAGCCGCATCGTAGTAGTGCAGGGTCAGTACCTCCAGTAGTGTAGTCTCAGTAGTGCAGTGTAGTAGCAGCAGTGTAGCAGTAGTAGTGTAGCTAGTTGTTTACTTTCTTCAGTTGTACCTTGGGGTATGCCCCAGGCTCTTGTACTTTCTTTCAGTTTTGTGGAAATATGGCTATGTAAATTTGTGAAATATATATGTGAAATGGTGTGTTCCTTTGTGTTTACACGGACTGTGGTTTGGTATACCTTGTGAGGCTTCGGCTCGTTCGTGGGAGGCGGACTCGAATCAGGTACGTTATCGGTTTAATGGGCTTGGTAGGGAGGATACCTGGGAGTTAGCCGATGAGATGGCTAAGGGGTATCCCTATCTGTTTGAATAAGGTTTTGTATTTCTTTTAGATGATAGTACTTGTAAAAGTGTGTATGTTTAAGTTGTTTAAGTTTGAGTTGTGTTATGAATTTCGAGGTCGAAATTTTCTTTTTAGATGATAGTAATGTAACGTCGCGTGCTTTTTCGGATCCTTATGGATCATGTGTGTGATGGTTGTGATGGCCATTGTAAGGCCAGTGTGGTTTGGACGTGTGGTGTGCACAAGTGTGGTGCAGGTTTGGCCCTGAAATAAGATAGAACCTGCTGCAGTTGATTAGGAGTTGACGGCTAAGGTGTGGTCGTTGACTGGTTTGGCGTCCATAGAAGGTGACGCCAACCTTATGAACTTAACGACAGGCTTTGTGGACGTCTACTGTGACGGTTCCCTGAACGGCATTAGGGTTGACGCCAACCTATGCGACCTGCAGAATATAGGTCTGCCCGAGGACAGTTCCCTCAGCTCATTCTCCCTCTCCCTTGCCCTGTTTTCATGCCCCTTGCTTCTCCACTACTTCCAAGAGCTGTATAAGGTTAATTGGAGGATCGTGGAACGCGATACGGTGACGAATCAGCCAAGGAAATGCCGGAACGTGGTGTAATTGCCGTAGGAGCTCGCGGAGGGTTCGGTGTGGATCGGGAGAATTTAGGAGGTTTAAGTGCATATTGAGGTAGGGAATGATCCCTTTAGTCCCTATAGGTTGTGATAATGCATTTGGAAAGCATGAAATTGCATGATAATTGTGTTTTTGGGAATGGTTCTTCATGCAGGGTTAATGGGTGGTTTGATCAATTTAACAATGGAAACATGTTGTTTCGAGTTGATTAGGATTCATGCATGTTAGAGGAAGTGATTCCTGATGTTTTTCTGTTAAATTTAGGGTTGGGAATACCTGCGGTATCAGCCCAGGGTTTCTATGAAGTTGATGGCCGAAAATCTTGGCGTCAACATCGATTGATGTCAGGTTCTTCAGCTAGGAGATTAATGGCCAGATACCTTACCGTTTACATCCCATCGACGGCAATCGATATTGCCGCCAGCATATTTTTATGAAAAAGTTGTTATATCAGATATTCAATGTTATCGAGCGGTGCAACGATAATTGTGGTGCACCTAGTGCTCGTGGTTTCTGAGACTAGCGCACTGGGTACGCAGTTGGTTAGTTCTTTACGTGTTTACGTGGTGTTCACGTGTAGTGGACTACTAGTGTACGCAATTTACATGAGTCTTCACGTGATTTGTGTGACGTGCATGTGGTTTGTGTACGTGGCAAGTAGTACGACGCCTACCATGGTTACCTCTCCATTGGGTGCCCTAGGTTCTCTGTGAGCCAGGCTGTTAGCTCGGGGCTTTGTCCCGGTACTTGTGTTGTACCGTCGAGGCCTGTGTCGTCTAACCTGGACACCCTCACTCCTGTGTTTGAGTTGTACGTCTGGCTGAGGGAAAGACGACAGTGGGACAGTGACTGCCGTACTTGTCTTTTAGTCACTTGTAGCGCGCTTGTAGTTGGGGGTACGGACACCAGTAGTTGACACTGGTCCCCAGCTAGTCCTTTTCCAGTGCCTCACTCTAGAGGGCCCAAGCCAGGGTCTCCAGAGGTGCCAGGCATGGGCCTGCGACCGTGTGGTCCGCAGGTGGTGGTGTTTAGTTGGTCTCCACAGTTACTTGACCTTTTCACGTGGAGCGACAGCTGGACCTTTCGTCCGTGGCTGCGAGACTGAGAGGTAGACCTGTGTTAGCTTGTCCGAGTCAGTCTCTGGTGTCGAGAACCAGTTCACGTGGCTCGTGTTTGGCTGTCTCTACTTTAGCTTGTACACTTGTACTGGTTTGCCATTTAATTATTACAGTTGTTTTTCGTAGTTGGCAGACGGTGAGTACTTTTACAGCTTTCATATCCTGCTTAGCTGTTCTATAAATTGTTGGTACTGTTTACTACTTTTATACCTGTGTTTTTGGTTTGCTCGGTTTTGGGGGAGTTCCCTACTGAGCTAGTGACTCGCGAGGCTCACCCCTATCCCCACAGGTGAGAGCGAGGAGGACGTTTCTCGACCATCGTCCAGTTCAGAGCCGCGTCATAGCGGTGCAGGGTCAGTACCTCCAGCAGTGTAGTCTCAGTAGTGCAGTGTAGTAGTAGCAGTGTAGCAGTAGTAGTGTAGCTAGTTGTTTACTTTCTTCAGTTGTACCTTGGGGTATGCCCCAGGCTCTTGTACTTTCTTTCAGTTCTGTGGAAATATGGCTATGCAAATTTATGAAATATATATGTGAAATGGTGTGTTCCTTTGTGTTTACACGGACTGTGGTTTGGTATCCCTTGCGAGGCTTCGGCCCGTTCGCGGGAGGCGGACTTGGATCAGGTACGTTATCAGTTTAATGGGCTTGGTCGAGGTGTTCCGCCACAGGTGACCTCTTGGCTGTCGACAGGTGATCACTTGAAGTTTATTTCTTGTTTTTTTTCACTTAAATCTTGTTGCTTAGCTTATATGCATTCATACCTACATAAGAAAGATATTCTAAGTGAGATACAATGAATACATAGGTTTCATCAAAGCATTTGCTCACTTGATCATTTCATTCATGTCTTTAACAAATGGCATTGTACAAACATCGATTACAACATTCATTGAATTCACATCATCAAAAACATTTAATCTCATGTTAATCCAACACACACTCCAAGGGCTCAGAACATTCTAGCAGATTCACTCGCCTCCTTAGCTTCTTCCATCCCTATCCCACTAGGGAAGTCCTCCGAATTCGTCTCTGTCCAAAGGATGAAAGGCCCTTCTCATGCTGATCCTTGGTTCTCTCAACTCAAGTCTCCTTCCCTTCGAGTCCATGCACTTTCAAAAGAGCCAGAAATCGACCTCGATGATGGCCATCCTTGGTACTTTGACATTGAAAACTTCCTCAAAGATGGATCCTTCCCTGATTATGCCACCTTTGCTGATAGATGGGCCAATCTCCGTGTCTCGGAGCGTTACAAGATTATAGGTGGCATTCTTTACAAGAAATAACTCAATGGGATCTATCTTCGTTGCCTTGATGAGATCGAATCTCAAAGCATTGTTGAAGTCGCTCACTCTAGCGAATGTGCTGGCCATGTCAATGATAGAGCAATTGCCCAAAAGTTACTAAGACACTATTACTAGCCTACCATGGAAGAAGATTTCACTCACTTTGTTCGTCACTGTGCTAAATGCCAATTACACGGTGACTTCACCCTCTCATTGCTCCATGGCCTTTCGCCATGTGGGCATTCGATGTGGCCGGACCACTCGAGGACAGAACCAGAGAAATCCACAAGAAGTCCTTCATTTTAACCACCACCGAGTACTTCACAAAGTGGGCTGAAGCGGAAGCATTCATAGAGGTTAAAGCTTCAACGGTCGTCAAGTTCATCAAGCGCAACATTCTTGCAAGATTTGCGTGCCTCGGGACATCGTCATCGACAATGGACTGCAATTCACTTCATAGGAGCTTTGCGACATGTGTGGTAAATATGGCATTAATTTGCATCATTCATCCATATATTATCCACAAGGTAATGGACAAGCGGAAGCTACTAATAAAACTCTCATCAAAATCATAAAGAAAACTTGCAAATCTCACAACAATGCTGACTGGCCAGATCGTTTAGTTAAGGCTCTATGGGCTTACTGCACCTCGGTCTGAACTCCTACGGGGCAAACCCCCTATGCTTTGACATATGGATCAAATGTGATACTTCCATATGAGATCTTTGTCCCTTCACTTCGAGTTTAATTGGATTCCGAACTTGACCCCGGTCAATGTCGGGAAGCTTTATTAGCACAACTTGAACTGTTAGATGAAAGGCAAATGATAGCAGTTGACCATGCACAAGTGTATCGCCAAAAAATTGCACGTTTTTATGCTAAAAGAGTGCTTGGGAGAAACTTTGAAGTGGGTGAAATGGTCCTAAAGTGTAAAATCATTAAGGCACCAGGTCCTTGGAGTAAATTGCAAGAAAATTGGGAAGGTCCGTTCGTTGTCAAAGAAGCATACTCGGGGAACGCTTATACATTAGTGGACACCGAGGGAGTTGAGTTGTCGCATCCTTGGAATGCAGTCTCCCTCAAGAAGTTCTACCCTTAGTCAGTCAGTCGGTCAAGTCTGTCATTCATCACTTGTCAATGTCGTGGGTTTGAGACTTTACTTATTCACTTGGCCATTAGAAAGGTAGAGTCTCTTCACACACCACACGATATTGGAATATTGTCCATTAGCTGGAAAATCATAAGTACACTTGGAGGTGTCTAATTTGGTCAATATAACCCTTCTCTCTTCTCAGTCGATCAGTCTGGAAAAGGGGCAAACTACAAGTAGGGCACCTCCCACTCTCACCTAAAAGACAAGGTCACCATAAACATGGGCAATCGAGGAAATGCAAGGGCAAAATGCCAAATCAAGCCTAAAATGCAAAGACAAGCCAAAAAGATCAAAAAAGGGTAGCAAAAGGTACATACCCAGAAAAAGGCTGATCAATTAAGGAGGTAGCAAATAGCACGTGCCTCCACCAAGGAATCAAAATGAAAAGTACCTTTGAAAATAATTGATGACTAAGTCTTTCAGTGTGGGATGTTGGTTTGGAAACATAAAGTGGTTTGGACCCAATCCTCACATGACTTCCTATTTACTTCCTCTAGTTTCTCCCTCTAGGGACAATTTGATCTTCTAAGACTTTCCATGGTGGAAAATATCAAGAAGACTAAGGGCAATCTCCAACGTCAAAGATATTATGCACGATCCTCCTTGCCCATGGCCTTTGTGGTTAAGTAGATTATAAGGACCCTATACGTTGACGTGTGACGAATGTCTGTCTTAGAGTCCAAAAATCCAAAACAAATGAAAAATGAAAAAGGACAAAAAGAGAGCCTCTTGATGTGTATAGTTTCACCATGTACATATCTTTTCTCTTATTTTGATAAAAAAAAATCATAAAATCAAAGTCCAAAAAAATTTAGTGGTATCATGTACATATACTAACATGTTCCTTATTTTCTTATTAAAAAAAACAACAACAACAACAAAAATAAAAAAAATGCATGTACATATTTCCCTTCACTATTTTATTTGTGTTCCTATCTTTAATTAGATATTAGCCCCTTGACTAGATCTCAAAAAGGTACATCTTTTAGGCAAGGGGCTAAAGATAGATCTACACTAACTTTTTTCCTTTAAGTGTTGTGGATGCAGGAAACAAAGCGACATTGGCAAACCATTCAAAGACATAAAATGCACAAAGTCCACAAAATCCACTAAGGGATAAAGTTTTATACATATCATAACAGGGGCATACCCCTGTAGTACAGCTGGAGCCTCGCTCCTCACTCCTCTCTCCTCTCTCCTTGACTAGGCCTCTGGCTACGTGGGCTGCTCACCTCCTCCTCCTCCCTCTCTCGACGTTGGTCTGGCAGAGAAGGTTGTGTCATCGTCGACGCCTTTGACTGTAGTCCTCTCCGCACCACCGACGAGTCCACCAGGGATAGGATGTCATCAAGTGATGCAAAGGCTGACCCCGTCCTCACCTGTGCCTCCTACTGGGCCTGCCTCTACTACTCCCGGCACTTCTTCAGCACCCGGTTCTTCAAGATCTCCTAATCTGCGGCGATCTGTGCTCGGGCCCTCTCTACCTCCCTCTCCCTCGCCTCGAGCAGGTGACCCTCTGTCCTCATCAAATCCAGCCGCAGACTCTCCATCTGCGCCTGGAGGGCCGCCCCCTCTCCCTGCCGCTACACACAAATCAGCAAACATGTCAATTCAATCAAATCATGTGCATAAAAAGCAGTGGTTTAGTGTTTTACCTCAGCCTCGAGCTCTCGGACCCTCGTCTCCACTCGGTCCAGGGCTCCCTGCAATCGGACCTCCAGGTCCCCGCCAGCTGGCTGCACGGACGAGCTCACCCCTGTGTCCCGACTCACCTGTACCCTCTCTAGCTCTTCTCTCTACATTCATATCCCTTGGTCAGTTCAAATCAAATCAAATCAAATCAATTGTGGTCAAGAGTCAGTTGTGACTTACCAGTGTCCGCGTCTTGGCGCGAAGTCTCTCCGTCTCCACCGCCTACTCTACCAATCTCTCCTCTAGGAGTCTCATGGCCTCTGACTCCGGCATCTATCATCCACACTTCAAGGTTAGAATCAATCAATTAAATGATAAGGTTTAGAGTTAGAATTCACTCACCACTCGCCGGTCTAGCCGGAGTCGCCCGGCGTAGCGCAGCCGATAGTCCTCCAAGTATGCCACACTGTCCTGGAGGTCTATGTGCTAGAGGACCTACTCCCCTCCACCTCGCCAGTAGGCGACCGTGCTCCCGTGCTCCTCACTCCAGTCGCCGTCCTCGGTGAAGAACCGTCAGCGGGAGTGTCCCTCTCTCCCTAGAGAGGGTACCTCTGGGGCCGACTGGTGCCAGCCCAAAGTCTGTACCACTAGATCTAGGTAGAGGGGCTTGCACGTCCCCGGGCACAGCAGAAGTAAGTGGCGGTCGAAGAGCGGGCGTCCCGCCGCCACAGCCGGGTGAGACGCATCTGCCTCCCCTAGGTAGGGAGTCCAGACCACCTGTAAGAGAAGAGAACATTGGTCAGTCACATCAAATGGCAATTGAAAGCAAGAAAGAAAGAGCGCTAGTTGAGATTAATACCTGATCGTGGGAGTAGAGGCCCAGGCTCGCCCGCACGTCCTCCACTCGCCGATCCATCACTCTCGGATCCGGCGCCACCTCCCATCTGGCCATGAGGGTACCATGGCCTGGCTCCCCTCTATCTACACACCGCGTCCCATGGGGAAGCGTGCGTACCCCCAGATCTGCAAGAGAAGAAAAGATGTTAGTCAGGCACTTTATTTAATTCAATGAAGAGCATTAAAAGAAAATTGCATACCTGTAGGAAGGGGGTGAAGCCCCCGGTGCTCTGAGAACGCCACGAGCTGCTAGGTAGAAGTGAGAAGAGGTGTCCTAGCATTGCGGCACCCCATGCATATCGCCCTGCCTGCTCCAGGTCCCACAGCAAAAGTACAAACTTGCAGTTCATCTGAGATGACTGCGTCGGGAAGAGGAGCCATCCAAACAAGTAAGCCACGAAAATCCGGACGGACCGCTCCTCTCCCCCAGCTGAATCAATGCTCAGACAACAACGCTGAACTCCTCGAGGGTCTCCAGGGCTCCCCTCCTCCCTCCTCTCTACCCTACCGCCTCCGACAAAGATCTGAGCAAGATGCTCCGGATCGGTCTCCTCCTTCTGGCCATAAACTCCGACCCCAACAACTCCACCATGTTGTCATAGTAATCCATCCTATCCTGTCCTACCACCGGCTCTCCCTGAACCGGTAGTCCTGTTAGATATGCCACATCCTCCAATGTGGGTATCATATGCCCCCAAGGCATGATGAATGCCTTGCAGTCCCCGTCCCACCTCTCCCTCAGTGCCTCGAGGTACATGACATCTACATGGAACGGGCGCACCGCCAGGAGGTGCCCGAACCCCATCCGTGCTACTCGAGACTACTGAGCCTCTGGCAGCACCTGGTACCATGCCCAACATAGGTCCCAGGTGACCCTGCTCCTCATTCTGCCCTTTCCCTGCGAGGAACACAGAAAAGTAAACATCAATATCGATTGTCGTTAAGAATAAGTTGACGGCAAGGGGCATGCCGTTTACACAAAATTGGCGTCAAGGGTATTGCTGTTTAACCAGAGTTGATGGCATAGGGGTTGTCGTCGAGTTCTTCAGTAGTCATCCAGCGCATTGACGTCAAGCTAAACTTGACGACCACCTGCTGGACGTTTACAGGAACTCGACGTCAACCGATGTTGACATCTAGTTCTTGGCTATCCCGACAGCCTCTCCTCTACTTCCCTTTCTTTCTTGCATTTTACAAGCCATTCACGGAGGGGATTAGGGGTTGTTTGACTTATCTTTGACCGGAGAGGATCCCTCCAGGGTGCCTCCACCTCCGTCTCCTCTCCCTCCCCGTCATCGCCCACTATTTCCTCCCCCTCCGGGGCGCTGTCACCGGCTTCCACCGCCGGATCCACCTCCTCCTCCGCTGCGTTCTCATCGCTCGTTGTCTCCTCTTCCTCCTCCTCCATCTGGCGAGGGCGGTCTCGGAGAGCGGCCTTCTTCCCCCTTGCCATCATCCCAGTCCAGTCAAAGGGTAGCCCCAGTTGACGAAGAGATAAAGCAGATTAGAATTGGGAATGTAGAGATTAAGAAAGATTGGAGAGTAAGAGGGTGTGAGAAGAGAGTGTGAAGGAAAGTAGAAAGCGCTCGGCAGTTTGAAAGAGTGAAAGAGGCGCCGGAGAGAGGCCTCGGGTGCAAAAAGCTAGATTTTGAAATTGACGTCAACCTCATGGCCGTTGATTTCAAGTTAACGTCACATTGTGGCCATTCACTTCCTGTTGACGGCACACCATTGGCCATCTATCTCTCGACTCGAGGCACCTTGTCAGACCCCTGTACCACGATCGGTGACCGTTAGGCGGACGTCTACTTCATGGTAGACGGCCACCTATCTAGCCGTCTATCCTCTGTCTGGCAGTGAACGTCTATGATGTGGTCGTCTACTTGTCCCCGGCATCCATCGATGTGGACGCCAACCCCTGCGCAGTTAGTCTTCACAGAACACACAATTCAGCACAATTGAAGGCAATTTAACACCCCATTGAGTCCATTCCACACAATTCAAGCTATTCAACACAATTCCACTCTTTGTTTATTCACTCAAACTTGTGCTACATTTATTGGAATTGAAAGGATACATCATTTCTCTCTACGAGCCATAAAGAAATCACAAGAAATTGGGGCGAATGGTGTCAAAGAATTCTTCATACTTCCAGATATCCTCCCAGCTCTCCTGCACTGCCTATCCACTTTCCTGCTCACTGTGTATCTATCCCAAGTCTTCCTTCCTTTCTTCATAAGCTTCTCATTCCTTCCTGAGATAATCATGTTGGTGCAGTGGGATGAAGCTGGAATTCCCCGTGGTATTCCGAGCTAACACTGGCACCGGTGTGGCTGGTACACTACCATCTAATCAGCACCAACCAGTCACAAGTCTCTATCCTCTCTGGTGCGAACCCTGAACTCAATTGTCCTCATGAACAGTGGCCTCACAATGAAGTCCTCCACTGCGAAATAGCTTAGATAATCCCGCCATGCATCTCTGCTCTTCAAGTGTGCTGTCACACACTTGATCTCATCCTCTGGCTCATACCATGCTCTGCTGCTATGCACTGACTCCGAAGGAAGATTCTGGAGGGGGTAGGTTGCTTTTTAGCAAAATCAAACTTCAAATGAGCTTCCATCCATACCTGAAGCAGGAACAAGCTCCCGCATGTGCATCCGCCCAAGCTCATCATGGTCAGGGAGCTATAGAGGTATGCCAGCACTGTAGGGGCAAGTGACTGCCCGCGCCATAGCAGAGACACGATTCCCACATGCTCATATAGGAGGAAGTCACCACTGGTGGGGAACAAGAACACACCATCCAGGCAGAGTGTCAATCCTCGGGTCTCCAGCTCACCGCCAATCTCCTTCGCATGCTGGATCAACCACCAGGCCAACTGGTCCAGGAAGATCCCATGCTTGTTCGTCATCCTCAGCACCTCCTTCTTGTCCCGCACGATGTCCACCAGGATCTCTTCCCATGGAGGAGAGGGGTCATCACATCATAATCCAGGCATCGTCTCCACCCAAAAACCGCTTCATCTCTTCCTATACGACCCGAGAACCCGACCCTCGGCCCACGCCGAGGACCCCGATTTTCGCGATCGCCGCCCACGGATCCGGGGGACCCAGAAGGGCTATAACACGCGTCTGACAGGATATGTAACGGAAGTAACGTCAACTGCTAAGCTAGAAGCGTACAAGCGGAAACGGGAAAGTAAAGCGAGACCGCTGCGTACTGCTCTAAGTACAGTCCCAACGCACGCACACTAGTACAAGTAAGGAAAGGGGAGAGACAAGTCCCTTAGGGGCATACCCCGAGGGTGACGTACACTGAGAGGGGGAACCACTGCTAGCTACGGGGACCTCGACTACCGCCCCGTCTCCTCCGCCCGGCGCGCGCCCTGCCGCTGCTGAGAAGACTCACCTGGAAAACAGAGGGATGAGCTTCACAACAGAAGCTCAGTAGGGACTACCAATCTCCTACTGCTCTAAACAGGCAGAGGACATATATAACTGTTAATAAGGGAAGGCAGCAGTTTATATCTTTCTACCTACAACGGAAGTGCGGAAACGAAGCTAAAGCTAGCACGGTACGGAAAGTACTCTCGGTCGGAAACTCCGTACGACTGCTCGTCGTGACCACCACACGGCTAGTAAAACACAGACGGAGGGAACTCCGCCTGGACAAGGAACACTAGCTACGGGAACAACACCACTAGTCACGGTCAGGTGCATCCATAGACGTCTTATCCTCGACCTAGGTCCTGGCCCTCGCGTCTCGTCAGAGCGAGGTAGGACACAAGCAACACAACAGTAACCGCCGTAGTCTGGCCGACTACGGTCCCACGCCTGGCCTCTCCAAACGGTTCCGGGGCCGTAAGGAGTGAGGCAGTGAGAAGAAGGACTGGCTGGCCTGCGCCGGGTAGAACTCCGAACTGTCCTCGGCGTCCCAGACCAACCATGAGAGCTCTGCAAGCGACTCACATGCCACTGTCCTAACCACCGTTTTCCCCTCAGCTCCAGAGTCCGCCTGGTGGCTGCCAACTCGAACACACTCGTAGCCCGGAGTGCTCCCTCAACAGGCTCCCGAGGACGGGGGTCCCAGGTAACGGTAACAACCTCTCGTACGGGACAAGCCCTCAAGTGCCACGCACCGGGCGACGACTAGTGTGAGACCGTACTAGGAAACTAGCACAGGTGCCACGGGTACAGTAAAGCGAAAACGGAAGCGGCGGAAGCACAACCTGCCTCTGGCTGAGAAGGCGACATAGGGTATGTCGCCTTCAAGAAGGCGACACACCCCCTGTCGTAATCCATTAAACCAGAAGGCGACATAGGGTATGTCGCATTCAAGAAGGCGACATACCCCCTGTCGCATTACCAGTCAGAAGGCGACACAGGGTATGTCGCCTTCAGGCCAGACGGGGTTCCGGGAGCTCTCTCTCCGGGAACCTCCCCCAAACGGAGAAACGCTACACGGCGAGGGAGGGGAGCATGCTTATCATGCTAGAAAGCTAGTAAACACACAAACCACCCTCGAATACCCCAAGAACATGGATTCTACGCTCAGAGGAAACCTCACTCACACGAGCATGGAACTCACACTCCCCAAACCCCAACCACACAGGAACCACAGTCTAGACGGGGAGGGGATCATGCTTAGGGCGAGAGGATCAAGAGTCCCTACTCCACGCGAAGAACGCCCCGTTGGAGCCTTCTCGTAGGTAGAACGTCTCCTCCTCGCGCCGCACGGCAGAACGCGACCCCTGCACGAACGGAGCGCACCCTCCTCAGCACGGCCGCCTCAACACGGGGGAGGCACCCCCAACACCGCCGGAACTCCGAGAGGGCGAGAGGGAAAGAGGGGAAAAGGAAAAACGCGAGAGAGGGGGAGAGCTCGGCCGCCCGGGCTTTAAGCCCGGATCCTGAGAAGGCGACACACCTTGTGTCGCATTGGGAACCAGAAGGCGACATAGGGTATGTCGCAATGCCACTGACAAGGTCCAAATCTCGGAATTCGAAAAAGTGAAGGCGACGCCATCTTGTCGCGTTCACCCGACACCGCCAGAGCCGTACTGACACAAAGGACGTCTGTCAACTGCGTCTGGGCGACGCGATGGGAATGCGACTAGGATATGTCGCATTCAAGAAGGCGACACACTCCCTGTCGCAATCCATCAAACCAGAAGGCGACATAGGGTATGTCGCATTCAAGAAGGCGACATACCCCCTGTCGCAATATGAAGCAGAACCAGACATTGCTCATGATCAGACCACTTCGCGACAGTCGCCCTGCCGCGACCCATAGGAGGGGCCAAGGGCCCAAGGGGCCGGGGTGTTACACTTCCAGCAATACGCTTGCCTCAAATCCCTGAACACAAACGTGTGCGGGTGGATGCCAGGGCTCCACGAGCACTCCAAGGCGTCAAAACCCCACCACATCTCCTTCATGTTTCTTCGCCAGCACCACCATGACGCTCAGATTCATGCTCCAATGAAGACCCATGTTGATGGTGATTGCATTCATCAAGTTACTAGCCACGAGAAGGCCCATATCTGGCCCTGTCTTGGGAAGGCAGGCACCTCCTGCACATCTAGGGAACACCCTGAGAGAAGGTTTGGGGCGTTTTCAGCAGGAAGAGAAGCAGAAATGGATGGTACATACCTCCCTGATTGTGGTGCACCTAGTGCTCGTGGTTTCTGAGACTAGCGTACTGGGTAAGCAGTGCTGGTTCTTTACGTGTTACGTGGTGTTCACGTGTAGTGGACTACTAGTGCACGCAGTTACGTGAGTCTTCACGGGTTTGTGTGATGTGCACGTGGTTTTGTGTACGTGGCAAGTAGTACGACGCCTACCGTGGTTACTCTCCAGTTGGGTGCCCCAGGTTCTCTATGAGTCAGGCTATTAGCTCGGGGCTTTGTCCCGTACTTGTGTTGTCCGGCGAGGTCTGTGTCGTCTGACCTGGACACCCTCACTCCTGTGTTGAGTTGTATGTCGGCTGAGGGAAAGAGACAGTGGGACAGTGACTGCCGTACTGGTCTTTTAGTCAGTTGTAGCGCGCTCGTAGTTGGGGGTCGGACACCAGTAGTCGACACTGGTCCCCAGCTAGTCCTTTTCCAGTGCCTCACTCTAGAGGGCCCAGGCCAGGTCTCCAGAGGGTGCAGGCATGGGCCTGCGACCATGTGGTCCACAGGTGGTGGTGTTTAGTTGGTCCCCCAGTACTTGACCTTTCACGTGGAGCGGCAGCTGGACCTTTCGTCTGTGGCTGCGAGACTGAGAGGTAGACCTGTGTTAGCTTGTCCGAGTCAGTCTCTGGTGTCGCGAACCAGTTCACGTGGCTCGTGTTTGGCTGTTCTACTTTAGCTTTGTACACTGTACTGGTTTGCCATTTAATTATTACAGTTGTTTTTCGTAGTCGGAAGATGGTGAGTACTTTTACAGCTTCATCTCTTGCTTAGCTGTTCTATAAATTTTGGTAGGTTTGTACTTTTGTACCTGTGTTTTTGGTTTGCTCGGTTTTGGGGGAGTTCCTACTGAGCCAGTGACCGCGAGGCTCACCCCTACCCCACAGGTGAGAGCGAGGAGGACGTTTCTCGACCATCGTCCAGTTCAGAGCCGCATCGTAGTAGTGCAGGGTCAGTACTCCAGTAGTGTGTCTCAGTAGTGCTGTGTAGTAGCAGCAGTGTATAGCAGTAGTAGTGTAGTAGTTGTTTACTTTCTTCAGTTGTACCTTGGGTATGCCCCAGGCTCTTGTACTTTCTTTCAGTTTGTGGAAATATGGCTATGTAAATTTGTTGAATATATATGTGAAATGGTGTGTTCCTTTGTGTTACACGGACGTGGTTTGGTATACCTTGTGAGGCTTCGGCTCGTTCGTGGGAGGCGGACTCGGATCAGTACGTTATCGGTTAATGGGCTTGGTAGGGAGGATACCTGGGAGTTAGCCGATGAGATGGCTAAGGGTATCCCTATCTGTTTGAATAAGGTTTTGTATTTCTTTTTAGATGATAGTACTTGTAAAAGTGTGTATGTTTAAGTGTTTAAGTTTGGTTGTGTTATGAATTTCGAGGTCGAAATTTTCTTTTAGATGATAGTAATGTAACGTCGCGTGCTTTTTTTGGATCCTTATGGATCATGTGTGTGTGATGGTTGTGATGGCCATTGTAAGGCCAGTGTGGTTTGGACGTGTGGTGTGCACAAGTGTGGCGCAGGTTTGGCCCTGAAATAAGATAGAACCTGCTGCAGTTGATTAGGAGTTGACGGCTAAGTGTGGTCGTTGACTGGTTTGGCGTCCATAGAAGGTGACGCCAACCTTATGAACTTAACGACAGGCTTTGTGGACGTCTACTGTGACGGTTCCCTGAACGGCATTAGGGTTGACGCCAACCTGTGCGACCTACAGAATATAGGTCTGCCGAGGACAGTTCCTCACTCATTCTCCCTCTCCCTTGCCCTGTTTTCATGCCCCTTGCTTCTCCACTACTTCCAAGAGCTGTATAAGGTTAATGGAGGGTCGTGGAACGTGATACGGTGACGAATCAGCCAAGGAAACGCCGGAACGTGGTGTAATTGCCGTAGGAGCTCGCGGAGGGTTCGGTGTGGATCGGGAGAATTTAGGAGGTTTAAGTGCATATTGAGGTAGGGAATAATCCTTTAGTCCCTATAGGTTGTGATAATGCATTTGGAAAGCATGAAATTGCATGATAATTGTGTTTTTGGGAATGGTTCTTCATGCAGGGTTAAGGGGTGGTTGATCAATTTAACAATGGAAACATGTTGTTTCGAGTGATTAGGATTCATGCATGTAGAGGAAGTGATTCCTGATGTTTTTCTGTTAAATTTAGGGTGGGAATACCTGAGGTATCAGCCAGGGTTTCTATGAAGTGATGGCCGAAAATCTTGGCGTCAACATCGATTGATGTCAGGTTCTTCAGCTAGGAGATTAATGGCCAGTACCTTACCGTTTAATCCCATCGACGGCAATCGATATTGCCGCCAGCCTATTTTTATGAAAAAGTTGTTATATCAGATTCAATGTTATCGAGCGGTGCAACGATAATTGTGGTACACCTAGTGCTCGTGGTTTCTGAGACTAGCGCACTGGGTACGCAGTTGGTTAGTTCTTACGTGTTTACGGGTGTTCACGTGTAGTGGACTACTAGTGTACGTAGTTTACATGAGTCTTCACGTGGTTGTGACGTGCATGTGGTTTGTGTAGTGGCAAGTAGTACGACGCCTACCGTGGTTACCTCTCCATGGGTGCCCTAGGTTCTCTGTGAGCCAGGCTGTTAGCTCGGGCTTTGTCCCGGTACTTGTGTTGTACCATCGAGGCCTGTGTCGTCTAATCTGGACACCCTCACTCCTGTGTTTGAGTTGTACGTCTGGCTGAGGGAAAGACGACAGTGGGACAGTGACTGCCGTACTTGTCTTTTAGTCACTTGTAGCGCGCTCGTAGTTGGGGGTACGGACACCAGTATCGACACTGGTCCCCAGCTAGTCCTTTTCCATGCCTCACTCTAGAGGGCCCAAGTCAGGGTCTCCAGAGGTGCCAGGCATGGGCCTGCGACCGTGTGGTCCGCAGTGGTGGTGTTTAGTTGGTCTCCACAGTTACTTGACCTTTTCACGTGGAGCGACAGCTGGACCTTTCGTCCGTGGCTGCGAGACTGAGAGGTAGACCTGTGTTAGCTTGTCCGAGTCAGTCTCTGGTGTCGAGAACCAGTTCACGTGGCTCGTGTTTGGCTGTCTCTACTTTAGCTTGTACACTTGTACATGTTTGCCATTTAATTATTACAGTTGTTTTCGTAGTTGGCAGACGGTGAGTACTTTTATAGCTTTCTATATCCTGCTTAGCTGTTCTATAAATTGTTGTACTGTTTACTACTTTTATACCTGTGTTTTTGGTTTGCTCGGTTTTGGGGGAGTTCCCTATTGAGCTAGTGACTCGCGAGGCTCACCCCTATCCCCACAGGTGAGAGCGAGGAGGACGTTTCTCGACCATCGTCCAGTTCAGAGCCGCGTCGTAGCGGTGCAGGGTCAGTACCTCCAGCAGTGTAGTCTCAGTAGTGCAGTGTAGTAGTAGCAGTGTAGCAGTAGTAGTGTAGCTAGTTGTTTACTTTCTTCCGTTGTACCTTGGGGTATGCCCCAGGCTCTTGTACTTTCTTTCAGTTCTGTGGAAATATGGCTATGCAAATTTATGAAATATATAGTGAAATGGTGTGTTCCTTTGTGTTTACACGGACTGTGGTTTGGTATCCCTTGCGAGGCTTCGGCCCGTTCGAGGGGAGGCGGACTCGGATCAGGTACGTTATCAGTTTAATGGGCTTGGTCGAGGTGTTCCGCCATAGGTGACCTCTTGGCTGTCGACAGGTGATCACTTGAAGTTTATTTCTTGTTTTTTTCACTTAAATCTTGTTGCTTAGCTTATATGCATTCATACCTACATAAGAAAGATATTCTAAGTGAGATACAATGAATACATAGGTGTTCATCAAAGCATTTGCTCACTTGATCATTTCATTCATGTCTTTAACAAATATGGCATTGTACAAACATCGATTACAACATTCATTGAATTCACATCATCAAAAACATTTAATCTCATGTTAATCCAACACACACTCCAAGGGCTCAAAACATTCTAGCAGATTCACTCGCCTCCTTAGCTTCTTCCATCCCTATCCCACTAGGGAAGTCCTCCGAATTCGTCTCTGTCCAAAGGATGAAAGCCCTTCTCATGCTGATCCTTGGTTCTCTCAACTCAAGTCTCTTCCCTTCGAGTCCATGACTTTCAAAAGAGCCAGAAATCGACCTCGATGATGGCCATCCTTGGTACTTTGACATTGAAAACTTCCTCAAAGATGGATCCTTCCCTGATTATGCCACCTTTGCTGATAGATGGGCCAATCTCCGTGTCTCGGAGCGTTACAAGAATAGGTGGCATTCTTTACAAGAAATAACTCAATGGGATCTATCTTCGTTGCCTTGATGAGATCGAATCTCAAAGCATTGTTGAAGTCGCTCACTCTAGCGAATGTGCTGGCCATGTCAATGATAGAGCAATTGCCCAAAAGTTACTAAGACACTATTACTAGCCTACCATGGAAGAAGATTTCACTCACTTTGTTCGTCACTGTGCTAAATGCCAATACACGGTGACTTCACCCTCTCATTGCTCCATGGCCTTTCGCCATGTGGGCATTCGATGTGGCCGGACCACTCGAGGACAGAACCGGAGAAATCCACAAGAAGTCCTTCATTTTAACCACCACCGAGTACTTCACAAAGTGGGCTGAAGCGGAAGCATTCATAGAGGTTAAAGCTTCAACGGTCGTCAGTTCATCAAGCACAAACATTCTTGTAAGATTTGGCGTGCCTCGGGACATCGTCATCGACAATGGACTGCAATTCACTTCATAGGAGCTTTGCGACATGTGTGGTAAATATGGCATTAATTTGCATCATTCATCCATATATTATCCACAAGGTAATGGACAAGCGGAAGCTACTAATAAAACTCTCATCAAAATCATAAAGAAAACTTGCAAATCTCACAACAATGCTGACTGGCCAGATCGTTTAGTTAAGGCTCTATGGGCTTACTGCACCTCGGTCTGAACTCTACGGGGCAAACCCCCTATGCTTTGACATATGGATCAAATGCGATACTTCCATATGAGATCTTTGTCCCTTCACTTCGAGTTTAATTGGATTCCGAACTTGACCCCGGTCAAGTCGGGAAGCTTTATTAGCACAACTTGAACTGTTAGATGAAAGGCAAATGATAGCAGTTGACCATGCACAAGTGTATCGCCAAAAAATTGCACGTTTTTATGCTAAAAGAGTGCTTGGGAGAAACTTTGAAGGGGGTGAAATGGTCCTAAAGTGTAAAATCATTAAGGCACCAGGTCCTTGGAGTAAATTGCAAGAAATTGGGAAGGTCCGTTCGTTGTCAAAGAAGCATACTGGGGAACGCTTATACGTAGTGGACACCGAGGGAGTTGAGTTGTCGCATCCTTGGAATGCAGTCTCCCTCAAGAAGTTCTACCCTTAGTCAGTCAGTCGGTCAAGTCTGTCATTCATCACTTGTCAATGTCGTGGGTTTGAGACTTTACTTATTCACTTGGCCATTAAGAAAGGTCGAGTCTCTTCACACACACACGATATGAATATTGTCCATTAGCTGGAAAATCATAAGTACACTTGGAGGTGTCTAATTGGTCAATATAACCCTTCTCTCTTCTCAGTCGATCAGTCTGGAAAAGGGGCAAACTACAAGTAGGGCACCTCCCACTCTCACCTAAAAGACAAGGTCACCATAAACATGGGCAATCGAGGAAATGCAAGGGAAAATGCCAATCAAGCCTAAAGGCAAAGACAAGCCAAAAAGATCAAAAAAGGGTAGCAAGGTACGTACCAGAAAATGGCTGATCAAATTAAGGAGGTAGCAAATAGCACGTGCCTCCACCAAGGAATCAAAATGAAAATACCTTTGAAAATAATTGATGACTAAGTCTTTCAGTGTGGGATGTTGGTTTGGAAACATAAAGTGGTTTGGACCCAATCCTCACATGACTTCCTATTTACTTCCTCTAGTTTCTCCCTCTAGGGACAATTTGATCTTCTAAGACTTTTCATGGTGGAAAATATCAAGAAGACTAAGGGCAATCTCCAACGTCAAAGATATTATGCACGATCCTCCTTACCCATGGCCTTTGTGGTTAGTAGATTATAAGGACCCTTACGTGACGTGTGACGAATGTCTGTCTTAGAGTCCAAAAATCCAAAACAAATGAAAAATGAAAAAGGACAAAAAGAGAGCCTCTTGATGTGTATAGTTTCACCATGTACCTATCTTTCCTCTTTTTGATAAAAAAAAAATCATAAAATCAAAGTCCAAAAAAATTTAGTGGTATCATGTACATATACTAACATGTTCCTTATTTTCTTATTAAAAAAAAACAACAACAACAACAAATAAAAAAATGCATGTACATATTTCCCTTCACTATTTTATTTTGTGTTCCTATCTTAATTAGATATTAGCCCCTTGACTAGATCTCAAGAAAGGTACATCTTTTAGGCAAGGGCTAAAGATAGATCTACACTAACTTTTTTCCTTTAAGTGTTGTGGATGCAGGAAACAAAGCGACATTGGCAAACCATTCAAAGACAGAAAATGCACAAAGTCCACAAAAATCCACTAAGGGATAAAAGTTTTATACATATCATAACAGGGGCATACCCCTAGTAGTACAGCTGGAGCCTCGCTCTCACTCCTCTCTCCTCTCTCCTTGACTAGCCTCTGGCTACGTGGGCTGCTCACCTCCTCCTCCTCCCTCTCTCGACGTTGGTCTGGCAGAGAAGGTTGTGTCATCGTCGACGCCTCTGACTGTAGTCCTCTCCGCACACCGACGAGTCCACCAGGGATAGGATGTCATCAAGGGATGCAAAGGCTGACCCCGTCCTCACCTGTGCCTCCTACTGGGCCTGCCTCTACTACTCCCGGCACTTCTTCAGCACCCGGTTCATCAAGATCTCCTAATCTGCGGCGATCTGTGCTCGGGCCCTCTCTACCTCCCTCTCCCTCTCCCTCGCCTCGAGCAGGTGACCCTCTGTCCTCATCAAATCCTGCCGCAGACTCTCCATCTGCGCCTGGAGGGCCGCCCCCTCTCCCTGCCGCTACACACAAATCAGCAAACATGTCAATTCAATCAATCATGTGCATAAAAAGCAGTGGTTTAGTGTTTTACCTCAGCCTCGAGCTCTCGGACCCTCGTCTCCACTCGGTCCAGGGCTCCCTGCAATCGACCCTCCAGGTCCCCGCCAGCTGGGCTGCACGGACGAGCTCACCCCTGTGTCCCGACTCACCTGTACCCTCTCTAGCTCTTCTCTCTACATTCATATCCCTTGGTCAGTTCAAATCAAATCAAATCAAATCATTGTGGTCAAGAGTGAGTTGTGACTTACCAGTGTCTGCGTCTTGGCGCGAAGTCTCTCCGTCTCCACTGCCTGCTCTACCAATCTCTCCTCTAGGAGTCTCACGGCCTCTGACTCTGGCATCTGTCATCCACACTTCAAGGTTGAATCAATCAATTAAATGATAAGGTTTAGAGTTAGAATTCACTCACCACTCGCGGTCTAGCCGGAGTCGCCCGGCGTAGCGCACCCGATAGTCCTCCAAGTATGCCACACTGTCCTGGGGTCTATGTGCTAAAGGACCTACTCCCTCCACCTCGCCAGTAGGCGACCGTGCTCCCGTGCTCCTCACTCCAGTCGCCGTCCTCGGTGAAGAACCGTCAGCTGGGAGTGTCCCTCTCTCCCTAGAGAGGGTACCTCGGGGGCCGACTGGTGCCAGCCCAAAGTCTGTACCACTAGATCTAGGTAGAGGGGCTTGCACGTCCCCAGGCACAGCAGAAGTAAGTGGCGTCGAAGAGCGGGCGTCCCGCCGCCACAGCCGGGTGAGACGCATCTGCCTCCCCTAGGTAGGGAGTCCAGACCACCTGTAAGAGAGAGAACACTGGCAGTCACATCAAATGCAATTGAAAGCAAGAAAGAAAGAGCGCTAGTTGAGATTAATACCTGATCGGGGGAGTAGAGGCCCAGCTCGCCCGCACGTCCTCCACTCGCCGATCCCTCACTCTCGGATCCGGCGCCACCTCCCATCTGGCCATGAGGGGTACCATGGCCTGGCTCCCTCTATCTACACACCGCATCCCATGGGGAAGCGTGCGTACCCCCAGATCTGCAAGAGAGAAAAGATGTTAGTCAGGCACTTATTTTAATTCAATGAAGAGCATTAAAAGAAAATTGCATACCTGTAGGAAGGGGGTGAAGCCCCCGGTGCTCTGAGAACGCCACGAGCTGCTAGGTAGAAGTGAGAAAGGTGTCCTAGCATTGCGGCGCCCCATGCATATCGCCCTGCCTGCTCCAGGTCCCACAGCAAAAGTACAACTGTAGTTCATCTGAGATGACTGCGTCGGGAAGAGGAGCCATCCAAACACAGTAAGCCACGAAAATCCGGACGGACCGCTCCTCTCTCCCCAGCTGAATCATGCTCAGACAACACGCTGAACTCCTCGAGGGTCTCCAGGGCTCCCCTCCTCCCTCCTCTCTACCCTAACCGCCTCTGACAAGATCCGAGCAAGAGCTCGGATCGGTCTCCTCCTTCTGGCCACAAACTCCGACCCCAACAACTCCACCATGTTGTCATAGTAATCCATCCTATCCTGTCCTACCCCGGCTCTCCCTGAACCGGTCTATCCTGTCAGATATGCCACATCCTCCAATGTGGGTATCATATGCCCCCAAGGCATGATGAATGCTTGCAGTCCCCGTCCCACCTCCCTCAGTGCCTCGAGGTACATGACATCTACATGGACGGGCGCACCGCCAGGGGTGCCCGAACCCCATCCGTGCTACTCGAGACTACTGAGCCTCTGGCAGCACCTGGTACCATGCCCAACATAGGTCCCAGGTGACCCTGCCTCCTCATTCTGCCCTTCCCTGCGAGGAACACAGAAAAGTAAACATCAATATCGATTGTCGTTAAGAATAAGTTGACGACAAGGGCATGCCGTTTACACAAAATTGGCGTCAAGGTATTGCTGTTTAACCAGAGTTGATGGCATAGGGGTTGTCGTCGAGTTCTTCAGTAGTCATCAGCGCATTGACGTCAAGCTAAACTTGACGACCACCTGCTGGACGTTTACAGGAACTCGACGTCAACCGATGTTGACATTAGTTCTTGGCTATCCCGACAGCCTCTCCTCTACTTCCCTTCTTTCTTGCATTTACAAGCCATTCACGGAGGGGTTGGGTTGTTTGACTTATCTTTGACCGGAGAGGATCCCTCCAGGGTGCCTCCACCTCCGTCTCCTCTCCCTCCCCGTCATCGCCCACTATTTCCTCCCCCTCCAGGGCGCTGTCACCGGCTTCCACCGCCGGATCCACCTCCTCCTCCGCTGCGTTCTCATCGCTCGTTGTCTCCTCTTCCCTCCTCCTCCATCTGGCGAGGGCGGTCTCAGAGAGCAGCCTTCTTCCCCCTTGCCATCATCCCAGTCCAGTCAAGGGTAGCCCCAGTTGACGAAGAGATAAAGCAGATTAGAATTGGGAATGTAGAGATTAAGAAAGATTGGAGAGTAAGAGGTGTGAGAAGAGAGTGTGAAGGAAAGTAGAAAGCGCTCGGCAGTTTGAAAGAGTGAAAGAGGCGCCGGAGAGAGGCCTCGGGTGCAAAAAGCTAGATTTTGAAATTGACGTCAACCTCATGGCCGTTGATTTCAAGTTAACGTCACATTGTGGCCATTCACTTCCTGTTGACGGACACCATTGGCCATCTATCTCTCGACTCGAGGCACCTTGTCAGACCCCTGTACACGATCGATGACCGTTAGGGGACGTCTACTTCATGGTAGAGGCCACCTATCTAGCCGTCTATCCTCTGTCTGGCAGTGAACGTCATGATGTGGTCGTCTACTTGTCCCCGGCATCCATCGATGTGGACGCCAACCCCTGCGCAGTTAGTCTTCACAGAACACACAATTCAGCACAATTGAAGGCAATTTAACACCCCATTGAGTCCATTCCACACAATTCAGCTATTCAACACAATTCCACTCTTTGTTTATTCACTCAAACTTGTGCTACATTTATTGGATTGAAAGGATACATCATTTCTCTCGAGCCATAAAGAAATCACAAGAAATTGGGGCGAATGGTGTCAAAGATTCTCATACTTCCAGATATCCTCCCAGCTCTCCTGCACTGCCTATCCACTTTCCTGCTCACTGTGTATCTATCCCAAGTTCTTCCTCCTTTCTTCATAAGCTTCTCATTCCTTCCCTGAGATAATCATGTTGGTGCAGTGGGATGAAGCTGGAATTCCCCGTGTATTCCGAGCTAACACTGGCACCGGTGTGGCTGGTACACTACCATCTAATCAGCACCAACCAGTCACAAGTCTCTATCCTCTCTGGTGCGAACCCTGAACTCAATTGTCCTCATGAACAGTGGCCTCACAATGAAGTCCCTCCACTGCGAAATAGCTTAGATAATCCCGCCATCATCTCTGCTCTTCAAGTGTGCTGTCACACACTTGATCTCATCCTCTGGCTCATACCAGCTCTGCTGCTATGCACTGACTCCGAAGGAAGATTCTGGAGGGGGTAGGTGCTTTTTAGCAAAATCAAACTTCAAATGAGCTTCCATCCATACCTGAAGCAGGAACAAGCTCCCGCATGTGCATCCGCCCAAGCTCATCATGGTCAGGGAGCTATAGAGGTATGCCAGCACTGTAGGGGCAAGTGACTGCCCGCCGCCCATAGCAGAGACACGATTCCCACATGCTCATATAGGAGGAAGTCACCACTGGTGGGGAACAAGAACACACCCATCTAGGCAGAGTGTCAATCCTCGGGTCTCCAGCTCACCGCCAATCTCCTTCGCATGCTGGATCAACCACCAGGCCAACTGGTCCAGGAAGATCCCATGCTTGTTCGTCATCCTCAGCACCTCCTTCTTGTCCCGCACGATGTCCACCAGGATCTCTTCCCATGGGAGGAGAGGGGTCATCACATCATAATCCAGGCATCGTCTCCACCCCAAAAACCGCTTCATCTCTTCCTGTAACGACCCGAGAACCCGACCCTCGGCCCACGCCGAGGACCCGATTTTCGCGATCGCCGCCCACGGATCCGGGGGACCCAGAAGGGCTATAACACGCGTCTGACAGGATATGTAACGGAAGTAACGTCAACTGCTAAGCTAGAAGCGTACAAGCGGAAACGGGAAAGTAAAGCGAGACCGCTGCGTACTGCTCTAATACAGTCCCAACGCACGCACACTAGTACAAGTAAGGAAAGGGGAGAGACAAGTCCCTTAGGGCATACCCCGAGGGTGACGTACACTGAGAGGGGGAACCACTGCTAGCTACGGGGACCTCGACTACCGCCCCGTCTCCTCCGCCCGGCGCGCGCCCTGCCGCTGCTGAGAAGACTCACCTGGAAAACAGAGGGATGAGCTTCACAACAGAAGCTCAGTAGGGACTACCAATCTCCTACTGGCTCTAAACAGGCAGAGGAACATATATAACTGTTAATAAAGGAAAGGCAGCAGTTTATATCTTTCTACCTACAACGGAAGTGCGGAAACGAAGCTAAAGCTAGCACGGTACGGAAAGTACTCTCGGTCGGAAACTCCGTACGACTGCTCGTCGTGACCACCACACGGCTAGTAAAACACAGACGGAGGGAACTCCGCCTGGACAAGGAACACTAGCTACGGGAACAACACCACTAGTCACGGTCAGGTGCATCCATAGACGTCTTATCCTCGACCTAGGTCCTGGCCCTCGCGTCTCGTCAGAGCGAGGTAGGACACAAGCAACACAACAGTAACCGCCGTAGTCTGGCCGGACTACGGTCCCACGCCTGGCCTCTCCAAACGGTTCCGGGGCCGTAAGGAGCGAGGCAGTGAGAAGAAGGACTGGCTGGCCTGCGCCGGGTAGAACTCCGAACTGTCCTCGCGTCCCAGACCACCCATGAGAGCTCTGCAAGCGACTCACATGCCACTGTCCTAACCACCGTTTTCCCCTCAGCTCCAGAGTCCGCCTGGTGGCTGCCAATCGAACACACGTAGCCGGAGTGCTCCCTCAACAGGCTCCCGAGGACGGGGTCCCAGGTAACGGTAACAACCTCTCGTACGGGACAAGCCCTCAAGTGCCACGCACCGGGCGACGACTAGTGTGAGACCGTACTAGGAAACTAGCACAAGTGCCACGGGTACAGTAAAGCGAAAAACGGAAGCGGCGGAAGCACAACCTGCCTCTGGTGAGAAGGCGACATAGGGTATGTCGCCTTCAAGAAGGCGACACACCCCCTGTCGTAATCCATTAAACTAGAAGGCGACATAGGGTATGTCGCATTCAAGAAGGCGACATACCCCTGTCGCATTACCAGTCAGAAGGCGACACAGGGTATGTCGCCTTCAGGCCAGACGGGGGTTCCGGGAGCTCTCTCTCCGGGAACCTCCCCAAAACGGGAGAAACGCTACACGGCGAGGGAGGGGAGCATGCTTATCATGCTAGAAAGCTAGTAAACACACAAACCACCCTCGAATACCCCAAGAACATGGATTCTACGCTCAGAGGAAACCTCACTCACACGAGCATGGAAACTCACACTCCCCAAACCCCAACCACACAGGAACCACAGTCTAGACGGGGAGGGGATCATGCTTAGGGCGAGAGGATCAAGAGTCCCTACATCCACGCGAAGAACGAACCCGTTGGAGCCTTCTCGTAGGTAGAAACGTCTCCTCCTCGCGCCGCACGGCACGAACGCGACCCCTGCACGAACGGAGCGACACCCTCCTCAGCACGGCCGCCTCAACACGGGGGAGGCACCCCCAACACCGCCGGAACTCCGAGAGGGCGAGAGGGAAAGAGGGGAAAAGGAAAAACGCGAGAGAGGGGGAAGAGCTCGGGCGCCCGGGCTTTAAGCCCGGATCCTGAGAAGGCGACACACCTTGTGTCGCATTGGGAACCAGAAGGCGACATAGGGTATGTCGCAATGCCACTGACAACGGTCAAATCTCGGAATTCGAAAAAGTGAAGGCGACAGCCATCTTGTCGCGTTCACCCGACACCGCCAGAGCCGTACTGACACAAAGGACGTCTGTCAGACTGCGTCTGGGGCGACGCGATGGGAATGCGACATAGGATATGTCGCATTCAAGAAGGCGACACACTCCCTGTCGCAATCCATCAAACCAGAAGGCGACATAGGGTATGTCGCATTCAAGAAGGCGACATACCCCCTGTCGCAATATGAAGCAGAACCAGACATTGCTCATGATCAGAACCACGTCGCGACAGTCGCCCTGCCGCGACCCATAGGATGGGGCCAAGGGCCCAAGGGGGCCGGGGTGTTACACTTCCAGCAATACGCTTGCCTCAAATCCCTGGAACACAAACGTGTGCGTGTGTGGATGCCAGGGCTCCACGAGCACTCCCAAGGCGTCAAAACCCCACCACATCTCCTTCATGTTCTTCGCCAGCACCACCATGAAGCTCAGATTCCATGCTCCAATGAAGATCCTCATGTTGATGGTGATTGCATTCATCAAGTTGACTAGCCACGAGAAGGCCCATATCTGGCCCTGGCTTGGGAAGGCAGGCACCTCCTGCACATCTAGGGAACACCATGAGAGAAGGTTTGGGGCGTTTTCAGCATGAAGAGAAGCAGAAATGGATGGTACATACCTCCCTGTTGGCCAATCGGGTGCTCAGATGCCCCAGAACTTCACTTAAAATCCCCGAGTTCATGCTCGTGGACG